>OZ004692.1:87423198-88637459 GCA_963924545.1 Pogonocherus hispidulus
CAATCATGGAGCTTCACCACAAATAAGTTACAGATATTAAACTATACACTTTTTACAATTATATTATATACAGATTTTATAAAACAAGTATTTTTCAATAATAAATATAATATGCAAAAATAAATAATTAATAATTTCAAAACACTATAGCTATACAGGGTGTTTAAAAAAGACACGGCAATATTTTAGAGGGTGATTGACCAGGTCATTTTATAAAAAAAAGTTCCTATAAACGTAGGTCCGCAAACGCTTCGTTTCTGATCTACCGTTGAAGTTTAATTTAAAAGATAGTAAAAATTAGATTTCTCCAAAACCGCTTGAGATATTATAATGAAATTTCAGGTGTTTCAATAGCCAAACGAGACGCATACTTTGAAATACAAAATTATTTTTTAGACTTACCAGTGGCGTGCGTATTGGCACGTCACTGGCTATTTTTAAAGGAAAAAATAGGACGTCGCTGGTTTTTCTAAAAATAAAAATTACTTTTGAATTCCCTGTTCAGTTATGAAGAAAAAAGCTTTCTTTCGATTTTATCGTACGACGCACCGTTTTTGAGTAAAAAAATAAATAACATTTTAGTGCGCACCTAAAATCAATTATGCTGTTTTAATTCAAATTATTGTTTGTTGTTTGTAGGCATAATAAGGGACTGATTTGGTCATAACTAGAATAAATTTATTAAGTCATGGGGGACACTTTAACCAAATTTATTGATACAAGAATGTACGCCATTGACTTTAATTAAATTTCGATATTTTTTTATAAAATGACCTGGGCAATCACCCCCTTAAATATTGCCGTGTCTTTTTTAAACACCCTGTATATGGGTTTTAGGCAAGATTTTTCCCTCAGTGTAAAAAAAAGTTACTTTAAAAAGAATATCCTATATATCCATTTATTTTCGTAGATAACACTAAATAATTTCACTGACACTCGAAAATTGCCAAGGTGTGTAAAATTATAAAACCTAAAGAGGCAAGCTTGTGTATAATGCACATAATGTTACACTAATTTTAAATACACAGAAATTATAAAGTTATAATGTAATATAGAAAACCGTGTGTATTCAATTTACAGATTTTTAATACGAGTCTTCATATTTAATGTAAAAGGTGTAAAATATTGTAACACAGAAATTATATGGTACATTTCTTATGCAGAGTTAGCCAGAGGCTCGTATGGAATCAGGTTAGTCGATAAGAAGGTTTTCTAATAATCGGTTGCTGTAAGAATAGATTAGTAGTTCACCTCCTTGCCGCAAGTGGCGTCTAAGGCGATATGTTTCCGATTACTGTCCAGATAAACTATAATATACACAAATGAAACTGAAAATAGTGCAGCGAACACAAAGCAGCCGTCGTAGGAAGAACAAATGTATGGAATCTGATCGCAGATAGTAACTTTCGATGCATTATTTACACCGACCCGCACAGCATAAGCTGTTATTCCTTTAAATCCATATTATTACACGCTTTTTAACGACGTGTTAATACACGGTATAAATATTTTAGAACAATGCTCTCTTCGGTAATAGGATAAATAGTATGGAATAACGTGGAGATAAATAAGACTTTACATAGCACACAGACTATTATTCCCACCTGCCAATTTAATGAAAAGGATGTATTGGCATCAGGATACCCATTATTACTCGTACAAAATGTATTAAGAAAAGATCGTATGGTAAGATCCAGGTACGTTTGGGATGATTATACTTATTTACAGTAAGTTACTGTTAGCTGAGTACAAGTTTAGAATATGATAATTGTAAATAAAATGTAAAATAAAATTTTTGTTACTTAACTTACAGGTATAATAATACTAACGGAAACTGGATATATACCCATCCGAGGCGTATATCCAAGCTACTATAGCAATATAATAGGGTCATATTGTTATGAATTTGGATATAACATTTTTTGAGATTACACGATATATGGTTTATCTTTAATATTAAAGAATATATATATATACATATATATATATATATATATATATATATATATATATATATATATATATATATATATATATATATATATATATATATATATATATATATATATATATATATATATATATATAACAAAATGTACCATGACTAATGTTGCTATATTACACTCTATCACCTCGCATAACATTATTTTGCCTCCCTTACTATCCGAAACATCAAGTCCTGTACCATGTATTTGAGAGAAAAAAAGAAAATTTAGAACAATATTACAGGATCTATCTAACATATAAAAAGCTTATATATAATTAAGGTAATTTTTAGTCAAAACAATTCCTGCCTAAGAAAACCTGACAAAAAATTTTATTTGCGTTATTAAGTAGATTTTTGTCATTACTTTCTACCGTTAATTATTAAAATTAGCAACCAACAAATTGTACAGAAATGTATGCGACGCAGTTAATTGCTTTTTTTAACAGATGCATTTTATTTGGCTGACGTTTTATTGAAATCCTTAAGGTATTAATATAACGTAATTAATCGCTTAATTATGTGGTAATGTATTCACTAATAAAGATGTTACTTGGTCAATAACTTTAGAGAAAATAGCTCTAGCATTTGAAGTTTTATCAATAAATTAATACACTGACACGTTTATAGCCCTTGCGTCATTGATTTAAATGATATATTTTAAACATCTATCGGATATCCTTTAATTAGCAATTATAATAGGAGTTATATTTAATTTATTAACACGTTGAGAGTTATTTTTAGACATACATAGCGTACTCCGAGAAGTTGTACATGCACAAAAATGTCATAAAAATTATATTTCTTCGTAATTGCATACATAGAAAAACATCTTATTAAACAAAGTATTACTATTGAAAAATTTCATAGATAAAAAATATAAAATGAATATATTACGTTCAATGTGAATTTACTTTTTCCTCGCAGTATTAATTAGGTTTTAACTTGAGAGTATGAGAATAAATAATCTATTTCAGAAGAAAAAACATGTATTGTTAGGATAAAAATGTTTACCTAACACATTGTTTTTAGGATTAATTAATATAAAGTTTTACAATTTAAAAACATTAGTTACGCTTTAAAATGTCTGTGTCCAATAGTGTTTTTGCCAAGTACCCTCAGCTAAATTGAGTTAAATAATTGATATTGAATTAATTTGGGAATGTTACACATTATATTTTATATGGAATATGATCGTGTATCAATAAATAACTACAAATAACTACAAAGAATATTCAGTGTGTAAACAGAAATAAGAAGGCGTGCCTCATATATAAGTATTTTGAGCCCCTGAAAATCTGTAAGTAAAATGTTCTGTTAAGCCAGATTTTTTAGCAAGTCCGTATTATTGGAAGTAACATAACGTAGCATAGTATTAGGCAAACTTTGCGTACCAAAAACGTCAAATAAGACTCAAACTAAAGCTTGAACCAGAGAACTCTGCTTGAACTTTCTGTTTGAAGAGGATTGTGTAGAAAAAATTCTACCATCAGCAGTGGTGGTTTTACTATAGGAGAATTTGTGCAGTGCACTCCCTTAAAAATAAGGTTAAGTATATCGATAATAATCTAATAATCAAAACTACTATCAATACTTAATTTAATATGTTAAAACTTAAAACATATTAAATTATTGGTATTGAATCTGCAACCCAAAATACATAGCGAATTCAATTTTCGAATATTACCCAACAGTGGTCGAGTTAATCATGCTTTAGAAAAAGACTAATCAGACACATGAAACAGGGGATACATGTTCACGTTATGATATTTGCGTGCAATGCACTTGCTCAGCTCAGCTTTTTGTTAAACTGAAAAGTAATAAATAATAAAAATATCTCTATACCGCATTTTCATCTTAGTGATAAACCCGGAAGTCAGAGACTTGTGTGGGAGAGGGAGCGGCATATTATTATTTTGCGGGCCGCGAGTCCGCCCAGGAACGACTTACGATGTTATAACTTTAACTACTATTTAGTACGAGAATAAGGGAAACCTGGAAAAGCTTATTAATTAAAGTGTACAGTAGGTTGTTGGCCATTTATACAGTGATATTGTAGTACTAGTTGTATATTAAGAACGCGACCAGCCTTATACACACACATTTAATATTGGAGCAATTAGAAAAAGTTGACCACGGTGAGATTCGAACCGTCGTCAACCGCGGAGAACGATTAAAACCAGACGTCTTAACCGCTCGGCCACCGAGCTCCTAAAAGTGAATTAACGGTTTTATACATCAGGGCAGATTTTCGTGAATCAGCGAGTCGCTTTGCAATTTTGTAAATATTTATAGATCGAAACCTCACGGGCTGTTTTAGTGAAACTGTTTTATTATTAAAATTAATTTGTACTATTCTGATGGCAAGTGTTGAAAGTGAACGCTGTTTTTTAGCGCTAAAAAGAATTAAGAATAAGTATTTAGAAAAACATTAATTGTAATTGTAATTGTAATTGTAAACTGTAATTGACGTTTTTGCGAATTCCAAAAATATAGAGGAATGGATTTTCTATACAAATAACCTCAAGCTTTTATTATATCTAGGGATTCTAGGATGTTTACTTATTATTTTAGAAGTTGAAGATCTGAGAGCGTGTACCTATAATTTTTTAAATACCATTTTAAATTTTAAATACCATTTCAATCTTAAATAATTTTTGTCGAGATTTTTGTCAATCGCATCAAAAAAGGGGATATTTGTCTAACGAAATTTGTTTCTTTAAGCAAATATTTTTACTCTGCGAATTTCCAATTTATAATTCTAGGGTGTTTGACCTTGAAAAATGTAAAATTTTCGCCTGCGCCGCAATTTTTTATTTATTATACTCACCTCCGTTTCCAAATGTCACCAGCCGCCACTGACCATCAGTTCATCACCAATTCAGCAATCACCTTAGACTGACCAGGAAGTTACAAGACGGCACAAACCTGAAAACTAAACTTTGGAAAGCTTCCAAATTATATGTTTTATCTACTTTACCATAAATTGAAAGAATGTCCAAAAAAGTGAACCGCAAGTGCAGTGTATTAGAAGCTATATGTAGAAATAAACTAATACTTGCGACTCTCACTTTTGTGTTCCGTGATAATAGTTCCATCCATTATTATTAGGGTTGATAATACGGGACGGAGATATTGGTATACAGGGTGTCCACCTAGTGCGCGTAAGTCCAATATCTGGGTTAATAAAAGAGATAACTTAATTTTTTTTTCAACAGGGTTGTCTAATATCCCGAGCTGCACAAAATGAAAATATATTTACATATTCAGGGTGTTCAGTTTTTCCTGGACAGGTTTCATTTTTTCAAACTTCATTTTTTTAAATGGAAACCTATATTTTTTATGGCATTATCGAATTCTACGTAAAAAATTAGTGGGACTTTGTGCATAACACTGCTATTGAAATATTGATAGTTTTCGAGATATTTGACTTTTAATTTTTTTCTTCTAAAGCATACGCCAGTTTTGCTAATTCTTAATTACATGTAGAGCTTTTATGATTTTTTACTTTTATTTACAAATAAATGGTAACTTTCCATAAAGACTTGTTTATTAAACTGAAATTATCTAAATTTTTCAGTTATTTTTATTTTAAGAAGTGTAAACTAATACATTTTATAAAAATAAATAGCCTTACAATATTTTTTCCGTCAAAGGAGTGCGCAAATCGGGTATTTTTCATAAAAGTGGGTTTTTTGCAAAAACTACGCAACTTAGGTATAGGGAAAGCTATTATAAAATTGTAGAGTCTACAGAAAGGCATCTAATGAAATCATAAAACACAGGGTGTTCCATTTGAAAAAGTCGAGATTTTTTAAATTTTAAACCATCAGGTTTGGCACGATTTCTGTTGCCCCCTGTATATCGCAGGTCAACTTTTGATACGTTTTTCGAAAGAGCCATCTTCACTCTACAGTTTCTGAAAAAAAATAATTTCTAGCTGTCATACAACCATAATTATGTCAACTATTAGAAGTGACGAAACATAAGAAAAAAAAATTAAAAGTCAAATATCTCGAAAACTATCAATATTTCAATAGCAGTGTTATGCACAAAGTCCCACTAATTTTTTACGTAGAATTCGATAATGCCATAAAAAATATAGGTTTCCATTTAAAAAAATGAAGTTGGTACCTGTCCAGGAAAAACTGAACACCCTGAATATGTAGATATATTTTCATTTTGTGCAGCTCGGGATATTAGACAACCCTGTAGAAAAAAAAATTAAGTTATCTCTTTTATTAACCCAGATATTGGACTTACGCGCACTAGGTGGACACCCTGTATATTTGTACAATCGTTGTAACATATTACTTTTGTGGTACAATATCTTGTTTACATCTCCCTTACTACTAGAGAAATACTTATGAAACTATTTCAAATATCCATCGATCAGATCATACCCAGCTCCAAATTGAAGTTTCCTGTTTTCATTGCATATAGAAAATGCACACTCAATAGCAAAAATCGTAGTGTCAGCATTATTTCCAAAACTCTTTAGAAAAGGACAAAGAGGTACGGCAAATTTAAATGGGTCACCCTGTATATCGAACTGTTGTAAAGTTTTTAAAATTCAATGTGCAATTGGAAAACTGACACTGTGTTATTAAATGTAATAAATTCTTCTGTAATGCTGAATGCTTTAATGACCATGCTACGATAATTTTTGGTATACAAGTATTCCATTCAGATCAGCCGCGATAAATATTAAACCAACCTATATTTAGTTACGGCATACTGAGCAATAGGTTAACTCTTCCTTACTGTAATATCCATCAGCCTTAATTTGCTTACAAAGTAGGCAATTTCAATACACAAAACTGTTGATTTACCTAATGTAACAGTCACTGACGTATCTTTTGTTCGTGTTAAGTTTAACTTTTATTTTTGCACGCTTTGATCCGTTCTTTATTCGGAATAAATTTCACTCGATTGTTGGTAACTGATAGCACGTCAAAAAAGAATAAGATTGAATTAAAATTCTACAGCATATCTGATATAAGTAGAGTGTAACATGGAGGACTCGTGTGGCGTAGAATCTAAACAAACTGAGGTGGAAGTCTCAGGGGTCAAGTCAAGGTCAGAGCTTTTGCTGCATTCCGACAATACGGCGGCGTGGGACGCATTAAATAATGGACGCTGGGAATGACCTTGACAGCGTCAACGTGTGAACCGACTATGCTAATGCGTTATCATTGTCTTAGTCCTTATGTAAGTCGAAGTAATGATCCTCGCAGTTGATTATGTTGGTATTATATTTGTTACACGTATCTGAGGAAAACGATTATTAAGTGACTAATTATCAGCATAATTCATTAGTCATAAGGCTAATTACCCTGATTATTTTTTATTCATGTGACAATGTACTTACATGTTTTTATGCAAGTAATATTATAGCACCGGGTAACAAGGTCTTTATCATAAAAATACTACTGATATACCTATGGTGAATTTGTAATTAAAATTTTTTAATCGCCTATAAATATCGTAGAGACAAATGTATTAAATATCCAAAGTCAAGAT
The DNA here is from genome assembly GCA_963924545.1 of Pogonocherus hispidulus. NCBI lineage: Eukaryota > Metazoa > Arthropoda > Insecta > Coleoptera > Cerambycidae > Pogonocherus > Pogonocherus hispidulus. Next base: position 87,430,706 of record OZ004692.1, read on the forward strand.
ACACACCCAGCTAACCCACAGTTGAAGAAAAGTATGCAAATTTTATGATACCTACTGACAAGAGGAATACTTATTCCTCTTGTCAGTAGGTATGATGTATGTATGCAGTAGGATCAGTATGGCCTGATAAATATCAGGTAATGCAACATACATTTAGAATTTTGTTGTACATTTAATTTAGATGGAGGAAACATAAAATGTCTTAAAATCTGTTTTATAAAATGTATGAATAACTCCAATTAAGCTATAGCCATACATATTCACTGATATTTTTGGTATATTATGGAGCTATATATCTTTGATCTAAAGTAGTCACTTTTCTACTGTGACTTGCACTTATTCCCAGAGTATTTAGCAGTTGCTAACATAATGAACGAATTCAGTCAGATGCAAGAAAACAGTCATCGTAGAACCCAAATCATTTGGAATTTGCCTAATCTGGATTATCTAATGACATATTTCACTGGGAAATATGAGTACAAATATACTTGGTGGCCAAGTTTACTTGGTGACAGTAAACAAACACATTATCAGAGTATACATGTATAGCTATTGGCTGATGGTAGCAGCTTGTATCTACCCTGATAGTGAAGTTACGATGCACTAGAAGAGCATGGGCTCCAAGAACACTTTCTGCTCTTGTGTAGTAATGCCGCGACACCTTGGAGCTATTGATTAGACAAAAATGATCTGCGAGTCCCATATGGAACGAGAAAACTGATGATATAAGCTTAGCTTTTATCCAAGGAATCTTTGTAAAATGTTCAGGAGCCTGAACATTTTACAAGGATTACTAGAAGGTAAACAGTTACACCATCTCGTAAGCTCTTAATAGATGAACGGACGAGATGATGAGAGAACTGCAGAAGGGATTAATTGCTTCTTAAGTGGGACTGACAGTGGCTTGCCTGGCTATGGAAGCACAGTCGAAGGATTGTTAAATAGCTCGTAGGTATCATAATTGAGTAATTCAACCTTAAGAGACAACTATCTTTAAAAGAAATAGAGGAAAGCTCTTTTTATTTGGTACGTGAGGAAGACGAAGAAGCGCCCTTTCACTTTCTAAGATAATATACGACTCTAAGGCGGATAACGCCGATATCCTGGGTACCAGGGAACTGCAGAGCGAGGAGCTTCAGTCCCTCAGAACTCAGAAGAACCTAAATTCTCATATTCATTAGAAGATGGAGTACATTTCATGAGGGCCAAGGAATGGAGAATAAGTAGGAGAAGTTACCGCTGGAAGCCTACAGAAGGAAAGCTTTAACGTTCACACTTCGTAGCAGTCAGCAGTATCGACCTTATAGGTAGCCCGTCACATTTTACCATTGTTTACTACCATCATCAAATTAACTATAATAGACATTTTTAATACATGTATGTGTCGCGTAAAATACCTTGCTTGATAAAAAAGTTGGTAAAACAATTAAGCTTCTTTAATTGTAAGATTTATATATTTATATTTACATAGATTTAAAATTTCATCATTTATTGCGATTACGTAACATTATTTCAGTAACTGGTAACACAACATTAGTCAAGTATCTAAATATTATAATATTCTATTAAATATTTGTATGTTGACTAGCCTATATATTTATTAACTGTGCGGGAGGGTGATATAAAAACTTTGAACTGCCTATATTCGTATTAACCTCAAGTTTATTAAATTTATTAAAACTTGCTAAATCATTATCAATTTAAATGAGTCGCTCATTGTGATTATGAATATCTATTAAACTAAGCAGATTATTTAATTTTTGCTGCGTATTCAAATTATGTTGTACTAATAAATATTTTGTTCAAAGTGATTTCTAGCAGTGTCTTTATTTATGTAATAGTTGATACCGTCAATAGTAGTCGATACAATAGATTATTTTTTCACTGTATTACTTAGTGAAGAAATTAAAGTTGTAATGAGGAATGTAAAGCGACAATCATTTCATTAAATTTATGATTGTAATTAATTGATTGAAGGTATAAAATGATATATGCGTGTAATTGGAATATACAGGGTGTCCACCTAGTGCGCGTAAGTCCAATATCTGGGTTAATAAAAGAGATAACTTAATTTTTTTTTCTACAGGGTTGTCTAATATCCCGAGCTGCACAAAATGAAAATATATTTAATATTCAGGGTGTTTAGTTTTTCCTGGACAGGTACCAACTTCGTTTTTCTAAATGGAAATATATATTTTTTATTGCTTTTTCGAACTATACCCTTGATTTTAGTAGGACTTTCATCAGCCTTCCCTATACCTAACTTAAACTGTTTTTGAAATATTGACGGGTGAATATTGACATTTTTGCAACTTTGACACCCTGTAAAGTCTAAACGGTTTGAGATCAAGCAAAACGGTTTGCACATTCCTATCTTAACTTTTCATAAGCTATCGTTTGATACTAATTTCAAATTTATACAGGAATAAAAAATTTTCAAAATTTTCAGAAAATTTTAAATTTTTGGATAATTCTGAAATTAGTACCAAACGATAGTTTATGAAAAGTTAAGATAGGAATGTGCAAACCGTTTTGCTTGATCTCAAACCGTTTAGATTTTACAGGGTGTCAAAGTTGCAAAAATGTCAATATTCACCCGTGAATATTTCAAAAACAGTTTAAGTTAGGTATAGGGAAGGCTGATGAAAGTCCTACTAAAATCAAGGGTTTAGTTCGAAAAAGCAATAAAAAATATATATTTCCATTTAGAAAAACGAAGTTGGTACCTGTCCAGGAAAAACTGAACACCCTGAATATGTAAATATATTTTCATTTTGTGCAGCTCGGGATATTAGACAACCCTGTAGAAAAAAAAATTAAGTTATCTCTTTTATTAACCCAGATATTGGACTTACGCGCACTAGGTGGGCACCCTGTATAATCCATTATTTTTGTATGTTCATAAAATGTAATAGAGTGGATTATTATATAATAAAATTGTATTATCACTCTTTGCACTTCTAAACTCTTTGCTGATTTATATTTCTTCTAGACGAGGTAGTACCAAATCTACCAAAAATATTTTTGGTTTAGGAAGCATCTTAGATAATATTCCAAGTATATGAAGTACTACGATTTCCTTTTAGGATTGGGTATGTACCCCTTCTTTAAGGATAAGTTGAGTGAACTCCTTCATGAATGAGTTTGGACTTGATAGATAGATATAGTAACCTATATTAAATCAATACAAAACCAATTTAAATTTTCAACGAGGATACTATAATAAAATGTAAAGCTGCTGTCAAATGGTTACTCAATACAAGTGAAAAACCTAGCATATTTTCAGCTTATCCAAGTTTATTTAAGCTTGACAACGAATAGATAATGTAGGTATTGAGATTATCTAATTAGAAAGAATCATTTAAGTTCGAATTACGTTTCTGGGGAACTTTAATTGTGTATGACAGGTGATAAGGACTGAAAATTTCCAATTGTCAAGTACGTCAATTAAAAAGCAAATGCCTTTATATAATGCTAATGAGAATATCAATACGCGTTTATACTTCAAAGTACAAATGGACGTATCAAATCATGAGAGCTTTTCTGGAAGGTTGTGAATGCAAAGCTTTGTTTTGTTTTCTGAACTTGTAAACTCTTATCCTAAAATAATTAACCAATTTTCATTTCCTGTTGCTAAGCATTACTTAACCTCTGAGTTTCCGTCGTAGCCCCACGAATTATTTCTCGAATAAACAACAGAGTCCACCGCAATTAAATGTCTGCTCTCATACCTCATCAGATATGCCTTAATTATAATAACATCTACTGTCTACTGTATAAAATAATAAAATACTTCAGCAAAGTCGGCCTGGGAACATCCAGCAAAGCCTTCTCTTATCTCTCGGAATATACATGGCTTTTTTATTTGTTTCTACTTCCAACGCCACCCATGATTTAAGGTGGCGTTTTTGTTCAGTAAGGCAGTGTAATACGAATTGTCCCACGAGTTAACAATAGTAGTTCTTCCCATCATTACACTTGATCTGCATGTTACATCCGCTCACAGCACTCTCGATTTTCAATGTCACTATACCCTGTATGTACACAAATTAATGATAACTTGACAAGCTCGGTAAATGACCCGCCATTGTGTAAAAACGCAAATTTTAACCAGGAAGCGACCGTGTTAATACGTACGACTATTCATTATTCTGGACAAACATTATATCAACATCAAGCTATTGGCATATTCTCTTTGTTGATTTAGCAACTGTTTTCCTCTCATCATAACTTGGTGTAGTATTTTCAATGTCATGTGAGATTTGTTGCTTCGGTTTTCACTAAAATAAGATCGAACCAGTTGAAGTAATTGAGAACGTAAGGTTTTTGAATAATTTCACAACCAACCTGCAACTCATACCTCTGGCATTCAAATAATCGACGTTAATAATTCGGTTTCATCCTTAAATAAAGAAAATGTTTTTTATTTTCTGTTTTGTACATTTGGTATAAAGTAATTCTACTATTAGACCGGCGGTAGAAGGCAGTTGCTGCCACAATTAAGGTTCTGTAATCAAATCACCAGTTTTCTGGGAAATATTATAATAGTGAGTAATATTATCTCTACAAATAAACGGACGTAAACAATCACAAAAATTTGTCGTGCATTAATTGACTTAATTAATTCAAACACTGAAGTAGTTTTCCACATAACACCAAAACACTACCACGCCAACCACGTTGGCATCACCTGGATCATCCAGCTGTCTGGAATTTGCTACATTCCTAATTTGTCTTAAATTGCTACTATCTATTTTATGGTTGTGTTCAGACGCATGTTGAGCGACACTAGATTTATCTGTTCTACCATATTTGAGATGAGCCGTATGTTCCTTGAGTCTAGTTTGGATCGACCTTCTAGTTTGTCCAACATACTTCTGACTGTTCATTTTGAAAAGTCGGGGATTTATCTTCGCCTGCACGTCTAACCCGCCGCCTGGGGATAGTCTGTCTCGGGCGGGGGCGGCAAGTACCGTTCTCGTCCTGGGTGATAGTTTGAGGTATATCAGGAGTGGCTGGGTAGCCGAGAATGCACTTCTAAAGGTGCCAACTGGCCCATTAGCTTTTGCAAGGTAAGGAAAAGGCACTCGAAATGAGCCCGCGACCGCCGACAGTGGAGGAGGTCTGGGGGTCGTTTTTTAGGCGCTTCGTAGAACTCTACGCTTGTTCCGGGTGGAATCTGAAATATAAGAAGATCTTACTCTCATCCTAGATTCAACAGTTGGAGTCTTGGCCGCTTATGTACAGTGGCCGCATCGGGCTCGTAGTGTACCGTCGATGTTCCATGACGCAAGTCTGAGAGATTCAATGATCTCAGAAAACCATTTTTTTTTCGATATCCTTATTACTCCGACCAGGCGTTATAAAATGTTTTTTCTTGGAATTCTATATACTCTTGGATTTATTGTAATGTGTAACGTATATGTAACATGTTTTCACCTTACCTAAAATATAATTACTGATTAATATTATTATTTGTGAGTGGTTTTCTGATGCAATTACTTTATCAAAACTGCTTTATAGATACGTCATTATTGCTTAAATGGAGTTAGATTTATATTGCCCATTTTAAATTGTAACAAAAATAAGTTATACCTATCTCCTCCCGTGGCTGCAGACGATGTAGCTTGAGATAAAATATCTCTTATATTAGTATTAGTCTCTTTAGTAGTATATCGGGCCGGTGGCGCAGGGCTTAGCGTCTCGATCACTCAACCCAGAGGTCGTGGGTTCTAATTCCCACTCCACCAACAATTTTTAATTAAATTGTTTGCCCGTAGATCAAGGCTTATTCGCAGGGATGGCTTGGCAACTATCCTGGCGATGGCCTAGGATGTGATTAAATGTGATAAATGTGATTAAAATCAGTTGATGTTTGACTTGTCCCCCTAACTAATGAGGTTTTCCAGGTTACCCTCATTCCAGCACTGAATGGTGGTTAGGGCCTACCAACGTAAGTCGTTCCTGAGGCGCAAATGCGGCCCGCGAAATAATAATATGCCGCCCCCTCTCCCACAGAAGTCTCAGACTTTCGGGCTAATCCTTGTGATTAGAATGAGGGGTAGAGATATTATTATTATTATTATTATTATTATTATTATTATTATTATTATTATTATTATAGTAGTACTGGGTGAGCTCAGATTATATTTCCAATTTTTAATAAGCTCTCGATCAAACAAGTGAACAGTGTTATCTTTTAATATTTCAATGTTGATCTCTAAAGTTATATGGAATTTTTGTAGGATTACTGTAATGTTGTTAGTAGTCCCGTAGTAAGTCCCGTAGTGACTTACAACAAAGATTTAAGACAGTTTAACATAGTTGATTATAAAAAAACAGTTAGTATCAAAATAGTTACAGGGTTTAAATTTGAAAATTTCTGAAGATTAAGTCGTTGGAAATTTGATATTTTAGTACTTAAAGATATAAGAAAATTTAGAAAGAGAGACAGAAAAACAGAAAAAAAAAGTTTTAAAATAGTTATGATAGATGTTATGTGCAGAAGTAAAGTTAATAAAAAGGATATTGGAGTTTAATTCAATTAAGAATACCTCTTTAAATTATTGACATTTTTTTCTTTTAAATTGTTGCCATTAAATAAGTAACAAAATTCCCAGTCTCTTACGTCCTAGCACATAATCATTATAGGTATACACTATTTAATTCGAATTTAATTTTAGATTTAATATAATCTAACGATGCCGGTATTATACATAATAATATTAATGTTATTCAAACCACTTTCTTTCCCAAAAAAATTGTTCAAAAGTAGACAGCTATAATAATAATCTTGGCGTCAGTGGTTTGAAAACTTAATAGGCTGATTTACTGTCCTGAAGATTCTATCTCGAATAAAATGTGAACTGCTAGTTCTAGTTTACAATTTCTAAGATATATGAGCAGTAAAATACCGGATTTGTTTTATTAGACTTAACGCCTCTTATTTTATAAATAAAAAACCAATTAATATTTCTTTGTATTAGCAAATTGCTGGCTACTGTTTAATAATTAAAAACACATTAATTCTGACGTTAATTCTACATTTTTTCAGAAAAACATATCTTATATTAGCGGATACGCTATAAAATATTCGAACTTTAGTGATTAAACAGATATGATTGCCAAATCCTAATTGACCAAATTGTATTTCCTCTGATAATCTCACATATTTGGCCACACAACATGTATGTATAAATTGATTACTTTGGAACTATAAAATGCCTTTTGATGAAAATGATTAGTGTTATAATGTATTACTAATGTTATGTTTTATGTTTATTAGACTTTGATGTTGTATCCTATTAATATTAACTATCCTGCAGCCAGTTACATGTTTTTTAGAGTATATTTGACTTATTCAGTAACTAATTAGGATTACAAAAAACTTGTCTTTCAAAATTATGTAATATTTTTTATTTTTATAGTTCCACAAAATTTAAATAAGTAACTAACCTATAGAATCATAGATGGCTACATCCTTTGGCCGTTGAAATAAATCCTTCAGTGAAAGCTTTGTCTTTATATTATTTATACTTTATACAAATTACTTTAAATTTATTGTATTCTCTCTGTGGTAAATCAATCGTTCTTTTATAATATTGTTTGCAATATTACTTGGATCTTCTCACAATAAAATGTTTTATCTAGCACTTACTGCATCAACATCCCCATGTAACGAGAATGGTTAATACGAGTATTCTCGTATTTGCATGAAACAAAATATCACATAATAATCCAAACATTCTAGTATCTATTGAAATGTTATTGTCGTATAATGGCACTACAATTACTTAGCGGCAAGGCGGACAGAAATTCAATAAATGTAGATTGTCCAATTGAAACGTATCTAAAATTACTATTTATCTTAAAGCATTGTCAATCGTCACAGCGATAACAATAAAACGCAGCTCATTGCAGACAGTAAGCAGTGGCACATACGTGCGCCGTTCGTCTGTATAAGGCTAGTTGTGGAAATCACAACTAGCCTTGTTCACAATGTTTATTTACTGGAAACTATACGAATAATGCTATCATTATTTGCCAGTGGCGGCTAGTCATAATGGGCACAAGGGCACGTGCCCTATGCGTAAGCACATAAGATTTGTGAATGTTGTGATATTTTATAAACTTTTATAATTATTATAATTTGGTGGATTTTTTTATTAATTTTTCATCATGAATATTGAATCATTTGGTGCATACATATCCGTCTAGCGTCTAGACCGCTTCATGCTTCACCGTCTGTGGACTGGGCTGGACACGGCCGCTGTGTGCCTGTTCTTTTTTCTTTTCTATTTGCATGTGCAAGAAAAGGATACACAGCTTCTATTTTTCCAGCGCGTCTTTTCTAATACGTTCTGTTACGTCATTGAATGAGCGCTGCCCCGTCGACCAGACGGTACAGAATACTAGAGATGGGAATACCCCATCATATTAATGAACGTACGTGAGAGATTTCAATTTACTGATTTTTTAACTATAGCCAATTTGTTTGAAAAGGAGAAATTTAACAACTATAGAATAGTTTTTTATTAGAATAGTTTTACATATTAAAACAGTGTGTGCCTTATTTCCAAAGATCAACATTACAAAATTAAAAAATGAGCTGTATATAATGTATTTTAGAGATGATTTCATACAACATAGTGGTGCGGTTGCTTTATTACAAATGTTAAATAAAAATAATTTACTTACGATGTTTTCGGAATTGGTTGAACTATTAACTATGTTGTGCACAATTCCTATGACTACAGTCGAAAGTGAACGCTGCTTCTCAACACTTAAGCGAATAAAGACATTTTTAAGAAACACGATGTCACAAGAAAGGTTATGTGCTCTAGCAATGCTTTCCATCGAGAAAAATTTAGTAAACACTATGACTGATTTGAACGAACAACTTATCGAAAATTTTGCAAATGATTAGTCAAGAAGAATGGAGTTTCATTTTAAAAGTTACTAAGTTTAGTTTTCGATGGACGAGCGGGTGGTTGCAGATTGTAAGGTAAACACACCGATTTGTTAGGGTTTGGGTTAAGTACTTAAATGGGTTTTATTATTTATTTTTTTATCTATCTGTGTTTTTTCTGGTCTAGCAGAAAACAGAAATTTCGCCTGCCATTTTTCTGACATGTATTCTTTTTTTGAACCGATTTAAATATTTGAAATAATTTTTCCATATTTCTGTCAATTGCATCAAAAAAGGGGATATTTGCCTAACGAAACCTATTTCTTCAAGCAAATATTTTTGCTCTAGGTACGAATTTCTAATTTTTAATTTTAAGGTGTTTGACCTTGAAAAATGCAAAATTTTTGCCTGCGACGCATTTTTTCCCCCTCTGCCCCCATTCCCAAATTTCACCAGCCGCCACTGTTATTTGCATTTCTGCAGTTGCGGTCCCCTTAAATTATCGCGGACAACTTAAGTTTCAGGTTATGTCATGTAAATATTCCAGCATAAGCAAGAAAATAATATGCCGTTGCGTAAACGTAATGTTGCACTTTTGCAGCTATTGAAATTGTTTTCTATGCTATCAAATGATCTTGTACTGAATACGTTCCTCTCCAGCGCTAGCGTCTATTCTAACAATTAAATTGGAAAAAGTATCCTATTCTAAAAGATACATGCACCATGTGGTATGTTTTGAAAAGATCTACGCTTAATCAGTAATTAAAACCAATATGAAATTTATTGATTGACCCAGTGATCTTTGACGTTTATTGCGTTTGAATTATTATTCTTACTTTTAAGAAAATATATACTTCTGTAGAGTAATGAATTCATACCCTTGCAATAATGTGCGAAGTCATTATGATCTCTTCAGCAGTTATTATTCGTCATAATCTTTTAATTCCATTGTTTACTAAATAAATTTCAATCAAATGTCAAACATGTTTGATTATTTACAACGCAAAGCGCTTTCTTTGTTCAAGAAACGTATAAGTCTGGTGGTATATTTATTTATCTCTTAATTAACTTTTTGGCTTAATTCCTAAATAAATAAAGATGTAAACAGTTAAATAAGCCAATTAATAATATTAAAAATATACTATAAAAAACTACCAGGGTTATAGGCCTCAAACATTGTTAGGATAGATTATAGGTTGACAAGTATTTAGTAAATTAGGAAAATTTTATTAAAAAACATTAAGTTATCTACAAACCAACAATTTTGACATTTCAATTTTTTTACTTAATCAGTTCAATTGTCATATATTTCTTAAATTTTTTTAACAATTCTTAGATCTTAAATCTCCTGCCACATATGTGCCTGAAGACGCTGGAAGCAGAAATACGTATCGTACATTAGGCTAAGGAGGATTACTACAATTTCAGTTTTGTCAGTCAAAAATAAAACATAAAACTTTTTTCATTAAAACTCAATATAAAAGGTACGTAACCAAATATAGTTATTTTTAATGCAATGAATATGCTTGTATAATATTTCATTATTAAAATGTAGATTACAAACAGTATTACAAAGAAAAATGTATTAAAAACAATAAGTTGAGGTTACCTACATGAAGATATGCCGCTGTAATTCAATGTTGGTCGGTATATGTTGTACGCAAAGTAGTTGTTTGCGACATATCTTAAAAATAATAAGGTTATTCCTTTGCATACCTAGGATAATAGGTAACGAGGAAATTCAAAACTTTATTGAACCATAATATTTGATAATTGCATTAATAATTTACTTTTTAGTTAACTTTTTGGCTTAATTCCTATACAAATAAAAATGTAAACAGTTAAATAAGCCAATAAATAATATTTAAAATATACTATAAAAATATTACATACATTTTTATTTATAAGATAGGTGCCTCTAATGGTAAGTATGATTAAAAGACTGTATATACCTTGAGAAAGTAAATACATTTCTTTGTCTAGATTTGAACAATGTGATTCTTTATCAGTTTATTGTCACATCTTATTTCACATTCTCTCGTCTATGTCACATCTTATTTTACATTCTCATTTTGTATATCATCACACCTTTACCTTGACATTTTTTTTGTTCTTATATTCCTTACTATATGAGATAGATCTGGCATTATACTGTTTGATATTGAGATAATTACAAAGCAGGTATTTGAATTATAAGCGAAAATGAAAATGCATAGAAGTTGAGGAACCAAGAGGACGGCATTGTTAGCTTTTTACAGGAAGAAGCCACATGCCTAGGAACGGCCCTGTAATCTGTATATTATTGTAGCAATCCTCCTCTAAAAGCACAACATGCGTTTCTGCTTTTGGCGTACTCTAGTAGAGGACGCCAAAAGTGACATGTAAATAGTTATACCAGCAATAAATCCAATGTCAAAGTTATCTATGTGTTTGCTTAGATAGGTACTGAGATTCCTTGAATTACTGAAATTCAAAGAAAATTTAGCAAATAATATAAAAATATATATCACTAAAAAAGAACAAAGAAAAAATGTATTCTAATCTGCAAATAATTGCGTCTTTAATATTAAAAAATAAACCATAAACCCAATTAAATTTGCTTGAATGAAACAATCAGATAAAAATGCTAATATCTTGGCTAAGCAAGACTAGGCACAGATCTTATCCAGATTTTGTAGATATTTTTGCTAAAGATTTTGTTAAATATGCCCAGTATTTAACAAAAAATATTGACTCAAACAGCTGAATAATCAGTCAATAGTTTCATCTAATAACAGTAGACTTCAAACAGTAGAATTATCATATTATGCATATTTTTGAGAAATGTGTATCTATGTGTATCTTACATAAGCATACTTAATATACATATCAGGAAACAAATACGTAATTCTAATTGTGCATGCGGTTAGAACAGAATGTGAAATGCAATTTCAAATGTACCTACTATTAAAAAATTTGTTAAAGGCATGTATACATCTACGGTACAAAAAATGTATTTAACAGATGAAATTAATTGTGAAAAGAGCATATAAATTGTATTATTCTGTATTTCTTCTTAACTTCCGACAGTAATAGTCAAACTACTTGTAAACAATAGACTATATTCCACAAAGGACAATGAGCATATCCTGAATTAAATACATGGCTATCTGCCAATGAACGTTCTCTCCGAATCTATTAATTACTGAGAAGATTGCACATGAGATTAATTCAAATCAAAACTGATTAGTGCAACTGCGATGTCTGTTTTTCAGTGTCATCTAGATAACACTAACCTGTTGATTAAAATTCAAAACATAGAGTAAATTGGCATCAGCGTCAACTAATAAATTACTAAGTACAAAATTTTAACAAATAATAGATTGATTTTCATAATAATGCGATAGGTACTTATAGAACAACGGTGGATTCCGAAAAGTCAGACTTAATATAGACAAAATATTAATCTGTAAGGATGTTAGCGAAGCATCCAACTTAAAGTTCTTTATTAGCTTAACAGTTTGCAGAAAAATTGAAGGCATTTTGCAAATGACATTTAAAAGACTAAATATTTAAATATGGGATCATAATGGAATAGTTATATCCAAATAATATTTTACAAATTTTATTTTGTGTTTTTACCCCATATACTTGATATTATTATTCACTGGTAGATGAAAATCTTGAACCAATAAATATCTCCATTAAAATCCATCAACAGAAGCACTCTTTCATTTGTCTCTTATTCGATCTTGCTCGCCTGCTTTTTGTGAATCCTTCATCTCTATAATATGCTGTGTATTTTTCTTTATATCTGTGCGTAATTTCTCCAGTTATCTTCAGAAATACTGAACTTTAAAGCAACCTCTACCCCAATACCCCATGATGATATAAAACAAATAAATAGATTCACTTTTCTAGTAGGTATTAAATTAAAATTAAAAATGATAGAAATAAAATGTCTCGAAGTAGGAAATAATTTTTCTGTCTGATGATTCATTCTCGAATATGTTAAGATCCAAGAATGAATTGGTAACATTGGATAATTATTGTTACTTGCTTATGATAAAACATATTTTATTTTCTTCTGGGTAACCGGTTGACTGTTGAATTATTTACTATTATTTACTAATAAATCATTCTAAAGATTGTAGTTTTGATACTAGTATATCAGAGATTATAACTAGCTTTTTATAAGATGCTTTGCAATAGTCTTTATATTTTAAATTTGCCATTGAGTTTTCTATAATAAAGTTTCCAAGGAGGTATTCTATGCCTCTTATTTATATTAAGGAAAAATTCTCCTCGCACCATTTCTTAGTAAAACGGATATTCAAATTTACTAAATTTTGAGGAAACGTACACAGGGTTTTTCACGTAACCCGTTCATTAGAATATTTCAGAGACTACTACGATCTAGATTTTGAAACTAGGGGCACTGGGGTTTTTGAGTATTTTCGTTTCAAAAAAAGTTATGACGTCACTGTAGCACTTCTGGTTGTACCGGAAGTAAGTAGTAACTTCGTTATTTTAAATGGAAAGGTATAGATTTTGTTGCATTTTTGAAATCTACGGAATTTTTAGGATGTTTTTGTTAATATATCCCTATACCAAAAATGAACAATTCTGGTGATATTTCGATTTTTAAAAAATAATTGACGATACTAAGTCTATATTGTGAGTGTAATATCTAGAACTTCTAAAAAGCTATAACTTTCAAATTTTAAGCAGTAGTAGAGCAGGCAAAGACTTTCCAAAAAGTACTGCTTCTGTCGATAGTCCATACAGGATGTTCAAAACTCAAGGGCCAATATTAAAAACTTCAAACACAAAAAAGTTGTTTTTTTCAAATGGAACACCCTGTGTTTTATCTCATCAGTAGATGCAGAATTAAATTCTACATCGATTGGTATACGCATTCCCTATACCTATCTCCAACAGTTTTTGAGTTATATGCAATTATTTATGTGAAAGAAACTTTAGCATCGATAATATGTGTATCTCTAAATTTTAATGAAGGCTGGGATACCAAAAAATTGAACTGTGTTTGACAAAAGTTTGAATATTTCACTAAGTATTTCACTAAGAGCATCATAGTTGGACACTGTCGAAGCAGTTTTATAAAGTGTATGATGGCTTGTTATCGAGTTATTTTCAGAGGTCCATCTTAATGGTAAAATTGGCTTATTGTTTTGGTGAACATATCGTATTTCCATTTCCGTGGGTATATATTATAAACTTGGTTAATTTTATTACAGTCTTTTCTCTTCGAAATTGTACAATGGCGTGTTTCTAAGTTATATCCAAAGTCTCCTGTTAATGGGACACCCGGTATTATTTTATTCTAGGTGAAAGTATAGTGGTCGAATTTATTTCCAAAAAAAGACTAATATAGGCAGCCAATGGAGGTTCTCGGTGAAGTTAATTGAAATAATAATAGTTTACTTTCCTAGATTCCAAAAAAAGTGTGCTGATTTATAGTACCGCCGCGCAGAGGCGACCGTCTAATCGAGTATACTTCCTACATTCCATCATGTCAGGCGGCCGTTGGCAAAAAGTGCACAAAATGTGTAATTTTTGTCAACGGAGAGCGGTTTTCTAGTGATTATTTTACAGTTATACCAGGAGTCGTGCTGCAAACGCCCTATAATACTTCTTCTACCTACTACTTACCATCGGTACACGTGCTGGATCTACGGCGTGGGTGTGAGGTGTTTAATGATGTTTGCCAGGCAAGTGCTGAATTGCACAACACTTTACCAATTTCACCGCGTGATATTTAACTGCAATTTACGTGCATTCTCTTCTGTGGTTTTCTTGTAGGCCCCGCCATCAGAATTCAGTAGTTCCAAGTGCATCTTGTTCCACAAGGAGCGGATGCCAGAAATATTGAATATTACGGGCAGATCAAAATACGTTTTCACTTGTAGGTCGCCTAATATTGTACATATGGGAGTTAAGAAAGAAGAACAAAAGAAACTTGATCCAACCGAGTCGAATGTCGGGTAGGAATTAGAGAAAAATTTAATATTGTTCAACAGATGCTTTGTCTCACCATCTTATAATTTGTGTACCTATATATGACATTTTATTTCGAAAAACACATTTAAAAAGCTTTTAAAATTACGTTATAAACATTATTTTCCTTAAAGCGTGTTAACGATAGAATCTATTTTTTATGACTATATTTTAAATCTAACTTTCAGTAACTCCAGTTTCCAACATTCAATTTTCATAAAAAAATCAGTACATAATGTTTTCCAACATCTATTTTCTGGGATACATAACGCGTTGTGTTACAAGCGTTGCAATTGCTTCAATGCTTTTTTCGTTTTTGGAGCAGCTGTTTGATTTTGAGCATATTCAATCTGCAAAATGAAAAGATTGTAATCTTTTAAAATTTGCTTTGCTACTTCAGTTTATATCAAGGTACTTTTTAAAGTTTGCGATAGTTTCTATATACCTCAGGGTGCCAATATGTATTTTAAGGGTTTTATGACACTACCAGCGTCAGGAATCGGGAAAATACAACTTTATTATTATTATTACTAAGGCACCGAGCCTTAGTGCCAGTTCCCCGTGAGCGCGATCACACTCCCCACTATTTTGGTTAATCCCCCAATCTGAGGTGTACCTGCAGAAAAATTAGGAATTTCAGACATAAAATTGAAACGTTCTCATCTTTTTTGTTGGATCTGATACATATAGAATATGTACAAAAACATTTTCGGATGTTTGTAATTTATAATTACTATAAAAATCAAATAATTTTTGTAGGTTACTTTGTATATCATTACTTATATTACAAAACGTATAAAGTTGAAAGTTGTGCAGTCGCGTTAGAAAATATATTTGTATGATAAAATAAAAATTCGCATAATGTATAACCTAAATAGATAGGCAAATCTAAAAACGAAGGTGTTTGGACGTAAACGGCAATAAAAAGTGGAATAATATAAACATTAATTTGCCATAACAGAGAATATATTGTTTAACATTTTATCAAGATTTTGCACATAAGGATATGCTCGTAATAACACTATTATTTGTTTTTGTCAAACAATTCAAAATAGCTTTTCTAAAACTATTTACAAATACAACCTTTTTTAAACACAATTAATTTAAACAATTTCGTACAATATCTAAGTCATGGCCTTGAAATATATTATATTAGATTTTTCACAATTTTTTCTCGAATTAATATTTTACAAATGATGTTTCGATTTATTCCTAATCCATATTCATGCATAGCAAAAAATGATTATTAATAATAAAGCCCCAATAATAGAGATGTTATAGCTATTGAGTGCTACTACATTTTCTACAAATTCTGAAGATAGCTTCAAAGAAAAGACATGTTGACACAGCAGAAAAAAAATTGCATTTAATTGCCTGAATCTAAAAAGAACCAAGATCTACAGTAACTACAAATATTTACTTGCCAAAATCTAAATGCAGAAGGTATGTACTTATGTATGTACAGAACATATGTGCTAAAGCCGCCTGTCAATTTAAGGAAACAAGAAGTATTCAAAATAAAAACTGAAGAGTGTAGTACCAAGGCAAACTTTTAAACTTTGTTCAAAAAGATTTAAAAATACTTTAAAGATTTGTTCTATTTAAATCTAGATACAATGTATTTTGTTTTTTTGTCAGTTGTATTTTGCGACGGTTGGAGTGCTTGGTAAAAATATACTGTATAGTGTATCTTCTCTACGGATTTCGTTTTTGATTTGTTATTCTGGGAAGGAGTAATGCCCAACCTTGAAACTCTGGTGAACTGCAGTATTACAACATATTTATTTTGAATATTAACATATATTTCAAAAACTTTTTGTCATCTTTCAACAGGTCTCGGAAAAGATTTACATATTCCCCTAGTTTCAATCGTTTTTTATTTAGGTATTTGATACGATATTTTTTCTGTTAAGACTGTTTCTTCTTCCTCTTATTCAACCAAAGTGCTTAATAGCTACCTCGGCTTGTTCCTATTTAAGGATTTTTATATAATAAAACATCCTTGCATGCCAGCTATTTCAGTCTGCTTTACTTACGATTTCATACAAATGTAAAGTAATAAATTATCCCTTTTTAAATATTAAAGGTAATACATTAAGAAATGCAACATTATAAATATGGAATATTAACAAATGGTTAATTTGAATACACTATATTGTAAATGAAACAAACATATGTTTGTATATTATTTGACTTTTCAAAATCAATTACTGTTAGTTCAGTTTAGATGACCCAGCAGTGGTTTATCTACTGTTTTATTATTTATTTTGATGGTAAATGACGGGGGCGAATTTGTATAACTAAATGGCTTAGGAAAGGGATATTTTATAATATTTATTAATGCAATACAATACAATACAATACAATATTTATTTACCCCTTCAAATTATTCGTCAAACAGTTAATTACAAAATAAAACAATTTAAAAATGAATACAATAAGACATATAAACATAGATAAATAAACAAGAATATCTACCTGCAAAAGGAATCATTGTTCCTTGTGCGCAGTTATATTTAGCTATTAGAGTCAGCAAAAAGTGTGAATAAGTATATTTAGATTTCCTTCTTTCCCTTATTCTTTGCATTTTTTTTTGTTTAACTTATATATAAAATTTTAGTTAATATATGAAGTATTTAACATTTTTAACTATTGTATATACAACATATTATCCTTTATCCATGCAGAAATATATCCATCATTACGCTACTTCATCATCATCATAAGTACAGTAAACTTAGTTAATTTATTTTTGGTAAAGGGCACCGTGCAGTGAACTGTTTACATACACATTTGAATAATCATTATAAGCAAGACTGCAAGAAAACATTTTTCCACTATTTTTTTTGTTATTTCCACAATAGGTAGTTCGAACCTGTCGACTTCTTGTTAATGACTGTATTTAGTTGTTACTATCCGTCAATATTTTATTTTGAAATCTTGTGAATGTATTTGCAATTAACAAATTTAACAGCTGCAGATGCTTTATAAATTTCTCATTGTCAGCTTGGTTCATGAATGTCCATTGTTTCTAAAAACGCCTACCAATAATGTAGTCATTTTTCTTCTAATCGCATGCAAAGTCCTGCAATCAGAATTTCTTTAGCAACCGAGTATGTGTATCTCTTGCATGCCAATATTATCCATCAGCATAAGATAGAAGTGGGTCAAATTTCCCTATCCCGCGTATAAAAATACTTAAATTATGCAAGTGAAAAAGCATTGAATTCGTACCGCTTTAATAAAATATAAATCGTCCAGCGAAATTTATGTCGGGCTGGTATCTATATAAACCAAAGTGGCTTGGAATAAGAAAATACAACATATAAAATATGTCGACATAACTGCGACATAAATTAGCAAAAACAAACGATATTCTGATAACTCAATGCCTGGTATTTATTCAGTTACAGATCCAAATGCAAATGACAACACGAACTACGAACGAATCGTGATAACCAAGCACTGCTGGCTTGTACTTATGGCCAGTTCCAGATGCGTGTGATAAGTAAATCGTTTAGGATTAATTTGTTTATTTTTTTGTTGTTTCCCTTTTGTTCGTGAATCACCGAAGTACCAATTTGGTGAAAGTCCATATCGTCGGACTTTCCAAAAAGTTGGTAACTGCTTTCTACAATATAACGACTTCTGGTTATATTGTTTATCGACCAGTACTGTAGAACTGATCCTATTGATTCTTCAAAGCTAAGTTGGGTTACTCATATCCGAATGAAGTATCGCGCTTCTAAATATGATATAGACTGCTATAAAAGAAGCTTTTGTCAGAGCCAATCATCGTCTATGGGCATTCTATTTATTTTATTTGCTTGTGTGAAGATCATTTTTTTAAATCTTTACCGTACGAAAATTCCTTATAAAAGTATGCTTATGTTCAGTAATTCAGTAGATCAGTATTTCTGAAAGACAAATGGGAGAAGTTACTCACAGATATAAAAAAAAAGAACAGACGGCATATGAAGATGATGGACTCACAAAAAGCAGGCGAGAAAGAAAAGACAAATGTAAGAGCCACGTGCTTCTGTTGATTGATTTTAATGCAGATATTTATTGGTTCAAGATTTTCATCACCAGCGAATAATCATAGCAAGAAAGGTGTTGAACGTTGCTCTGGAATTACCAAGCGTTATGAAACAATTTTTTTTTGACAAGAGAATGTTCGGTCCTACATGCTCTTTGATGTTATATGTGTTCTTAGGACTAAATTCCATCGGACATATGTAAAGTATTCATAAAAGCCAACAAAATTTGTCCTATCTTCCTCAGAAATTGATATATACGTATTTTGTTGTAAAACTAGAAGAAAAAATAGGGATTTTGGGTAATGGGGTTTTGGGTTTCGAGTTATAATATGTTACCAAATTATACTAATGCAGATATTTATTGGTTCAAGCTTTTTCATCTAGCGGTGAACCACTATTTCAAGAAATACGGTCAACGTTGCTCTGTAATTACCAAGCGTTATGAAACAATGTTTTTGAACAAGATAATGTTCGGTCCTACGTGCTCTTTGATGTTATATGTGTTCTTATTAGTAAGTTCCACTGGACACTTGTAAAGTATTCACAAAAGTCAACAAATTGTATCTTATGTTCCTTAGAAATTAATATCTACGTATTTTGTTGTAAAACTGAAATAAAAAATAAGATCTTTTAAGATATGTTATCAAATTATACAATTAAACATATTCAGGGACATATTAAATGATATACTTTTTAATACAGTGCCTAACTAAATGCCTCTACTGGTAATTAAATGATAATACTTCATGTACGCATATGCAACAGAAGAAGTATTATATCTTTTATTTCAGTTGCTATATTTTGGCGATAGAATATAGAATAAAGCTGAATAAAAATATCAAATAATACTCAAATAGCAATAATTATTATTTTATTGCAGCTATATTAACCTTAAAAATGATGTAAAAAGGTATATAGCGATTTATATGTTCTGGCGAAAGAGCACTGAAAGGCAGATCAACTATGTGCCGAGTTTTTTTAAATATAATTAGTCTATGTAGGTATATCGCGATACAGTTATCCTCAAAAATTTAATAATTGCTCAATCTCTCCATAGAAAGTCCACGCATGTAAATGCGTACATAGTTAAATCAAAGAAGGAAGGTACAATTAAATTGTTATCAGGCGAGATCGAATAGCTCCGAGCTAAAAATAGAATGCATTTTACTAAAGCACATTAGACGTTGTGATACCGTTGTTTTGTTACCTTTTACTTTAGCGCCGTTACAAATTTCTAATCGTCATATTGTTTTTTTATGCTCTAACGTAGTAAAAATTTGAACTTTTAATGTAGGTAATTATTACGTACATGAACTCGTTCGGTAGTTGATGTGGTATAATTATAATTAGATGAATACATTGACAGATCAGCACGCAATCATTGCACCCATATTGTTAATAATATTTTCGTAACTGGTGAATTTTGATTAATTTAATATATTTCAAGCAATAAAAATATTTATTTAATTATCCACGGCTTCCACTTATTGATATAGGAAGGTAACTGATTTTTTATACTATAGGTATTACATAAACTTAGACGTAAACATATTAGTGATATGTGATATATAATCCTGTTTCTTGTTAAGCTTTCAGTCTGCCCTCATCTCTGTCACTATTTGTCCACATACATTTTTCGTTACTATTGTGTTAGTTGTTAAACTTTTTTTGTTATTCTATTGCTTCTTGCAACTCCTTTTACTTCTATCAGATATTTCATTTCCATCATCTATAATGCGTTATAATTGGTTTTAGTCTTCATATTCACGGAGTTATATTTATTTATATAAGTCATCCTACAGGAATTTCTCTCAAGTGCAGAATTGTATTTAAGCAATCATTAAATCTATATTAACTACCGGCAGAATGAATGTTTAGAAACATCTTAAGCCAGGTCTAGGCACTCTGATATTAATGAGACTAAGCAATTCAGGGCAGTCAATTTTATTATTAATTATCTTTTAATTATCTTATATAGAATGATGCCGTATTGAATTGCACGTCGTTTTTCAAGACTAAGTTACAACGGGAAAGTAGGCTGTCATTGGGAAATCTTCTCGCCTCTGTACTTTTTCAAAGGAGTCCTTATGAATTTGGTATATAGGACTCTAGACAGCTGGAAGGATATTTTAATTTAAATGATAAAATTAGAGTACAACAATCGTAGAGTATTCTGGCTTTTAAAATACTTAGAATTCCTAATGATAAAACCCAAACACTTTATTGAAGAAGTCATAATCTCGAAGTGCTTTGTAAAGCTTAGCTTTGGGTCAAAATATACACCAAGGTCGTTAATATATTCAGGCCTAGTCATATCAATTTTATAATTAGGAATAATTATATCATAAAGGTTGAATTGAAAGGCAGTTTATTGTTAATATTTGCTGGATGTATGGGATTGCCCCTCTGCCACTATTAGTACTATAAATAAACCACTGACATACCTATATCTTTCAAAACCTTACCAAAACCACAGGTGAAACTCAGTTCACCCGAGGTTTTGGTAAGGTTTTTAAATATATAGGTATGTCAGTGGTTTATTCATCGGGAAATAAACTGAACAACTTTCAGGCAATCCAAAAGACAAAATAGAGACTAAGGAAAAGTCGGGGATTTACGAAATTTGCTGTATAAAGACTGCAATCAAAAGTATGTTGGACAAACTAGAAGGTCATTTCAAACTAGAATCAAGGAACATATGGCTCATCTCAAATATGGTAGAACAGATAAATCTAGTGTCGCCCAACATGCGTTTGAGAAGACCATAAAATAGATAGTAACAATTTAAGACTAATTAGGAATGTAACAAATTCACAAACGGTTCACTGAGTTGTCGCAACGGTTCACTGAACCGTAGCAATAGTTTAGGTGAAAATAGGACACAGCGTTAGCTTAGGTTTAGTTTTAATCATTTCCAGATGATGTTATTCACGTCAGTGGTATCTTCACATCAAAGGTTCCAACCTCCTTCAACAATAGTCTTAATCTTTCTAATGTCATACCTTTAGATGTTTAAATTAAGATACGTACTTGTCTCACTTTTTCGTCATCAAACTAATCTTGAAGCATTTGTTCAGTGTAACGTAGTATATGTATGTTTTTCGAAAGTCTTTCTCTCTATTAACCGCTATTACCATATCATCTGGGTAATTCTTTCTATGGGTTTTTAAATATTGCATTTAGTTGGCTTAAACTTGGTTTACATTATTTTCATTATTTTGTCAAGAGAACAGTGTGAATTTACCACTTCATCTTGTTTCCGTCAAGTTTTATTTAAAATTTGTGTTTCACGTGACAGAATTGGCATTATGCTTAACATATCTTCATATCGCGTATCTTCATATCCATATATACCTATTTATTAGAATTTTCTGTCCCTTAACGTTTATTTGGGAAATATATATATTGGGATGGGTATTTGGTATTCAATTGAACCAGTTGCTTGTAAATAGTGTCCGTTATGACCAATTCACTCTTGGTGCATCCCTGTAGGTAACAATTCAACTAACAAACGGAAATATAAAACATAAATTTTTGCTCCACTTCAAAACTATAGAATATTATTAGATCTAAGGCTTGATATGTAAAAGATTTATGGTGATCTAATTTCAGATAATTTGAATTGAATCTCATGCATGATAAATTACTTATTTCTTAGGAACTAAGTATTAAACACTTAACACACACGGCAATTTAGGACTGGCATATACTGTGGAATGCAATAAATATCATACACAGATACCTAATTGTAATCTGTAGTTTTAAAATGTTAGCTTAAAAGAAAATCGTAATAAATCACGATCTTTCAGACGCTTAACTGCTTCCTGGAGATAAGTTAACAATAATCCTCCGCTAAGAAAATTTAAATTAAGTACATACAAGTTTTAATTGTTTTCACTTGCACTGCTTTGTTCCTTAATGATTCACTAATGTTATATAAACACTGTACTTTTTTAAAGCCACTTAGATAACTCTGAAGCTATTGTTCACTGGGAACTAAAATATAAGGTTAAGGTGATGTTACGCATGATTTTAGCTCGGAAAAAGCAAAAGCATTTTCGCACGTTATATTAAAGAGTATTGTTTGTCTCGCCGCTTTACTATGAGACTGTTGACATTGACTATAAATGATTATGGTTTTAGTCACTACAATGAACAATAATCTGAAAATATAATCATACAGTATTACTTTTAATGACCTTTTGAATGGCCTAAATACATTGTATAATATAAATTAAAAATTATAAAATAATATTTTCCAATTATATTCCCATAATTTCAAATTTATTTGTCAAATGTAAGTTTCTTATGTTTTAATTTTAAATAGCTTATCTACAACCCTAAATGTTCAACCCAATAATTCAAAACAGCGTTATTATTATTATCGTTTAACTCATAAATAGTTTCTTTAATTTTATTTCTAATCATTTGAACGGTGTTATTAAAACTATCATTAACTTTGTCCTTTAAAAATGCCCACAAAATTGTATCTAAGGCTGTTAAATCGGAGCTGTTTGGCGGCCATGGAATGGGTCCATTGTTACAGATCCAAATATCAAATTACCCATTTCACTAGTTCCGAACTTCCAAGACATTGTGTGGGGGCGCACCGTCCTGTTGCCAAATTATTCTTTTTAATTCCTCAACAGAAAATTGTTGTTCTAAAAGTAGTGCTACCCCCAGAAGAATAAATTGTAGATATGTTTCTCCTGTCAGGTTGTAGTCCAAAAATATGGTCCCTACAATTTCATTTTGGAAAATGCCACACCACACTTTAGTGACTTTCTACCAGAATTCTTAATTTATACAACTTTTCTTTGTCGTTGATTTTTGTTCTCCCAGGAACCTTTATTTCTCCTATTAAAAACTCCTGCTGTGGAAAATGACGATTATCTGTCCGCATTATGTTTTTATATATTATCAGGATTCTCATCTAATCTCTGGAACGTTTGCCGGCAAAATTCTAATCTTTGAATTTTTTAATAACTTCCCTACTGGCGCGGTCTTAAAATTTGAAACGGTCATTATCTGTTACGACTCCCATTCTGGAAATATTCAGTTTATCTTGTAACTATTTCGCCTATTACGAAAAATCTTATAAAAAGCACAGAACTGGTTGGTTGTGGGCAAAATTAAATAGTCTTCATTTTTCATCCCGGTGATACTCCCTACAAGCAGGCGATACACATCATACAAGTGCTCGAATCGTGAACAAATTGCCATTATAAGGTTTAAAAGCGGCGTATCGCAACTCAATAACATTTCCTTAAAGTGTTCGCGTATTGCAATCAAAAGGTACAATCGAAGAACAAGGTGTAAACGAATAGAGCCGGTCGGCGTAGCTGGTGATCGCGTGTCAGATTCCGCCACTCTGAGGGCGTTAAAACAGGGGTCAGGGGTCATACTAATCGCGAGAAAGTGAACACGCTGCTTTACCTCCACCTAACACTTCGTACACACTTTATACATACAGACATATGCCGTGCCAAGGGGTATGCGCTAACTAAACTGACCGATCTAGACGTTTATAGTTTATAATTATAATTCTGGAAACATAAATTTATTACAACCAGTTGGTTTCCTCGTAGGAGGTGAGAAATCGCGATAAAAGTCTAGGCCTCGTAAATCTTTGAAATTAAGGAATAAATAATTTCGTATTGCAGATATTTTAATGACGATCATTAATTATTATTTTTTAGGATAAAAAGTACTTCAATAACAACAACAAGTTACGAAAATCATATAGTATTTATTGTAGTATGCAGTAGGAAAATAGAAAGAGCAGTAACTTGTAATGCTGTTACTATTTTTATTAGGCACTTTGTCTTATTAACGAAAAAATTAATACCATGGCTAGCGCCTCGGCTGTGAACCTTCTGAACTTAAGAGTCGAAATACTAGTCCGAAATAAGCCCAAAATTGGCGTTCGTCTCGTGTCTAATTATAAAAAAAACTATAAAAGATAGCGACTTTTAGTAAAAAAGTATTGAAAGATAAGACTTTAATCTAAATCCCTATAGTAGTAATTTTTTGTAATTCTTTTTATTTTTAAAATTCCAGGCAAACAATCTTGTACTAAAATAGCGTATTTTCAAAAATTATTTTACACATGTTGTTTAATACATGTATTTGACACTAAAATACATGTATTAAACAAAAATTTGCTACTATAGAGATTTATTTTATCTTTTGATCTTTCCGGTGATATATAATTTATAACATTAAAAAGAAATTTTGTTGCAATTATAAGACAAATCCCGTACCCTTGCAATGAGGGCTAACTTTATTTCCATGTGCCCTTTTACTTCGGCTTTACGTGCACCTCCTCCGAAATCTAAATAATTCGGTAGTGGAAATATGTAAGTCTTCACCCATCGGCTACCCAACCTCTCAATCCGATCCCGAATTCATGTCTGTCAAGTCTACAGTGAATGGACCCTTAACAAATAGTGTACGTCTTCTACTTCTAGTAATATAGTATACTATTTCTCCGGCGGATTTAAAAGTGTTGCATATAAACCCATTCATTTTCATCCTAGTATTGAAAACGATAACTTTAATGCCAGATATGGATATCAAAACAAGCGTCTTTTATTAAGGTTGGAGAAAAAGAATATAAATAGTCGAACATAAAACTGTACATAAACAATTTAAAGGTAAATTGATTGTAGCATAAATTAAGAGCTACGCTCAGAGACTCCTTGCTTTGTTTATATAACCTAATATGTTAAATAAGAGTACGTCACATTCTCTGTTATTCACACTTCATAAGTACATAATTTTACAATTGCTGTAAAATCTCGAGATACAATGATACTAATAATAAACTAGAAGCTTGCATCTGCTCCTAGCAACTGGTCACTTTATCAACCAGTAAAGTATGCCTTGAAAGAGCACGGCAGCAGCATTTCTCAATAACTTCTAAAAGACAGGAGGAAATTTTGAATTAGTGTGGTGACTCAGCAGGAGATCGCGGTAATCGTGGGAAGCTTAACAGTGAGATAGACTTAATAATGTTATAATTTTAGCATCACACTGAGCTGACAAAATTTTTAATAAAACTGATTTAGAACGGTGAGCGCGAGCCTTTCCAATTCAATTAAAAATTGTGACAGGCTAAAGAGCGCTATATCAAAGCAAATTAAAATTTTGACATTCAATTTGGTGCGCATCGTACGCATGCACTAGTGCCTCTAGCATCGATACATCTATTTAGTAGGTATTTATATCATTGAATTAACAATAAGCAACTGAAATTAATCCGGATGTCGACTCAGATATGTGAAACGATTTCACAAATGAAAAGGCAACATTAAACGGGATATCTTTTGTTACTCGTGGTAGATATGAGATATTTAAATACATTCCCTGGCACTTTTAATATACTTAATACAATGTACACAAATAAGATCAGGAAAACGCGTTGTGAAAGCTGTGTATAGTCTATATTGTGGCCTTGCTCGTTTATTGTTTAATTTACTTTTACGAGTAGGCAGATCTAAAGCTTCTTAAAAGTGTTTATCATTACGTGATCCTAACAGCTGGTTCAAATGCAATTACTTTATTTTACAGGTTCTTCCTCAGCTTATTTTTCAAACTTGAATAGGGTGGTAATATTATTATTTATTATATATCTCGTATAATATTTATTAAAAGACATGGAAATAACAAATTAATTTAAAATTAAATTGGATGTTGGTACGTAAATATTTCTTAGAAGCTACTTTTGGCATACAAGTATTACAACCGTATTATATCGTCTTGTCGATAATTTCTTGACTTTTATTAAAATATCTTAAATTAATCTAATTCTCCACTCCAAGTTCCAGTATTGTAAGAGTAGCTAGATCGATCGATTCCTCGATTCGATGTTTCCTCCCTTCTAAAAAAGGATTGTTCCTAGCAGATAACTTGAACTATAAAACCAACGTTATTTTCAGATAGTGGCTGGGAACGACTAATCATTTGAGGGTATAAAAGGAGTGTTTCCAAGAAATTCATCTCCGATTTTCATAATATCCACTGAACGGAAATACAATAGGTACCTACTGGGGTTTCATCTGTAAATCTTCTTTGTATTTAACACTGACGCAGTTTTCCATGTAACACCAAAACACTATACTGCACTCGACGCACGTTTCGCCAACCAAGTTGGCGACATCATTGCGAAACGTGACGTGCGACGAGTGCAGTATAGTGTTTTGTTATGTGGAAAACTATGTCATTGTTATCTTCACCCCAAAGGTTCCAACTCCTTTCAAGGTTCTTTCTATTTGTGAAAAGGCGTATTTCCGTTAGGTATATTATTTAGTTTTTAAGTAAATAAGTGAATATTTCTGTAAATATGGTTTTAGTATATTTCAACGGTTCACCAATTTATTATCAGTGACAATAACATTGTCTAAATCCAATAATGTATATAGTCATTAGGAACATTGTTTTTAATCTTGTAGTAAATGCTTTTAATTCATAACAGCTCCAGCTTCTATCTTTATCAGTAGGTGAAAATTCCAGTAAAATTTCATTAGATACACAAATTACCAAAAATAATATTATAACGTAGTTTTTAAAATACCAAAACTTCTAATTCTCTACAAATAATAATTACGTAAATTAAATTTGAACGAATACATTCATTGACTTCACAGAATTTTTAAAAATATGTTTTCTTAAATGTTATCTTTTTTATATCAAGGGATCAGTAAAGGATGTATGTTTTACACGCATGAAAAGTACAACAATATAAATAAAACTGGAAACTTTTACATTTTTACAATTTATGCCGTCTTTATTGTGTGTTATTGTTAAAGCTTTCTGTTGAAGTGGTTTTTCATATATTATGAAAGTTTTGAAATATACCTACTTTGTATTCATTTATAGTCAAATATAGACACATTTTGGTACATAAAGAACCTCTAAGAAGCTACAATAAGTACATCTTTCTTTATATGGAATTAAGCAAAAAAGTTAATTAAGTCATCAATTATTAATGAAATCATCATATATTATGGTTCAATAAAGTTTTATATTTCCTCGTTACCTATAATCCTATAGGAATGCCAAGGAATAACCTTATTATTTTTAAGATATGTCGCAAATAACTACTTTGCATGCAGTATGCAGCGCCCAACATTATATTATTAAGACAATATTATTAAGTATCAAGACAATAAGTTTAGGTTATGCCAAGAAATGCGGCTGTAATTCAATCTTGGTCGGTACATACTGCACGCAAAGTAGTTGTTTGCGACATAAAAATAATAAGGTTATTCCTTTGCATACCTAGGATTATAGGTAACGAGGAAATATAAAACTTTATTGAACCATAATATTTGATTAATTAATTAATTTCATTAATAACTAATTAAAAGGATGCTATAAAAAAGTATATTTACCTAAACAAATATTGAATTATCATAACTCTTTAGTAATTCAAGAAAATTTGTAATAAATAGTATTACTTACTGTATTATTATTAGTAATAAATATAAATATAATAAATTATTAATTAAATAAAGGCTTTTCAGTAAGCACTTGTGTTTATATATTTGAATTGGTTGTATTTTGGACAACCTTTTATGTTTATGTTATTATACAAAATAATTAAAACTTTTATGGAAAATATTGTAAAGACAATGTAATTTTTTTACTTAGTTTATTTCTATTTATTATATAATGCTGCACACTTTACCTGTTTACTTTAATGTACATTTATTATATACTTAGAAAAGGCAAAGATTCGCGTCTGAATCATATACCATAAAAGAGATCATATTATCAAACAAAAATCTAGAAAGTACATGATAAAAAATTATAAAACTACGGAAATGTAATTGTTATAAGCTAGAAATATTATTTATTCACAAAAGCGTAAATATTATATAAGCTGTAGCTATTCTTTCCCAATTAAACAAAAATAAGTATAAAACATTGTTCCAAAGTTTCTCTTTTTGTAAATTATTGTTTGTTTAAAAGTGATTTTCTCTTCGCACTTTCCTTATAATTACTTAAAATAAACATTAATATTTATATATTCATTTGGGAAGAAAATTATACCAATTAAAAAATAATTATTAAATATTTATCTGGTAGGTACCTATTTACTATATTGTATTTTTTCTTTTTCAGGTAAGTCTAAGGACATTACGTTGTGCGAAAATGACCAAAAAGACGTAGATTTAAATAGTAAGTGGACTCTTATAGTAGTATATAAAATACATGTTTTATATCACAGAACATATAAGACAATGTTTGTTCATCAGGGCTTTCCGACAGCTATAGTTGCTCACATTTCGCCGTTTCTAATCGGGACACAATTATGGGATTACTTTCTTGTATTCCTATATTCAGATTAAAAAATACTTTGATTGAATATTTATTGTACTCCTTGTTTAAAAAAATTTATATATGCGTAAATTCAGCTCGGATGAATAGCCCCGATAAACTCACACTGGCTTATATTTAATGCGCCGCACAATGTTGGAAAATGCATTATTACCTTTTAGAATTATTCTACAACTTAAGATAGGTATGCACATGGGCGACTCGTGATGAAATAAAGCAAGTGTTCTGCAATTGATTTTATCTATTTTCTAAAAAGTTAGTTCGATTCTACGATTCGATCAGATTCGTAATATCCTCTTGACATCCTCAACGCGAATTCAAAAGCTCCGCAAAATTTCTAATATTGGATAAATAATTTATTTTTTATAACATTGTAATTATGTTATGAAAATGGCTTTCAGAGTTTTTATTTTTTTAATCAGTTGTACCTACTTACTATGTCACCTGTACCTCCGGCCATGTTTTGTTGTTGCCAAAAAGTACACAAGGAAAGCAAAACAATGCATTTTTTGCGTTACACCCTCAAATACAATTTTTCTTAAATAAATCTCTCTTCAACTTTGTGTGTTTTTTCAGGAGTAACAGCTGTTACTCCTGGAACAGAAGGAGTAAAATATAAACTCCAAGGAGTTTATATTTTACTTAAATTTTTTACTTAAATTTTTTACTCGTAAGTATAGTTAAAAAATCTCTTCTTAAAAAATATTATAGAAATTGTGAACTAAATCACAGTTCTTGCATCAGTTATTTGTATGTGTGGCTTTAGGAAACTATATACTAATACTCACTTTATTACAATTTAAGGGTTATGTGACATGTAATGTACTTTTATTTACATACCCAATCATCTTCAGTGCCTATACTAGACAAATATAATTTTTTTAATGTACAACAATCAGTAATTAAATATAAACATTGATTAACATTATGCAAAATTATGTATTTGTTTCTTATTATTATTACATAGATACATTTTCAACTAATTATTAAAATACTTTGAAATATTACCCTAAAGACAAATTGAAATTTACCTGGCAGATTTAAATGCGAAGTTATATGTAAATCCAGCAGCAAAGAGGGAATATATAAACAAGCACAGAAATACCAGCAATTAGGCACATATCCATTGATATAGTGCCACACGTACCTATGTATCTAATGAAGTAATTAATAATAGTTCATGTAAATTCATCCTCTAAATGCCAAGTATAGTTGTTGTTTTATATGTAATATGTAATTTTCCTGTTAAAATCGTATAATAATCATAGAGTGCCAAGCAGAACCAGGTTAATCACTTGGCTAAAATAATTACTATTAATTCTCTGTACTATGTAGTTCACTCTAAATTAGTACTTTCAAATGCCGTATAAAAGTCAAAACATTGTTTTACTCTGTCGATGCCGAGTGGGAAAGATGTGCCGCATTTTGTCGAGACCCAAGTTATTTGGCAGAAAGGAGGGAGGCTATTCATATTTCACGGTTTGCAGTTCAACTGATATACCACTAGAGGACGCCAGCCGTCTAGTGCCAGGAATATACATTCGTCCAAGCGATTAGTCGCCATAGTCAAGAAATAAAATATATCTAGATGTTAGATGTAGGTGTATTTCAAAGTAGTCTATGTGGTATTATACATACTTTTTGATGAAGAACATCTCGATTTTCGATATATATAAAACTATAAGGTACCTACTAAATAATAATTATTACCTGTAGGTAGATATAAATTTAATTAACAGTTAGGTACAGTTTTGTATAAGTCCTTACATAATAAGGTAAAATGCAAATTATACTTGATAAAGTGCCTGGAGTCTTCTCAATCCACAGTTTTGTTCGTAGAATTCAAATTGGTTCATTTAGGTACTCAAAAAAAAGAAACTAGAAATAAGCGGGTGTTGGAGTAATGTTGAATAGTTTTATTATTTATTATTATTACTTTAAAATATTCCTACTCTTTTAGCTTTCGATTTGGTAAAAAAATATATTTTATGAGGTTTGGAAGATTGGGAAAATGCACCGCCATTTCCACCATCTGCATGACAGATTGGAAATTTTGCACCGATGCACCAAAACTTAAGTGCAAGGGACGTTACACCTCATTATAGGTTATAGTTATTGTTATTATTATTTATCTGGGTAGGCACTGGTGAAACCTTAGATAATAACAAAAATATTCAATAAATATTTTCTTGATAACAACTACATTATGAAAATAAGAAAATATCAATTTGTTCTTATATTGTATTGCTATTGCAATATTTAAAACATCTGAGACTCTAAAAATGCATAAATAGAGATGATAAAAAGAAGTATTAAATTGAGTGTTATGAACTATTTTGCGATTTCTTTGTTTTCGATATCGTTTCGTTCCTTTATCATTTGATTAAAATTTGGTTTATTTTCTTCAAAACGTCTAAATAGAAACTTTTCTGCAGAAAATATTAATTTGCAACGTTATCAAAATGCATGTCGGGACAAGAAGCATAGGGTTTTAAATGTTTGTGGGTGATCCATTTGTTTTCTATCTTCCACATCAGACATCGTTTCCAATCTAACCCAACCATAGACTTTTCTTCCGATTCAATTATTTGCTTATAGTTTTGTATTGCATTATTATTTTGAATATTTTTATTTTTTATTTTAGAGAACTAAATACTTTGTAGACCGAGATTTAAAAATAATGCTATGATAATACTATGATAGGGAATTTTATGGTCTCATAGTGCACGGAAGTATTTACCTCAGTCTACGAAAGAGTCAGCTTTAATCTGAGTCTTTATATTTAACGTAAAGTTTGCCTTCCGTGAATACCTACCTAAGAGGTGAATAAGTCAATAACAGCACATTTGAGTAGCAATTGAAACCCCCTAATAAAGATATTATTTATAGCTGGTATATAAACGGGCAAGTAAATGAAATACATATTATTATATGCAATACTTGGGAACATGTATTTTCAGATGCAATGGCCTAGAACGCGAAGTAAAGTTCGGCTTCAATACTAGGCATGAACGGCCGTAATAACAACGTAGGTATTGGTTTTGATTGATAAAAAGTGTGCTCCTCAGTGTACTCCTAAATAAAATAAGTTTAATAACATTCATTTCACAACTATCAATATTTGTATATACTGCATAATACTGCACTGCATTCTGCATTCTTGCAAAATATTATAGTATAGGGATAAATGTCATATTCTTCCGCAGACAGCAACTGTTATTCAAATTATAGAAGCATTTTCGGAATGTATACCTATCCTCTATAAAATATCTGTTTCTTAGATCACGTTCTCGTAAAGAAAAATGTTAACATTGTCAGCAATTATTAGTGGTTTCTCGAATTATAATGCTGTTGTAATAAGTAATGGTTACAAAAATAACAGTGTCAAGAACTTAACTGTGAAATAATTTTTGCCACAATTGAAATCAGTTTATATACAATTGGGTAATCTTACGTAAATAAAATATCTATTCGTAAATGAAAAAGAAACGTGTGTCCCCAAATTGGAGTTAGTCATTATTAGTTTCTTAATACGTTTTGTAGAACTCGATTAAAAAAATTAAATGAAATCTTGGTGTGTGAATGAATAAATCCATAGATGAATTAACAATTAAATAAATAAATAAAATGAGTAACGACAAGGTTAGGGTAGTCCATTTAACAGGGATGTTGCATTGACAAAATGCACGATAGAAGTACATTTTTACTTGCTTATGTACAGTAAACACAGAAATAAGGTTTCAAGTGATTGATTTTTACTAAAGTGTGCGGCATGAAATGAAATCGGTCTTCCGAATGCCAGTACGTCCAGTAGTATTGTAAGTCCATCCTCATTTCCCGTTGTTCGTAAAGGCTGTGCGGTTAATTTTCTACTACCCTTCTCACTTTTCATTTAGGAGCCACACTGTAACTTTAATAAAATAGGACAGTCCTTATAATCGATCTCATTTGGTTACTTTTGCATAGGCAAATCTGAAAGATGACTAAAAAATATTTCCGTATTGTCCATACCTACATTGCGTACCTCAATAATACGATGATGATGATCAGTGAGACCGGTTTTCCCCTATGACTGAACATAATATAATATTTATCTTAGTAACTGGTAAGTTAAAAAAAACCTTCATACTAACATTTTTAATCATGTAGGTAGGAATCACAGGATGGGATTACCGGCATGCAATTATTTTTGTCCAACAACACTTCTTCAATTTTTATCTTGACAAGTAGAAATTACGGAAACTGTATAGCCTATCTATAGTAAAATAAAATATACAAAACACCACAAATCCGATTAAAAACTACCACGCATAACAAAACAATAAAAAGTATGGGTGTCGCAGTCTCCAATGGAAATAGCAAAGCAGTTATAGTCATCGACGTTTCGGAGTTTTTGCTTCTTGTCAGTGTAGTTATAACTAACGGAAAGGATCTAGAATGGTACAAACCTGTAAAAAAGACACTAGGGTGTCGTAAACTCATAACTTATAAATACGATACTTCAGTTTCTGCGGACCAGGTTTTTAAGAGAGCAAAAACATCGAAATAACAATAAATCGTAATTTCCTTTGAAGGCTATGAAGCAAATACTTTTTGTTAATTTTTTAATTAGAGCTTATAAAAACATTATATTTAATGTTTCATCTCCTTGTACAGTTGTACCTTTCTATGAGGCAAGCATTTCTTGGATCATATTATATGTATTGGAACTCTCTTCTTATTTTGATGGCCTACACGTTATATATTAGATTATTTAAATACATAAAACCGGAATATATGAGATATGTTATTTAAAATAAGAAAAGTTCCTTATTTTCCCATTGATCTGGCTAAATGTAAACTTTATAGTGAGAGAATGTCAAAAAAATTAATGGGTGATGTATATGAATTACGTATATATATTTTTCGCTCCATATAGAAGCGAACGAGAAGTTCTATTAGTAAAACATGGTAAACAGGAAGAGTAACAAAACATGCATACTTACTTTGTAAGGATTGGTCCTTCTATACTAAATAAATCCGCTTGCCCGATCCTGGCATTCGCCCTCACAGCACTTTTTTTCTCACAAAACATTATGACAAATCAGAGTTTCCTTGTACGACCTTATCTAGTTTTTATAATAATACTCATAAAAAATATACTTCTTACATTAGGTACAAATGATAATATTGATAAACCGTTTACTAATGATTTGGATAACATTATAACTTTCAACTGATACCTATCACTCTTTTCTATTACCTACTTACTTGAAAAAATTAAAACTTTGACCAAATGCTTTATATTTTGTAGAGGTACCTGCTACAACATACTCAACTATCATGAACCACAGTTTTTATAGTAAACTTTCAAGAATATCAATTTTAAATTTATAAGAAACTAATAGCAATACAAAAAATATTATACTTTAGTAACTGTACTTGTGAATACGGTTTTATTTTATATACTTCAAATTAAAATTGGGTAAATTTTTTATCGTTCATGATGCAATCTGGAGCCTTCTCAATAAACCTATTATTTTATAACACCTTTTACAAATCGATATCTTTTCAATATTAGCGACAGCATAATTACCAAATATTTTAAGAAACTATTTTATATAGTATCCTTTAAAATCTATATTTTCTAAAATAATTTACCTTTGCATAAATAGAATCCTCTATTTGAAGTTTTGTCTTTATATTATAAACTAAAATTTATTTCAATTATGATATTAAGTGAATAAGTATAGAAATGTAATTAATTCTTGGCATAATTTTATCACTTTAGTGTAATTTATAATTAAATTCAGTGAAGTTTTATTAATTTTAGGATGAATGAATTCAAACTAAAATGCGTAGAAAAGAAAAGTAAATATTACAAATGACGTACGTCTATGAAATACATTGTTTTTCTGGTCCACTGCTCGGTAGTTGCACCATATATCATCTGTTGACGTGTCGTAATAGTATGATAATATGTACACACTCCAGGGCAGGCAATTTTTACTAAGCAGATTACAATATCAATCTCTTTCTAGAAAATCCTGCAAATATCCCCATCTTCAGGACGAAGCTCATCCTGGCAAGGATCGAGGGTTCCTCCTGCGCCTTATTCCTCATGGAAATTAAAGTTAATGCATAAATTGATGTAGATCTGGCCTTATAATAGACCAATCACCTTTCTATTATGAAGGCTTAGTAGAAATATATTGAAGAGTACTAAAACGAATGGTCTTAATTTTTTGCTAATAATGATTCTAGTACTTTTGTTTATGTCATAGTTATGTTTTTCTAAAATAGGGACAATAAACACGAAACAGAAATAATATATAATAATTGAACATATATAATAACAAGATTAATAATAGAGAAAACAAAGTAATAATAATAATTATAATAACGTTTTTAACCAATAGGTAGAAATTAGGTTAGGCAATTTTTTAACTTATGTTCTTTGTGTTTTAGTTAAAAAAGAATTTAAATATGAATATAATTTCGCCTAAAGTTTCTAATAGAGCCTACAATCTGCCTATTTCTGTATCTCATTTTGAAAATATTAAATGTATTGTATTTATCATTTATTATATTAACAATTATTGTGCAAAATTATGAGTATTTTAATTTAAATTCAGTAATTCAGTAATTAATTTAAAAAAATACGGAAAGTTAACAAATTTATCTGCTTTGGTGTTTCCTCGCTTTGACTGGTCTAACCCCTCATGAAAAAACTTCCTTATATTTTCTAGAACTTTTAATTTCAAGCCACCATAGCTAAAAGGTGATGTGAGGAATGTACTGGCTTCGTGGATTATTTATGATTTTAATTAAGCGTTATATAATGCCAACTTTTTGTTAAATTTAATATCAAATCAAATATAAAGCAAATTCAGTACGAACAAAAACTGGTTTATGTGCTAGTTTTATTGATTTCTCGGTTGTACAATTATCCATGCTTTTGCAGAAAAAAATTGCAGTGATTTTGCAGTATTGGCTATAATGTCTTTTCGCTCGCCCTTTAAAGGTTTACTTTTTCAGCAATGGAATGGAATTTGCACCTGATAGTGTGTATGACTTATTATAAGAAGTGACTTCATACACAGAGAAAAATGTTTCTTTAAAATAGAGAAAATTATTTTAAATTAACAAGTATATCTTGTTCCGTTAGTACCAAATAAATATATTTCCTAAAATAAATATTCTAACTAAAAATGTACGAAATAATATATTTTAGAGTAAAAGGATTATTTCGTTATGTAAATTTCCATCAATCATAAAACTTAATTTCTGTAAACTAAAGAAAGGATTCCTTTCTTTCAAAGTATCAGTAACGATACGGTAATTGATTTCACTTACCTATTGAATACTAGTTTTACAATGGTTTAAAAAATATTAATCTTTCAGTTTATATATAGGTAAATTACTTCAAACAAAAATATTATATTTTCGTTTGAGCAAACTTTATTTCCAATATTTGGATTTTTTAAATTATATTTAACTACTATTATTATTTTTACTAACTAATATAGGTACTAACAATTTTATAAAAAACAATCAAACATACAAACTATAGACACTTACATGAAACAATCTGCTTTATTATTTTATTTCATCTTAATTTTTCTCTCAAAAAATATTATATTGATACTAAACGAATCAATGATGACTAATTAAAACTAGAATAAATTTAAGTATAACTTTCAATTTACCATCATAAAACTATAGGTACCTAAATTCTAGCTGCTTGTGCCAATTAAAAGGTTCTACAATGGTTTAGAATTATAATTATAATTAGAAGAATTCCTGGTGGCGGAATAACACATCGCTGATATCAACTTAGTTAGTTTAGTTAATCAACGAAAAATAAAATAATTAAGATGATAAAAGATAACAAAAACCGACTACTTTCATACTAAAACTGATTGATATTCCTACTACTGTCTTGTATATCGAAAATTAGTACTACTTATATCGAGTACTAAAGTTAATGAAGTTTCATACACGGAAGAAACCTCTAAGGAATCTCGATCATTACTCCTCTAGTAATTACCGTGGCCAGCAAACAGTACACCTATTAATACCACAATCATCCCATTGTCTTCTATTCTTAGACATCGGTGTATTAAATCACCAAGTAATGCCACTGCGAGGACCCATCTGCGGGAGCAACTAATAAAGTGCAATGAATCAGTAAAACATCCGCGGAATAAAAGGCAGCAGTGTTAAATTTGTTCATTGGGCACGGGTACGGGCATGGGTCACACGCCGCTGCCTTCTGGCAGTTCACTCCAAGAAGCGTAGAGACCACACGCATCTGTGCTGAAAAATTTCGACGTTTCCTTCCACATTTGTCTTCCTTAACATTAGGCTAGGGCAGATTTAGATTTGATTAATTTTCATGCATAGTTGATGTGCATAATCCATTATCTGCCGTGCTTTTTGAAGCAGATATACAGAGAGGTTAAAAGCTTTTTGATCATAGTAAAATGAATACGATAACAATTTCCTAAACATTGCAGGCACCCTCGTGCGATAGATATTTGAACTTAAGTCAACACATAATTATTCACCTTTTCATAAGTGAAGAAAAAATGCTAAGTATATAGAATAGTATATTACTTAGATGTGCTTGAACTTTTCTGGTGTTTTATAATGCAGTTCTAAAATCTAAAAGAAGGCAACAAAGGCGCAAGTTGCGATGTTACAAAATCTTTCCCAATGATCGAAAACCTTTTACCCTTTGTGTAATTGTAATTGTATAGTACTTTGCAAGTACTATTCAAGGCAAAAAAGTGTTCCAAGTAGTATTAGTAATAATTTCTGTCAAAAAAATGATATATACGAGTAATAAATATTTTATAATTCTGACACATATTTATTCACTTAAATATTTTAATAATCATGAACAGGCTAATTGTATTTATTCCAGATAGACATAGTAGATAGACTCCGTGGTAGCCTAA
Organism: Pogonocherus hispidulus; assembly: GCA_963924545.1. Classification (NCBI taxonomy): domain Eukaryota; kingdom Metazoa; phylum Arthropoda; class Insecta; order Coleoptera; family Cerambycidae; genus Pogonocherus; species Pogonocherus hispidulus. Next base: position 87,468,937 of record OZ004692.1, read on the forward strand.
ATATAATTAGGCAGTTATAAAGAGTTACTGAGCAAGGAAGTCACCAATGCAAAAATTGCAAAGAAAGTATCTCGATTAATATTTGCCTGTTTAAATTATATGATTTTGAGAGATTTGAAAGGAAATTAGGTATGTACTATTTTTTTAATACGCACCTGAAAAAAGTAGTTCTCGGTTACCTATAAGAAGATTTGTAAGGGCCAGTAGATAGGCTCCAAATAAACTACATATCATATAAAAGACATGATTTTCAACTAAAAAATAAGGGAGTGACTTTTAAAATGTTACTTAAGATATACCCCAAATTCTCCAACAAACACAAATTGATTTATGTTCTACTTTCGTGGAAATGCCGAAGTAATGCAATGCCAGTCGGGGCACATTACCCGTGGAGAAGTTGTCTTCGGCAACTACTTTATATACATTTCCTGTTCGGCATCATGCATAAATTGGAATAAAAATTGTCACTAACAATAATTATTCCTAGCAAGAATTTAAAACATGTTCTAATCTCTAACTAGTATCATTTCTGAAATTAACACTTATTACAATGTAATATCATACAAACCTAAGTGAAGAAGAATCAATTTATGGATTCTAGGTATCTGTTGTTATAGTTTTCTGAAATATAGACAACATAAAAATTAAAGGTTACATAATAACAAATAAGAGAGGCAAAATAACAATGGTCATATTACAATAGAAATGGACATTATAAATATTAAGGGAAAGTGATTGTTACCGAATTAAAATTTCATAACCATAAACCATAAAAAGAATTATTAACAGTAATATATATAAAATGAATTTATATTATTTTAAGCTCTTTATTAAATTAATTTTTTTTTCAATAAATCAGATGGATGAGGTTCCAGGAAAGGAGCTTATTAATTTTGCATTTACAGTTAAAATAACTTTAACTTAGCTAAATTTTGTATTTCGATCCATAAACCACAAATATTAGGTAACCAATTTGTGGGCAGGTCAATGTTATATCCTTTAATATCCACGTAGTAGCTATTCTGCAGATATTAGAGATGCAGTTTTACATAATCTTAGACAATCACCATTTTTTATTTAATTAGAATTGAAATATAAGTAATAAACTGGAATATTTTATACTGTGGTTGGTACAGTTGTTCTTGGAAACTATATTAAGGAAGGTTTCCATAAAAGCGTAAATGCGTAAATTACCCACTTACAACTAGTATATAAATATCGACCTTTTCAACACAACAGTTACTCAAACAACACACTAAACTAATACTATATAATAATAACTTAATAAATCAGAACATACTGCAACAAAGTACCTAAATATTTCTGGAATAATAAAGGTTTTATGAAGTCAAAATGAATAAGAAGTCTTTAGAAGTTGTGCCGACCAAAGTGACATTGTATATCGAGTTGAAATATTGGTATTTTACACATATGTGACTACCGTTTTTGCTGTAATAACTTTTTCTTTATGACTTACCATCCTGTCAACAAGAACCATCCACATTTAAGAATTACTTATTCAGCTATAGTGGGATGGCTATTATGTTTCCTCTTAAAAAATTAGAAATAAAATTATATATGGGTATGGATTGTACGTGTAATATTATACATTTCCTTGTTTACCATGATATTTGTCTTTTGTTGTTTATTTTACTAGTTCACATTTGTCTTGTCAAATATTTCTAGAATTCAAAAATATGTGCAAGTTTTTAGTGAATTAAAGCTTAAACTAAGAAAGGTTATTTTCATTACAGTACGTATATAATCATAAACATAATGATCGTAATAATATCTTTTCTAATCACAATGGTTATCCCAAAAAGCATATACTGTGTGGGAGAGAAGGGGGTATAATATTACTATATAGGTCGTATTAGGACCCAGGAATGACAGGTAGGTAAACCCTAACCACCATTTAGAACAGGAATGAAGGAATCCTGCAAAGTTAGTGAGGAGAGTCATGCAACTTAACTTCTCACATTATCACGTGGTAGTATTTAGTTACTCTATGGGTGGTAGGCATACCATCTCATCCTGGCTTATATGTAAAGTCGGTTGTTACACTCAGAGAAAGGTTTGGTAAATATATCTGGTATTTGGTTTATTTTACCAAATGACAAATTTGATTGCAAAGACATATTTAGCTGAATGAGTTGTATGGTTTGATCATCCGACCAAATATTATATAGACAAGTTATAGCCACACAGTTTTGTGACCAACAATATTTAAAACAAAAGCTTTTTGTTTACATTAGTGCCCAAGCATTTGGTCCAATCAAAAAATGCCATTTGATTTTACCGCCTAAATTGTTAGGGATTTTGTGACTGTCACCAATGGGCGTGGTTTACACTGGTAAGTAGCCATGCATAAACGTAGAATCGGCGATCGCCAGGGGGATCGTCAATGCTTTTACAATTGTTTTTTAATAGTAAATATTAAATACTATTATAAATAGTGTAGTAAATATTATACACATATGTATATAAATTGTTGTTCTTGAATATGTAAATCTTAAACTTTGTATTTACTAAAATAAAATATTCTAATTTGTACTTGTACTTTTATAATTATTATTTTCACCCCTTAAAACATAGCCGCCCATGCCGTTGGGCACTGTGACAGGTAATTTCATGAAATTGAGGTTATGTTTTTTGTTATTCTTGGTCACATTATTTTATATACTGACAAATAGGTAGGCAATTACTTATCTATACATATTTGATCGGAGGTTTGTTCACTTTGACTGTTATAATTTTGTTACTTCTCTATTTTAACCAAAGTATAATAATACTCATATTTTTTAATTTAGTAATTATGACCAAACCACTATTTGCTCTAATATTTTATTTTGTTTGTAAACCTTTACTACGAGCAAAATTGGAATTAGTTCACCTTACCTTCAGTTCAGGGGCTATATTCTTGAGTGGTGCGAATACATTCGTATGCGAAAATGACGTAAAAATTACGCAGGCGATCAGTTCTTTACAGCAAGAGAACTGTCGAACTAAGTCATATTGACGTCATTTTCGCATATGAACCTTTCCGCATGACTCGAGAATAGGGCCCCAGTTCAGTTCACAGGTGGATAACTGAAAGTTACCAAATCTGTTGTTCATAGAAACCAAGCATAATCTTAAAATAAAATTATATGAAGCGAACTATCAAGTATGTTAATATTATGCCATATTCAATGTTGCTTTTTATTTATTCACTTGAAAATGCATACATTATTATTATGTTATGAACTATATATAATTGAAATCAATATGGCTTCAAGGAAAATAAACAGTTTCTAAAAACAATGACTCCTTGATTGATATATAAAAATTATAAAATGATGTTCCCACCTATATTCACTAGTCACAATATTTTTTCACATATTCACACATAATTCACAGTCACAATATTTTTACACACAGTTCATTATTAGAATTAACTAATTTATAATACTTAGGACATACATACATGTGTTATATGTATGTATGTAGCCTGGCACCATTGAAGGGCTGATACTAAACCACATTATATGTGATAACAGTAACAATTCTAGGGCTCTAAAATAATTCGCTCTTCAAGATGTTAGGCTTAACAATTAGACATTCTAATTGGTTAAAACCTGTTCACTGAACTGAGGTGTTTCAGATAAGACCAAGCTTAAAATAAACGAAGTTTTAGTTATTATTACCAAATATAACATTTACATAAATAAGAACTACGTAAAGATCAGAACTACGTAGATCAGGTCACTTTTCTTAATGAATTGTTGATATTATTCGTTCTTTTAGTAAAATTTTTGTAACATTACAAGCATTTGATTTATTGAAATTGAAATAAATAATTGAATTAATTTATTACTACAAAGAAAATGTCTTAAAAATGATTTATTTATATTTAGAATATGTGTTTAGTTATGGTTTACCCAAAAATATAAAAACTATTGCTATTTTATATGAAGCAAACTGGGCACAAATGGTTTTAATTATAATTACTAATTTTTTGGTTTAGTGTAACCCTAACTTTCTTATAAGCCTCATATACGACTCATAAACAATGTTTGATCCACGTAAAAATGAGTCCGCCACCTCCGCGGGTCTAAAGACGAATGTATTTTAGGCCTTAACAACCCACTCAAAATTTCTGCATGTATGGCATTATGTGAAGGACCAGTGGAAATTATATTCACTTTAGAGTTACGCTGATGATTATTTTTTATGGTTAGAACAATTGTTAATATAAATACTTTACGTCTGCGTAATAAATATTGTATACAGAAAAAATATTACATCGTAACGCACATGAAAAACACTTACTTATTAAAAACCTAAAAGAAAAGCTAAAAGCGATCTGTCTCTTTAGCTATAAACTAGCGCTAGCGCCACATATCCTATTCTGATATCTATTAATCTTTTTTTCAGCGTTTTTATGAGGTAAATATTTGTACCTATATACTTGATATAGATCCCTGTTGTCGATACAGTACTTTGCGGTCTTGTTTACGTTCGAAAATTATCAGTTTTAAATACACGAGCATGGGTAGAAAACGGAAAAAATCAAGTATAGACTTAAAATCTTTGATACAGGATACGTTTCTGTGCGACGAAAACAATAACACACCCACACAAGAATTTAAAAAACGCAAAACCCTCTCAAAATATGTGTACGATGATGACGATGATCTATACGTACTTTTGGACAGTATCAACATTGACGATTTAATAGAGAATAACGACAATAACAATTGCAACGACAATAATAACAATAATGACAATAACGACAATAATAACAATAATAAAAAAAGTGACCCTATTCCTCTTGCCGAAGATGAGATCTCTGATATAATTACAGAATTGCTTCACCGCCAAAATGCAGGTATGTTGATCAGGAATATATATTTAATGTTTAACTTAGTACAGGGTGATAAAAATGTGAGTCTTTTTGTAGTGATATTTCTTATTATATGAAGCTGAAAACGGAAACAATATAATATGTTCGGTATGGTAAACAAGACCATGTTATGAAGCTGAAAGCGGAAACAATATAATATGTTCACAAGACCATGTATTATTTATATTTATGTGAATTTCAGGCTATATATATTTTTTACACTACTTGTTCTCCCTACACCATAGAAAAATACAGTTTTTTATGGCTTAGAGATTATTCGTTAGAAAGGTTTATTTGAAATAAAATTACTTTTTGGTCATTATATCCAAAATAACTCGACAGTTTCACAAAATCGGTAATTTAAATCCACACTTATAAAATATTATATTGCAAATAACTACGAACAGTAAGGGACATCACTAAGTATCCTCCATCTGTAAACGCCTTATTTAAATAAGGACTAAAACAAATCAAGCTAAAACAGCTATTCTCCTGGCAATATGCCGCGCCGAGCGCTGAATTACAAAGCAAAATTTGCCGTATTTTGTCTAACACAGTTAGAATCAAAATACAAGGATTCGGATTGCAACGAAAACTACGAGGAAATACTAAGACCACACATCGTAGGATGCCACTAATTGCAGACCGGTTTCGACCTTTTTATGATCTCATCAGTGCAATATAAGTGAGCATACCGACGAATGCCAAGACCTGAGTATTTGGCACAATAGGTAAACCTTGCGTACGCAAGACCTACGCAAGGCCTATTGGCGCCACCTCTGTGTAGTTTTCGCAACACAATCCAAACAAATCGTAATGGGGTAAAAATCCAATACAATAATAGGTTGTAGAAACTAGTTCTACTACTATCAGATGGCATGCATATAGCAAATAACTACGAATAGTAAGGGACATCACTAAGTATCCTCCATCTGTAAACGCCTTATTTAAATAAGGACTAAAACAAATCAAGCTAAAACAGCTATTCTCCTGGCAATATGCCGCGCCGAGCGCTGAATTACAAAGCAAAATTTGCCGTATTTTGTCTAACACAGTTAGAATCAAAATACAAGGATTCGGATTGCAACGAAAACTACGAGGAAATACTACTCGTAGTTATTTGCTATATGCATGCCATCTGATAGTAGTAGAACTAGTTTCTACAACCCTTTATTGTATTGGATTTTTACCCCATTACGATTTGTTTGGATTGTGTTGCGAAAACTACACAGAGGTGGCGCCAATAGGCCTTGCGTAGGTCTTGCGTACGCAAGGTTTACCTATTGTGCCAAATACTCAGGTCTTCGCATTCGTCGGTATGCTCACTTATATTGCACTGATGAGATCATAAAAAGGTCGAAACCGGTCTGCAATTAGTGGCATCCTACGATGTGTGGTCTTAGTATTTCCTCGTAGTTTTCGTTGCAATCCGAATCCTTGTATTTTGATTCTAACTGTGTTAGAAAAAATACGGCAAATTTTGCTTTGTAATTCAGCGCTCGGCGCGGCATATTGCCAGGAGAATAGCTGTTTTAGCTTGATTTGTTTTAGTCCTTATTTAAATAAGGCGTTTACAGATGGAGGATACTTAGTGATGTCCCTTACTATTCGTAGTTATTTGCTATATGCATGCCATCTGATAGTAGTAGAACTAGTTTCTACAACCCTTTATTGTATTAAATATTATATTATTAAGGAAGATTCGCCTTGACACTGGAATTTGAATCACTCGGTATAGTTTCTGATCAACATATGCCAAGAGAAACGTAGAAGGGGATGCTTTATATTTAAATTTTACAGTTTTAATAAAGCGTCGACCTTTAACGAAAAGGGCAACACGTAAATTATGAGCCGAATGCTCTTCCAACCGTGGCAGAACAATATTTTATTATTAGTCTAGTATAGGTGCTTAGATTTTTTACAATTTACTCAGTAGATGTGTTATTAGAAATTATGGTACTTAAACAAATAAAGCTACTAATTACCGTTGTAATTACCACTAGCAGATATTAATTAACTTTATAATATTATTGTATAACACTAATTATACAGTTTTATTGCTCAAAGTAGACTAATGGCAATATAAATTTTCAAGAAAGCTTTGTTTACTGTGTATAGAAAGTACAGATGTGTACTAGATATTCGCTAATTATTCATCAAATTACTAATATTAATTTACCTCAAGTTAAGAAATAAATAACTGTAGGTATATAAACTATTGGACATGTTAAAATAAACTCGAAATCTTACACCATGCTGCATTGTTAGTTTTTAAAAAACTATCCAAACTGTCAAGTATCATACATTTACGTATATTCTTTTGTTTATAAACTCATATTTTATAAGGAAAAGTTATTATGTATGCATGGTATTGTTATTTTTAATAACAAATCCTCAGCGGGCTATGAAATGGAGAGTTACGTTATTACAGTCTTTATATAGGAAATTTGTGTATAGGTACCTATACATAATAGTAAATAAACTAGTTGGTTGCATTTTTATATCTGGCCTATTGAGAAAATGATTTTTAATACACTCTAAAGAGCCTATCATTATAGAATTTTCCGTTCGGAATGGCTTTCAAGTTGTCGAAAAATGCACTAATAGATATTCAGTGCACCTATTCAATCTCCCTGGCTTATGGAATCGTCAGATAGTAAGATATGTATCCAATGGCATCTTCAGGACATTTTATAACGAGTTGGTGACAAATTTGATCAATTTACTAGTTGACAACAAGTCAGCAAGGCTTCAGAAGTACATGATTACCAATTACATAGGTATTTATGCCAACAAATAATGATGGCTTAAGTTAAAGTACATGTACATAATTCTAAGCATTTGCAACTGCGCATCCGTACCGATTTATTTCCCTTCGAGAACTTTTAAAACATGATGAATCTTGAAACCACCTTAATGCGTACATACGAGTTTTCAGTATGTTTGAATTAGGAATAGAGATACCTAACCTTAATAATTGAATTTTTGAAGCAGATGTTTAACACTTGAAACTATCCCTCATCCATAGAAAATAGCTGGCTCAGTTTTTTTAGATAGGTATGCCAAACTACAACAAAGTAGGAATGAATTATTGTTTTTCCTTTATTAAGTTACTTAAATTAACTTTTGGCTAATAGGATTATTAATTATATTAGTAGGAATACCTACTGTAATATTTTGGCACTTACTCTTATATGATGCTTTGGACTATTTTATAGTCATATTTGAATATCACCATTATTAAGATTTTGATTAATTATTTGAGATTCCGATCAAGGATATTTAGAATTTAACGAACATTTTAAAAAATGCTTACAACCAGTTACCCACATTAGTGCAAAATATTTTTGAAGGAATTAATGAGTTTATGCTTATCAATTTATTTTGCTGCTTTTCAATAATAGTTTTTTGTTCCTAATATGATTTCTCAATATTACACAACATAACCCAGAAATTGATTTCCGGAATCTAAGTAATTTTTATCTATTGATATACTTGTACTCGAAAATAGGTTTCTTAATGTAGATGATACAATAACGACCACTAATGTTAGTAGGTACCATAAAACATTTATACAATTCAATTGTTAAACACAAGAGCTTTAGGTTGTGTAGGATATGCTATATTATTTTTTTATTTTTGATAAATGCAGTACATAGGTTCATTAATGCACTGCGTAAGTTTATGTTCTATTTGGAACAGTCAAGTTCTTGTTCCTTAGAACAATGTTTATATGTAAAATTAATATGACTGTTATCTGTCTATCTATGTACGGTATGAACCACTTTCACTAAATCAAATATTGTAAAATTTTTAAAAACAACGGTAGAATATCACGCTTATGATTCACTATATGGTAGAGGCAGTAATAAGCAAGTTACGTCATCGGAGGAATATCAATTATTGACACTAAATTCAAATCTCAACTCAAAAGAAAATATAAGCAACTTTCTGAATAAATACAATTCCATATCAAAGGTAGACGTATTATTATTGTAATCAGTTAATGGCATTTTTCTTCTGTGAATTATTTAGTTAAATGAATAAGTGTCGTACGCCTGAACGACTTTCCATTATAACATTATAGAGGGGTTTATTTTCTCCCTTCAACACCATATGATATCGAAATTACGTCAAATATGACTTACTATTTCTACAGGTCTATATTCCGTGTATTTTCTTTAAATTACACAACTGTGATGTTGTAAAATAGACTTATATAGACAGAGGATAAAGTATATACACTTCTGTCGATATACCTATAGACAGAGGTCATAGGTATGCATGAGGGATTTCCTCAGGAAATTATCTTTTTGACATATACCTATTACGATGATGAGATCCTCATGTTTAGTAGAATTCGTTATTCCCCTATTAATAATAATGATAGTGATAGTGACAATGACAATGACAATGACAATGACAATGACAATGACAACGACAATGACAATGGCAATGGCAATGGCAATGGCTATGATAATGATAATGATAATGGTAGTGATAACGATAATGATAATAATATCTCTAGCCCTGACTCTAATCGCAATGATTAGTTCGAAAGTCACAAACTTGTGTTGAAAAGGAGGAGGCACATTATTATTCGTAAATTAATTATCATTCGTTTGCAATTTCATTGTCCCTCTAAACTAGTATGTCTTACCATATGTCTTTTATAACTTTAACCTACTTAATTTCAGAGTCTATAGGTAACGAACCCTTTCAGATATATGTAGATACCTATACTTATGAATATTTTCTATGTAGATATCAAGAATCATTACTCAGATAATTCATATCTAACAAAGTAAATCAAAAGAATTCTATCTCCCATGCACAATATGCCGTCGCATTACTCCCAGCAATCGCATTTATAATAATAATGCGGGCTTTGTGTTTATCCTTTATTAAATATGTGTTCTTAGGGAACAGAAATCAGGATAATTTGTAAAGTTCTTGCTGCAGGAATAAAGGAATTAATAATCATTACCAGTCATAGAGAACGGTGACAGGTCTGCTATGTGTATGCAAATAGGGCGGTGATCAGCATTAGAATATGCGGCAAATTCCCTGAAGAGGCCAGAGTGATCACGGGACAAATCTACTTCAAAATGTCTACTGACAAACTCATTAATCAGGGGCCCTGCACTGTCACTGACTTTAATATTGCATTTTCATTGATAAACTAGCTTTTATAAGAGCAACAATTTGAGGATTATTAGTTCAATACGAGTATAGGTACCTACCAAAAAATATACATACTTATTATTAAAATTTTCCCTAAACAAATCATAATATCCCGCTTACTTTAATAAATACAAGTTCAATACTTCTTACCATATTCTGCAATACTATAAATGTAGACATATTCTATTTTGCATATACAGAATTTAGCTATAGTAATGTCATATTTACTGTATTTGCTATACCTAAAGTGAACCTTTTTTGATTTAAAATAAAATAACTTACCTATTTTTTTTTTTTTATAAGCTAAATCCGATATTATCTAGTTACTGTTACTATTCACGCATGTCGTGGTATCACAGATAGAAGAAATTAATAAAAAAGAAAATAGGGGTTGCCGTTTAAATTAATAAAATTTTTAAGTTTTTGTGAAATTAGTATACCATATCATTATTGGTACACCATTATGAACCTGGTTTTTTGTTGACTTGGTAATGACTTGGTAACAATGGTAATAAAATAATCAAAATGCATAATAAATAAAATAAAATAATCATAAAAATTATTTAAATCATAATAAAAAAATAAATATATCATGTAATTCAAAAATGTAATAAAAAAGTTAGCGCTATCAATAACCCCCATACAAATTTTAAAAATTCTATTTCTACTGGTTCTGGATATACAGACCGATTCAGTTCGTCGTGACATGTACCCTGTAACTAATTTAATTTTTGTAGAGAATTAATGTCCTTAAATTTTTTGCAATTAATAATACAATACGTAAAGTGACTTTATAAAAACAAATGAAACCGACCAAGTAGAGTACAGAAACTGAAATACCCTGTATTAGTAACTTCTATATTCAAGATGTCAATTATTTCAGGATATGGTAAAAAAGAAGCAAATTGATCGCGATAACTCAAAACTAAACCTCGATTAAAAATCTATAACCACAGTTGGATTAAAAATACCACATAAGCCAAAATATTTGGAATGAGATCGTTTCATTATTTGTTTTTTTATTATAGAATATATAATTATAATATATAATAAAACTGAATTGGCTGTTACTTGATTTGATATCATTTAGGTAATGTTAAGTGTTTTTCTAATTTTAAAAACCAATTTTTCAAAATTGTTTTCCAATATATGTAAACTATTTTCTTTTACTTTCTAGATTACATATTATGGGCGAGTGAATATCAGCTTTTCCTGATTTTGAACAATATAGTAACTTTTACCCCTTTTACTCTTTAATTCTAGTCTCCCAGATACCCATGTAGATAGTTAATTCAAGAACATTAATGTGATAAAAATAGATGATATTTTTTTAATTGGGCCCCATAATTTTCTTCTATATAGCCGCACGATCAAATAATAGGCAGGAATAAAAAATTAAAGTTAAAGCCATATCAGATACAAACATAATACAATTAGAAAAATATGGTTGACTGACCAAAATACTTTTCTCGATATACTCGTACAATATAGTTCACTAAACATATTTTTCTACGGAAATAGATAGTGTAAATATCTATAGTGTAAATATAGATAGAGGAAATAGTGTAAAAAACGCATGCACGAGTGGAATTAATTATTCACATCATATAATATTACAGCAGGTATGTTTTTTATATGTTGGTAAGAGATCTTTCAGATTGATATATAGAGATATTCTCAAGATATCTATAAAACAATATAAGAAGCCTGTAGCTTCTGTACCCAGACCTGTAGATCGGAATGCGTGGACTTATGGTAAGGAGACGACTCCCATGTGACATTGATACCACAGATCGAAACCGATACTTGCTGGGTATCAAATAATGGGAATAAACACACCAACATATAGGTAGAGGTATATCAGTTGCCAAATGCTTTATTTTTTCCAAGTTTTAATTATTAGTTTCTGTAAAACCGACTTAATGACAATTTGATTAATACAATATTTTATTTGTCATTTCTTGTAGGTAACATAAAACTAGGAACTGACCGGCTTTCCAGGAAAAGTTAATAGGTTTTGACGTTTGTTTTCCACAAATTCAAAGATCTCAGAACCTGCTACGTATTTTATTAAATCGGTCAATGGTATTATGGAAATTATTCCTTTTACCCAAATCAAAAAAAATTTAATATTGAAATTGTGAGCTATATATTTAGTATACCAAATGATTTGATAGCTATTAGTTTCACTTCAATTTCCTTGAATTCCATTTGCTTCAGTAAAGCTGTCATCTATTTATTTGCACAACGATTTTTTCCTTTGAATTTGATATACAACTTTTGTATCGTAATAAGTACTCGATCAAATACTGTCACACGAATTACAAGTGGCATGAAAGAAGATATATGTAAAAAAAACACGGTAGCTTAAGTTTCATTTTGTTGACTGGTAACTTTAAACTATCAAGATACAAAGAAATACCAAATAATACAGTGGCCTGGTATCGTTGACAGTATTTAAAGAAATCGCTGTTACGTCGCGTATACTGCAAGGTGATGAAGTAACTGATACTGCTAGAAAGAAACATGATATTATGAATCAATGTATGAGAAAGAAGCCCTTCATTTATGAATGAGTAGGGATACGGTAGTTCAATCATGACATTTCTTAATTCACCGGTAGTTTTATAGTTGGTTTGTGATTGAAAGTGTGTAAAGTTCTTAAAAAGTGTAGTAAGTGATACGTTACCCTTATAAAATAATCAGTATTAATTGGTGTATGAAGTGACTAATTGACTCACTCAGTGTTCATTGACAACTCAGTGTTGCCGTTGTGATAAATAGTCAAATATGTATAAGAATTTGAGTCAAGTGTCCTGAAAAAAAGTTACAATAAATTACATTTATAGAGCTCAGAGCTAAGAATGCCTAGTTCTAATTGTAGATTAGTTTATGAAATGATGAACAACTTATTTTTTTTAAATGTAATACAAGTAATTGTTAAAATACGGTGGTAGTTTTTAAATTATATAATGCATTTAACTAAAATGATTGTATGCAGTGAGGAGAAACACACCGTAATGCCCTCTTTGAGTCTTTGCTACTATCTGTCTGACAATTATTGTCAAATTTACAGACAGATAACGATGTTTTTCCTCAAGCGCTTTTATAGCAGTGACTTCTATTGCCTTTGAGGAAGACAATCCTACTTATTTATTTGAAGGAGATGCCGAAAACAACTACTCCACGGCCAATGTGCCCCGACTGGCATTGCATTACTTCGGCATCTCCATAGGAGTCGCCACATCTTTCATCGAGACCAACCACCAGACACTGACTGGTTTCGCGCTTATCATGCGCTCATCAGAGTGCCATATAAAAACTAAAATATTTTATGATTTCTTATTGATTGCGTTTCTTTATCGAATTAGTCAAGCCAAAAGCAACCTAATTTTTGAGTCATTTAGGTAATCAGTTTTTTAGCTGTTGAAAATAAACCAATCATAGTCTGAATAAAAGCTATTAACACTGACGTAGTTTTCCACATAACACCAAAACACTATACTGCATTTGACGCGAGTTTCGCCAACCAAGTTGGCATGATAATACAGAAATGATTAAAACTAAAGATGAACTGAGATGAAAAACTTGAGTTTTAATCATCTCCAGATGATGTCAACTTGATTGGTGAAACGCGCATCGAGTGCAGTATAGTGTTTTGGTGTTATGTAGAAAACTACGTCAATGTTATCTTCACTTCAAAGGTTCCAACTCCTCTCAAGATGAAAGCTATTATCAAATTTTTTTGTATAGATTTAGAGTAAATATAATATTTAGATTTTTCACTTGAAGCCCATGGCTAGGTACCTAAATGCTTTCGTTCATATTTTTTGTATATTTTTATTCTGCATATTACTATATTTACCGGAATGTATAAATGCAAAGATGGGAATATATTCGCCACTATACATACCCATCGCTTTAAAAAATTAACACGTTTGCATACGAATTTGTGGTGATAATAAGTCCGACTGCAAAATATAGCGAATATACGTACTGAATATTTAACTACCAGAAAGTAAACCCGCATAGGCTTGTGTATATGCGGTATTTCGGATTATATATGCATGTATTATACAAAGTGAGCCTTGCTTTGATCTCTACAAAGGGCCAAATTGTATAAAGCCGGGGATGGGAATATATTTTTGAAGGAAAAGAACATACGATGCACTTAAAACCGTTTTTATGAATTCGACATTTACTTACCAGAAAAATAAATTTTGTTCTTACCGCTCTTTCTTTGCAATTCCATTTATAGAGGCGGTGATATTCGTGTTATCTTTACAGTGACAGTCATATTTGTACGTCTGTAAGTCACAGAAGGAAGGAATCAAATCATCTAAAGATGAATCCTTCTGTATTGTTAGAACTTATATTTTTCCAGACTAAACGAGGCGTTTCCAAAACTATATAGTACTAAAAACGAATTTTAAAAGGTTATTTTGTCTAAGTAATTGAACAAAGAAAAATGAAAGCTGTTAAAAATACTAGGATATAATTAAACCACAAACTAAAGTAAAACAAAATAATAAATTCTTAGCAATTAATAATAAAATTGTTATTTTGTCCAGCTCTTCCATAAAATTCAACCTATTTTAAAAACAAAGGATCATTGTATGTCAAATTAAATATACTTACTCTTTAAAATAATGAATTACAAGGGGGGGTCTTATTTAACATTTTAGTGTTGGGGTTGCTGGAAGTCTACCGGATGAATTTATCATGAAATGATTCATCCCTTGATAAATAATGAACGAAATAGTAATAATGTCCTGATACTCTTTAAATACGTCATATTATCATTGTAATATTAAATATTAAACACAATATGCCTTGAATATTTTTATCTACTACTTTTTTAAAATTTTATAGTCCTCCTTGCGTGGTTAACCAAGTTTTTATACGTTAATATTGTTCGGAACTAATTCATATGTGCGATATTAGGGGTAGGTAGATATTATTATTTTTATTAGCTCAGAAAATAACATTTTTATTTGTTAAAAGTAAAAACAACATGCAGCTTATAAAAGTTTCTTTGTTGTTTCCTATATCTATAAGATTTCAGTTTGATTTAAGCTATCTTGACAAAAATGTAGAATTATTTTCGAATATATAGAAAAATATTTACACATTCAATATATGCAGGGTCCAACCAAAACTTGACCGCCCCCCTGATCTTGGGAAGTAAGGATTTCCCGGAAAATTTCCAAAATACGTCAAAACAGATTTATTATATATATAAAGCTGTGTTATAACAACAGAAATATAGAGTCAATAGAGCTAGACTAAAATTGAAAAATCTGTGTGTAGACACTAATAGTTTTTTCTGTCCGCAGTTGGTCTATCTTTCAGGTAATCCCGACTACAATGAGTAATCAAAATGTTTATCATGTAGGTATATTGAGTGGAAAAAGTGTTTTCTTCATAATATTATATTTAATATATTATATATCTTAATATATAAGAAAGAAATAAAACAGCCTCTTTCATTTGTAACTTTGATTCATTATTGACTCTAAAATCTTTTATTTTAAAATTTGCTCTCCTTTGATAAGTTGCTCTCTTTGTATAAGATGTCATAGTCTTAGAGCCGATTATATAAAATGGCGTGTACATCCATAATTCTATCATTTTTATTTATCTTTTTTGCACGAAAGGTGAATTTATCGCATTTGAAATCACATCCTAGATAATATTTTTTTGATTATTATTTATTTGAAACCATAAATAATATCCAACGCATCTAATTTTAATAAATATGATAACCTAAGCGTTCATACATCGGGTACCTAAACGGCCGGCGTAAAACACGCCTTAGTTTTCACTACCCGGTATCGGCTGCGTGTCGCCTACTGCCTGAAAATTAAATGAGAGAGCAAAGATCACAGCAATCTTTGCTAAAATTAAATTTGATTGAAGCGCAGGCGTCAATTACGCAGTCCCAATCTACCAATGGTGGGTGAGGGGTGGGCCAGTGGACGCAGGCGCCCTCATGCCGCCCTTAATGCGTCCGACCGACCCTAATGTAGACCTCAGATTAGGTTAGCCGGAGCAACGCCGGAAAAATCCACTGTTCGCGCTCCCATGAACTAACTCTATTTGGAAGGAGCGGCACATCACGTCCACAACTGGTGAATATAATTGCCGATATCTCGATCTGTTTCAATCTGTATTAAATAATTATTATTATTTTACTTGAAATCTGGATTTAGCACGAGTAGGTATAAAAAGAAAATGTAATAATTTTTTGATTGGCGAATTCAAGTAAGGTCTACTTACCCGTTGAGTTATGCTGAAATTTGAACTATAAATTAAGGAAATGTTTCTAAACACTAAAATAGAAACATACAATCCATCTGTCAAAGATATATCAGAATCAAATATGAAGAAATAGAAAATGGGTAATAAAAATGATAGGATTCATGAAAAGTTGTACATTTGCAAAGTAAACATTAGTAGATATTCAATATTTCCTAAAACTACGAAAATCTTATTAATTCTTTAATTACTTAACAATTATTAATTTTTGAAATTAATATTTAATTTCAAGTTTAAAAAACTTTGCAATGAGAGTCCCACCCAACTTCGCATTTAATAAAAAAAAAAGATAAATGGAAATCAAAAATATAGACTTCCTATATCTTTGTTAATGTACTTACATCTTTCTTTATATACCTAGGAATTAAGCCAAAAAGTTAACTAAGATGATAATAATAACTTTTTGGCTTAATTCTTATATAAAGTAAGATGTAAACAGTTAGATAAGCCAATAAATAATGTTAAAAACATACATACTATAAATCCTATCTTTGTTTTTAATTACACTTCGGTTACAATCAGCTTCAACTGTAATCTAGAATCATCTTCAAGTTCAAACACTTAATCGTGATAGTCATCCAAAAACTCGAATTTGATTAATTGAACGTGTACATCATGTGCACTGTGCACACTTATTTAAATTTTTTTATGAACTAATTCATTAGTTATATTTTGTTGCTCAATAGGCATCCTTTTTACAACACTTAATCAACTCTCCTATATAATTTTTAGGAATTTGAACCAAAATTATAGTTAAATAAAAGTATAATTTTAAAAGAACGAACAAAACTAATTTAATCTTACAACGGAAGTTAATTCTTGAGGCTTTGCTTGCACAACTTCTGTTCAATCAAAAATTGCCCAGATTTAAAGGATACGAAATCTTTATGTTTGCATTTAAAAGCAACCTAGTTCCATGACAATTCTAGCATTCCAAGAATTTCAAAAGCTAATCGAAATTAAACAAAAAGTAAAATTATACGTAACTGAATGTTTATCCAAAAACAAAGTTTTATGGTATACCGTGTGTGGTGTAGTAATTAACATTTGTGACATGCCACATTACATATATAAAAATAAATCGACATTCTTACAGAAAAAATCGGATAGCCTCTTTTTATTGGAAGTCCTTTCTTACTGTATAGAGGAATATAACATCAATTTGGTAAATGGAAATATTCAAGAATTAAACAATTAATTCTTACGTAGCAACACATATATTAACCGTGCTGATTGACTGGCCAATATTTTTTCTAAAAATAACGATTTATTTTGACTATATTTCACGGTCTGCGACCACCGGTCCTTGTTGTGGAACTTATAGGCCAGAAAATATGTGCAGAGTCCATTCAAAAAACCCAGTTCATTATCCACCCTGTAGTGCGGGGCAAATCTGACACCTTGTGCCTTTGCCCACCCCATAGGTATATCCTGGTATTCTATCACATCCAAAGTTAGCTTCCAAACCGCTGTGACAATCCTGGCTCCGCCTCCTGACTGACAGGACCCGTTTATCTGACTCACTAGTCCTGTTCTCAACGCGTTCGCGGCTCCAGCGTCTGCCATCATCCGACGGCAAGCGTCGGTTTTTGAATCTAGTCATTCGCGCCTTCCGTTACTTCATTATTGATGCATGTAAACAATTGAGCAACAATTATACCTCAGTGCACCCATAATCTCAGTTATTATGTTTAATCACTATAAATCTCAATATAAATAATGTATAGATACCATTACATCTCCATAAAATAACGTAAAACAGTAAAAATTTTAACTTCTAGTGATAGTGTTAGGACTAAAGTAATATCTACTATGTCTTGAATCCGTTGTGCTCCAAGACCGATGGACTGGCAAATGTTACGAAATTATTTCGTATGTACTAAGTGTGTGAGAATTAGTGACATTTCTTCAAACTGGATACATCAAGTTTGACTTCTCTGCTATCTCTAAGAGCAACAGGGAGGGCCATGGACCTTACCACGGCCTACCGTTATAACCAGAACATGATGGAATACTACACATGTAAGAAAATGATATGATTCTCATTCTGTTTGTTTAGTTTGCGAGTGCCTGATACCTACATTATAATATTGCAGTCCTATGGGAATAGGCCTAAAGAATAATGAAACTAAGTACTACTTTACTACATTATCGAAAATATCTGTTTGTTAAAACTAAACTTGCAAGTAGTTAACATCTGGGGTTAAAAACATATGAAAATAAAATGAATTGAAAACAATTTATACAATTTTCAAATTCTCGTGACTATATATTCTTTTAATTCAAATATGTTTAGGTTAATTTAATGATACAATCCATGAACACAAAAAATATTTTTACAAAAAATATTTTGAGTACTATATGACTTAAAAAATTGAATATTAGAAATTAATGGGCGCATTATATTAATAATTATTATTTATTATACAAAAATTAATATAAACAGGACCAGCCTAAAACAGAACTAAAGTTTAAGGTGATCTACAAAATTTGTATCGAGTATAACAACTATTAATAATTACTATAGACAAAGTACATGGTATATTTAACTAAATTAATACCTACGCGGAAAGTTTGCACTAAATGTTTCATACGTACCTATCTATATATTTTTTAAATAAACTGGGCAATGATAAATATCGCGTCAGTTATAAATAATAACATAAACCATGTCTCATCTTTTGAAGATACTTTATCAGGTGCGAGGAAATAAAAGAAACATTAACGAAAACAAATAACATTATGTGACTCATCATTGGCATTCTGATAATGCCCTATACCGATTATCTATCATTATGATCTCATGTTGTATGATATTGATGACGTACATCTAAGATCTTTGTCTAATTTCATTTGTGTACGATTTTTCAAAAAATTTCTAAATTTTGTGGTCCTTTGGTTGCTTTTTAAGTAAATCCATAGATAATAACCAAATTATCTTAGATCGAGAGGACGAGTCGGTCATCAATTTATCTCGTAGGATACCTATTCACCTATGTGAACATATTTTATTAAGGTAACTATAATTACTAATTAATTATTGATACAGTGGAGTAGTAGGAAATATATTTCTGTTTCAATTTTGATAGAAACACTATGCCATTTTTCAATAAAAATAAATTTATCATATCTTAGATGGTTTTCTTCTGGTTTTCTTCTTAGATTGTACAGAATGTCTTCGAGATTTTAAAACATATTCTCTTCGGTTTTCCTTCGTCCTTGGAACTTGAATTATCAAATTGTTTTAATTTGCTAAAACTTCTATTGCTTTTCGAGAACTCAAATCTCTAGCTTGTAGTCCTACGGGGTACTTCCTTTTTAAATTAAAGCTACATGTATGTAAACATTTCTCCAAAATATAAAAAGTTATATTAATAGAAACTTATAAGTTTTGGTGATCCATCTTATGTCCGAATTTTGATATGAGGATTAATTAAAGTGGAAATATCCCCGAAAATTATAAATTTGCCTTGCAAATGCCTCCTAAAATATTTTTCAACGATAACAAAGTATAAAAGCTTCAAAGCTATGAACAAGTGCTTTAGATCTAGATAAGCTCCCCCACATGATAAGTAACTTGATAAGTAGATAAGTATCATAACATGTGTCTGTTGAGTGTTTTAGGGCGGGACATTGACACTGATAACGGCGAATTAGATGGAAGCCCTTCATAAAAGGACTTCATATCCACTTGTTATACAATTACTCTGCTTTTATTGAAATAGACAATAGTTATCTTTGAGATGAAGCCTATAAATTTGGAATTAAAAACAGTTAAAAGTGTGTTTAAAATTAAAGGAGATTCAATGTTGTAAGGAATTGGATCTACGGAATATTTAAGTTTTTGTTAAAACTTTGCCATCTGCTGGGTCGTAACCCAAGCGATAAATCGTTTTTAAAAACCTTTAAAATAGTGTTAACTACAATAGCTTCAGTCAATTGTCCTCCTGTTATACCTGAAGTAGCTTTGTATGTTGTTAAAAGTAGCTCCCAGAGTTATTGTCAACTCCACTTAAGAACTGTTTAGATACTATATACGTATGTATAAAAGGAATTTATGTGGTTCAATGAATGGAAAAGATGCTTTACTACGAAGAACTAGAAATAACGAAATACGTTTTTAAAATAAATATTTAATATATTTGAATTTGAGTATTCTATCTTATTTGAGTCTAAACTAAATGTGCACACCTATAAATTGTCGTGCCTCAGCCTTTAGTATCTAAAATGCTAGTTTTCATGGGTAGGTAAACCACTTTTATGTAAAAGAGTACTAGATATCTTTTGGTGTTTTTAGAATATTTTTTCTGTTTTCTGTTTCCTTTTCTCTTTTATTTTTGGAATTTTAACTATCTGTATAAAGTAAATATAGTAGTACATGCAAAGGTAAAACATTAACATCTAAATATCTGGATCTCAAGAATGATATTGATGATATCTTTTGGTATCATCAATCAATCTCAAGAATGATATCTTTTGGTGTTTTTAAAATATTTTTTTCTGTTTTTCTGTTTCCCTTTCTGTTTTTTCTTTTATTTTTGGAATTTTAACTACTATCTGTATAAAGTAAATATAGTAGTGCATGCAAAGGAAAAACATTACATCTGAATATCTGGACCTCAAAAATCATATTGCTAAAGTTAAATTCATTATAAATTTTCTTCTGTAACCTAAGGCCCAAGTTGCAAATGCTAAGCATAAACTACTGTGATGTATTTATATATGGATAAGAAAACAAAACAACTTGAACTAAATACCACTAACGTCTGAAGTATTTACATAATATTAAAAACCTATGTCGCACAATTGTATCTACAGAAGTTTAAAGTCCGTAATCTTGCTGTAATCGGTATTACCGAACTGTATAGTCTGACAGTACAGCAGCGCTGTTTTATTCAAAGCCGCCGGAATTGCAATAATCCGATTACGGTTGAATGGCGACACCGGTACCGCCCTCAACACAGCTAATTTCGAACGAATATCAGCGTTGTTCAGTTTGCGGTATTAGAACGGGTAATGTGCTGATCACTTGATCCATCTGATATATAATCCGGGCCCGCCAAATCGTATCTCTCATCGGCGGACATCTGGCCACTTGCCGAAGTTTCGATAACATCTTTTTTGGCTACGGAGGGGATACCGTCGTAAGAGTACGTAGATCCTATGCAGGATGCAGTAGAATAATTAGATATTCACTTATGGTGTTGAGTCAAAATAAAACTTTGTTTTCTGAAATATAATAGTGAAGATATAAGCTCAAAATTTAGTATGTTTCCTATAGGGATAGGATATATTCATAATACCATGGGAAATGTTGAAATTGAGATTGTTGACTTAAGTTAGTAGAGTCGCTACTGAGTGGAATCGTCATTTTAGACATCTGAATTTTTTCGATGGTACTCCAGATTTCTGGATAAAAGTTAGTATTAGGTGACTAGCCACATCCATATAGAACAAGTATTACCAATATTCTTTCTCTAGAAATACAGTTTATTCAAAACCTCGATTACACTCAGGTGCGTGTCTTACTAAATTCGTCAGACAGCAATTACGGTTGAAATAAAAAGTACTAAATAGGATTTATAATAATAATAATAACATCTTTACCCCTCATTCTAATCACAAGGATTAGCCCGAAAGTCTGAAACTTGTGTGGGAGAGTTGTACATACATTTGGATACCACGTGGGTCAGTGTCTTGTGTTCACCAATGTTATGGCATGATGAATACCTTTAACAATATGTGTTTATTTTTTTTAAAAATATATACTCCCAAAATCAATCTTTAGTAAAATAAAATCTCGATTCCGTTCAGTCCCACATCTCTTCACATGTATATTGTCCATATCCCGTGTTTCTTCGTGTTCTTAGTTTGTTGTATGATCTCTTGTAAGGATTGTTCTTATGTAAATGTTAGAATGATCGAATGTGGAATAAACATCTTCGTACTTTTTGTTCCATCCCCTCCTAGTTCATGAACCAATGGTTTAAAGGAAACATGTAACGACACTTTGATCGCACATAAGATCTCCTTTATTGGTGCTATTATAGTTTATTTTTATAAATCTGAATTATTTTTTATGATGTCTTTATTTGTGTTCCTAGGGGCACCTTATTGAATTGATGCGCAATCTTCATCTGGCTTTGCCAGTTAATCAAACGAACAAAGTTTTCAGTCAACGGTTTTAGAATAGTTGGTTCTACATCTCTTCTTGCATCTGAAAATAATATAGACTTTTAACTTTCACACAGGATAACTACGCTAGAACAAGGAAGGCCTTCGCAACTGAGTAAACAATATATCACCTTTTATACAAAATTATATTCCATAATCGATGAATATGTACCACAATATGCTACAAAGACGCATAAATATCCGATTTGGTACAGCTATGAACTTAAACAAACAATTCGGCAAAAAGAACATTTCTTCAGACAGCATAAAAAACATAAAAACTCGTTTTATTTTAATAATTTCAAGAAGTTAAGAGCCAGAGCAAAAACACTCGCCAACATAGATTATAAAAATTATTTACTGACTACAGAAGGTAATATAAAAGCAGATCCAAAAAAATTCTGGAGTTTTATCAACAACAAAAAAGGCACTAGTAGGATTCCCGATACAATGCACTACACTGACAACAATTCACTCAATAACCCCGCTGACATCGTCGAGTCCTTTAAGCATTATTTTGAGAGTGTTCTGATTCGATCAGGTGCCACAGATTTTGAAAATATTAGCAAAAACATGGATGTTAACCTGCCCTCAGTAAATATCAACTATTTATCTTGTGATGAAATAATAACATCAGCAAAAAAACTCAAGGACAAATTAACTTGCGGTCCGGACTTGATTCCTAGTTTCTTTGTTAAGGATTGTTGTCACGTGTTAGCGCAACCATTAGCTACATTGTTTAATCTGCTACTTAAACAGGGCAGTTTTCCTGATGTTTGGAAAGTAGCAAGTGTCTGTCCCATTCTTAAGAATGGTGATCTAGTTGATATAACTAACTATAGACCCATCACTTTATTGTGCAATTTTGCGAAGGTTTTTGAGATGTCCCTATACAGTCGAATTTATCCTCTTTTTAAAAATATTATTATATCACCTGTACAGCATGGTTTCATGGAAAAAAGATCAACTAACACAAATCTTGTTTGCTTTAACCAGTTTATTTCTAATGTCATTGATCATCACGGTCAGGTGGATGTATTGTATACCGATTTCTCGAAGGCCTTCGATAGGATTGATCATAACATACTTTTGCATAAACTTAAGAATTACGGATTTTGCGATAACTTACTAAAGCTCTTTTCGTCTTATTTATCATGTCGTTTCCATTATGTCACATATAGTGGATACAACTCGAGTCACTACCTTATTACTTCTGGAGTACCTCAGGGCTCTAATTTGGGTCCTCTACTATTCTCTATTTTTATTAACGACATTACTACTCTTCTCAATTGCAATCAGTTAATCTATGCGGACGACTTAAAACTGTATTTTTCTATATCGAGTATAGATGATTGTGCTTTCCTTCAAAATGATTTGAATGCGGTTGCGAGATGGTGTGATCTGAATAACTTACATTTAAATATGTCGAAGTGTAAAGTAATTTCTTTTACACGTAAATTGAATCCTATACTTTTCAACTATGAAATTAACTCAGACTTCTTGATACGTGCAAAGTCCATCAAGGATTTGGGTGTTTACTTTGACGATAGGTTAACATTTTCGGAGCACATACAACGTATAGTTTCTTCTTCTCTTAGGATGTTAGGTTTTGTGATAAGGCAAGGTCGTGATTTCCTCGGTAATGATGTACTGTTCAGGTTATTTTATGCATATGTCCGCTCCAAGTTAGAGTATTGTTCACTTGTTTGGAATCCTATGTATAATGTTCATATCAATCTCATCGAGTCGGTTCAAAAAAGGTTTTTAAAATTCCTCACGTTTCGTTCAGACAGAAGATATCCTGCAAGAGGCTGCGACTATAAACTTTTGTTAACTCGTTTTAATTTTGACTCACTACAATTTAGAAGATACTTCCACAGTCTGAAATTTTTACACGCACTCTTGCATAACCATATCGACTGTCCTGATATATTAAGCCAGTTAAATTTTCTAGCAGTTAGATCAGCCAGTCGTGCTCCACTAACATTTTATTGTTCTGCTGTCGACACTAATCTTGGATTAAAGTCTCCCATTAGCGTTATGACACGTAGCTATAATGGCATTTGTAACTCCTGTGATGTCTTTAACTGTAATGTAAAAAGTTTACATAATGTTTTTAGAAGCGTTAGTCAACTTTAATTTTTGATACTTTAATTAAATCGAATTTGAGCACTTACTTGTATATACATGTTTTTTTTTTTGTTGTGGTTTAAGTCACACTGTAGGTTTGCATACACGTATTTTTTTTTCACTTTTGATCTTTTCATGTTCTTTTATATTATACTTTGTTCTGTAATTGGTGTTTACACTGTTGGACAAATAAAATTATTATTATTATTATTATTATTATTATTATGTCGTTCGAGTCAAAATATATTGGATTTAATTCTAAGATATAGGTACCTAACTGTATCGAATCTAACCATGATAAACCTTTAAGGGAAAAATAAGTACATAGTGGAATACTACTATTCCTTTCAAAAGAATTATTAAATTTCCCTAAAAACCTTGATTGTGTTGGACATATTTTAGTCTATATTGAACTATTGTTTGTTTGATATATTATTAGCCCTACAGTTAATGTCGTTTTCCTGCTTTGTACGTTTTCTAAGAGAGATGCCGTTCAGATATTTCTTATTTACATTTCTGCGTTTGATATAACTGTGTGTATGTACTATTTTTTCCTTTTAATCTTTAAAGTGCCACCGGTAGTCTTAAGGCGCAGATATAAATCATACTAGTGGTTTCAGCTCACAATGTTGTTTATGACCAGTAGCTCTACAAACTGCATAAATAACGATAAATACGTCTTTTTATTTATTTCCACCGTGTCTCTCTATTGTATGCCCCTCTATGGTTATTAATGCACATACCGCGAATGCGGACTTAAAAAGCTTCGATAGCATATTTGTAATAAATCAGCATTAAGTTTCAAACAATCAATTACGGACTTATACTAATTACCACTGGCTATAAACCTGATTTACGAGTTCACAATTGAATACAACGCTGATTTTGACATAAATTATTCCTGCATTTTTATAGCTTAAAATCCGCCAACGATTTTATTTGCTTGTGTTTGGGTTTCGGAAATATCGATTCTACTCGACATTCGGTTGCGCTCATTTGCATTTTATTGAAAACTGCTCAAACGTGTGTAAAAATGATGTTCTGTTACTATCCCAGTAAATATATTATATTTTAATAAAGTTGTAACGTTTTGTTGCCCGCACTGAATTCGATAGAACATTTAATTATTGTTCCATTTAATGTTTAATTTTGCATATTAAAATTGATGTCCCTACTTTATACAACACATTATATATTTCCGTGAAATATGTTTTGAATTGTTTAATTCGTAGAAATTTATATTACACAATTATTTCCATGTAATATTGCAGTCTGTCAATGTTGAAAAAATAGATGAAAGGTTTTATGATCAAAAAATAACTGTATTAATCGTCACTTCAAGTAATCTACCCAAAAAATTTGTTGACGTTGATTAGATGTGAATAGATTAATCTTGAAATTATTTTCAGCAGTGGAACAGTCGCTTTGGCAATAAGTCTACTTTATTGCGGTAATATTACAAGGGGTGATTTATGGTTACGTGACTTTTGCTAAATTTGTTAATGTACACGGAATAAACAAAATACTCTGCAGATTTTCTTTATAGGTCGTTACGTAGCTCATATTTTAACTATTCATGGTTTTTTAGTTATTATCCTATTGTGCTAGGAGCTATAGTTTCTTTTAAATACTTATGTCAGTTTGCATAATAAAACTAACACTCAAATGTATGTTGCGACAAAAAATATTGTATTAGTTGTTATTGTGAGTTGTTGTCAAACATTCCTCGCTTAGATACTTCATTTTTAGTATTGGAAATACTTCTGTGATCGTATATATGGGAGCCGTCTCTTAAAATATTAACGCTTAGCGGTATGCAAAAGCAAGCGTCCTCGACATGGACACGTACTCATATGGAGACGACCTAGCCTAGCTGTGTTGTTATAATCAGCAGTCTATGTTTATTGTTTATGCTTGGGTTACATCATTCCTTGGCCACAGTGATTTATGAACTGATGATGAGTGTAAAATAAACGTTTGGTATTTACTGATCGTTGTAATAGAATGAACAGGTTTGTTATTTTATTAATTTAGACTAACATATATACAGGGTGGGCTAATATACAGGGTGAACTAAATCTGACTGTGTGTACGTACAGGGATCTCGGAAACTAGAAGAGATACAGAAATGGTTAAATGGGCAAAGTAGTGCAGAATTTAATGCCCGTCAATAATCCGCTGAGAACTCAATTGAATTTCGCACCGTCTACATTTTATTTAGAAAAAAGTGAAAATCGACAATTTTCAAGTTTGCTTCTAACTCTTTTGTTTACATTCGGATCGAAAAAAATCATAGGTCATTTTGGGCAGTTTTTTACGGGGATCCCAGTTTGCTATGATACATACTTTTCGAGAAAATGCTAGCTTTTCTAATGGACGCCATATTGTATTTTTCCATTTTTGAATTTAGCGATTTTTTCTGATTACCTTGATGTCATATTTCTAATCTACGATGTAGTCTTAGTAACGCAAAATATTATTTTCAAGAACAAAATAGTAGGCCTTGAAGATAAGTGTGACAGCAATAAACAAACACCATATTGTGAATAAATAATGCATATTATTATAATCTGAAAAAATATGAAGATTGAAAAATAACTATAGGTAGGTAAGTATACTGAAATCTAATAACAAACTAAAATACGTAAACAAAACTAATACTGTTATTAATATGTTAGTGTTCGAAATGTCCACCATTATTATTCCGGCATTTGACACATCGGGTTCGAATGGAATTAACTGCTTTCCTCATGTGACGTCTATCTAGAGTAGCAAAAGCATTCGTCACACATTCTTGCAGCTCTTCAATGGTCTGATATTGATGGTTACTATAGACAATGATTTTAATAGTGCCCCATAGGAAGAAATCCAGTGGCGTCAAATCAGGACTCCTTGCAGGCCACTGAATAGGAGCGTTTGAATGTGGCGGTGCTCCATCATGCGCGAACCAAATTATATTTCTTAATATGTGTAGCGGTAGATCATCAAGAATATTTTGCAAGAAACGCAAATAACGATTTCCAGTCAGATTTTCATGGAATATGTACGGTCCTATTAATGATGAACCTAAAATCCCACATCACACACTAAACCCAAATTTTATTTGAGGCCTTACTTGAACAACATGATGTGGATTTTGTTGTACCCATACGTGTTCGTTATGACGGTTAAACATTCCACAATTTGTAAATCGGCTTTCATCAGTCCATAAAACTTGAAATGGGCATTCAGAATTTTGACCCCACATATTCACCAACCAATTGCAAAAGACACTCCATCTTTCATAGTTTCCTGGATATAAATTGGGTAAGGGATATTTTTTTGTATGAGTGGAATTTATGTTTTTTGAGAACTCTTAACTACTGTTGTTTGTGAAGTACCAGCTTTTTGGGCAATTTGCCTTGATATTTCAGCATTATGGTGTACGCAAGCAACAAAATTGATTTCGGATACTTGGTCAATAGTACTGTCAATTCTATTCGGCTTTTTGAGCGCTCCAAAATCTCTTAAATTTTTGAACACAATTATTAGAAAGTACTTACTGATGGCTGCCGGCGATCAAAATATCGTTCAAAATATAGTTGTGCAGCCCTCGAGCTCCATTCCATTTTCACTAATAGTTGTCTTTATAATGACACTAAGGTATATTTTAGTTGTACTCGATGAAAACTACGGAATGTTGATAATTATTATGACAGCACAATAAAAATAAGTAATCTCTAAACTGGAAGATTTAGTTTTCTCGATACATCAAATGAAGGGTTTTGGTATCACACTCTGTATAAATTATAAATATAATGACTATGAAATATATAGAGTGCGTAACAAAAATAGTTGTGTCTGGTATTTTCAATACGCCTACGATATTTGCGTAAGATGCAAGATCTGTGTATTTTTTAATGGGAAAACATTCAAAGAATGGCACGGCTGGCCACCTCGGCTGACTTAAATTCCACAGAGTACATCTGGGATGCTCTACAAAGGACGATTTCTAATAGAGCGATAATTCCTCTAAATGGAATAGAGCAAATAGTAAATGCTCTGCAAGAAGAGTGCCAGTGAGATTAATCAACAATATGTGATTGAAAGTACGCCTCGAAGAGATCAAGAGGTTATTAGGGCTATAAAAAGTCTTAAACCTTATTAGGTTTAGTTTTTTTATTATTATTATTGTTATTTATTATTATTATTTATTATTATTATGTATTATTGTTACGATTATTATTATTTATATAATTTATTATTGTTATTTATTTCGTTAAATTTATAAATAAATTGTTTTTTGTTTCGACGTTTTTAAATTTTTTTCTCGTTATCAGTTAAAAAAATTATTTTGCAGCACAATTGAGATAGGATAGAAACTAAGAAACTAGTGAATAGTTAATACATAATTTCTACATAATAACGCACAAAGAAAATATACAGAGATGGTTCGTTGATGCCGTGTACATCAACAAACTTATCAGTTTTGAATATACTTCAAAATTTCATGGATTTGGCGTCAGCAAGCGCAAATGAACCATCGTGCGGAATGCAGCTGTTTCTCAAACCAAATGGCTTGAAATGCACTAAAGGCAGCGAGTATAGGTGCATTTCAATTCAATGGAATTTCGTTGACTTTTCACCAGCGGACAGTTTTAATAAACCCTAGCTTTAGTCAGTAATCCCGGTTGGATGAAATCCCTCTTAAAGCATGATGTAAATGATCCTGATACCGCAGTAGCTAATCGCCATTAACAATTATGGCAGTGAAAACTATTTACACATGGTGCTACAAGCCGATAGAGTATTATCGTTTTCTTTTTAAGTCATGCAAAATGGTTTGGTATACCTAACTTATGTATCTCACTAGGTTACAAGTAACTAACCTATTCACAAAGTTAAATGAACGTCAGGGGGTGCTACACCCCTTTCAATTTTTGGTATAAATTAGGACTTTTTTATTTCCTTTATATACTAATACTAAATGAAACACCAATTTCTATATGTAATTTAGTTATACTTACATATATTAATTTTTTAAATTAGTTTTAGCCCTTGATTACTGCAAATTGATTTAAGAAGTGATAATATACAAAATAAATATAGATAAAAAAATTAATAACAAACTTACTCCAAATATTATTCGTGAACAAAATCCTTAAGATTAATTTTAAAAAATTAAAAATATTAAAATATTTTCTTTCAAACATTAGTTTATACGCCAATTCATAATACTTATTGTAGTAGGTACTTAACATGGCAAAATGAAAAAGTATTATTGTTCTGATACAGTATTTGTATTAATAAATCAAAATTTAAAAAAAAATTGTTTTAATGGTGACTATGCTTTTAACGAAACTGATCGTTGATAGGTAGAGAAATGGTACAAAAATATGAAAAGTTTTATTATAAAAAAAGAAAAATGATTGACTACATGGCTTCAAAAATAAATAAAAGCTTATGCTCGACCAACTCCAAGGATGAGTGCGGAGTACGCCGGACGCAGATTTAGGATCATCTCTGTATTTGGTAAACGAGACCATATTTATGTTTCAGACAATATATTACAAACTAATTGTATATTTTAACATCTAACCTCCCTTTAAAGTCTCTATTAATCTAATGATATTAGATTATAACTGCTGTGTTTCAAGTAAATTCAGAGATATTTCATTTGATATAAGAGATATATTTTCTTGGGTAAATAAAGCTGATTGTAAACACAAAATTGTAAAAAGGTAAAGTGTTGATACTATGTTACAGCTGTATCATAAATTACAAATTATTTAAAAAAAGACTCTTGAAGACAATACATAAGCCCTGTTCCTGCAGGGATCAGAAACTATAGTCAGATCCTGATTGGATCTGCATTCCAAACCAGTCAGCAAATTGTTTTCAACCAATGACAATCCTTCTGAATAGTTGCTGATTGCTGAAGGAACAGGCATTAAGTCAGAACAGGCATATAGATAATATATTTAAATTACTACATTTTAACTGGGTTTAATTGGACTTGGAAATACATTTCTTATCGCCAATTAAATTATGTATTTGTATTTGGCTAATTGAAGATTTAAATGGTGTTAATGTGGCTTTTATTACAAAGGTAATATTAAATATTTAATAATAGCAACTAAATTTAATTATTTTGTTGAATTCATTAGAGTTGAGGAGATGAACAGATAAACTGTTTATTTCAAAATTTAAAAACAATTTTAAACATACCACATAAATTACACAACCCCAAAACCTACAGCCAAAGGCTGTCGGGAAGGGAGATACACATTGAAAAAACGCAGACAAACATCCCATACCCAAGCACCGACATTGCCAGTGCCGGAGCTAAGGATCTAACCCAAACGTTCATAGGCAATGTGACCAAGGAATGCTGCAACAACACGTTATAACCCAAGGATTGTTAACTGTTTACAGGATTGCTCGATCGCTCAATTTTGTCATCCGCTTTTCTGACGTCATCGAAGATCCATGTAATCGAATTGTCGAAATATACCTATTTTGTGTTTGTTATATTTCACATTTGCAAAAGAATTTTCGTATTTGAATGATTATTAATATTATTATTTATTAAAGTTTGTAATAACAGTATAAATTGTACCTATTTCTACAAGTTTGAGATCTTTGGATCTTTGACGACGTCACAATTATGGATTACATTGTAGTATAGGGATCGAGCAATCCTGTAAACAGTTAACAATCCTTGGTTATAACCCACTGAGCTACTAACGCGGTTAATAAATAGGAAAAAGAAGTAGCCTCCACTTGGATCCTTGGGATACTCCAGGTCTGGCCACAAAATTCTTTGACTTAAAACCATTATATAAAATAAATAAATTAATATTATAATAGTGATATTATTTAATCAATACTAATAGTAATAACAATAGTAAGTAATAATTAATAATAAATTATATAATATCTACATATACATCAATTTGTTTTCGCAAAATACTACTCCAAACATTTATCCTGTTTCTCATTCTAGCGATCGGGAAAATTTTCTAAAGCAGGGGATTGTCTTGGCACGTGATCGGCACGTGGTTTTTGATCAGCGGTTGTCAGTGGGTGATAAAACGACTTCCGAGTAGAGTATATATTATTTTGGTCGAAATCCAGTCATTATCAAACAATATCCAAAGGAACATTAAAAAACACTCTCAAAATTAAACGGAAGTTTACTTTATGTCCGCGACGTCCGCTTTATGAAATTTTATTAATGAGATCTATAAAAATTATCTACCAAAAAGCAGAAGGGAACTTTTAAAAAATCATAAAAAGCGGTACCTAAATGACTACATTTGTATACAATCTTTAAATGAGCAATAATTGAGTTATAAAATTGTAGTAAACCAAATTACTTTAAATAATTATCTGATAGAGTAAATTGTTTAATTATCAATATCAATTCGACCGAAAAATTATTATGTAGTTTCTCCCAGACTTATCAATTATTTACGTTGCTGTTGAAAAGTCATTGAACAATATTGAGCGAGCGGTCGAGAACTAAGCCAGTAGTTGTGGAACATCCACTAATTGGTGGTTAAACTGTATACGAGTACTACGAATTCAAAGCAGAAAGTTTACGTACTAAATTTAATTTCCTATTTCTTTTTTTGCATTGAGACGTTCTGACTCGCAAATTCTTTGTGTTCATGATTTTTTTTATTACCAAATATTTATATCTAAGTATATTAAATAATAAAATATGTTGAAGTACTTGTAATTCACAAAGAGTCATATTTCTTTTAAATCTAAATATTATAAAATACAAAGGATTAAATTTTGTAAAAACAAATGAGGAGAGGAAGGAGTACAAAGCATGGTATCAGTATACATCTTGCAATAAACATGAATAATAAGCTTGCTTACCTTAACCATAGTTAATCTGTGCCTTAACTGTAAATTCAGCACATCAAATTTAAAAGATACTTGCTAGAAACTAAAACATATGAAGGTTACAAACAAAATAATACCACTTATCCCAGTTGAATTAGCAGATACAAATTCTTTCTTATAACCTCAGAATAACAAGTTGATAGTAATGATAAGCAGGTCCTGATAAATTGTCTAATATCCCGAATAATTTTACTTTTTCGCGAGTCAGTGATGACCAGGTTGGCAAAATAATAATTAATAATATTTCAGCAAACAGGGTCTGAATGTCTTAATACAATACTACAATACAACTTTATACAATTATGTTGCCCTTGTATTATCACCGCTTGTTACACACTCGATAAATTTCTATCTAAACGTTCTAGTTTAGAAAATAGTGTTTATCTTTCGTGTTGCAAAGAATCCCTAATAACGCCTATCTCTTGAATTTCTGATCCAACAGAATTCAGAGACCGCGGAACATCAGAACGCTCAGATTAGTGGACTTACTTTTACTTTTTATTACTATTATTATTATTATTATTTTTGCAATCCAATCGACCGGTTTCCTGGCTCCGATTCTCAGGGTTACGCGCTTGTGGTTACCAGTAGCTATTCCTCACGTCCGTGGGGTGAATAATTACTGAGTCCGGGAATCGTGTGCCTTGAGTAAGCGTAATGAGTCCAGAATAACCGCTTTCTGCATTCTTCCGGGTGCATCTGCCGAATTTCGGCATGCCGCGGTCGGTATGATCTTCAGTTCCGAAAGCTGTGTATCTCTTGCTCCACCAAGGACTCCTATTATAATCACAGTATGTTCTGGATGGAGTCTGCAGGTTGGAAAAGAAAGTCTCGATATTTCCTCCGTTTCTCCTCCTCTTTCAAGACAATGTTGGTCGTGGCAGAAACCGAGAACACGATGACAAACATTGTCTTGAGCTGGTGGTCAAAAAGGACTACATCAGGCTTATTGGCTGGAATCTGCCTGAGCGTGGGAAATGAGTAGTTCCAATAAATTCGGCAGCTCTCATTCCCCACAATGGACTAAATATCCCCCAGAGCATATGGCAGCACTGGTTTTTCATCTATCTCGTACGAGTGCGCCGTAAAAAGTAGTAAAGCACTTGTAAATCAGGACTATGTCAATGGATATAGGCAGAGACTCATTGGATATAGCTCTAATAGAAGACACCGTGCAATTGCTTATCCTTATACAGCTACAGAAGATTACTTTATTATTATTACTATTATTATTATTATTATTATTATATTGCGTTATTATTATTACTATTATTATTATTATTATTATTATATTGTATTACTTATTGTAAAATAAGTATAATAATGGCATAGTAAAACGACAGTTCATTATTGGAACATATCTTTCTCTATTCTGTCAACAAAAATGATTAGTTTTGACATGCTCTATACTTTTACTAATGGCCATAATAACAATCGCTATACAGAGAATAAAAAAGTAATATATTCAGTAGCATAAATGTTTTTAATACATCGCCTCAAGCAACTCGTGATTATTGCGGAAAAAATTGCAGGTTATTCGCCGACTAAATCGCCTTTTACTTGCAAACATAACAGTGAAACATTCTAAATGACCAAAATTATTACATATCGATGTATAAACAAAGCCGTTGATATTTATCAGAGATTTTTATCACATAATAATATTACCCGCTGACATTACCGCACGTGACAACGTATTAAACAAAACAATCTGAAACATCAGGTTGTAATTATTCATATTTACAAATAAAACAAATTGTTTGGTGAAGGCATTGGATGGTGTTTTAATGAAGTTAAACCAGAATACGGTTTGCTAATGGCGGTAAGTCATTTTGCTACAGAAGCAAATCTGTGTAGGGTAGAGTTGGGAAAGGGTCAAATAATTTATCATTGAAACCCAACATTTTGCACAGTCATGCAATAGCTTGGCGGTTACAGCAGTTAGTGAGTACAGAATACGAATCCTTCACTTGATTTGCCTTGGTCGTCACTGTTGAAAATGCGTTGTTTTGAACACAATCATTTTAAAGACAAATACGTTTAGTCTTCCTCGATAATCCATAATATTTTGCCTTCTTTTTTACGTCTAGTATATAACACGTCGGGGGCATAGACACGTTAACTAAAGTTTTAGTCTTTTACTAATACTCTTAAGCTAGGTGTAAACCGTACGACTTGGTATCGCACAATCGTTTACTTGATGTGCGAACTGTAAAACATACTTTTAAATAACAATACGAGTATATAGGTAAGACTAAATAGTTACAGCAATAGTTTATATAAATTTGCCGAAAGTATTGTAATTGGTTTAATTTAAAAATAAAATAGATATGAACAATGATGAATGTTAGAAAATTACATGTGTCTGTCTTAACTATAATTTCGCAGCTTTGTATGCGATATACTACACTGAATTGTTTCAAATAAAATATAAAAGATAAAATATAGAAGTTTTAGAGAAATCATATCAGTTTTTGTGAAAGAATCATATTTAGTAAAAAAAAGTTTTGTAAGAGCTTTTAATAATTTGTACATCTCATATAACAATTTAGCCACCTGTAGGTACGGTTTTAACAATGTTTTTATATGCATGGTCATTTACAGTGTTCAATATTGCATCTAGAAAACATCCACTCAGATATATTTCCATGAAACATTAAAATAAAACAATGTTATTCCCTTTCTCTTCTTATATATTTTATGGAGAGATAATAAGCATTACTTCTTGAAGTTTTATCCTAGTTTATTAATATTTTACAAGGAAATATTAAGGCCAATTAAAAGAAACCGCTAATAATCTAAAAAATACCTTAATTACGCAACTATAGAGTTATGTATAACATTCCTGGCATATACCTAAGTTCGAATTGGTACTAACGTTTAAGTAGCCAACTGCAAATAAAACATATACCAATTAAAATTGTTAGGTTTTATGAAGGTACTTGTAATTTTTGTTCAATTTATTTCACTATCCACACTACCGATAGGTTTTAATTAACATGTAGATGCACAGAACAAATCATGTAGGTAGTGAATACCTGAATACATAAAATGGCGTAAAGCTGAGATATATATCAGTCTCATTTTCTGTTAGCTGCTTCCGTTAGTGTGACCTATACTAGTATCCACAAAACGTGTTGTGGTGGAGAGCATTATTATTTCTTTTGTAACAAAATCGTTTTTACCTATTTCTCTTCAGTTGATGCAATTGCAATGTAACATACTTCTACAACTGCGCCGTAATATTGCGTACTTTGCCCGCAAATATGCGAATTTTATGGCTGTTTTTGTACACGGTTTCAATTAAATATTTATTGAATAAATGTGTAATTCCGAATTTAGGTCGTAACTTGTGTTTATTTTATTCTTTTCCTTATTATCTTACTTAAATAGGACTAATTAAAGAAATACATAGTGTGCTATTAACTAAAAAAATAAGTGGTACGTTTCGATTCATTGATTCTATGTATTAGTGTATTTTTTTAAATAATTAAATACTTAAAACAATAATACAATTATCTATTAGCAATTAGATATTGTAAAGCTGTTACAGTATATAGATATAGGTACATTTAAATAATAAAAGTAATTATTCAATACTATTTTTTTCTATAAATGTAGGGTAAAGGGAGGAGAGATGGACCACCATTTATAAAAATTAAGATAATTTCTTTATTAATCAAAGTACAAATCTGCAAATTGGTACATATAATAACTAAGCTTTGGTACTCTTTTTGATACATTTAGAAAGGAAAAAATATTTATCATTAAAACTAAAAAAAATAATTTTCAGACTTGTCAACGGTCCATCTATCCTACCCTATGGAGGCGAGATGAACCATAGTAGCACAAGTATAAAGATATATACAGTAGTTTCACTCTTTAAATTTTTTGTACAAAAGTTTTTAATGCACATGTCTGCTCTTGGGTAGTATGCGCGTTGGTAGAGATGTAGAAGGGGAGGAATGGGCCGGCGTATGTTATTTTATGGGTGCACATTTGCTTTTTGCTTTACAGGTAATCAGCATACGATTGTGTGTCTAGGCGTTTGTGTTTGTGATTTTGATAAGTGTTTTGTATTGTATGTAACATGGCTACAAAATATTGTTTCATTTGTAAACGAAATTCTGTTAGGCCACCTTTTTTACTCCAAAAAATAATAGTCCGGGCCTGTGCGTGTCTCCCAAAAACGGTCACTACTGCGCATGATTGTGCTTGGGTAGTATGCGCAGTGGTCTTTTTGGGGGGTTAAAAAACAAAACTTAAGGACACCAACATCAAAGAGATTTTGCCGAGTGAAATTACTGTATATATCTTTATACTTGTGATAGTAGGTAGGAGAGATGGACCTCGCTATTTTTCTTTTTTTCTAGAAGCTACGTTTTCACACTTCTGGCAAAAGTTACAAAAACTTGTGCAGCTCTCGTGCAACCAGCGCTTGCACAAAAGGCATTGTAACCAATCGTCTTTTTTTTTCGTTAAACAATAATCTTCACTGCAGCCAACACACTCATTTCCTAAATCGCTGAAATGTTCATCCACACTAGAATAGTCATCTAATGTGACACCGCCAGCTTCCTCTCCAGAAGATGAAGATTCACTTGAATGATTATTTCTTACTTTTTTTCTATTTACCGCTTTCACTGCTAAATTGGGGTCAGCTTTTTTCTTGCATTGTGCCTTTTTCTTTTCTTTAATAAATTCTGGTGAGGTAATAACTCCTGATATTTTTTTGCGAACTCTTTTTAGAGCTATAGATACGACGGATATGGGGGTAACTTCTTCTAGAGCTTTTCCAGGAGTTATATCTTCAGTAGCTGTTGATTTATTTAGTAGGAGTGGTTTGTTGGTTTTGTATACCAGATGTACTTGGTTGGGGGGATTCAGGTCTTGCTTGTACTGTTTTATTCTGTATTGGATCTTTTACAGAACAAACAGGATTTTGGACCAAAAGTGGGTAATCTGGTATGACTAAGGGATTTTAAGGGAGTATTCCTTTTGAATTAAACGTGGAAATTGCGTATGTACTTATTAGGCATTGTACTAAAACAAAAAATATTGGTCCGACTCTCCTCCCCCATATTGGTTCATCTATCCTCAAATGGGAGGATAGACGGACCACTGGGTAACAACTAAACGATTAAAAAATGTTTTAATATTTTAGGTTCTATAAGACCTAATGCATATACTTACAGTGTAATTAACAAAAAAAACATTTTAGACTTACCTAAGTTTGTTAAAAATACAAATGTATATTTTTAAATACAATTTTCATCAAGCCAAAATCTATTTTTCTTAAAAAACTTCCGCATTAATGCTGGAAACTACGTGCTCGTTACTGTCTCAAGGTGAACTGATCGAAACGCAAAACATACGCCGGTCAAACGTTGCGGTGGTGCCATACCTTGCAAAATATTACCGATGGTCCCTCTATCCTCCTGGTCCATCTAACCTCCCTTTACCCTATTATGCAGAAGTTTGAATACAAATAAATATTTGTCATGTCTTAGGCTTAAGCGCTCGCTTAATTTTCTTTTACAACATTTTAAATACAAAAGAGATAGATAAACACGTTACATAGCAAAATAAATAAAACTCAATAAATGTCAGTACCTCTACATTTTCCAGAATTTAGACAGAAATAATTTATTAGAGTTTGCCGAATAAAAAAAATACTTCGGGCTTTACACTCATTGTCGTTTCAGTTCACAAATTATTTGCTGTATAATTGATTTAACACTCGCAGTTCCTACATACCTGCTAAGGCAGACAAGAATATAAAAAGATTTATATACATTGCTCAGCGTTTATTACAATTCTAGCACGTAGCTGTATACCTTAACCATAATAATGACTTATTAAAATTGGATTTTATTTCATAAAATCGGGTCAATATAACAAATGATTCATTATTACAATAAAGTTTGTTCCATTGTGTGCAAGCTGGTTAGAGAAGGCGTGTTGCCTATTACTTAAATGAAATATGCTTTTTCTTTATAGCACAATAACTTGAATAGAAATCCTATAGCACACCTCACAGATCTATCAAATTTAATCAGTTTATTAGATATGCAAAAGAGTATCTGTTTCCTCTGCAAGAAATAACTCATTAAGGTTTTTATAAATCAATTCAATTAAAACCCTCCATTATTTTGTCGAAAGACAAATACTTTATTACAAATATGTAGTACTTACGTTATCCTCTTCCTCAACTAATAACTTGATAAGATATTGTTCATTTCTCCTTATTTTCTTCTTCCTGTTATCACTTTCATCACTTAATTTATTACAGCTTCTAGATGTTTTACTTTCTAGTAAATCATGAAATTAATATTGATTAGCCTAAAGCCGGCTACTCACTAGGCGATATACTTGCCAAGTAGTTGTCTAAGTACTTGCCAAGTAGCAAGTTGTGTATGGAGATTCGCGTAGACTTGACGATTTACTTACACTTCCCGTCGTGTGTCGGAAAACGGTCACAAGTCAAAGGCATCTTGTGTTAAGTGATTCGATACTTATGTGCTTGTGCGCGCTACATTACGCGGGCTTTGCATGTACTTAAACTTTGAAAATAACCTAATTAATATTAATTTCAACATCAACTTTAAAATGAAGCGACATTGTATTGAGTCAATTTAAAGTTCATTTTCAATTTCAATTGCTTATGTAAATTTATTTTTTAAAGTTAAATTGTGAAAGGTAGATATAGATACATTCCAAACATACAGATCTCGACTATTATTCAAAGATGTCACCCACAATCCTCGATGTTTGCATTTCTTTTTGCTATTTTTTAGTAAAAGATAACCACAACTTAACGTTATAAAGGCAGCTAGAGCTGCCGTATTTTCGCCCATTTTGTCCTTCACTTGGCTTTAACGACTGACACTTCCCTAAAAAATTGCAACTTTGGGAGACGCAAGTAATGTGTATACAATTAACTTGAACTCGGACAAGTACTTGCCAAGTTATTGAAGGTCGAGTCACTTGGCAAGTATCGCGTAGTGGGTAGCCGGCTTTACTCTGATATACTTTAATATATACAATAATTGCAATAAACCTTTTCAAGTATTTTAAAATTTATAAAAATAGCCTTGTGTCTACGTTTGTCGTTTGTCCTAGTTAGTCTATGGTATTAACATAGTATTGTCAACACTTTCACCAGTGTTTGTGTCACAAAATATTTACGATTACAAATAAAATCTAAATAAAACTGCATGTAATGTTTAGTTATCTTTGGAATGGGACTTATCTAGATACCATGGATTTAGTCCTTATTTTACCACTAAAAAAATAAACTTTACTTTGTTATGGTGATGTCACTGTATCATTTATATTGATATTCAATTCAAATTCAATTCAATTTATTCATTCCAAAAGGCAATTATAAATTTAGTATAAACAATTAGCATGCACAGGCACATAATTAAGTACATTTACCCATAGGACAAAACCGCTACAACCAACACGTCTCTCAGTTAATAATAAATAAATAATTATAATTTTAATTATAATTATGAATGCCCACTGAAGGATAAAAGAATAACTTATCTTTATTTTATTTTAATAACTTTTTCTTTTTTTCTTTTTCTTTCTTTTCCCTCTTTATTCCTCCTCTACCCGCCCTACTTCTCTGTCTCCCAGGCTGTCACCTAAGCATAGATGCTTGATTGCGACTGACCCGAAAGCAAAGCAGAACAGAATAAAGGAACCAGAAGATATAAAAACAGAAATATTTAAGTACCTATTTCAGTAGTCATTCATAAAAAAAAAACAAAAAGAAATGGTATTGTACAAAAATAACAAGAATACTATAACGTACCTACCTAATTTTGATTTGTCTATGCTGAGGAATTGGTAACCGATCCTTCGTAAAAATCAGTCAAAATATGTTTGGTACACCGTGTAATTGAATATGTTTTTTTAGTTTTTTCTTAAATGTTGTACATCTTTTGATATTTTTTAAATCAGTTGGAAGTGAATTGAACAGTTTTGGTCCGTAATACAGAACGAATCTTTGAGTGTGTGTCTTTCAACAGAATGGAGTATTAATGACTTGGGTTTTTAAGGCCCTCGTATTATATTGATGGTAGAACATATCAATTTTATCGTTATTTTTGAATATCCACAGAATGCATTGAAAAACATACATTTGTCTTACATTAAATAAACCAGTCTCATCATATAATTTATCTGTATTATGTAGATACGATTTTTTGTAAATAATTTTAATTATTGTATTTTGCGCAACAGAAAGTTTATGTAGAGAATTTTCATATAACCCTCCCCAAACGATAATACAATACCTAAGAATTGATTCAGCCAAAGCAATATACACCGCAAGCACAAGTCGTCTGTTAAGAATATCACGTATTTGGTAAAATTTATGCACTAGTATTCTAAGCTTTTTTGTAAGATAATCCACCTGACTATTCCATTTCAAATGCTGGTCAACCATTAGGCCAAGATATTTTATACAGTCTGTTCTAATTATCTGTGGACATGCAGTGCAGTTCACCATATTACAGGTTGTTTTATGAATATAAATATTATTTCTATTTGGCTGATCGGCGGCTGTAGAACAAAAAGGTCATGAATTTAGTTTTTGCCACATTTAGGCTTAAAAGACTATATATATATATATATATATATATATATATATATATATATTACATTTACACTTATACGTACGCGCATTACTTGTGTAATTTACACTTTAAAAGAATACAAAAATATCATTTCCACTACCTACACCCTTTTCAATCTGCTGTACTTAACTGATCTGATTAAGTTTCATACAGATTGTGAATACCACATACTAGCTGGTAAATAAAATACAAAATTAGCTGTTCATTCGATATAAATATTCTCGAATATTCATCCTTTATTCCTCAATTATTTTTTTTTTCATAACTTGTCTTACCGATTGTAATTTCTCCAAAAAAATTACGTGCCGCAATTAAGCATGATGTTGCACAACATTGCTTCGGTATTTTAAAAGATATGTAGCTAAACCTAAACGACAACGATGCCTACGATGTAGAATAATTTTTTATTTATTTAAAAACCGGGGTAGTGATATCAAATACGTAAACAAGATTAACCAGTTTCTTCAGCTACCTATTAAAAATAATTTTTAGTAATAATTCAAGCTCGTTACGCGCCAAATATCCTAATTTATAAATTACGTCTAAAGTCAATAAACATTATCTCTGTTACGGTAAAGACAAATCAGAAAATACTTGCACAATAAGTTGCACCCACTACAATTTCAAATAAATGGTTCGTTTACTATTTATCCATTAATATAAATATGTCGTTGACCTTATCTCCTTCAGAACAAGAATTTATAGATCATATCCAATTTGGTATGCTGTCTGTTGAGCAGAAAAACCATCAGCTTACAGCGAAGGGTATAATTTTCACCTCAATATATCGAGACCAGCATTGAACGTGTAGTTGTGTAATTTTGATTAATAGCAATATTTCAATTGTTTATGTTTGTTTGCAGGTCATGGAGGCGTAAACCAACTGGGTGGAGTGTTCGTGAACGGTAGGCCACTACCGGATGTAGTCAGACAGAGGATAGTTGAACTGGCTCACAATGGAGTACGGCCCTGCGACATTTCGAGGCAGTTGAGGGTGTCACACGGCTGTGTATCGAAGATTCTCTCAAGGTAATATAAAACTATATTTTGCATTGCGATAAGGTATACTATAAAAACATATCCAGCATTCACGCGGTTTGTTGTTGCTACGACATAAAAATCGTCATTGTAAACAGGTGTATAATTATATTATTGAAATGGAGAGTCTAAAAAA
Source organism: Pogonocherus hispidulus (assembly GCA_963924545.1). NCBI lineage: Eukaryota > Metazoa > Arthropoda > Insecta > Coleoptera > Cerambycidae > Pogonocherus > Pogonocherus hispidulus. Next base: position 87,511,346 of record OZ004692.1, read on the forward strand.
TGTGCATCCAATGATAAATATGCTCAGTTACTTATTTTGTAAAACTGAACTTCATGGAATAAAACATAGGTTACATTCCTCGCATTCGTAAAATATCCATTGACGTTTGTTTCATTTTGCGAATAGTAAAACTACATGACAATTTTCACATAGATTCACTTCTACACTGCACATTATTGCAAATAATCTTCCACATATTTTTTTTCTATTATAGGTAACGATATATCAGTAACAGTGATCGGTAACGGTATAAATCGCATGTGCACCCTTAAGCAGAACTTACACCTAAGCGGCAGCTACTAATTAGCGATAGGCGATGCAGTATCATTCCTTTATTTATATTTAAGTATTAAAGTATGGTTGTGATTAACCATCAGGTGGTAATATATTAATTTTATATTATATGCTTTGAAAGCACGGGATGATATACCGTAAATACACCGCAAACATCTATTGTGTTAATGGGTAACTTATATAACATAAAGCCTGGTGTAAATGTAATTGCTATAAGGAATTAATATAGCGTGAAGTAATGGATTCGAAAGAATGAATCAAGAATAGTTTACTTGCGTTTTTTCTTCTATTTTAATAAACCTCTATAGGCGATTAGGCAAGAAACTTTGCTAAAAGTGACAACTCGACAAAGCTCAGGTTACAACTGGTACCTAAGTGTACCGCTGACGTGATAACGATGTCGCAGCCATTTTAGTATAAACAGACAAGACTAATGTATGTATTATACCTAGTATATAATTTCTTGTTGCCTTAATGCTGCTCAGTTACCAAAAAATGTAAAGAATAGATACTTGATAGATTGCTTAGTTTTCGTCATTGTCGCTATATCTTTCCTATGTTAAAATAGAGAACAGTACACTGATACATTATAACAAACGATACAGATGAGGTCCTTAGATAGATTGAAAATAGAAATTATGAAAACTGGTTTGTCCTTTTTATTTTGTTGGTATTTATCTTCTTTCTTCTTATTTCTATTTTTAGATTGAAACCACTTTTAGACTAGATTAGACATATTATGTGCAAGTCGAAAATTAAATAAAGTTTTCCCCATTTTTTTTTAATATTTCACATTAGTTCTTCACAATGTATTATCTCAGTTTTTCATAACTTTAGAAGTATCTGTGATGCGAAAACTAAGCAATTCTTATGCACCTATGAACTAAATGCAACCCCAAATTTATATGCAACCCCAATTTTATCCTCAAATTATTATTGCTTTAATCGGCGCCGACAATATGAAACTCTACTAGCGGTTGGCAGCGATATGCAGTTTTCGTGTAGTTTTTTGATGACACGTGTCTACTCTACTCCGCTATTGAATTTTTCAGGCATAAAGCACTATTAAAATGATGTACACACTAATAGAATTAAGTGCTTTATTAAGTATTTTGACGTGTCTGTGATGTAAATCGACTGTAATATTTATTTTAATATCTTAATGTTCAGCAACTCGCGTGGGACATATTTCTCTCTAACTTTATTTGACAATTGATTGTTTTACTAGCGTTTTCGACACAGCATGGACACTTTCCGTATTGAATAAATGTCACAAATTGTTTCCATTCACTATGTAGATAATTTCTATAAAATATAATAACCAGATGCGCATGAGTAAGTTGACTGTACTGTCCATTTTTATATTCCACAGGAATGAATTCCACGGAATGAATGCATAGTTCATCATTTGAAATGAAAAATTACTACCATTAAAATAACTTAACCTAGTGCTTATAACTAGATTAACATGTATAAAATGGAAGAAAGTTATCCATATATTTAATTAATTAGTTGTCGTTGTTGAAGCCTGATATTTGAGCCTGATAACTTATGTACCTACTAGCTATACAGGGTGCCCCAAAAGTGCGTGGGCAGAGCAGGGCTCTGTTGCTATTATCGATAAGCAATGATCCTTTGGTAAAGTCAGAGCGCCCACTAAAACCCATTTTCTAAAATTATTTTTATATATACAGGGTCTTTAAATGTAACACCCCATATATTTTTATAGATTTATTCTCCTTGCTCCAGGGTATCCGCCGATATTTTGTTTTTTAGTACCTATCGCATACGGCTTTGCTATTTTATTAACGTTTTTTTCGAAAACTCGTGAATTACATGTAGGTACTTTTAAAATCCTTTTAGAACTCCAGATTGTGAAGATTATGAATTGAAATTTTCTACAAGTGTAAACAGGATCTAGCTCTATTTACACATATACGACCAGAAGTCAGATATTCCATAGAGGGTGTTCGTCAAACATTAACAAACTTCATGATTTTCAGGAGATCAAAACTAGATTTTTTAAATGGAACATCCAGTATATTTTGACATTTCTGAATTGTTCACACACATTTCTATTTAGTTTCTCTTAAGCAAGTCCTATACCTACCTAACTTTTCTGGTTTTCGAGTTACTTGACTCTTTTGTAACTGCAGTAAAATTATTTTCTCGAGTATTATTGTCCCCCCTTTTATCTTTTCGTAACTGTTTACGAACTTCTATACGTTCATTATAAATCATTGCACATGCAAATGGAACTTATTAAAAATATTTTTGCGAGAACAATAAGTTCCCTTGAAGGGAATCCTTGATAGGTATCATATCCTTCATCGGAATCTCAAATAATAGATAGAAACTTTAATATATAGGATATTGGAAAAGTTGTTGGCTGATAAAATATAATTTATTTCTTTAATAAAAAACAAACAAAAAGGACTTTCAGCCAGATACATGGACAAATATTCTACGTTTCGTCCGAGTTTTCCGAGCTAAAAATAATGATTTAATAATTAAAATAATATCAAAAAAAGAGATGCTTCTTTTCGAGAGCAGGTAACTAAGAGAAGAAACATATCTACGGGACACCAAATATTGATCATTCTCTGCTTAACTCGTCAAACTACACATACGAGTACATTTCATTCTTAAACAATAAAAAAGAAAAAAAACAAAATAAAACCAACCCATACAATAAAATTAAAATAGGATATTGATGTTTGGTAAGAAACCACTTTTTTGATATTTATTCTGTCACTAATCTAATTTAATACTTATGTAAAACCATTATTTTTTAGCTATTAGTTATAACATTGAAAAAGTCCGAAGACTCGGCGAATCGTAGGTTATTTGTTTTTTATGAAAGAAATAAATAAAGAAGAAATAGTCTATTTCAGTTTTACTGAGATTATAAGTAGATATTCTAAATTTACTTGAACCAAATGCCCGATTTGAAATATACCACTGACAATACTTTTTAATATGTAAAATATAATGGCAATGTTTCATATACACGTTGTCAGATTATTTGATTTAATCCCATCCGACTTTTTGCAACATTTCCAAAGGACATGAAATAATGACTGCGCAGAACAGCTTCATACAATAGCGGACATAAGTTTGTTTTTGTGGCGACGGCGGTCGTACAAATGATAAATGCATCGTCCCCATGTGGTCCTTAGCCATATAGAATAGAGCTCATCTTTTTGGGAAGCGGCCACTAAAAAACGGGAAAACATTACCAGCAGGTCGCATGATCGTGTTAGGCGCTGCACGCTGGGCACCGCCGGAAGAGGGGTTGGAAGCAAGGGCGAAAGTCGGTTCGTGAAGTCACGGGGATGGAAGAAATGGACAGGGCGATGCTCTGAAAATCCTCATAGACGTCATGGATTTTTGAGATAAAAGGAAAGTGCCATAGCTTTTCTAATACTAGTTGGGCATTGAAAGATATAAAAATAGATCTTTGGTTGACACAAAACTTTATTGAAACGCATCATGATCATTGAACTTGATTTTCAGAATGTTTTAAAATATAGTACGTATATATAGTACACATATTATACACACGCATATCTATATATATTTATATTTGTGTATGTACAGGGTATTCGCGTATACTTTGACCCCAACCTACAGGGGTTATTAAAAAGTTAGAAAAAAAGTTCAAATACAAAAGCTGTTTGGTCTTTCATGTATTATCTTTTATATATGTCGGAAAAAAAATTGCATGTCATAAACTTGGGAAAACCAATTGAACATAATATTTTTAAATGGGACACCCTGTATAATTTTACACGGTTGGGTAAACATGTTTTCCTGATTTTAAAAAATATATTTTGTTGACATTTGCACTGACAGTTTTCGTAATATTCGACAGCGAGTAGCATAAAAAAATACAAAAAATACAATACAACTAAGAAGATTTAGTAGGAACAGTAGGAACCAACAGTAATAAAAAATATTTAACGGTTTTCGATGTAACCTCCTTAGTTATTTAAACATTTTCTATTATTTTCATTTTTTAATATTTTTTTTATGATTTATTGTAAACATTAAATATTAAAGATTTTGAAAACTGTCAGCGCAAATGTCAACAAAATATATATTTTTGAAATCAGAGAAAAAATGTTTTCACAAGCGTCTAAAATTATACAGGGTGTCCCATTTAAAAATATTATGTTCAATTGGTTTCCTTAAATGTACTACATGCAATTTTTTTTTCGACTTGACCATAAGATAATACGTGAAGAACCAAACAACTTTTGAATTTAAACTTTTTTTTTAACTTTCTTAATAACCCCTGTAGGTAGGGGTCAAAATATACGCGAATACCCTGTATATGTATACATATTTTTTCTTTGTTAACGCGGTGTCTATATATATATAAATAAACATTATTATTACTATTATAGTAATTGCAGCAATTGTTTAAATCTGCAATTATTCCTTCATCAATTGTAACCTATAACCAGAACCGCAAACGTTCAGGATTCCATGTTAAAGTACTTGAAGTAGTAATTGAATTATTTTTGGTATTTTAAATAGAGTAATTTAAATATTTTTCGATTTTGGTAGATACGTATTTGGTATTTAATACTGTTCCAAACTGAAAGTACTGAAAGTCTTTTAAATACCGAGACCTGCTCAAAATATTTTGAAATATTTCAATTACCTACTTTCTGGTACTTTAGTTATAATCAATTACCTGAAATATTAATTAGGCATTTCAGGTATCTCTGATAATTATCAAATCTAAAAGAAATTTAGTTATTGTTGCTGTTAAATACCTTGGATACCATTGTCTCAATAATAGTATCCACGGTACTTAAAGGTAACTTTAGCTAAAGGAACTTTAAATTTAATTATCTTAATAATACTTATATTATTTTAAAATTCAATTGTCAATTGAAATAACCTACAAACTTGAAGAAGAAAATTGGCCATTCTTAGTTGTTTTGTTCCACAGTGGCAACGGTTTGTGTTTAGTATAGAATATTAGAATATTAACGTAATACAGTGCAACCAAACATACAATGTTTTATATTTGACTGCTTTCGTAGAGAATTTCTCTCTAGAGGTTGTTAATTCATATTGGTTCTCATTATTCACATCAATAACTATTATTTTACTACAAATGCACTAAAATGCAACATCTCTTTTGACGTTCATTTTTTACATTGACCGGAGTCAAATTTTAAGTAGTAGTCCAATAAAGTGCTACTTTATGGATGCTAAATAAAGTCATAATTCGAGAAATTGTGATGTAGTTGAATTTGAAGGAAATGTAACTTGTTTGATGCTCTTTATTATCTTGGATAAAATAATCTCAATAATAGTATCCAAGATATTTAAAGGTAACTTTTGGTAAATATCCCTTATTTTTATTATAAAATTCGACCTTACTTATTTAGAAAGTATTATTTACTTTGTACCTGAAAATTGGAAAGTAATAATTCAAATACTTGAAGATAATTTAATTATGTTGGACTATTTGAAATTACCTTAGATTATTTGAAATACGTTAGATTTACCTGAAGTATTTTCATACTTTGACGTAATTGAAATGTTTTTTGAGTATTTGAAGTATTTATAGAGTACTTGAAATACTTTTTGAATACTTGAAATGCTTATTGAGTAATGAGTAGGTAATTACAGTAAAATCAGTAATTTATTTTGAAGTGCAACTGCCAAATATGGATTTACGTACTGAGTACTTCAAGTACATTTACTTAGTACTTTGAACAGATCTGCCTGTAACTGTAATTGTTGACTGTAACTTGCAATCACATGACTCATGATTATAGCAAATGCTCTGGGTAACAGAAAAATATCCTACATCTTTTAACATAAAAACTTGATTAACCTGGATCGTGAAAATTTAGAAATTAAGAAGGTTTTTGTGTCTAGTCTAGAGTACCTATTCTATTTTTCCTTCTTAAAAAATTAGTAAAATTAGAATTATTCACATTTCAAAATTGTTATTTTTCTCAAACCTGGCACTACAAATAAGTTAATTTAAAAATTCTACAATGTTAAACTAATAACGGGAGTGTTACTGATAATTTATATAAATAAGAGCAATGCTCCCCCAAATATATCCAATTAAAAACCGCACATCCCCCATAATTATTAAATGATATAATGCCATTACGGGGAATATCCGTTAGCTGACGGTGCCTGATGCAAAATATAAATTCGTCACGCTGAACCCACACATATAACTGAATCAAATTTCTGCAGTAATTCAGTTATCCTGTATTAGCTGGAATGATGTCATAAAGGGGTTTGCATTTACCCTGGGGACATAACAATATTTTGCAACGATGCATTAGCGAGATCAGTCCTCCGCTGACAGTGAGCAGATTTCTGGTTTGTCTCCGCCTTATTGATTGAAGCCAAGTGATTGACTGCAAAGTATTTTAGATTTGTGGCTCACGTTTTTTAATAGAATACCTTAAATTTTCTATAGGGATATATATATATAATTATTTTATATACCTCAGTTGAACAATTTGCTATACATTTTGGGTACACTAAGAGAAAGATTTGGTAACTACCATAATTATACTGTATTTGGTTTATTTTATCAAATAGTATGTAAATCTAAAAATAAGGTAAACGTCTATCTGAATCAGTTATACGGTCTGTTTACTTATTTTAATTACTATAAATATTATTTTATTATTACAACTATAGTATATAAGATTGAAATTGTTTATTTAGTAATTAAAATAAAACCAAAGTTTATTTCAGTGTATTATTATGTTATAATGAAAACCGAAGTTTCAATAAAACCAAAAATGAAATTAGTTCACATAATTTGATATTTACAGTAATTTACTGATTATTACTATAATTCTTTATCTGCAATAATAATTTTAATCTTTAAATATTATTTATATTGTTATTTTCTTTGATTATTATTTCTTTATATAGCAGATATCCATTATTAGTGTACAAATTCTAATTTAAGTATTTTATATATACATTATTATATCTATCATTCTATCATTGACGTTTGTCAACATTGTAAAATGTCAAAAGAAAGAAATTCATTATTATTATTACTAGTATTTACTATCAGTGACCAAGTCTTCATATAAATTGAGTATAAACTTAGATTGATATTAAATAAAATGAACTGTAATATTGTACCTACAAGAGTCAGTGTTGCTTCTTATTTACTAACATATACTTTTTTGTTTTGAAATGTAATTATAAATCCTTCTGTTTTTCTATTGTGTTACTTTACATGTGACGGTTTTTTCCAAAAGTAATTAATCATATAGCTAAAAGCTAATATTTTTCAAATGTCATAGAATGGCATGCTTGAACATGCTTGAAGAGAACATGCTTGAACACGATAAGAAAATAAAAGATGCGAATGTTGATTTATGCTTTTCATATTTTTAGGGCACTTCTGGACATGTAGTATAACTACATATATTATATAGGCGACATAACTAAATATTTTGAGTCAGTAAAACACATGAACTTAAACCACACTTTATATATATGTAGTTCAAAATAAGCTATTCCTCTTTTGAATTTCAAAAAATGTTCGTGAGTGTATTAAATTTTTCCTCACGAACTTCATCTTTGCATGTAGCAACAGTGCAAATGAACGTTTTTTATTTAATTTTCATTCTGAAATCCTATAATATATTCATATGTAAGTATATAAATAAATAAAAAATAAACTTTATAAAAATGTTTTAAAGGAAAGATGACTTTTAGTTTGGTTCTTAGTATAGTACAAAAAATATTACATTTAAAAAGTATTTATAAAAAATATTAAATTATTTAAAATACTGACTGTTTAAATTCATAAAACAATTAAATTGGGTAATCATTTTCACATTAATGAAATATCTCAGTGTGTTGTGATTTATTTACCTCAGTTTTGGTAGAATTTATTGGATTCTCTTTCTGTCATCCGCTTTTTAAATCACACTTTGCGGCAAGATATTCTGCCTTGTACTATAATTGACTCCAAGGTCCTGTGCTTCGATTATTGTTTTTTTACATGTGATCTTTATAAATTATATTTTTCCGGTCGCTGTGAATGGTGTTGTATAACAAAATTTTTTATGATTGTCGATTTAATAGATTTATTAATATGAATAATATCAGCTAGCAGAAGTATATCCGAAAATTAGTCTATTTACAGTGATGTGTACAGATTTAATTCGGAACACCAATGTAGAATTTTACAGGGTGGTTCGATTTTATTGTCAATTTTTTTCAGAGTAGGGTGTCTGTAGGAACACGTATGGAATATATTTTCTAAGGAGGTAATGTTATCTCGTGGCTTGCTATGATTTTTTTAATAATGATTTTTTTGGAAAATCGTATTAGGGATTTTATTAGAAATTTAACAACACTGCGTTATTCAGCACCATTTTAAAACCCGTATGCTCAAAGTTTGATTAATTTATATCGTTGCATATTTTTTAATAGTGCCTCAAAATCGGAAAATCTGAATAATCTTATTTTAGTTTGAAAAAAAAATAATGGTGCTATTGTTTTTTCTATCTTAACATGATATTCACCCTTTCAATATTGTATTTAATTATTTTTACTCATTTCTAAAGGCCCCGATATTTTCAAACTAAAATAAAAATTTTTAGTTTTTGCGATTTTGTGGCATATATTTTGTGGCATATATTTTGTGGCACTATAAGAAAAATATGCAACGACATAAATTAATGAAACTTTGGGCATTTGGGTTTTAAATGGTGCTGAAGTGCATCATTTTAAATGCAGCGTTGTCAAATTTCTAATAAAAAAATCTTTAATACGATTTTCCAGAAAAATAATTATTTAAAAAATTATAGCAAGCCACGAGTAATATTATCTTTTTAGCAATACGTTCCATACGTGTTTCTATAAACTCCCTAATCTGAAAAAAAATTGACATTAAAATCGACCCCACCTTGTAAAATTCTACACTGGTGTTCCGGAATCAAACCTGTACACACTATATATAAATACTCTACAATTTTACCATTATAAAAGATAACCAGGCTGCTTAAGTCCCATAAAGATATCTTTAACAGTTGCGCATATAAGTCAGCGTGTGTCTTATTAGAGTAAATTATACACAAACACACTCTCACTCAAATTAATAATTTGCTTTGGAAGTAAATGATCGTAAAATAACAAATAAACCTTACCGGGGGATTTACTCATCCATAACTAAACACTAATTAGATGACGTTTCACTTGGGACTTGATGAAAATAAACTCTATCGGATATAAAGAAGGTAGACATCATTAGTTGCGGCAACAAATTTCGCGAATATTGCTGGCATATTTACCACCACGCAGACCATCAGTCTAATCTTTTACATGTGTCAAGAACATCAAGGCGGCATTGTAAATTTTCTTTCACACTAACATATGTGAACTGCTAACACATGTCTCATACATAATAGAGCTTATTTAGGTGTATTTTTGGTGACGGAAATAATATTTTTCATAATCTCGTAGAGTGCGCTGTACGGGAATAGACAGGCCGAATTTAAGGAATTCACTGCCATTTTATTTTTATTTTTCAATGATTATAATTGTACTAAATTAAACTCAACCTGTAAAATGATAATTTTCTTAAAATCAGTCGTTTTTATGTAGAAGTAAAAGTCAGCTTGAATTGGTACACTAACAATTAATGCTAAAACATTATCATTATTCCTTATTTCTCCACTAATAGCTATAGATGCTCTCAGAAACAAGAGGAATGTTTTAGTAAATATGAATTTTCAAAGTAAAGCTATATGCTTCATAAATGCTTCCTCTATGCTTCATAGAATCTTTCAAGAAAGTATTATCTTGCTATTTGCGGTTACCGATATTTAAAATAAGACAACACTTCCAAATTACCTTACATTGTGTATTTTATAGGCAACTCATGATAGTTCCTATCACTGCTAACAATACAATTGTTAGCAGTGCTATGAACTATCAGGGAAGCAACGTACTTCGCGGATAGTATTTGGATGGGGGACCATCGTACAGGAAACACCTGCAAGTCCTACCTGCTCCGATTAGTGGCCTGTGTGTCAGTGAATTTACAGAAGCTATACAAACTTAAGCGAGGTTTGTTTAAGAGACGTATTTACTATACCTTGAATGGGGTGTAAAGTCGGAAGTCCCTTGTCTATGTAGATATGCGATGATATAGGCTAGTAAATCCTACGACACGACAAACTGGGAGTTCGGTAAAATTGACAGGATGGAAGTTTTCTTGTGTTCAGACCTAATTTGTGGAATTAGGCCGGCATTAAATAACTTAATCGAAAAAAGTGGGTATACTGAAATTAGTATATTATGCAACGATCATTTAATAATAGCTATTAAGACACGAGTATGAGAATTTCGACACGAGCCGTAGGTGAGTGTCGTAAAGAATACGAGTATCTTAATAGCCATTAAATATGAGTTGCATACACTATTTTTTTCTACGACCAGTCATAATAATGAAAAATAAGAACTTTATTTTCAAAATAAAGTTCTTATTATTATTATTAAATTATTAGAAAATTTCGTGATGTTGCTTACAAATTTTTTGGCAGCATTGGTGATTTTTTTTGGAATTACTTGGACAAGTTATCCCCACTTTACCTCTGCCACTCTTGCGGCAGATAATAAGAACTTTATTTTCAAAATAAAGTTCTTATTATCTGCCGTAAGAGCTGCAGAGGTAAAGTGGGGATAACTTGTCCAAGTAATTCCAAAAAAAATCACCAATGCTGCCAAAAAATTTGTAAGCAACATCGCGAAATATTCTAGAAAGATGCCTACAGGTAAACAGTAAACAGGATGGCGACCACATCAAACTAACAGAAAATTGCCTTGAGAACTGATACTCTGATATGAACACTCACTGATAGTGAGTTCCATTTGATTGAGTTTTAATAATAAGTACGCCAAATTCATAGTATTAAACATTATTACTAATAATTAGTTATTAGAAAAATATTGTTCTGCAAAACATTATAAAAAAAGTATATTATCTCTTTCAATGAGAAGGTACGTGCGAATGTAAATTATCACAAATATTCGTTATGCACTAATTCATTTGCAATTAGTAACTAAGAAATTCCGGAGATACATTCTTTCGAATGTGTTCTTTCTTCAGTTAGACAGTAGAGGAATCAATGCATTATTATGTCAATGTGATATTACCACTGACATCTAAAACATTTTATTATAAATCCTCGATATTACCATTGGCTTTTTATTGTCTTTTTAAATAAACTTCTTAAATATTGCATAGCTATATTTGCGATAAAGTAGTTTACTGAAAATTGAAATAATTATAAAAACGGCTGTTTAATTTCAAATACAGATGATGATTGATAGTCACAAAGTAAGACTGCATTCACTTTTGTCTATAATATAAAATACGATAATAATATTAATATACACAGTAATGTTACGGATGTCTTCAAGAACCTTCTTACAAGTGATAACTCATAAATTTATCGATCAAGTAACTTTAGTCCGCCCTGTCGACATTTTTATATTTCAGTTACAATTTCAAATTCGAAATATTTTTTAGTAATATTTTTTTATTCCTTAGGTGTAGGTATATGTATCGATATGTAAGAGATACCGCATACAGGACACATTCAAATGATGCTAAAACTGAGTGAAAAGTAGTATATACATTTTTCACAATTCTACAGGTCATACGGATAATTATTATATTTAAAAAGTAAATATTTTCCCCATTTCCTATAAAATTTGGTTTTCCATAAATGATTGTAATAATCTCTGCAATATCAAACCTTATCTAAATTTCATTATAAAATATTTGTTAACTTTAAATACCTCCTTATCTCATTTTGGAAAACTAAAGCTTATTTTTTAATAGTATCTCAATTAAATCCTTTTCTCAGTGTACGATCCGCTCTAGGTACTTTATCCTACTTTTCTTATTTAACGTGAATGTATTAACCAAAATCGCAGGACTAAATATCTGAGATATTGATAACATTCAAAAGACGTATTATTGCTATTATTTAGATAAAATTATTTATCTCAAAATAAATATAATGAATGGCATTATTTATAGGATTTCGAGGACTCTAATTTGACTTATCTGAAACTGACTGAATAAGTCTTTGATCTTCTCTGGCTACCCCAGTAAGTTGAAACAATACACTTCAGTCTAGCTTTATACATTTAAATCGGTATGAATAGCTGTTTGAAGATCAGAATTCCTTTTCAAATCTAATTGCCGGTTCCGTGACAACCGGCTGCATCAATATTGTTAGGTATACCTAGGTAGCGTACTTATTACGTTAGAAAACCATTGTCATTGAAATTGATCGGTATTGTAAAGTTCTCCAACTTAATAATCTAAGCACAAAGTCCTAATTATCCAGGTTTGTTAGGTGAGCGAGATAGAATCAGGAGGCGGTAATATCGAAAGGACGCTAAGCTTTAAGTCATTTTTACGAGCAGCGGGTAACTAATTATAAGAAACAAAACCACTTTAATTTGTTTGTTCTTCTTCATTGTCCTCGATGGGCTTTCGCTGTTCTTATCACCCTATCTAGTTGCTAATAAAATAAGCTTCTATCTGCACTGTTATCGTTTTGTTCTTAGTCACACGACGGTGGATAAGATTAACTGTACCTCTATAAAATCAAAATATATATTTTATGGCTGTTATTGTAATTGTTAAAGCAACTGGTATACAGATAAAAACATAAGTGGTGCTTTTACTGATTACTGATATACAAAAACAGTATCTGTATCTCTATATTTAAATCGGTCATATCAAATATTTGTGTTAAACAAAATGTGTTCAATAATGCAATGGCAATAATTCGTTAAATTCGTAAAAATATATGAAATTGGCTACTTAATAAATAAGTTTATGCTAACCTTGGTTCTTCTTAATAAAATATCCGTATCTACTTAATGGCAGTTTGGGATACAGTAATAAGTAAATCTAAGCATTGGTCTAGTTCTTATAAATAAGTCAATACTATTATTGACGTAAAGGCTAGGTATACCCTTATATATTAAAAAAAACCTAATATATACTCCCATTTCCCCCTTATCCAATCAAATTTAGAGTAAGAACTTTATCCAATAAAGTGTATAGATTATCTCATTATCGATGGGATTCCAAGGTACAGTAAAACCTCTAAATAGCGGCCAAAACCTCTAAAATTTATTGTGAAAATGGCTGTTATATGGAGGTCAAAAATGAATAAAAAATGTTATTTTTGTGCTTTCTTTATTAAATAATTATATTATACACATTGAAGAAGTGATAATGGTTACATATGGCTACATATATATAGGTACATATACACTGTTGGCCATTCTACGATTACAAAGTACAGTGCACTGCACAAGACAAGAATAGAGCTATTTTTAGTAATGCTAGATAGAGAAGTAACATATCCGCAAATGCCACTGGTAAGGATGCCTGCTGCTTAAGTAAATTTCTATATCAACGTGCTGTCTAATTGTTTTTGTTTATCTTCAATGATTTGCATTATCCATTTCTTTTTTTTTCCATTACAACAAGCTTTGTAATTGTGACGTGGCCAACTCTGTATATAGGAATATATCTACAAATTAAGTGTGCTTATACCTATATACATAAAAAAATGAGGTCAAACAATAAAAACTCAATATTGAATTGTAGCTGATGAAACGTTTTACCAAGCTGCTGATATCCAAATTAAAGCGAAGTAAAGTGGTTAAAATAATGTTTTTTTCTGTATCTTTAAATGAACTTTCGCTGTTTGTGAAGGTTAGAAGCTTTTTGATTAGAAATTTTCTATGAGCCATCTTAAAGTTGTGAATAATCCCTTGATCCAATGACTGAGGCAGCAAGTGGTGTTTGGGGGCAGAAAAACTATGTTCAATTTGTCTAGTGTCACTTTAGGATAGAACGTGACATTATCCAGAAATAATATGACTTTTCTATTTTGTTTCCCCATTTTTTCGTTAAATTTTTTTAACCACGAAGTCTTTTTTTCTGTTGTCATCCAAGTTTTTTCATTGGATCCCCATTCTAAAGGCTGTTTGTTAATATGAGATCCTTTAAAGCATCGAGGGACTTTACTCTTCCCTATAGTTAATGGGTTTTCCTTATCACCTTCCATATTTGCGCAAAATAATAGTCATTCTTTGTTTTGCAGTTTTTTTACCGGCACCGTTATCGCTATTTAGAGCAAACGTTTTGTTAGGCATTGCAAGGTAAAAAAATCCGGTTTCGTCAGGATTGTACACATTTTTTGGTGAATAGTCTTTTAATATTACTTGTAACTTGGTTTTCCAGGCTTCAACACTATCCAGATCAACGTCAGCTGACTCACCGCAAATTGTTTTAAATACTATGGTTATGACTTTGACAAAATTTTGTGTAGCTTTCGGCTACTGAAGTAAACTTTCGGCTGCTTCTAACACTCTCTTTTATTAGAGGTCCAGATGTAGAGGTAGAGGAAGGTTTTTATTTCTGGCTTTACACAACCTATTAAGCTACTTGGTCAATAGCCAATCCTTCAGTTTTGGGAAATTTGCTCTTCTATTCTGGATTGAAACATTCTTCAAAGAGTTCCTTTAAGTCCGATTTGTTTTCTATAATTTCGTTAACTTGTGTCCTTCCAATACCATACTTTTCAGTCAACTCTCGAGCACTGGTAGATACTAAACTTTTTGCATTCCAAAATAATATCAATTTTGTCTTTAAGAAACAAACGTTTTCTTTTTAGCGTTATGATGATTGTAACAAAATCATAGTTATCAAATTATCTTTGAAGGGCCCCTGACCGTTTTATGGGGGTGCCGCTATTAGGGAGGTCATTAGTACCGGTAGGTATTCCCATATAACTAGTTTCGAAAATTTGAAAACTGGCTGTTTTTAGAGGTGACCGCTTTTAAAAGGTGACCGAATAAAAAGGTTCTACTGTATATCAAAATTTACAAGAGTTAGCGATTTGATATTTGCACATTCTGTAATTAATTTTGTAAGTGATTTTAATGGTTAAAACAGATTTAAAATTTTTTTATCGTTTTCAAGATTTTTCAAATATTTTAAATCAATTTTTACACTTATAGTATGCTTTTCTACTACTATTACTATTATATCATCTTATTATTCTATATCTCAGTTCTATTAAAATAGTCTAAAACATACACTTTATTCATCATCTCTTTTTATACAATCTTAACATTTTTAAAATAAATTGTTTTAACACGACATTTACGAACTTCTAATATTTAATAGATTGAACGTTTTTGGTTCCAGATATTATGAAACGGGTAGCTTTAAGGCTGGTGTAATTGGTGGATCAAAACCGAAAGTGGCGACTCCACCAGTAGTCGACGCCATAGCGAACTACAAGAGGGAAAACCCCACCATGTTTGCATGGGAAATTCGTGATAGACTTTTAGCCGAAGGAATTTGTTCTCAAGATAACGTACCTAGTGTTTCATCAATTAATAGGTAAGTCAAATATTCAACCAGCTAGTGTGCCCTGCCCACAGCACACTAACTGGTTCTTTTCATTTCGTACATATCTTTCAGCAAACGTACAGTACAATACAAAACAAAATACAACTTGACATTTTAATGAAAAATTGTCCTACTTGTGCAAAACTGAACCTCCTGCCTCTTGATATAAAGACTAACAGCCAAATTAATAGATTCACCAAGTTAATTAATATGGCTGATTAAGCTCTAGATCCTGAGTTATGGACCCTATAAAGAAAAAACGCAAAAAAAAAGTAGAAACAAGACTGACTTAATAATATCAGAGACTTATACATCTTTCTATACGTCTCTGATAATATAGAAGTCTAGAAAACGAATCCGTTTTTATTACCCTCCTTGTACAGTTTTTCCATGTGGTCAAATCAACTTATTCGGAATAAAACCTTCTATGCGTTTTACCTGTAAAATTATATAAGGTACTACATTCAACAAAATAGTCGATGACGTCATACCTATATATAATAGATGTCACCAAAAAAACTAAATTGGCGTGTACGAGCACATTCTTGCGTAGATACGGAAGTACTAAGGAGACTTATACACCTAATATATAATCCAAATTTAAATTACTCCCTATCTATTAAAACGAATCTGGAGTTTTAATACTTTAATACTTTTAAATTATCACTGAAATATTTTATACAAAACCTTAAGAAAAATGCTGTTAACTGTTAAATTATATCTTTATAAAGTTATACCTGGTATTTACTATTATATAATGAAACTAGGATTCCACAGGCCACTATACATTGTCTTACATACGGGTTTTAAAAACATCATTTCCCGTATACAACAGGATTTGCTCTTTGCATGCTCCATATCACTACAAAAGAGTGTCGCAGGGGTAGATAAAGATTTTTTATTTCTGTCATCACTCTAGTTCACTGCAGAAATTAAACCAAATCACATCTGTTATTTTAATAATCAGGAGCCAGGGGTTGTGATATGTAGTAATGGACTGGCCCGTTGGGACGACCGGTCAAATTAAATGTGTCAAATCAGCCCCTAGCACGCCTGGCCTACTCGATGTTATCTACGCATTATAATAGGGGGTGGCTATGATTGCCCGATTGTTTCAAATGGATTGTGTTGAGTGGCTCTTTATGTTCACTTCGATTATTATACTGAACCAACTGCTATTTATAAATTAACTGACTCTGATTTATACTAAAATGCGAAATAAAATGTAAACAGTAGTTATTTTACATATTTTTTTTTGATATTTCTATATTATATAAACCATATTCAATTATAAATTTAATAAGGTAGCATAATAAATTAATACAAATGTACATGATATATACAAAATTTCAATTTTGTATATATCATGTTAATGGTAAATCTATCGAAATATTAGGTAGTTACTGGAAATTTTAGCACAAAATAGCAAAATCTAATAATAAATAATACAAATATCATCAACAATAAAAATGTGATTAAAGCAAGTGAGAGTTTCACTTAATTTTCCTCTTCTCAAGTGACAGGTATACCAGAAAATTATACAGGATGTCCCATAAGTAATGGTACATATAACAGTAACAGATTCCTTAAGTAATAATAAAGCTATTTAGTTAAACTGACCATAGACCATAAGTTTATAGGTAAAAAAGTACAGGGCGTCATATTAAATTTTATTTTCATTATTTTTAAATATCCTTTTCAAAAATCAAAATATTTCCACAACATTTTTTGATCAGAAGTTTTTTGAGGTGACAAATTCAAATCTGATCATATAGTTTTGCTGTTACTTACGGGCGCGACGTATGACATTTTGCAGTACAAGACTTCTAACTGTTTTGCTCTTTGGTGTATCTATCTCTTTCATACATTTTCTTGTTTATATATATATATATATATATATTTAAATCCATTGCATTAGATCATTTAGAAACAAGTATCTCAAAGAAATATTACTCGTGGACACTTGAAGTAAAAAAGATAGAAAAACAAGAACATCTATAAAAGAGATGAATAAACCAAGAAGCAAAACAGTTGGGGCATCTTAAAGAAATACAAAGTGGCGTGCGGGGCGCCCTTTATTTTTTAAAGGATATTTAAAAATAATGAAAATATAATTTTGACGCCCTGTATCTTCTTCAACGTAAACTTTCGGACTGTAATAGGGTTTGTCTAAATCGCTGTATTATTACTTACCTAAGGAATCTGCTACTGTTTTATGTACCATTACTTATGGGACACCCTGTATAGTTTTTATAACTGGTTATTATCACTCGAAGACTACGGTACCTAACTGATTCTGCCTAATAATTACATAAAAACTTGTGGTAAATATGTAAATTTCCTCCTGGAAATCTCAACATTATGTGAAAATATTTTGATTTTTGAAAAAGTTATTCAAAAGTATTGAAAATAAAATTTTAACTTTATCGTCCTGTATCTTTTTAAATGTCAACATGTGGACCTAGGAAAAAATCGTATTATTTTTACGTACCATAAGCATTGTAAGTAACAATGCTTATGGTTTTACGAAACCACAAGTTTGTGTTTGTATAGCTAGTAACATTTAGGCTATGTTTTATTGTAGATTTGATGTAGGTACTCCTTACTAGAGCCCCTTAAGGGTCTCTACTCCTTGCTGATCTTTTAATTTGTTTCGTTTATTGGGAGAAAATAAATGTTTACCTTAGTGGTTCTTTTATTTTATTTTATCCATTTAAAGTAAATAATAGTTATTACTGATAACCTTATTAACCAAACTAATATATTAATATGACCATATTAATAATTGTGTCCCTAATTATTGATTCCACCAAAAAGCCTATAAGGCTGTTTCGTAATAAAAATATAAGGACATTGTAAAGATAAAAAGTCTATATTTCAAACAAAGTAGCAAAGCAACTGCGTTACTAATGCTGTAACGTTACAAATAAGTCTTGCAACATTTATTTTGACAAACCGCTTCTTCCTCTGATTGTCGAAATTGGCCGAATACCTAAAACTCTTAACGGTACAAAAAACATCCGCACAACCACTTTTTGCGATATAAAGGAATTTTATAAAATAAAAGATGGCAGATGAATAAACTGACTGCCACTTAACCTTGTACGTAGTACCAAAATTTATCGTCTTTCTTTAGCCATCTCTTAATGGTTAATGTCATCTCGGCTGGTCCAATAAAACAAATGATAAATTCTCTGGGCAAGCGGAGGGGCGGCGCGGGGAAGCCGGAAACGGACATGACGCCATGCTGAGTAGAAACAGCGGAAGACTACTCCAAACAATAGCTTGGAGCGCGGCGTTTTTATGTCATTGCAATTAGAACGGCCGAGATTCAGAAATGCTGTTTTTCCAACTTCTCTAACGATCGTCGTCTTGCTTTTTGTTGCCATATCTGACTCGCAAATGTCATTATCTTAACTTCTTATTGGGAGGTAGGTAAAAGGTTTTCCCTTTCAGCCAGGGCAAGACAACTACCCTGATATCATCTTGGATAGTTAACGTTATTCAAAAATGTACTGGTGGTTAATGAATAGAAAAATGTTGGGTAGCACTAAATATATTTTTGTTGGCTTTGTTAAAACATGGTGATTAAATGATTAAGGAAAAATATTTACTGTTTCATTCGTTTACTGTTTTATTTTATTTGTATACTATTATCCCCATCTTTCTTTTCTATTGGGGTATATAAGAAAAAATTAATTACTGAAAAAGCAAGTTGAAATAGCTACGAATAATAATTTGACAATATTTTCCGAATATTATTTCTAGTAAGTAACCATTAACAACTTCGAACTATTATCAGAATAGGTATATTTTTTAATATAGTCTTCAGTCATAAATACGAGTAATATAAAGGATATAATCAACGTACCTACTTCATTATCATTATCAGACATTTTTTCTGTCGCTATTTATTTTTACTGTCAGAAGGACTGAAACGGACCACCATGATGAAATCCATGTATAATATTTGCCTTTTTCATAACTGATACTTTCCTGGCATCAGTGCTATTAAGCTTTAGTTTTAGAATTTTAAAAATAAAGTACAAAAGTTTTCATAAAGTAAGAGATATATTTCAGCTTATTATGTATTTTTAACAAATTAAGTTAATAACAGGATGTGAAAGAAATTCGATTGCTTAAACAATGGGATTTCTTATGTCCAATATAGTGGTTAACGCAAATGTTCGATATGTCGTCCATTTTGCTGTTGTATAATCACCAACCATTCCTCCGAATTGTCCACAGTATTATTCAGCATTTCTGGTTGAATTGCAGCAATTTGCTCCAAATAATTATTATAATTCTCCCAGTGTTGTTGGTGATATTTTAAACAAAAAATTTTTTACTAAACCAATTCTTGTTTGTAGATCCATGTTATTAAAGTTTAAATTGTTTCAATTTACGTGTACGTGAGTTTTATTTTAAGAACAATCCTCCAAGTCACAATGATTACGTTTGACACTTGTATCAGCAGTTAACACAACTCTTTTGTTAATTAATCGAATTATTGAAGCAACTAGATTCCATTTACTTTTTGCTACTAGTTTGGTTTCTTAAAATTACATAAGGCTTTAAAGTATACCCCTTACTTTATGATAACCCCATATGTTCCAACAAAGGGTAATTTTGAAAACGTCTACTCATTGACCTTTTTTAAAAAGAAAATATACCTAATTACCTACTGCTTACGAAATTTGTATGTTTAGATATTTCGAGTAGGAATATAAAATTAAACACCCTGTATACAAGTTAACATTAAAAAAAACACATAAATTAGATAACCCCCCCAAATTCAAAGCCAAACCCAGTCCGGAAGGAGAAAAAAATGCAACGCCTCATATCACCGACATTGCTATAGTCGGAACTGCTAATCGAACCTAGATCCTTGTCAGTGTGATTAAGATATTATGTGACTAAGATACATCTAACTGGACGTACTATCCTCACTTATATAAAATATTAATGCTTCAAGTATGCAATTTCACAGCAATATGCCAATTTTTTTACAAATTCTAACCTGTTTGATTCTATTTGACAGAACCGATAATTGAACCCAATTAAATGAAATTTTGCAACATGGTTCATATAACGATGCATATTTGACCCTTTCTAATAACTTGTCAGTTTAGATGTGACAAACTTTCACTTCCACATCACCGTTAATTCAAACCGAAACTACTCAATAATCCCCCGTATAAAACCGATTTGCATATTTTTCTTGGCAGAGCAGCACAATCCAAAGTTAATCCCCAATTATGCGCAGCCCAATTCGGTTTGTAAAAACTTTAAACAGCAGCGGAATTCAACCCTCGATGTGTACAATCAGGAGGCAAGTGGATGCCTTACGATTCGCTCGACTGACGACCAGGGGAGTGGCGAATTCTTAAGGGGTTTCGATCAAGTGGTGATTTTATGATTTCTCCCCAGCTACAGGACGCTTAGTTACGGTTAACAAATGGAAGTATGATTACTCCGTGCCTCGGCGTGTTATTATCCAGCTATTCTTAATAATACGGACAGATAAGCTCTCAAGGCATGGACAGATTGATTTAGATTTGAACCAGATACGGCCAAAGTAACAGTTCATAACTGGGGTAATTTGAATAAAATATGCAAATATGGACTAAATAAGAAGAGAACTAAATTGTTGGTATTTTTCTATAACGTCTAAATGGATAGATAACTCGGATACAATTTATTAACAGTAATTTCAAAAATATGTGTATGGCACGAGTAGTTATAAATGGAAAGATAGAAGAAACTAGTTTCCATGCAATAGAATTGTTATAGAAATAGCAATAAATTTAATTTCATAGTTGTTGAATATTTGGTCCACCCTAACTGGCTTTACAAAAACAATCTTGTTGAGGAATAATAACTATATTACAGAAATATAGATGTATGTTATATGTACACGACAGAATGTAAAAATAATAAAAAAAAAATTTAACAAAATTTACTGTGGTTTGTGTGACTTTTAACGCGGAGTAAATTTTTTCCCTGTTCAAGTGGGATATTTTCTTAAAGGAAATTAATTACATTTGTAAACTGCTATGTTTCTATTCGCCTTATGAATGTGTAGGCCTCCACTCGCATTTTTCTTTATAGATATTGCAAATTTGAATTTTATTTTGCTATCTGTTGACAAATATTCTACAATTATATTTCTTGGCAATTAATATACTCTACAGGTGTCTATATTAAGGCGTCTTTTAATTAAAAATATTTCTTCTATTATTTCAAAGTGACTGAAATCGTAGCAGCCGCAAAGTATTGTTCTGTATATTGTGTTTTATAGAATCAGCCACCAAAACTGATGGATTGTAATCCAGAAATAAATCAGTGTATTCTGATGCGTTATTGCAAAAAATACCTATCTAATTAGGTGAAAATTTATTACACTTTGTGTACTATACTTATAAATTTGCGTTAATGAAGAAAACTGGTATTTCTTAAATAATATGTCGTCAAATTCCGATGATTATAATTTCCACAGGTCGTGTTAGATAAATTTACCTGAAAGTGAATCCCATATTGTGGTTAACGGTTCCGAAAAGTGAATAAGTATGTAAACAAAAGTACGCTGGTCTCTTCCTTATGTAAATCTGGCAGTGGGTCTAAGTAGGAGTTCCTCCCCATTTTGCAGCATCGTCGAGCGGAGCGGATATCGGTTTGAGCTCGATTTCACGAATCTGAGGATCAGCCGAGCGTTCCGGAACCGGCTTTCTTCTCTTATTGATTTTCTCCTGTTCATTCTCAACCTCGGTCCCTTTCGTTGTGTCAAAGTCTCCCCTGCCGCCGGCACGACGGCTCGTACTCCTTCTTTACTCTACCTTGAGTTCGCCTCTATCCAAAGTTAAAAGTCGTTTCAAATTGCCAACCGCCCTTGCCAATGAATCCGAAATAATTCCGTTTCGCCAGGACAGCCGGTAAAAAACTCCTGCCGAATAAATAAAGTCTACTGTTTATAAGTACCTACCTGAAAACATGTAGGTAATTTTCAAGATCGATAAATGTTTTTATTTTGGACTAGATATACTATCTACATTTATGATAAGTGCTACTCAATCTTTCGAAAGTATGTATAATTAAAAGATATAATATAGCAGCAAATTGATACAACTTTAAAACTCGATAGCTACTTCCCTACAATCATTATTAATTTTCATTGGCTGTAATTCTAAGCGACTGATTTTCATTGGTCAACATTCCTAGGTACCTAATGGTTCAAAAATATGTATTGACCTTTAATAATTTGTCACAGAATTTTAAATATCTAAATTTGAAATGCCTTAGTTTAACCAAATTAGAAAAAGTATATATTCTTTCAATGTAAATATTTGCATCGAAAATATCTAAACGAGTTTAAATTAAAAAGTAAAAAAATAATAACTGGTAATTAATAGTTACTTTTATAAAAGTTCTCAGTTGATAAGTATCAGTATATAAATACTATTGAAAATTTGTACAAGTATTTATAAATAATGCGATATTGAAACTGCACTTTATTAATCTAATATAATATTAAAGATTCTGCCTGGATTAAAAGAAGTGCAAGGTTGCTATATCTAAATAAATTAACGTGAAAAGTATTCTGACAGAAATCAGTGGGCATTAAAATCATACAGGCGTCATAGAATCTATTGGAAATAATCAAACAGGATTCTAAAATACTAAGAGAGGGACAGGAAGTAAGAAGAATTAATAAACAAAATCTTATTCGACCCTATATCCCTAAATAAATAGTCTGACTAGGACAGGCAAGTATGTAACAGAAAAAGGTATGTGCTTTATGTTTGGCTTTTGTAGGACTGCGAAAGTCCTACGAAAGGATCAGTCATTAATGACTGATCTGATCTGTAAGTTAAAATTATACAAATTTGCTAGTAGGCAACTTTAATTTTGTTTACGTTTAACCTATAAAAAATACCAGCAGGTGCATCCTTTTCCTCTACTGTTTTTCAGTAACTTAAAACAGTCCTTAAATAGTAAGTATATTACATTAGAAGTGAAGAAACTAAGAATTTCATTCACGCGTCAGCCGAGTGTGCAAAAGCACATAAGTGAGTGAATGCTTTTTGTGAGTGAGTGAGTGCTGTATAGCGTTTTGTTTAATCCTGCCATTGATTATTCCTGCCAATGTTAAAAACATTTTTCATAAAATTGTAAAATTATGGAAGCAAATGACGATATTACTGTGTCAGCAGAGATTCTAAATGAAGCTAATGCCGCTACGTATCATATGGTGCCGGAGAAATCTAAAGGACGATATTTAAATGAAATCGAAAAATTCCGTCAGTGGATGCTGTTATTAATTTTATTGTAGGTTGACGATTGGCAATTTGATAGTAAAGTGGGCGAAACTATTTTTACCCACTACTTTGCCCACCTGTTCCCATAGATACAACTTGTGTGAACAAAACAAAGGATTTCGAGTTTTTCACTTAAGGAATAATCTGCATGTTTCAACAGCAGGATTAAACTCCTTTTTACGGAAACATAGATGTAGAATGTAATGTATTAATAAAAAGTGAAGGAAGGATAATTTTGGAATAAGTATAGCCTATCTGCTCCATTAATAATGAAATTGAACACATGATTTTGCATGATGAAGCACCTAATGATATCAGTACATTTCAATAGCGTTGTTACAGCAGTATGTGCATCATCCGTTCTAAAACACCGTATGTCGCTATTCGGATTGAAAGGAGGAGGCCAACTGAAAATAATTTTTGACCCTAGAGAGAGGAGGGTTAAAATTTGATGCATCTTACTTAACACTAATTGTTTGTTTAAATCACAATTTATTACTTGTGTACGGGGTGAGGGAAATAATTGTGCCATCAGATAAGTAAAGATCGACATAATACTTTTGTACAAATTAACATTGAAGTTACAGTAGAACTAACAGTTGATTGATTAACCACAGTGGAAATGACGCAGCAAATATGAGATGTCATTTAGAACTATAAAAAAGTCGGAATATTACTTTGCTTTGATGTCAGTAGTATTTCTAAATAGCCACAAAACAGAGATGTCGACCGCCTACCACAATTGATCTGGTTTTAGTTATAGAACGGAATTTCTTTATAAATAATAAATTACCTATAAAATAAAATTAAAAATAGCTGTAATTGTTTCATATCTGTAACTTTTTAAACCAGTCATTTTTACAAACATGTTGAATTTACTTTTGTCAAAGGAACAGTTTCTGCAAATTTCTCTGTTAGTTAATTATAATTTCGGTTTTTCTAGGTGCTCTTCCTTGAATTGTCATTGTATCTTTTGCGACTCTTAAAATTAATAATTTTGGTGTAAGCCCAAAAAAAAATACAATGAATCGTAGAATTAAACTTTATAAATCTTGATAATCAGCTTATTTTGCGCGAATATAGAAAGAAGTTTCCAAATCACTTCTAGTGATTCAAACTGATCAGTTTTAATCATCTCCAGATGATGTCAACTTGGTTGGCGAAACGCGCGTCGAGTGCAGTATAGAGTTTTGATGTGGAAAACTACGTCAGTGTTGTCATAGGCATATAGTCCACCATCATATAATCGTATCCACCGTAAATGTTCATTAAATATGTTCAATAACTAAAACTAGGAATCATGTGTATTTTCCTAAATTTATTATTTTTCAAAATAAAATTTGCCAGTTTATTCTATAAAGAGTTATTTACATCATATAATACCTAATAATATACAATGTTTTCTTATCAAGCAATATCCACAAGTATATACGCGATGACATTTTTAAAGCAGATCTGCTTTTTGTACGATTAAATATAAATAAATCCAGGAACGACCAGTTAGGGTTGTATGAGCCCCTTGGATTTCCACAATGATTCTGCAAATAAAATTACAATCCTCTAAAAATCCTCGCTAACATATGAAGTTGTATAGGTCTCTGGGGGCGCCAGAACACCATCTAGAAATGTGGGAGTAAGGCAATGGGATGTAAGTAATTCTGAATACTGCAAGCATCTGGCTAGGGCGTGTAGTTATGGGTCCGCTCGGTGAGATAATGCGCTTAAAGATACCGCACCCCCGCAGAAATTTGGGGTTGGCACTTCTGCTCCTATTAGTCTTATTGCTGGTGATAATATCGTCAAATTATTCCGCGAGCACTGGTTGCTGTGTTTTCATTGAGCACTTTTGGAGAAACTTCTACAGGACGTTTTTATTTCTCGGGAATCTTGGACACCCTTATTGTAATTTCGTAAACGATAAAAGATAGAAGTTACTCCTAATAGAGAAAAATTAGATATTGTCGTATAATACTGTTTTAATGAAGTTCTTTTTCAAAATAAGTTTTTGAATTTCTTCATAATATTCGTATTCATTCGTCCCTAATTATTTGTTAGTTGAATCTTATGAAACAATCCTACTATCGAAACTATCCTGGTGAAACGAGTAGGCTGTCATATGACATTATTGACTAGCAAATTTTGTAAATAAAGACTCATTCCTCCTAAGGTAATTTATTTCGTATAAATATCAAATAAAACCGAGCAGTTCTAGAAATATGAACGCCCCTTTAAAGCCTGTTTAGGTTATTATTTCAAATTGGCTTATGACGAGGAGAAAAAATGAAGGGCCGCACAGAAATGTATAGAAGAGCAAATTGTATACTATGTTGCAACTCAAGGGATTCTGCTATATAAATTGCCCTTATAACCTATTCCCATGTCGAACTAGTCCTCAATATGCTTTTGCCAAAAATTCATTTCTTATAATTGATGCGCAAACCCATATAGTTATGGATTTTTTTCAGTTGATTTCAGAATCTTTAAAAAATATTTGAGTTTATAGGATATACATGCTATTTGGTACTGATGACGACAGGGATGACAGCGACACTATGATACTGTTTTGAGAAACAACAGATGCCATAAACAGAATTTCTGTAGCTCTTTTAGTTTCTGAGAAACAGGGTGAAATTGAAAATTTGCCATTTTCAAGCACTCCTTATGTCTGAGTTGTCTGATAACGTATTGGGAAAAAAAAAACGGGTGTGTGCAAAGTTTATATGTACCTAGGATCAAGTGGCGCACTTAGGCACACTTACTTCAGAAAATTGAAATAGGAACTGTAATTACCCGTCTTTTAATTTTTAGTAGACTGGGTTGGTATCAAAAAATAAATGAGTAGTGACAGAACTGGGGTTTATAACAGTTCTGTCAGAAACTAAGAGAGCTGCGGAAATTTTATTTATGGGGTCTGTTGTTTTTCAAAAAAGTATCAAAGCATCACGAAAACAGCATCCCTGTATATTTATAAATAAGCGAGGTACCCCTCAAAGACGAAGAAAACTGGACAGTCTGCACATGGAAGTTCCGAAAGAAATATACAACTATAAAATCTTATCTTGAAAAATCTTATCTTGAAAAAACATTTAGTACACTCATACAAGAATAGATAGAATTAGAGACCCAAGTAACAACTGCATCCAAACTTTTCTATTGCAATTATATACTACTGTAAGTTATTGGATAACTGCTAATCGTTTTTTTTTTTATTTGTTTTTTACACACTTCGGAAAATATAAATAATATTAAGATTAACCGAACCAAAAATAATAGCCAATAGTCATCCAGATAATTTTCAATTCAAGGTTGAGTAGAATTTTAGCGTAGGTCCTATAAAATCATTAATTAATTTTCCATAAAACACCTAAACCGGTAGGTAGGTATCTATATTTCTCAACTAGCATATCATTAAACAAGACGTGAATATGAGGAAAATATGAATTGGCACACAACTAATAAATGCAACATTAGATATACGTGATATATTTTATTTTTATTCATATGAACAGGGAATTATTACAGTATTTTATGGAAACCCACAGAAACCCATGCATCTAGGAATATGTATTTAACACTTTTATTTACTAAGTAGTTAATAGGAACCAACATGATATGACGAATGTCAAATTTATAGTGGTCTGTATTAGTTTTGGCCCATTTCGACTGTTACTAACTGTAACTAAGAAATATTACGTACATATATTTATTAAAAAAAAAATTGTTAATAGCCAGGTCTCCCCTTAACTTTTTAAATATTTTTTGTGTACCTATTTCAAACTTCTGTAGTAGCACAGTGTGCCGTAACGTATCGCGTATTTCATTAGAATCGCAGGAAGGTCATTAGAGTTTTATATTCACTTAAGTATATTCCTGAGGGAAGCGGAGCCAGCAGCAGTATAACCTTAAACTGCCGGCTCAATAAAAGCCCCGAGTAAGATGGCCGCTCGTAAAGGAGGTATAAAAGTGCATCAACGTTGGCCGCGGCCCGCCATAGGACAAGAAGCTATAATCTGAGCTCAATGAACGAGCTTAATGCGCCACTCGCTTTACTGCGCCGAGCTTTCAAGCACGCCCGAACGGCTCGAGCTTTTGTGCCCGCCGCAACAGCTTTTGTGATAATAACATGGAACTGTTCCTTGGTTGTTTATGTTTTGCTGTCTTGCTCTCTTTGTTTCTACACTATTTAACTGTTCAACGCAATAGCTTCGTTTTTGTCTGCTTTCGTAAACAGACGCGGTACTTTGACAATAAATTTCTTTCTAATAAATATGTGATTTTAGGCTTATTTTATTTCCAGTAAAATTATTCTTATTACACTCTTATAATATGTATGTCGTTCTTTACAAAACAATATTAAATATTTAAGGAAAAGACTTGGTATATTTGGGTACGTATCTAATAACTTGTGTAATTTATTACATAATATACAGGGTGAACAATCTGAAAGTAAAATCAATATATTTCATAAATAAGACTGTTAAGGGTTATAAGGCTACTGTTAAGACTGTTAAGACTGTTAAGACTATTGCTTATAAAGGTGTTTCGCGGTTAGTAGGTACTTAGATAGCGGATAGTACCATCTAGTGGCCACACAATTTGTACAGGCCTGTACTGTGATTTTATACATAAGCTATACAACCTTAGGCGAGGTTTGTGTATAGAAGAGAGAAGTGGAGTAAATGGAGGTGATAGAGGTGGAGGCACTCAGAGTAAATTTTCATGTTCAAGATTTTGTAAAAGGGGTTATTGAAATTCTTTTTTTAAACGATTCCCACAAACGCTTTTGAGCAATGCAATGCAATTTAATCAAAAACTTGTGGCAAAAAAGTAAATTATCAACGAATATTTGTTCAACTGCCTCCATAATAGGTTTGCAAAAGAAAAGGGCGTCCGAATTAATGCATCTGTATACAGTGAGAACATAAACCCCCCCTCTAACTTTTGAACTACTGGGTAGATTGTGATGAAATTTGGAACGATAATATATGACTAAATTCTGCATTTTTTGACACATTAATGACAGCTCTGAATGTGAAAGTGACAGCTGGGCGCGCAATAGGAACATTTTTTTAAATGGAAATGGGGGTCGAGTGGGGACTCATTTTGAAGCTATTTTTATGCTCAAAACATCACCCAAATTTGAGAACATTTAGTTCAGCAACTTCCAAATAAAAACCAGTAATATCAGTTTATAACATAATCTTTTTACTACATAATCTTTATAATAGAACTTACCCATGGAACATTTATTTGTCAGGAGGTTTATGGTGGTCATTTTCAACATCTTTTGAAGTAACATTTGTTTTCTAAATTTGTTTTTGCCTCTACGTTTAATTTAAATTAAATTTTTTTTTAAATTTAAATTTTTATTTAATAATTTTTTAATTTAGGTTATTTTAGGTTAGGGATGGTTTATTGTTATTTGTTTACTTTTAATTTTTGTTTTGCTTTGAATAATTTACAATAATTTATAATATGTATGCAAAAAAATGATATAACAGAAATCGATATTACTGGTTTTTATTTGGAAATTACTGAACCAAATATTCTCAAAATTGGGGGATGTTTTGAGCATAAAAATAGCTTCAAAATGAGTTATTACTCGATCCCCATTTCCATTTAAAAAAATGTTCCTATTGCGCGCCCAGCTGTCACTTTGACATTCAGAGCTGTCATTGATGTGTCAAAAAATGCAGAATTTAGTCATAATATTATCGTTACAAATTTCATCACAATCTACCCAGTGGTTCAAAAATTAGAGGAGAGGGGGACGGACTTTATGTCCTCACTGTATAGTTATTTTATCTGTGGTTAAACCTACAAGAAAATAATTTGCTATGACATATTTATTAATTGAACATATAGGAAGGTATAATAAAAAGGAAAACTGCAGCACAAGTTTAAAGTTACTTTACACAAGCTAAATTAAAAATAAAATAGGTTTTAGTGTTTGTAATTAGTAACTAATAATTTTTGGTTATATGAATCATATTAGAAAAAAAGATAAATATTGGCTGATTAATCTATAAAAAATTTCTTTAAAGGTCAATTTATATTCTAACGTCAAAATCTAACTCGTCATTTCACACCAACATGCCTCGCCTATGCTCTCGAATGGAGCACGTTTGAATAGAGAACGGCCCCGCCAAAATAAAAATAAAAAATTCCCTTTGTGGCATTATTAATCATAACATCAATGAAGCCAGCTACTTTATAAACAAACACAGAACCCGCAACTCAAACTAATAAGTCTCATTGCAAATTAGATTACGGATCCAGAGCTTTGTGCTTTGCTAATACAGCAGCGGAAAGCTGGCTGTGGCCCAGTGCGGCATTCCTCGTGCCTGTTAAAGCGCACAGGAGTGGTGCGACGACTCGTCAACTGGCTGTCAGGTCGGTATGGCCACTTAACTGCGGCTTCCTCTGTTCCTGTAATTGTTCCGCAAATTATATTTGTGGATAGAACTATATAAGCACTCTGCGAGGTAAATGTCGTTATTTTGATGTATGCAGACGTGCTTTAGCTAGGGTACTACGACTAGGGCTCCGAATAGTTTGTGAACTTTGTATTAAACATATTTAAAATAATAGTTCAGAAAATGACTTCCTCAAATTCGCAGTTGCTACATTCAGTATTTCTTAACAATATTGTTTTCGTCGCCATAGAAAATAACTGCGTGCATTTTGGTTTTATTTTTGATTGTGAAGAAAAATTAAAAATTATTCATTGAACTTATTTGCACGTAATAACATTATCCTCTATTGGATTTTGAAGCCCTCAACAATGAGGTATACTGCAACTGACTTACTCTTGAATGCCTTTTATATCTATTTGTGTACCAAACAAAAATCAAGTTACTTAACTATCTTTGTCGCATCAACCAAGTAAAATTGTTTATATGAGGACATACTCGACAGACGTAGATACTTAGAACAAAAACTAAAACTTTTGATCTTTAATCAAATACAAATTTGCGCGTATTCTACAATTTTTAGATATGCGATAAATATAGGTATATTTTTAAAATGCCAAGTTAAAAAGTTTACTCCAAAATCTGACAACTGCCATTTTTCTCGTTGAAAATTATAATTAGCCTTAAATACACACTACTACTTAAATATTATACAAAAATTGAAACAATGGAGGACAGGGACTATAATAATGTACCCGTCTATTAGAATTTTCTTAAAAATTCACAGATTTCGCAATTCTTGCAACCATCGGAGTGCTTGAAAATGAATTAAGGAAATTTGGAACTATAAAAATCTTGCAAAAGTTACCTTGTAATTGGAGAAATTACCATTTGCGACTTACAGACTGCCACCTTGTAAATCACATTCACATGAGAGCTCAGATTCTCAGACTTGCAATTTGCAATATACGAATACGAATGCCAAACTATGCGCCCACGCCGCCCGCCCTACTCGGTCCCCACTACCTAACCATGTCGGTGTGACATGTTCATCGCGTTACACTTTTCATCGAAACATACCCATATACGAACCTTCGCAATCCTATAAGCATTTTCAATGCTAAAAAGTTTTGAAATATTTGAAGAATAAAGCAACAAATTTTCATTATAACCATTCGTCTCCAAACAAAACAAAACTTAACATGTATGTACACCCGTTGGATAAAATAATAGGCAGTGACGTATTACCGCGTGACGTAATAAATTGTGGTGGGGACTGTAATTCCATAGGCGTACGCAAAAATCGTTGGAAAGGTGCTAATAATGTCAAATAAATAAAAAAAATATCAGAACATGAACGGTGTTATAGAAATTGTGAATTGTTTTTGAAACTCACCTTACAGATTAGTTGTACATTGAACGAAATTGATGAATATTGCCACAGATATTAAAAGAACGCTTTTAAGTGTTGATGGCCCACCCCACCACCAACTCACAGCCGCCACCGAAAACGCGATTAATCAGATTCCGGAGCAAGTTTACTATTTAACACTTCACTTCACTTCACTTCACTTCACTTCATTTCACTAAACTATACACTACACAACACAACACATGTCTACACATCCTTCATTTAACCATGTCTCATCCATATAATATATTTTTCTATTTAAAGCGCGAAATTCTCTTATTTTCTCCAAATATTCTCGTCTCCATTTCACAGTCTCATTTTTCTCTATAAGCATACATACTCTTCCGATTCCGTTTGCAATATTTGAAATTCATTTCATGCATTGTCCTTATAAGCAATTTATTCAAGAGTTTGGGCAAATCGCTGTCTTCTGCCAGAGCAATGGAGTCTGTGTCTCCATATTTTATTGCACGAAATACACTACGAACGGAGACTTTTGTTAATTCACTACACAGTTCCGCCGCATCCACTACACTTAAATTTGTATCACGCGCTTTTAATCGCTCATAGAAATTTTTTATCATACGAATTTCCTCGCTTGTCAGATGAGATCGTTTACGCGTTTCTAATCCACTGCTCCCCGCGATCACTTCCATAATAAAATCCTTTTCTTCGAACACTAAATAAACTAAGTAACACATCACCAAGTTCACCAATTAATATATGCAGTCCAGACACAAATTACAGCATTTCCCGCGTACTACGCTTATGTCAAGCTGCGATGAACTACTTGGATGTGTGTGAAATGCGCATGTCCGATCTTCTAGACACTCTTGACTTTTGTTGCATAGGTTGCATATCTCGCTCTTCGTTTTTTAACCCGTTAAACAAAGACGGAATTATATCCGACGTAAAGAATTGTGGTGGCATCGAATAGAGAAGCATGGAACCACCATGGAGCAGACAATTTATAGTTCTGTTCAATAGTAATGCGTAAGCGGCATGACTTTTCTATGTGCAAACGTTTGTGCCGTTATGTATTAAGTATTTACACTTCGTCCCTATTCTGTATCGAATTAGACCATGAGTCACTGCCTATTATTTTAGCCGACTGGTATAGTATATTTTCTCTTGGAATTGGTCTAACTTTCCATGGTGTTAGTTCACCAAATTTCCTCATATATCAATACAATACGGAGTTAAAATATCTAAATAGCAAGGTTTTCGTACTGAAAAAAATTGTCATCATTTTTACATAATCAAGTCATAGGATATGCCACTCCTTCCACCAAAGTATTGCAGTTTCCTCTTTGGTATATCTTGCTTTGTTTTATGTTTGCTTTCTCTAATCACCATTGAGATATAATAAAAACATTAGACCTGCCATATTGTTGGTTTTTAATTATCATTAATTTCATTAATCATTTGATTCACAATAAATATCATTAATTAATTTAGTTTAGTTATTTATCAAGTTTATGGTAAACATAATTTGGGATTAGAAGCTAATCTGATCAAAATTACAATCAACACAGCAGATATAAATAAAGGAATACATTGTTTTATTCTAATGACACTAATAACGAATTAATACCTCCTACCACTTTGATGACAGAATACGAAAATATGGGTGTTGACACACAGAACGACTATGCTTATCTGAATATATTAGAATTATCAATATGTGTGGCTGGGAATTATATTACAATGTAATTGTGATCAGATACCTACTACTGTTCATGTTTGTTTATCACTTAGTGAGGCGTGTAATAAGCTCACAACAACTGTTCGATTATAAACAAATCTAAATTAAATTAAAAACCAGTTTATCAGCACGGGAAACATCAGTCAAAGTTTCCTA
The DNA here is from genome assembly GCA_963924545.1 of Pogonocherus hispidulus. Taxonomy (NCBI): domain Eukaryota; kingdom Metazoa; phylum Arthropoda; class Insecta; order Coleoptera; family Cerambycidae; genus Pogonocherus; species Pogonocherus hispidulus. The sequence goes on from OZ004692.1 coordinate 87,545,124, forward strand.
ATTAATTTGTTAATGTCGTTAAGTACATCTATAAATAAATTTTGCTAAAACAATACCATTTTTTATGAAAGGAACTTCTAATCCATGTTTTGCTTTACTGTATACCTACCTACATACTGGTGTCTTGCCAGAGAAAGATGGTGGGCAATTATTATTATTATTATAAATATGTGCACATGAGTATGACATCCATTAATTGATTTAATAAATTTCCGATTAATATTGAATGAAATGAGAGCACATCTTTGCAAACGAATTCTTTCTCCAAACATAGTATGAAAACCATTAGAACTGCGATATTGTTGGTTTTTAATTATCATTAATATCATTAATCATATCATTCATAATAAATATCACTAATTAAATTAATTTGGTTATTTATCACGTTTACGTTAAACGTACTATATTTTTAGTAATAATTTTTAAAAAGACGTTTATTAGAAAACGAAATAACACGTTTTATTATTTTCTGACATAGTGGCGGCACACCATAATGATGTTTAATATGCCATTTTGAGAAATGAGCCATAAAAAATTTATAAGAAATTACTGTTTTTAGCGCCACGTGCTACTGAATTCGCGACATCACTCAAGCACGTGTCTTGGCCAAAACAAAAAATTCTCACCCTCAATTTATAAGCAGTCAAGGATCTACTCTGAATATCTATAATAAATTGCATATCTATATTCACCCTCATAGTCATTTAGCGATATTTTAACAAACTACATAAGATATACTTTTTGAGTTTGCCATGTAAGCTACGTGTTTTAAGTATTTTAATATTTTTTTCTCGAAAAGTTGAGTTAAGCAGGTGAACGATATTTAGGATTTTCTTGCATATTCATACTTTTATGTATTTATATTTTTATGACAAAAAAATATTTAAAAGTAAATCCAAGGCTTGGAGTTTAAATTATTGCAAGACTAATACCTGTAACTATCTCATTTTTTCATTTATCTCTAAAATGAAAGTGCGATACCAAAAGACTTCTAAAGGTTTTAGGTTCCAAATATTTCTTCGACTGCACGTTTTACTGTATACTCTTTGTGCAACCTCCATAAAAAAAATAAACCATATATGTTTATAACCTCAGGTGTAAACTTATAAGTAGTTATACTTGGTTGCAGCTCGAATATAAAAATGCATGTCATCGGTTAATCATGCAGATGTTAGAACTGCTGTATAGGATTTATATTATTTTTAAAAAATCTCTAAAACCTACTTACGATACAATCAGTAGGTACCGCCAATGTATAGGACTAGTTTATTTAATTGACTTTCAATGTTTTATTATATAAATATGATAATTTTAAGATCTTGTTGAATAAAAAACCTGAACTACCCGATTGCATTATAAAGTAGTGTTATATATGTAGGTATTCCGAGTTAAAAGTAGCACAACATTTGTTATTACCTTTAGTTGCTTGTGATTGTTTATTTAAAAAATAGTAAAAAATAATTACCAGGCTTTAAATAAACAGGGTGGGCTCTTGAAAACGAAACAGAGCGAATTAACTCTCAGGAAAATTATGCTTCCAAAAAACGCCGAGATAGATGGATTTTTGATAGAAGGGGGACATCTTTTCACATAAATTTATTGTTACAAACTTTACTCCCCTATGGAGGGGGCAACCCCCCAAAAATCTTAATAGGGTAGGAGGGTTAAGTGACACATCGTTTGAAAGGTACTCCAATTCTCTACATAACCGTGTTTTATTTTTTGAATTTTACCGATCAGTTTCAGAGATACAAGTTGTTAATAAAAAAACCTACTTCTTACAAATTCATTTGCAAATTACTAGGTCAGCCAATTAGGTCTTCAAATTTATGACCTCCAGCCTTCATAGTTTTGTAAAAAGCGTTAACGCACTTTTGTAACATTTCTGGAGTAACTAAAAAAGTTTGCAAATAAATTTGTACAAAGTAGTTCTTTTATTAACAACCTGTATCTCCGAAACTAATTGGTCAAATGCAAAAAATAAAACTCGGTTGTATGGAGACTTAGAATACCTTCCAAACGATGTGTTGCTTAACCCTTCTTCTCTATTAATATTTTTGGGGGGTTGCCCTGCCTTCGATCAAAAATCGATCTGTCTCGGTATTGTTCGGAAAAATAATTTTCCTAAGAGTTATTCGCTCTGTTTGTAGTGGCGAGATACAGTGAAATACACTGCAGTGCCCTCTTTGGGTCTTTGCTACTACCTGTCTGACAATTATTGTCTAATTGACAGACAGATAACGATCTGCAGAAAGCAGATGCCATTACAGCGACCTCTATTGTCTTTGAGGAAGACAATCCTACTTAATTATTGGAAGGAGATGCCGAAAACAACTACTCCACGGGAAATATGCCCCGACTGGCGTTGCATTACATCAACATCTCCATGGATGTCGCCACATCCTTCATCAAGACCAAATACCAGACAATGACCGGTTTCGATCTTGTTATGATCTCATCAGATTGCCATAGGTATCGGAATCGATGAATGATCTGGCGACATTGATTGCCTAAGGGGCATATGTTAATGTTTGTAGTGGCCAGATACAGTGAAATACACTGCAGTGCCCTCTTTGGGTCTTTACATCAACATTTTTATTTTACATCAACATTACATCAACATCTCCATGGAGATGTTGATGTAATGCAACGCCAGTCGGGGCATATTTCCCGTGGAGTAGTTGTTTTCGGCATCTCCTTCCAATAGTTATTCGCTCTGTTTGGTTTTTAAGAGACCACCCTGTATATTATCAGCTAGTAGAACATTTCCACACATTTTTATGAATATAGATAGATAGATAGATAGATATATAGATAGATTTATTCGTGATTAGTACTTACACATTTCAACTATTCTCTGGCATAATATAGTATGAATAAAAAGTAAAAAATACAGATAAAAGACAATACAGCATAAATAATAGTGTGTGCATACATATGACAGCACAAAGAAAGAGAAGAAGAAAACACACATCTACAATACATAAACTAATTGATTACAATCTATAACTTGTGGTATGTATGTACTTAAATTTTTTACATTATTTTTTATACATATAATTTGTAAATCCTAGGATAACTTATTGCCTTTTTCGAGTTTTTAAAAATATTTGTTTCATGCTGGGCTGATTGAGTTTTAAAAATATTTAATAGAGTAACATTTCTCAAATCTGTTTCTCAAATATGTTCTCAAAACTTTCAGAGAGCAAGCTTGTCACTCAAACTTATGAGTAACGACAACATGATGATGATACTGAGATCCACTAATTAAATACCTACTATGCCACTGGAAAACTAAATTAAAGCTGTACTTGGAACTTGCATATTTCCATTTCGATTTAACAGTGTCATAAATATATGTTATGTAGTAGCATGGTTTACATAGAATAGTTGATGGTTTATTTTAGTTACCACTAATTGCATGTTCTTCCATAAGACAGATTAATACAATTAGTAAGTCTTAACAACCCCATTCCTTGTTGACAAAATAACTGAGAAACATGTTTTCGAGCATAACTTATACTAGTTTATAATTTATTCTATGTTTTGCGAATTATGTAGAAGATTACGGCATTAATAATGTATATATTTCCTGATGAAGTGACAGTAATCTCTCTATTAGCGACATTTAATTCCAATATCTAAAGTAAAGGACACTTCTAATCAATTTACAATAAAGCGGAAGGTAGTTTGGTACCGGCAGTTATATTCCTAATCCCAAAATTATCTAGGAATTACATTGCCCGAGTGGGGTAGGGTACAGATCGGCTTTTTCTAACAAATCTAACGAAGATACAATGGGCACCAAACAATAGTTGACACTTCAATACGGCAAATATTTGCCACCGTGTCCCTTCTTCTGTCTCTCTTCCACTTGCTGATTGTAAATATAGCTTTCTCGATCTTTGGAGCAGCAGCTGCAGTGTCACTTCCAAACAATGTGGTGTTATGTCTATTAAAATAGACCTTGCCATTATACCAGAAGTGGTATACTTCATTAAAATGTTTATGCGATACATGAATTGAACTGCAGGGGGTACTTTAGAGCAGGAAGATGTGTTAGAGTAGGCAGTAATGGGAGTCCGTGTGAATTGATTTACTTTTCATTTTGTTCGTCTCTTACGAAACATTAACATACTCTATCTTTTCAGAAATTTAAGTATATGAAAATTATTGTAGTTCAGTCATACAATACACATATAAATAGTTGTACATTTTTAAGATGAGTAGAATGAAACCATTGAGTAGTATTATAAAACCTTGCAAATTTAAAAAATTCTGTTATATTTATAAATAACTATTAAATACAATGTTACTGAAAGCTCTTAATGATTTTCTAGAAATTGTTTTATAAGAGTTCCAAAATAGCATCAGAAGAGTGTATGTGAGTAATTTCGTTTCCCTCAAAATCAAAAATGTGTCATAACTTCGACGAAACCTATGAATTACAAAACTGATAAGATGATTTTCCAAGTTTGATCTCCCAACTTTTGGTAAAATCAGCATGTACATTAACATAAGCAATTAGCATATCCTAATCCTGGAATCGCAGTTTCAAGATAACTTTAGTAGAATATTATACAGTCTGCAATCTTCCATATTGTATATAAATGCGAGTCTCAATCATGGTCCAGTACAACTCCTACAACAGAAGTATTGATTTGAAGGAGATGTAGAAAACAACTACTCCACGGCCAATGTGCCCAGAGTGGCGTTGCATTACTCCGGCATCTCCATGGAAGTCACCACATCCTTCATCGAGACCAATCAGCAGATACTGACCGGTTTCGCGCGTATCATGTGCTCATCAGAGTGCCTTAGGTAATGGAATCGATGAACGATGTTGCGACACGATTGCCTAAAGGACATCGGAATATAAGGAATATATTATATATTTATTATATGTTATATTATATTATATATAATAATAAACATATCTATGGAATATCAATTCTAGAAGTATTGATATTCTTATGTAGGTACTTTTTTTAATTACTACATTTAAAAAGACGTAAACGAAAAAATAAATTAATATAAGAAAATATGGTGTAAAATGTACCCAACTCTCCTTAATTAATACAACCATAATTAAATATGTGAATGTGTTTGTACTACAATTGGAGTACAAACTGGATGTCATAGTCAAATTAGACATTTGTTTTCCAAATGATATGTTTTCCAAGTAATTTCGTGGACAGCAAACACCTAAAGTACCTACGCTTCTCAATACACATTCAAGGAATGTTTATTCTTACTTAAAAAGGAGAGCTCTTGTTTATTTCAATATCATATTAATATATTACCGAATATACCATGACTGTTCAATTTGTAAAAATACCAGAGCATTAGTACATATTTAGCAACTATATAAAATGAATTAAACACTATTAATAAGTTACATAATGAAATGAGCAATTGTAATAAAATGGAAATTATTTTAAAGGAGATAATATATGATAGAATCAATATAATATCAATTAAAGTATACTAAATTAGTGTACTGAATTAAATGTATTAAATTGTACGATACAGGATGACTTGAATAGGAGAAAATGTCGAGGAAATAAATATTTCCCCAGCATACATAATTTTTTTAGCACACTAAAACTTTATACTATTACTTTAATTTTATACTATTACTACATTATTTGTAAGTTACTTGACAAGATCAGGGTAAGCCTCAAAAGCATAATAGTAATTTAAACGCGATTAACAAATCAAAGACAAAAATTCTATAATTCCTTATATATTCACACATATTAATATTTATTACTGTCACTTCAATCCTACTTATTCTAGGAATGCCTCGATCAAGTATTTCATTAAGGTAATGTAGCAAATTCATTACATTTGAAAGCTAATTTACCAATCATGTACCACAATTTGCCAACATACCATATTAATTATAAATTTAAATGATATAGGTTTATTGCGATCTGCATGCATCGACTAGATTGGTTTCGAGCTGATTGTGATTTAAAAGCGCATGGCTAAACTAAATATCTAATAAATAACTTTTACAATAGTCATTTATTGGACACCAACATATATCAAGTTCTAAGAGTGCCCTGGAAGAAACAAAACAATGCCGCAAATAATTTATTAAAACGGCTTTGCAACCTTTAATTAACTTCCTCGTATTAGTAGTGAGTTGATAAAACTCCGACCAGTAGGTATAGCAATTTATTTAAGACAGGCTACTTTTTTGTTATACTGGCAACTCCTAGTCTAAATCAAAGACAATAATAATTGACGACGCATTCCAGTTCAGCGGTTATGAACAATAAGCGGCTAACATTATATGGATGCACCTTCAGATCGGAAAATGGGCTCATTCGTAATGGGAACGGGTTTGGACCGTACCTAATAAGTTTTAAATTAGATTTATGATGTCTTTAATGAAATACATTAAAAGTGCGGAGCGTCGTGTATATAGGGATTACAAATAATTAAGTTTGGATAGAAGTGTTAGGCCGAGTACGCGTGTTGCTCCTCCACACACGTGTTTGGTCGCGTGCGATCAAGTCTGGCGCAAACCGATTCTAAATTCGGCAATTCACTCAACAGAAACGGATCGTACATAAAAAGCTATCGTATTATAAAGTATTGAAATTCGAGACGCAAACTTACAGGATGATGATACACAACTGTACCTACTCTTTTCTTTATCAATGAATATTTTCTCGCATACCATACCTACTAATTGTTTACACATATACAGGTTGTTACATACTCTCTTATCACCATTGGGATCTCTAAAATTATAATACAAGAGACAATTTTCATAATCAATAAAGTTTTCTGAATGGACTTTCTCAGCGTCATGCGTTTTCGTTTTCGTGGTCTTTCGCTCGAATCAAAGAGAACAAGAAAATTGATTCGGAAATTTATAAAGATTTATAATTTTTTTTATAGAGTCCTCATTTTCAATTTGGCATTTCATCCTCCATCCTCCTCCTGAAATATTTGAAAAAAGCCAAAATTGTGAAAATCAGTTTTTATTTTTTGCAACCTTATTCGAGCAGATACTGGAAAATGAAGAGAAAAACGGACGAATATTATTAATTCTGAGGTAATAGTATGTTGTTAGGGGTAAAGCAGACTAGCATGGCTTAAAAATTCCAGGTCCGTATTTAAAAAAAAAGAAGTTGATGATGGGTTTATCCCCATTATATTTATCCCCCTGATTACGCAATTTTGCCCCCATTTAAGCGTCTTCGTATCTCTTATAGCTTCCGAGATCCCAGTGGTGGGAAACAAATTTGTAACAGCCTGTAGCCCTTTGATACAACCGAGATACATTTGATACAACCTGGAACGTTTAATAATCACACTTTTATCATGGATATAACTGATTATAATTTGTTATTTAATTAGAATAATACGTTAGATAATTTATTCATTTATTTTTTTATTTAATTTTTAAAGAATGTTTTTACTGCAATCGAACTTTTAGACCTATAACTTTTTAAAATTATCATAGAATAAGGGGGTTGACGTAAACCGGTTCATTTCATTCAAAGAATCTGCTGAAAAAGATCATTTTAAATAAATAAATATCAAATCACGGTTCTATCTTTCAAAATATTTTTTTATTTAGGAACAAATTAATTGAAAATAAACACATTTAACTATTCTCTGTTACTTTGGAATTTATTCAACCTTCCACTTGGTTCCTCTATGGTTCTTAACTGTGATTGGCCTGGTTAGTTTCCGAAAATTATTTTATTTTTATTATCATCTTAACAGAAATATAGATCATAATGTACGACTGAAAATGAAATTTAACATAGGTACAACTTAATAGTATTGAAGCAGTAAATTGAAATTGGAGACAATTTGTTATTTCATACATTTTACAAACTATAGAGCGATGAATTCAATGTATTTTTTATTTATTATTTCATTTTGGTTCATGTCATACTATAAATAAGTTAAAAAAGCAACCCCTAGCTCAGGAAGTCCTATTGTCATACGCACGATATTCTATTTTGATTTTTTTATGGAAAGCTAATCAAAATTCGAATTGGAAAAATAATTATCTTGATTTATATTACAAATACAGGTAAGATTATACAAAAAGTGCCTTAGCTCACCTAGAGAGTACTCTGCCCTATTATTAAGATTCAAGTGTCTATTAGTCTAACACTCATGTTGAAAAATAAACTTGCCAACATTAATTAATTAACCAATATGAAATTATAGGTAGTTATTTGTCAATATTGTACAGCTTCACGGCTTAGAACTTCATTAAAGTTTTCACTTAATCTACATTACGAAATATATGTAAATAATGAGCAATTAATTTTAATAGAAATAAAGGTTGGCACATTGCGTTAATGTAAATAATTTACCTTAAATTTACGACATATTAATTAATTAAAATAGTATATTTCCGTATGAGGCATAATTAAGTTATCCTTAAAGACATTTAAATCCATTGTTATGTGTTTGTTTTCTTGTTCTAATTGTTTATTATTATAATTGACATTTGAGATGCCACTTGTACTAAATTAATTTACGAGTGACACATGTTTTCGTACACTCTGTGGTATACCTACACCGTCAAACGGATTTAAAACCACTGGAAACAAAAAATTTCTACATTTCTCAATTTGCAGTAATTTAAAGATATTAGTAGCCACTATCACAATCAAATAACAGATATAATAAATAAGTGATTTATTTTAGTATCTCCCGCTTGTCGTTTGAAATAAATAAAGGGAGGATTTTGAAAATATTTTCAAAAAATAATAATTTGTTCTTAATATATATAACGTATAATTTATTCAAGTAAAGTAACTATTATTAATTATTATACCTACATATCTCCAAATAGTTTCACTGTTTCATTTTATTCATTTTAGTATTTAGTTAAACGTGATAAAAAAGTGAGTGAATTCTACAAATGGATGTAATTAATAGTTAAATGATGACTGACATAATCAGTTGTCTTGGTTGTTGCTAACATGTATCAATCGCATTGTGCAATCTCTCGAGGGCATTTCAGTGTATGACAAATTGCAAACAGAAGCGCATTCCTTTGGAATCAAAAGTTTATACGTAGGTATACGTAATACCTACGTTTATACGTATACATATTTCTATATAGTTTGAAGGAAAATAACTGCAAAGTACTTAATGCTATTATAAGACACCTTACTGTTGATACACTGAAGTGGTCTGTTCACACTGATCAACTCAGTCGCAAGCTATCAACTTACAAATTTGTTTGACGCAATCCAATTGCGCCGTTATTTAGAAAAACTGTATAAAATAATCTGTTTAAAGTTATTCCACTCCCATAAAGTTGTGGTGTATTTCTGTTGGATAACTTTTGTTATGTAAACAATACCTATTTTCCAGTTACGAAAATGAATCATCAGAATAGTCGCTAGTATTAGGTTTTTTCGAAACCACTACAAACATATATAAGTATAAACATCTAAATATTGTAACTGCCATCGTTCATATCACATTGTGATTACTGATGGTCATTAAAAGAACATGACGATATAATTAGTTGTCCATAGATTGCTTGATCTGTCACCACCATGGCGTTGCCATCTTTAATTAAATTACCTATAGTCGAATTTCCCAAAATATAAAGTTATAAATGTGCAAAAGAAAGCTGTAACCCTTGAAGCCTTGATATTTGATCTTTTGATCTTGTTTGATCTAAATAAAAGGATTTATCAGTCTCATCGCTCATCTATCAACCGCATCCTGCTTTGTTCCATGTTCTTTAAATTTTAGCAGAATTGTCAACACTTGGATTGTATCATGTAGCTTTCAGAGCAGACGTCATCTATGATACCACGTAGCTTATACATCCAATCGTAAATAACACATGATCGTCATCACATAAATATTTATGTAAAACGAAGAACTAAGACCTACTAAATTTTCTTTCACAACGCTTATCACTGCAGTGTCACATTTTTGTGGCAAATTAACTTTTTACCTTTACCGAAAGTTCCAATTCATATCTAGAAACATTATATTATCATCAGTGTCATACCAGATTCCATACCAGTTTCCAAACTGTTTCATGTTATATAAATATAGAAGTACTTACATCATAGAAGTCATTATTTAACTTTAAAATGAATCTTTCACTAAGATTTGCCTTATTGTTCCTTTTTTTTCAGGATTGTAAGGAATAAAGCAGCCGAAAAAGCGAAGCACGCCCACCATATCGCGACGAGCAACACGGGATCGTCGGTGAGTGGGGGGCCCGTATCTGTGATCGCGCACGCTCCCGCCACGCAGTTAAGTGAACCCAGATCTGGGGCGTACAGCATCAATGGAATCCTGGGTTTACAGCACGATCCCAATGGAAATAGTATAAAGAGGAAAAGAATAGAAGACCATGGTAAGTTTCTATTTTTACAAGTTAGATTGCTCTGCTTGGGCGTGATTATACAGACATTTTGGAAATGTGAAATCGATTTATTGTGAGCATTGTGTAATGTAATTACAGTTTCCTATAAATGAATATGAAGAGCAACCGAATATAAGCTTTATTTATATAGATTTACTGCCACATTATAGTACATACATATATTGTTAATGATTATGGTTTCAGATAGAAAATGATAAAGATAAGATCTGTAAAATGTTATGGATAATCTTTAAGATGCAATTCAAAAAAATAATTCAATGAGTTGTTTTATTAACTAAAGTAATGCTATCTATGTCCAACCTCTATATCTATTTCAAGGAAATTAGTAATTATTCAACTAAAATAAATTTTGTTTTGGTTTGATTTGACGCATTACTTTCTTATACCTATAGATGTAGATATGTACCTATTCAGAGACGCTACATTTTTCTTAATAAATATTTCTATAGGAGTTTATGTGTTCTTATGCTTCTCATATGGGAAATGGCCCAGCCTGTCATTAAGAGAAAAATTATTTCTAGGAAAAAAACTACTTCAATCCGCATAGCGTTATCACAAGATAATTCTATACATCTAGATACATATTTTTGGATCAATCTACACTAGCTTGAGTGTATATTAATTTATTTAGTACCTACATAGACCATAATGGAAGTTCCTAAGAATCTTCAGATGATGCCAACTTGGTTGGCGAAATGCGCGTCGAGTGCAGTTTAATGTTTTGGTGTTATGTGGAAAATTACGTCAGAGTTATCTTCACACCAAAGGTTCCAACCCCTTTCAAGAAATCAAACTCTTTTGCTTCCTTTTTCCTTGAAGAATAAGTAGAAAAATCCGAACAATAGTTTGCCATTCCTGTTTTGAAAGACATGAAGGAATCTTTAGAAAGTAGTATCTATAGCAGCTAGTGTTCCTAGGGTAAACTTTTCCAATATTAGGAATAGTCAATCTTACTTTATCTGTTGGACGCTTAATTTACTTTTAGTGAACTTTTGGAATCATAACGTTCAGTAATTAATAAAGTACTTTTAGGTACTCAGATATTTAGTCCTACTGAACCCAATAGTGAAAAACAAATATTTTACAAACTTACTTACTTTTGTGAAGGAATGTTCCCAAAAAGAACTATCGCATTATACATATTTTACATAGATATACATAAGAACAGTTCATATTACATATTTCAGTTTAACCTTTTGCAACTCTCAAACCAGCATTATAATTTTAAAATAGTGGCTAATCGTATTCCCAGATTCCACCATCCAAGCTCCATATCGATCCTAATGCTAATAAGCGTAACCCGCGACGTCATAAAATCCAAAATGAAAAAACTTGTCGAGTGAGGAAGTTGGCTTTATGAATAGGAAATCCACAAGTAGAGCTCGATTGCATTTAGTGTAAATCGCATCAGCGTGAAACAAGCGAGTGCGGCCTTCTACCGCCTCTCTGACCAATCAGCGCCGGTGGCGGATTATGAAGACATCACACGCGTTGCTACGCGACCGCGAAACCCCCACAGCCGCCCAAATAAGCCGCCGCCAGACCCCTACCGAACCTTCCGACTGTGCATATGCTTACGGTGTATTTTACGTTACGAGACCGAATGGAGAGCAATTCTGAAACCTTAGTTTCCTTCTGATTCGTATCCAAAAGAGATACCTACTGCCTTATAAAAATCAGTGGCGTAGTTACTTTCTATGTACAGTGATTGAATAAATGGTGGCACCAATTATTGGAAATATATTTAGTAAAATTTTAAAATGCATAAACAAGTGCTATTGTTTTAATGACTAGTTTATTTCTCTATCTATAAGATATTGTCTATAATTTATTTGTTGGGCAGGCCTATAATTAATCAAAATTTCTTTTTGGAATATCTATTGTGACTTTGTAAGAAAAAAACGAAAAATGTAACTATTCCAAACAAAGATTTTCTCAAAAATCTGTTATATTTATATTAATTATGAATTAATTATGGTAATTTCCCTATGAATCCTTTTATTTGCTTCTAACAAGAAGCTCTCTGTTGGCTCTAATATATGCAGAAATACGGACGAGTTCGTTCGCTCCCGTTTTGTTCTCCATATAAATTACGCAAGCTTAAGCAAACGAATTTCTTCGTTCGCTTCTGTTCGCTCTAATTTAAATGCACCTTTACTGAATACGATTAATTCATCTTTTGACTGTCTCATTAACAAAGGAGTGCAAACGCGCCTTAAAAAACAAAAATAAATCGTATATACAAGCAGTAAATAAAACCATAGCTTTTAGTAGTTAAAATAGATTATTTTTTGGGTATATTTCATACAGTTCCTTTCTGGGGTTAGTTGGAAAACTGTCTAGAAGATACATTCAATATGTTCATTTTACCTATCTACCTAGGCTTTCCCGTTTTTTATTACTTTATACCAAATTAAATTTTGGTAAGTCTTAGTCACCCCGTATATAAAAATGTAATCATCTTCTTAAAAATACAATAGTTTTCCATCAGGCAAGATCTTTTACAACGAATAACATATCCAAATCTGAAACATAAAGTCTACTCAATATTCTGTCCACATACAGTAGGTATAGAGGAGGTTCTACTTCATTCCACTCCGGCATGGATAAAAGACACCCAAAATATACATAATATTGTCGCCCAAATATCTCTGATAGTATATATACAAGTCGCGAACACATGCATTATTGTGACTCTTCACGCAGGGTGAGCAGCTATGGGTCCGTCTATATGCCTTGCGCACAAACCGTGAGATTTATAAATTTATATTTTGACAATTTCATACTGCAATTTAGGGATGTTATTTATGGTCTAAACCGTGACCCGTCTCACCAGGGGTTGTTTTCCCCGTGTCAGATTACAACTGATTAGGTTTTATGAAATTATTGTTTAGCTGCTAAAATACTCTCGGGTGCTGTACATATAATGACGATGGTGATGATATTATATCTAGCCCCCATCCTAATCAACTCGATTGTTCAAGGACTTCGTTTTTGAAGGGCGAAATTAAATTGCTGCGTGAAAATGTCTTGACACTGATTAATTTCAGATAATCAGTAATAAACTTGCTTGTTGGTACCTTAACTTGCATAATTAATTCCAGTAGGTACTGTGCAAAGTTACCAACTTAAGCTAAGAATGAAATTCAAAGCCACTTTGAGTTACATACAAGTTGAGTGATTAGTTCAGCAGTTCAAAACATGCAAATGAAGATATTTTAAATGAACCCCAATGACTTGTATTGTTACAAATAAAAAATATATGTTGATATTGGCCTTCGCAAGTATTTGGTTCAAGTTCTAGAATTTTATTGCATGGATATCAGATATCATTGTTTTAAAGTTTGATTCTAAGCTAGTTACATAAAATAAGTATCAAAAGATTAAAAATTAATTCAGGTATTTTAATAAATACAATTGGGCAGATCCTACTCGTAGTATGAGTTTCAACAATTTTAAAATAAGGACTTTTTTGTTTAAAAAATTAATAGTTTAAATGAGTTAGAATCATTGCCCATGGCAAATTGCAAGCGACTGTTAGTTGCATTGATTATAGAAGTACCTCAACACTACAAAAATTTAATGTACTACCTACTATTTATATGGATATACCGAACTTTATCATACACGAGAATATTTTATTATTATTTTTCGTCCCTTATCACATGTAGTCCATTTCCTTTTCCTCGTTTTTATACTAGAATTTATTTTAATGTTAATAACAGACAGGGTCGGATTAACGGTATATTGGGCCCTAGTCTAAAATTGATACGTTGATAAACATTATTGAAATAATAAAAATACAGAAAAAGATTGGTAGGTGGGGTAATAGATTAATATTTTACAGCTAATGTAAGTAATCCCTAAATATTAGAAATTAGAATATATGCTAAAAAGTTCCTATCCTGTATTCTTATTCTTGTGTGATGTTGATGTGCTAAAAGGAACAGTCGAGTGCTGGTAATAATTCATTGAATAATATTTATCTAATCCTTCCAGTGTCATTATTTTATTTTTGGCTTGGCAGGTTTAAAAACCATTCTTTACAGAAGTGCTACACTTTCAATCTACAACAAACATCTAGATAATCTAGAAACAAATATATCCAATATTATTGACAAAATAATTTTTATAAACATCAAAATGCATCACCGTTTTGATATCTTCGTTATTAGTTATTAGTAGGCGTTAAAATAATTTAGATTTAAATTTAAGGTATTGAAGATGTTTTAGGCGATACCGTTGAGTGACAAGTTATACAACTTGGTCACTCAACGACCGGTGATATCATCAATTGCAAATTTAAAAAAAAAATGATAACTCGAATTAGAAGCATGTATTTCAGGGTCCACAATTAACATGCTTAAAATTGTGATTAATCAGCATCGTGTGATGTTGGACTAAATATCTGTGTCGACATCTATTCCTGCGAGTTGCCAAGCGTTACGCAAGTGCAAAAAGACTGGGACGCTCTTGTTGAACACTTGTTCGTACTGCCAAATTAACGCTCGCGGCGCCTTTTATAGTACCTCGTGCCATTAGTTTAGAACAAGACTGGTGTTAATACTGGTCCGGTAATTATACTAAATTAATCTACCTGGGAATGCGAAATTTCAGGATTTGAGTAAATCAAAGGATTTATTAAATTTAAGCTTTAGATCTCGCTGTTCTGCTTAACCGCTTTTTCATGTTTATTATAATTATTTAAAGGATGTATTTAATCAAACCAACATCAAAAACAAATTACAGTATGTTGATGTTAGACATTTTGCAAATTGTCAAAAACTATGGCCATGCAGAATACTTTATTTTTTCATACATTTTCTGAGCAAAACGGTACAAATTCATAGGAGAAATTCACAATTTTTTAATAATCATGCATTATGATTGATTCACTGACTATTTATATTGGTGAAACCCCATGGACTCTTAGTGTGTAGTATCGGCGATTATCCGAAATATCTAAAAAGGATGTAATTTGAAAAATACAGTGTTTAGGCATACATGCAAAAATGGATGAGTTTCGGCTAATATTTTGGAATAAGAATGTAATTATTATTGTATAAAATGATAAATGAAAGACTTCATTTTTATAGAATCACGTTTTGTCAATATTCCTAGAGTAAAGTGCCTAATTATGACTAATAATAAAGTATAGTACCACTTTCTCTGTAAATAAAATATTTGAGGATTAGCCTACCTTGAATGAAGGTCAGGAGTGGAGGAAAGGATGACAGTTTTTCGTTCAAGTTACAGGGCGATTATAATTTTTTTGATATGTTCGCCCACCTCTGTATCTCAGACACTATAGAAAGAGTTATAGAAAGTATAAGACTACTCTAGATGAAGTTTTGGACGTAAAAACATATGGCGTTATTAGTTTTTTAATATACCTGTGGCCCTGGTTTATTTTTACAAAAGCTTTCAAATATACGCTAAATAGAAAATAATGAGTAATTCGCAATTAATTGATTAATAGATAATATAATATAGCATGTAATTGAAGATATCGAGATTATAAAATCCTACCAAAAGGACATTAACAAAAGAATGACAGTAAATGGATATAAAATAAAGCAGAACAATATTAATTATAACAGTTATAACAAACTGAATTCCTTTTTGATTAATATATGCTTGGCAACGTCTTAGAGCAAAAAAATAACAAATTTTACGTAGATATATAGGACCTTTATAATAAATGCAAATGCTCTGGTAATATTTTTTTTGACAAATATGTAGATTTCTCTCTTTCTATTACAGCACCATATTATTTTTTTAAATTTTAAAGCGATATGTACTTGATAAATATATTAAACCATATTATATATTTTATTAAAACATACCTACGTTTCTAGATCATAGCTAAATACGATTCCCAATTAAAAAATATTAGTTTGCATACTAGCCCCTTAACGAAAAATATATTTAAAAGAACTAATAACTTCGTGCAATTCTACGTCTAAAAATTAATTTCAGTTTTTACTCTCATCGAACCAGAGTTACAGTATTCCTTTAGGTAGTTAATGAGGTCGAATACTACGTCAGATAGATCACCTACACCAAATTTTACACCAATACTACATTATCTACACACTTCTTTCTAACACTCTACTTAATTCTCAATAATTCATTTATAATATCATTTACGTTGGTGTGTGTATATAATGAGGTAGATATTAAAGGAAGTATAAACTTATTTGCGATCAGCTTGTGTATGATAAACTATTTTTAGTAATAACTAATATTGGCGTAACACTATAATGAAGAGTATGATACATAATTAAATTATTATATTCAATATAAGCGGCCGCACAAACCTTATTACACATTATTTCATTTTCTTACCTTAACAAATAATGGCTTAAGTATGATTAAGATATTCCTCGGGCAGAGCAGTTAAAATTAATTTTCCGAATAGCGGAAACAAATAAATCTCTGGTTAAGAAAATGTCAGCAATAATGATCGTGGTAATTGCCCGATGTAAAGGAGCTGGTAGTTTCTCAAGTTTAGGGTTTGCTGGCCTGTTCATCGCGGCAACCGAGAACTTGAAGATAAAGGTTATAAGTCCAGTTCTAAATCCGGTCGAGCTTCCCTGTTCCGGTCACCTCGTTAAATTCCAAGTTGCTTCCTAAAGACGTCACTAATTCAATTTGAATATCTTGGTTATATATAAAATGTATATATAATATAATAATATGTAGGTAATATAAATACCTAGATAGACCGGCAGTTAGTGACGGATTTTTGTTGTGATTTTAGTCAGTATGCCTTTCAGATGGAATTACAATGCGTATATTCTCATGACGAAAAGGAATGAATCAAAGAGTCATCCCGGGTTTTTCATATAGAAAAGTGAGTTTTAATTTTTTGTTTGCAAATTATGCGGTTTAATACGATTTTAGTCAGGCTGCCATGCCTTTTAAAATGAAGTTCAACACAAAATGTTCTTCGGAAAGCCAACTCGGCATACCGTTAACGTGGGTGCAAAGTGGTTCAAAGCACTGTTAGGGTCACGTTAACTTATATTTGAATAAAGAATTTTTCTGCTTTTCCGAACAGACTGTCAATGATAAGTATATAACTTTTTGTTGCAAAACTGCTGAAAAACAAGATGACATAAGGCCATACGCACAAATGAAAACACACTTTTCTATATGAAGAATCCAAGATGACTCTTTGATTCAATTATTTCAATTATTTTCGTCATGCGAATACACGCAATATAATACCCTCTGAAAGGCATACTGACTAAAATCACAACCAAAAGTCTGTTACTAACTCCCGGTCTATACCGGGTGTCAACGGATCTATTAGACAAGCCATAACTTCTAGAGTATTGGATGTATCAAAATGAGATTTGGTATAGGTAAATGGTAGAGGAAGAGGAAAGTTTTTGCATATTTTTCACGTCTAGATTACTTCCAGTTTCACCGGAAATGGCTTCAATTTTGAATTTTTAAATGGAACACCCTGTATATTTTTACATATTTGAATTTCTGAGACAATTTTGGACTAGAAAATGACATTAAAACTTTTAAAGTATAATACTCGTATACGAATTTATTAAAAACTTCACTGAAGTAAATGTATTTAATGAGCTTATTTTTAATCCAATCACAATGAATTTAGTATCGTTGGATTCGCAAAAAAAATCCCTTTTTGAAAAGTGCTTGTCTAAAAAGTGTTGCCATTTGAAAAAAAATAGTTAGATATAAAAAAGTAATTTTGCCAACTTGTCTCATTCCTATCTGCCATACTAATCACTAAAACTTTGCGATTACATTTTTCTGACATCATCTAAGGCCTTCAGATTAGTTTGCGCTCAATCATGACCACCTAGATGCAATATTAAAAATGGCTCTAAAAAAATCAAGTAGGCGAAAAAACTTTTTAAAATGTCATTTTCTAGTCCAGAATTGTCTCAGAAATTCAAATATGTAAAAATATACAGGGTGTTCCATTTAAAAATTCAAAATTGAAGCCATTTCCGGTGAAACCGGAAGTAACCTAAACGTCAAAAATATGCAAAAACTTTCCTCTTCCTCTACCATTTACCTATACCAAATCTCATTTTGATACATCCAATACTCTAGAAGTTATGGCTTGTCTAATAGATCCGTTGACACCCGGTATAATATGTATTAAAAATATAGAAACTATACCTGCAGAGTTCAGTATTTTCGATTTCTTTCTTTCTCTTTTCGAACTTTTAGAAAATTATTACCAAGACCTTTATCAATTTTTGTTAAACAAATTCAATTGTCAAAGCAAAAACCTGATATATCGATTCATTATAGAATTTCATTATAGATTAATTCTGGATGCTTCTAAATCTCGGTTGTTTAAAAATATATTCGATCTTATATGAAAAGTAGGCGATATTCACAGTTTGTTCATTTGTTATCGACTCATTAAGCTGTATCAAACATCTGATTTTATTGGAAACTGAATTAGGCTTTTACACCACCAAAAAGCTAAAAAGGTGTATCTCAAACTGGTTGAGTTTTAGAGTTATTAATCGTACTGTTAATAGTAGTTGGTTTAAAAAAATCACAATGGCATTATTTTTTCCGTTATTTCAACTTACTACGAAAGCAGGATATCACAGACTTATGTAGAAGCGGTTGCAAATCATTGAACTTTCCATGTCAGTGACTACGGTCAAATTGGAATGACAAAGAATCTATTATTTTGAGAACAATCAAATCAAAAGTCTACTGCGAATAACATAAAACTGAAATTAATACCTCGAAATTGAATTACACAAAAGCGACAAACGAAAAATAGTTAACATTTAATTCAAATTATATAATTCAAAATGGATCCCGTGGGTATTCCCATTAGGTTTTTATTTTCCTAATTTTACATGAGAATCATATAATTTATTGTTGCATTTGAAGGCCGAACAATTCGAATAACTGTTTCATTCGTTAAACGAAATTGAATTCGATTCGGAGGGACCAGAAATGGTCATCACTAGCATAACAATACTTGACTTCACTATACAACACTAGTCGATTTATTTCAAATGTACCCTTCAAACTCCCCATGGACCAGTCAATATAATCGCAATAACATCACCCTAGCATACAGTCAACCAAACAAATAACCACCATCAGTCTACGTTGAAATAAACTAGCCTTCCGCAATATCTGAGCCGAAATATAAAATTCAGGAAGGTTTTTAGAGATTGGATCAATTTAGATAAAATTTGAATTTGTTTCTGGTCCGAATTTTTATCCATATATAGAGAACTTCGTGAAACTGCCGAGTACTTAGTTGGCTTATACAGGCTTTTATATCGACTGAAGCATTAGGGTGAAAATTATACGAGGGTAAAAAGAGCAACATCTAAATGTCAAAGCCGATAACAAAGGTGAGCGGTTGAAAACACTTATGTTTGATTTTTTAGTGCCTATTTAATTTATGCACTACAAATATCTAGGGAAATACCTATGATGTATGAGTAGAACTCGAACAAAGGGCTAGGTACTATTAGTTTTAAACTTGTTGCAATGACTTTAAAAAATTCAGTAATGTTTATAAAACAGAAACGATGATATTCTTCCAACTTTAATTTAGTGTTAAACTATATTTTTGTTTTGATTTATTTTGAACTTTGTAATTAAAAATTTTAGAGTTTAGGAGTAAAGTGTTTCCCAATAACGATATATTGACAGTATCTTAGTTGTTATAAGAAATAAAAGGGTAATTAAATCATGATTTCACAGTATATTGATTTGTTCACATTATTTCAAATTTCAATATATTTCTTAATTTATTTTGTCTACTACCTGATTTTTGAGATATTTGAGAGAAACAAAAATTTACTTATTGTGGTTTACTTTTTCATAGCACTTTAGATATTCACCTAAATTAGTTTAAATTTGCATCAGATCACTTTTAAGAAAGCACGTTTTCACTCATTCCATCGTCTTTTATTTTTATGCATTTCTTTCTCATGTAACCTCTCTAGGAAATTTTTTTGTCAATAAATAAATAGGTGTAGCAATTAACGTTTTATTTTAAAAATATATTATTTAGAGTCTTTCCATCTCAAATAAATCGAAATGACGTGTTTGGCTTAAAATATTCTTCTTTCAATGGAGAACTTTAAAAATTTCCAGATATTTTTCAAATCGAATCGTCAGTATTCTCGTAATTCAAGAAAAAGTTAATTGATGATGTACTTATCGGTTATGCATCTTCTTGGCTTGGCTGAAAATTCTAGGACGGATCTTCCTAAATATAATCTGGCAACATTGACATGGCGACGTATATGTCACTGTCAAAATTGTCAAACAATAGTTAAACATAACACACCATCTTTATGTGATCCCTGGGTAACATCGTTTTAATGTTTTCCTTTTTGTATTTGTATTATCTGAAGTTTTGTTTGATCAATTTACTGGTCATACTATTTATAGTGAAAATTTCAAACCGCCATATTTTAACCAATCAGAGGCATGGTTTTTGTTCAGTTACCATGCCAACCCAAAAAATTTCCGGAAATTTTTTACGTTGTCAAATTAATAAGTTGAAATTTTTCTGTCATTTAAAATGTCAGAATAGAGACGCGGGAGTTGAATGAATTAATACATTTCCTATGCTCGAATTTAAGTAATATTCTCAAAATTAAATTATGTTCCACCAATATTAGTAGATCAAAGAAAAATATAATATGTTTTTTAAGTTATTTATAAAAAGTTCATGTAACTAAACTTGAAAAATGGTATGCTATTTCACTAAGAGATTTCACATTTTATTAAACATACAAATTTTTAAGTAGATACTTCAGAATAATTATCAAAAATAAATGCTGTTCCACCAATATTAGTAGATCAAAGTTAATAAGAAACAAAAATATAATATGTTTTTATGTCATTTGTAAAATATGTATGTAACTAATGTTAGAAAATGACATTTTATTTCACTAAGAAAACTCACATTTTATTAAGCATAATATTTACAATGCTCGAAGTACTTCAGAATAATTATCAGAAATAAATGATGTTTCCTTTCCAAAGCGGAACATTTTCAAAAACACAATCTAATAAATCAGCAAATTGCACAAACACAATGACACGATGACAAGTGGTGGAACTTGACCAGGGTACCGTACTTGACAGTCGTGAAAAATGTTTGTTATTTATTGCTCATGGCTCACTATGAGGAATGAATGTTTGTCATTCGTAATTAAAATGTTCAAGTTTGGCATAATATTTAAAGTAATGGTGTGAAATTTTCTTACCGAATATCTCACGAGCTTAAATTAAAAACCGGAAATTTTTCCTCGTTCATGAATATTTAAAGAAAATATTCATAACCTCGAAAAAATTTCCGGAAATAATTTAAGCACTTTATTATAAGTGACAATTTAATTTATATATAAAAAATCGCATATGCCACAGTGCAATTGTCACTTTGACAGCGACAAAAGTTACCTGCAACTTTTACACTGACAAATAAATGCATTAGTGGTTTTTTCACTTATTCATTTTTTAATCAATTATCGCGGTGTCCGTTGCCAAAATAAATAGTTTGACATTTCTGTCAACAAGTTATTAGTGGCGTTCGGTAATTACCTCAGATTGATCTTTTTAGTCCGTATCGTTCATCAACTACATCTAGAGGTAGGGGAGGTAAATCTTGATCGTTCAGAAATTAAATCAGATCGATCAGAGCAAGATCTGTTTGCTCGAAGCATTTCGGCCGAGGAGAAAAATTAATCTGAATTTGTGAGGTTGTGGTGGTCATGGTTGTCAATTGTCATTGACTTTTTGAAGTTGTAGTTGGTAATTTTGTAGTGTAATGTTCCTAAGAAGTCTCCAAATTTTTCCGCAGACATTCTAAAATGTTCTTTAAACTGCCTGGCAGAAAAAATTTGGCACAGTTTCTTCAGCGAAGTTTTCATTTTTTTCAACAATTTGCAACTATATTCTTCATCTTTATCTTGAAAAATTATTTCATATCCTTGGACTGCATTTAAAATGGTTGATTTTACAATATTCATTATTTAAGTAATTCGAAATGGAATATAAACAAACCGTCAACAAAGTCAAAACAGAAAAGGTGAGGTTATATATTATGACTTATGGAATCGATTTCGTTCATTTATTTTCTATTTGTCCGTCTCATCTGGAATCACGTGACTGTAATCTCGTCGCATCCGTGAGCATATTACCGAACGCAACTATTGAATTATTAAACACTAACAATGAATCGATTCGTGACGTCACTAAGCTTAAGAAATTTAATTCTATATTCGTGACGTCACTAAGCGAAAACTAGGGAATATGTATCTATAAAGAGGCCACACTGATAATATCTGGCTAGATTCAGTTTGTAACGACCACAAACGACAGCTGACATTTCGATAATTGACATTTGAAATTTCCTGCTTGTTTGGTTTGACAACTTGGCTTGTTGTATTGTTTTTTTCATGTGAAGTAAACTTTTATTAAACATGGAGCAAGGTTTTGTCCAAGTCCGACAATTTACCGGTTGTAGATCCTTTTATGATAAAGATCCTATAGATCCTTTCAGAAATAAAAGGGATGAAAAATGTAAGGTTAGTATTTAACTTAACAGTATTACTGCAGTCGATTAAATATATTCAAAAATTATCTTTACAAATTACGATGTTTTTCTATTACTAATAAATACACCTGTAATCAGTCACAGGCAGAGACAACAATTCACAGGTAAAAATATAAATGATGCTTAAGAATGATATAAGTGATGCTTAAATAAAAATATGTTTATTTTTAGTGTTTCATAAATAAAGTTTGCATTCATGTTTCCAAATTTCTTATTAATTAAATTGTCCTGCCGAATTACACTTGATGTTTGTATTGATACCGGATAAATTTGTATTGTTTAAATTCTAAATTGTTTCCTTTAGCAATTTGACTCGAAAAACTGTCAACCTAAAAACGCTCCACCTTCGGTGTCGCGTTTTTAATAGTTGACAGTTTTTCTCGTCTAATTGCTAGGCAACGGTTTCTTATTAAAGAATCCAAATTTATCCGGTAAAATAGAAACCTCTTGTGCAGTTATAAGTGATAAAAATACAGCAAATGTCTGTGAAAAAATGTCAAAATTGAGAACACAAAACGGGCGATTTGACCTATGATTACGTTAGTACGACTTTTTTATTTTGCGAGGAAAAGTGTTCACGCTTCATAAAAACAGTGAAATAGGTGTAAATTTTTTTTGCGTTCTGAATGGGCGTTATGTAGAGTTTTCATTTTTAATTCAAATTTTTTATATCACTTACTCTATTAAATTTTGTAACAGCATTTCTAAGAACTATAATGCAACTGGACGTACTTAAAACAAATACTCATTTATTACTTATACATTTCAGGAAATTTGGTTAATTAATATCAAGCAACAGGCTCCATTCGGTTAAACTATTTTAATGAAAAGATATTTAGATTCTTCTGCGGGTACTAATGGCGCAACCTTATGTTTATTACCTCCACTAAACTTTTTTCTTTTTTAACGACCAGAATTTTCCTATTAATAAAAACGCTGTAACATTTAAAAATAGGTTAATTGGATTTATAACAGTAAAGTGGCGCGTATTACAAATATCGATTACAACTTTCAAGATATGTTTAATGTTCTGGAAAATTATTTTATGCAAACCAAAATACGCCAAGAACTAATAATTAAGCTGATGACAATCTCGATTTAATTTTTAATTAAGTAATTAATATGTCAAGATCGCACAGAATGGGTCTAGACTCAGTTACCGTGTAATGTCTATAGACGCTGATCCTGTTCCTACTTTATAATCTGTTAATCAATTAATCACAGAACAATGACGTCACGGGATGAGTGATGGTTAATCACTAAGTTAGCAACCATTGTAACAACAATACGCTTCAGCGAATGTAGTACGGCGACATACTGGGAAACGGTGCCCTTTCAAAACTCCATCCACCCACTGACAGCCATTTATTTACTGTTTTGATTAATATGTTGACATTCTCATTATTTGCTCGACTAATAATAGATTGATTAATACTATAGTTTGTTTAAAAACGCTGGACCCTAATTTAATGATTGTGCACCAACAATCAATCGGAAATAGTACTTTAGAAACTGCTTGTGTAAGATATCATAGAAATATGTTGCCACTACCGTTTTATATTTAATTTTTCACAGTTTCTCAATCTACCAAATTATCTATTTCATTTCTAATCTAAACAGAATGTGCACCGAATTGTTCATTATTCTGCAAATAAATATTGTAACTTTTTTGCATTCAATAATTCAAGAATGCAGGAAATAAATAAATGTTTTATTTTGTTAATTAAATATTAATCCGAATTGAAATTTTGCACTTAAACATTATTCGTGCGAAAAATAAGAAATTTACTCTCTAATCTGATTTAATATAAATTTTTATAATATACGGAAACCATTAAAGTAAAAAGTTTATTGTGGTATTTCCAATATTCCTCGCTCATTTATATCCAATAGTTTTATCCAATATATATTTATATGCAATAGTATTTCTCTTACTCAAAACAAGCAGGATTATCACTTGTATCATCTTGTATTATTCTTTAAAAAACAACCTTCAAAAATGATTTAAATTTTAAAAAATTGTGTAAAATTATGAAAGCTACCGGGATATCAAAAATTATCTTGGTCAAGGATGGTTGTGGAATGTAAAACGTGTGTCTTACTTTAAATTTTTGAATATGTTTTGTTGTGTCAGAATCTGTCAAGTCATTGTGCTGAAATTTTCTAATCCAGTTTTTGAATCATGCCTCTTACCACACAGCACAAAATTTTCATGATTGAAGCCTATTATCGAATGGGTGCGCTAGTTAATGAAAATTGGCAATACAGTCAACGTTTGTGTTTGGACAATTTTCGAGAGCACTTCCCAAACGTGGCAATATTACCGGACAATTTTTATGCGTGCCTTACAAATTGTGTTGAAGTGTTTCGCAAAAATGGTTGTGTGACTCATAAAAAAGGTAGACCAAGAGTTCGTGCAGAAGAAGTTGTCAATGACGTTCGTCAACGTATGTAAGAGGAGCCTGCAAAACGCTTTTCACAGCATGAGGAGGCGCGTCAACTTGTGCATCGAACAAAACGGGGGACATTTCCAACAATTACTGTAATTTAGTTTTTCTTGTTACTAAAACCGTTATTTCATAATTTGTAGTTCATTATTGTTTTACAACTGAAATAAATAGGTATGAAATTTGTAGGTTTTTGATGATGTCAGTGTGACAGTGACATAATTATTTCAAATTTAAAGGAAGACACACGTTTTACATTCCACAACCACCCTTGACCAAGATAATTTTTGATATCCCGGTATTATTGTGAAAGAAATATGCCAAAATATAGGCAAACAGTACTTCATCAGAAATCTCCAAAATAAAATATACAAACCGTGGGGTTTTTTTGAGGCATATTCTTTATTTTAAACATACGGGATGTCCTTGAGTAAGGGTAAAAGAACACTTTTTTGTTCCTAACAAGGAATCACGTTCTGTTACCTCTAAATTTGAAATCTCCTAAAAACCTATTAACGAAAACATTGTACCAGGACATCTGCTATGCATGTCATCCCTCCCCTTATCTTCTTTAATTGAAATTTTAGAAAGAAATGTTTTAAATACAAAAGTTGTGAAAGCTAAAGCTTTTTAAAGTGATATTGAATTTTGTACAGAGCACTCGGGAAAGTCACGGCAAATCATGCTTTTTGAATATATTGTTTTTTCACTAATATTTTCATATTTAGGATTTTGCTGAAACTGTTTCTATTAATAAGGGATGTATGATTAAAAGAATGTGTTAAAAGAAAAAATAGCCGACTAAATAACAGTCTTCATGTGTTCTTCTCTTGTGGCACACACATTTCCGCATTTCTGTCTCATTATTAGAGATAGACTTAACAAACCCTATAACAAGTGTCATATAAATATAAAAAAAATGAAATAGGTATAAACATATTAAATACATGATATTATATTTAAACTTAAAAAAAAGTATATTGTTTTCCAGTACATTCCATTAAACTTTTTATCCTAGCATGAAAATTTAACAAGTAGGCAAATATAGGTACGTATGTCACAATACATTTTGAAGTCCTTACGCAAATTTTTTATTTTAAGAGAATAATGCATAAAACTCAGATGCGTCATTAGTAGTTTTTAATTTCCGTGAATAATAACGCGTTGCGGTAGCAGCAATAACAAAAATTCCCCCTTTAATTAAATTCAATATTTAGTTTTGGTCTAAAGAGTTTGAATTATGTGGCCTGTTGTTTAATTGATTAAATTGTAGATAATATTTAACGAAATTAATGATAAATATTCAATAGAGACATTATTAATATGGTTTTAAAAATAGTTTGTAAATATAAATTGAGTTCTCCATATTTGAATGTAAAGTTAATAAACAGTTTTGAAACGTAATGAAATCAATAGAGAGCTCTCTATTAATTTTAATTGTGACAGGCTATTCAAATTCTTGTTATTAAAACAATGGATATTGTGGCTTGAATCTAAAATAACCAAGTAAATAACGTTTTAGCGCTGGTCACCATTTTAATTCACCTTGCCGTCGTTTGCGTATTTCTGTCTCTCTCTGTTTCCACCCCTTTACACTTTAACGTTCGTTTTGCTCTGCTGAAATAAACAAGAGGAAATAGTGAACACAATTAAATAGGTTGTGTTGAGATAATGAAGAGAGCGCTGGCCACTCTAGCTAAATCTGTTGTAAAGTTCTGTTTTGCATTCCCTTATGGACGCATTCGTCCTTATTCTCTTTCCTTTTCTTTTGCACAAGTAACCCTATACATGACACAGTATATCTATTGAAAGATAACGTTTTATTACTTATAAATATATAGGGTGGTTCTAGTAGATCTGGTGTTCTTTTTAGTACTGTATTTTTTCTGCTTTGTGTCGCAATTATATGATTCATTTAAAACATGATTACAAAAATTAAAATTTCATTATTAAAATATTTTTTATTTTACATACATACATTAAAATTACAGCATATAATTTACAATTATTAATGTTGTTCCTTGAACACTATTTGGTATTTTCAGAAGCGTCATTACTATATTATGTTTAAATTAGTGATTAATACAGATAAATGGACCATTTGATTTTAATACTGAATCGCAATATGAGTAGCATTCTAACATCTTTTGCTTTCAGTATTTGAAAAAAAAAATAATTCCCTCAAAATTACTAACACTTCAATACACATTTATCTCAATCTATATTTAAAAAGCGATTGAGTTATTATCCATATGTAACTTATGTGTGAATACAAAAATACTATAATTTTACTACTAAATTATTCCTACCTTTTATTTTACATTCCACAATAAAAGTAAAATCAAAGCCTACACTTAAAAGTATTGTTACAAACTTCAGTGAAATACATTACACTTAAAATTAAAGAAAAATAAATTATGACAGAAGAATGACAAATATTGCAATATGTATCAAGTTGATGTGGACACAGATTTGTCTGAACTTATTAACATCCCAGGCCCATAAGTAGATGGTTGTGTCATGACTGCTTCCAACTGATGACGCCCAAAAGGCAGAAACTAACCTGTCAGTGACTGGATGCCACCCACGCTTGTACATGAGACTTCTTAAATAAAGAATAAGATTTATATATTGATACATATTGCAATTTATTTTTAGCAGTGAGAGATATTAAGAAGAGAAAATTCGGAAAAACACGTTTTAGTAGAGACGTACACTGACAATACTAGGCAATATGTAACTCTCGCCCTTTTAGACCTAACTTCTATACCCTAGTACATAAAAAAGAAATATCTCAAATTAAAGGTAATTTTATTTAGAATATAACAGACAAAACCGTTTTTAAATATATTTATTTTTCAACGAGTTACAGGAAAAGATATGTAAAAATTTATTTTTGTACAAATTGATTGTTTATGTTGAACGCAATTGGATGTTGGATTGGATGTTAATGCAAAGAAAGTTTCCACTGTAATCCTTGATAAAATAAAAATGTAAAACTAACATTTCCATACTAAAAATCATTGTACTTAGAACTGATGAAAACAGTTT
This sequence comes from Pogonocherus hispidulus, assembly GCA_963924545.1. Classification (NCBI taxonomy): domain Eukaryota; kingdom Metazoa; phylum Arthropoda; class Insecta; order Coleoptera; family Cerambycidae; genus Pogonocherus; species Pogonocherus hispidulus. The sequence goes on from OZ004692.1 coordinate 87,573,631, forward strand.
TCAAATATCCATTTTATTAAGATACAGGAACTAACGTAAACAAGTTCTGTGTTAATTTATGCAATTAAATGAGGTACTCAAAGTGACAGACATTGTGCTCCTGACAATAATAAAGTCGATGTTGAAACTCTTCACTAACTTTATGAAATAAGTGGGCATATTCTGAAATTATTGTTTCACGTAGTTCCTGTAGATTACCTAGTTGTACGATATACAACTGATTTTAAATTATCCCACGAAAATAAATCCATTGGGGTAGGGTCTGGTGATATTGCTGGCCATTTATTACTGCCTTACTCCCTCGTCGTCCTATCTGCTGATTGAGGAATGTATGATCTAGATATTCGTTTTATTGGTCGACTATGCTTATTCTGACTTTTATTGTTAGAAAAAAATAGGTTCTCATAAATAATCCGCATTATATAAATACAGTACCTACACGTGCAAAAAATGAAAAAAAATAACAAATAAAGAAACATTTTGAGCAATATTGATACCATACAGTGCTATAAGCACTCCTAAAAAAATGATCGAAAATTTGAAGAGATTTACATTAATTTTAATTTTAATTTTACATATCTTTAGTTTTTTATAGGGTGACTCAATGAAGCTACATCGATATAAACTTTAATATTTTAAATATAACATCCTATATTTTTTATACAGTTGTAAAAAACTCTTTTTTATGAATATGGTCATATCTCTAATAATCATGAAGATATGCCAAAAAAGGTGTGCCATAAGAGCAAGGTGTTGGAAAGAGAATATCAATTATTCGTTGCTTACAGAATCTTTCTCCAACACATCGCTCTTATGGTTCACTTTTTTGTGCATATCTCCCTTATTATTAGAGATAGACCTATAAAACTATACCTATATGATCGTATTCGTAAAAAAAGGTATTTTCAAAGATGTAAAAAAATGCATGGTGTCCCATTTAAAATATTAAAGTTTATATGGACGTAGCTTCATTGAGTCACCCTATAAAAAAATTAAATATACGCAAAATAAGGGAAAAAATTAAAGAGAATTACGGGTCCGAGCGATTTTTGAAAAACCGTTTTGAAAATAAAAAATTTATTCGGGACTGTGTGGACCCACAAAGCTTTATACATTTCTATTACGACGTTTCTTGAAAAATTTACATATTACGTTAGCGTGATACTTATTTAGAAAGCGACGTTGAGTATATAATTATTGTCATAAATATGCTGCTGGAAAAAATATTGCCTCGGATTTTTTGAGGAAACGCGAAAGTAAATAAATAATTTTATTATTTGTATAATATACAATATATCAAGGATAATAAAATGTAGATTATCTTATTATTTAATAACAATCAAATAGTCGCACATTTGCAAAATCTATTGCGGTATCTAGCAAGAGTCAAAGCTAAATTGCTTTATTGAAAAATATCAAATATATTTTGCACTTGTAGTTTGCACCTGATAGTATCTTACCTAAATTGCTGTGCAGATCATCAAACAAAGTAATTGAATAATGAGTATAATTTTTTGACTTTGTAAGCTTTATTGTGTAGCTTTGTAAAAGCTACAGCTGTAGCTGTAAGCTAGGATAGAACATAAGCATGTGTTACGGTAATTTTAATAATGAAAAATGACACGGAAGCTACTTGTTTTCTATTAATTATAATTTATCTTTGGTTCTAATGTTTTATTCGTATTTTACTTACTGATTTATAGAGATCGGAATATTTCAATTAAAGATTTATAGAATGAAACTAGAGGTATTGACATAATTATCTATAACAGTTTCCTCGAATTGTATTTACCTAAATACTCAACGTATTAATAATCCGACTCCATCAAGGCAAATCCGAAAGGCATGAAATTACCCCGAATTTCACTTTATATTCGAATAAACTTTGATGACTTGCTCCGTTCGCATTAGCGCAAAATAACAAAGAATCAGTTAAATCTGTTCTATACGGGCATTGTTGGAAAATGCACAGTCTGTTCTTGTGCGGTTGACTTGACAATACGCTTTGAGATGGGTGACTTTGCTTAACCGGAACCCTGTATCCGGAACTATAAAGCCGTCCTAAGTTTACCCCAAAATATCGCCCAACTATAGTAAATGGCAAATTTCGCAATATACGTTTTGGTATATTCATTCCATTGCAACATGGATTTCACGGACACAATACGATTGAAACAGACTGAAAATATGCATACTTCCTTCTATAGCAGAAACACTTTTTAAACGTTTTAAGTGACTATTATGCATCCCTATGATATTATGAATCAATGAGTTTATATTTGTGTGACAAAATCTGTACCAATCAAATATTTGGCACTACAAAATATTTACTGTTGGAGAGATGAATCATATTGCAGAGTTGTTTAGGAAAAAATTCCTCAGATAATTTATGGTTCATATTTGAGAAATTAAGAACGTTAGTCTATGGTATTAGATAAATTTATTAAACTAATTCATTTATATGTTATTAAACTCGTGAACTGAATGAAAAGGTTTACACCAAATGTGCATATTAGGATCAAAGGTTAAATTCAAACAAACTTTTCAATTTTACTTTGAAAGGTTAAGAATTTCTCGTTGTGTCCAATTTACCATGTTCATAGGGCGTGAATACCAAATTATAAAATATAATTTTCGAATAAACAAGACGGGAGTTGCATCACAAGGTTATACACAAGGAGAACGTACTGAGACACAGCCAAAAACAAATTTAAAGCGTGTAACAACGTGTAAAAAGTAGGTGCTGTTCTGGCATTTGATGATAAAACCCATATGCGAAAAAATTCTGAATTTTGCATTCTAGCATACACGAAATTTTCAAAACACGTTTTGGTCACTACAAAACTTTTTAAGGATGCTCCAAAAAGAGTTTTGGATGCATATGGATTTTTACCCCATGCATCAAATAAAACATGCTCCTTGGTAATACAAGAGGTTAAATTGAAAAAAAAGATTTTCATGTTACTTTCTCCTTGTCTTGCCACTCTATGGTTGAAAACATAACCTAGAATGAAAGACTTATCTAAAAATATAAATTTCATTATTCAGTCCATCCAATTATATCCTCTTAAAGCATAAGTTTTTTAAAAACTAAAGTTCTCCATGTACGATTAGGAAATGTCGTTGAGAAGAAAAATTATATCTTCGTCTAGCTAAAATTATGTTTAATTGTTGGAGGATACGCCTTGTCAAATATATAACTGCTACTTTTTCGAAGACATTTTCCATTTCATGAATAACTGCTACTGGTTAGGAGCTTCACCTTAATACTTCGAGGTGTCTTCTTCACATATAGTACTAAAAACCAATTTGTATTCATAATAAATGCCTTCGATAGGAAAATAATCAGCTATATCTCGTAAACGGCTTTGTTTGGGTCAGATAGATGGGTATATATAATTTCGACGCAAAATTTTAGTCGTTTAAAAATCGATAATCCTCCAAATATCTTTAACTAAAATATAATCGCTTTGCTATTGAAATAAAATAAATAGAATGTTCACAGAATAATTTTAAAGTGCTCCTGCATAACAGTATCCAATCGATTTATTTAAGTCTGGTTAAATTTTAGTCAGTTCTGTTAACAGTGTATTCCAGTAACTCTACAGCTATAACCGGAATAGATTGGAATGAGTCACTAGGGACGCCGCCGAGCATTAATACAACCATGCCTAAACAAGTAAAACAAATTAAAAGAGGCATCACACAAATTTGAAATGTGGCAACGCCATTAAAAGTAATAGCATGCATTTTTTGCGGGAAAAGAATGTTTTAATTATAATATTCGTGTGTGTCGAAATATGTTTGATACGTTCATTTTGATGTTTTTTGTTGCAGATGAAAATAGAGATATAAATGGGCATCCGGAGGATGACCTAAAAAGGCAGAGATCACAATATAATGGAGACCAGCTATATTCAAATGTAAGTAAATTGCCCTCATTAAAATCTAATTAACTTTCGATATACTCTCGTGTTTACTATTTTATGTTGTTTACTGCCCGGTTTATTTATTGCACCCGCTGATGCAATAATACATTACTGCTCCTGATTTAAGAGAAATCACTTAAAAGTCCTACAACGATAACCATCTTAATTTAACATCTGGTCAAGTACTGTTCTTCTTAGATTTATATATTATTTACTTAATTTTATTTTATATGGAGGTGAATTTCCTAATAACCAAAACACGCACCAATTTAAGTGTTTCCTTTAGGCTACATCCTCTAGTATTGCTACCCATTACCTTGTAAGCCGGACCATTAGTCCAACCTCCTTAATGTTAACGTTAACATTATCATATGTCTGCTTAAGTGGAAAGGCGTTCTACATCTAATTTAATTTTCAGTAGATACCGAGAAGATAATAAGTTACATGCCCACAAAATTTAATTAATACAAGTTGATGAAATGGCTGTCATGCAGTAATGTTAAATCACTGCATTTTTTACATATTTTGTAACTACAAACGGACATTTAATTTTATAGAGGTGTCTAGAATTTCAAAATTTTCTACAGTGAAAAATTGTATTGACTTAACCCATATTTTAAATCGTCAACTTCCTCGTTATTATTATATGAGATGAAAATAAGTTTCTCTTTAGGTCATGGAAAAGTTAAATGAATTTTATATTATTTTATGGTATTTTTCCATCTTCATAGAGATCGTAATTAGAGGCGTATAAATGCAAAACTCTCTTTATCCTTGACATATGGTTTTGAGATAATATACAAAAATAGTTTACTCTACATGCTTTCAAGGAAAAAAAACTAAAATTTCACTTGTAGATGGCGTCAAATACTTCAATGGTGGTGTTATGGCTAAACATTGTGTCAGTAAAATAGTTTTTATTTATATTCATTTAGAAATATGTGAAAGAAGAGTTTTGTACTTTGGTTTATGTATTTAGTTAGTTTTGCAAATTTTTAAATTGCATGAAGTCAGTTTTGCACCCTTTTGAAAGAACAAACTTTGTGACAACATAATGTAGAGGCACCAAAGGTGGCACCAAAAATAAGTTTAACACAATAAATAACAGAAAACATATTTGGGTCAAAATTTGGAGTTTGTCCCAAAAAACCACTATACCTATAATATGCAATACAATAATTATTTGATAAATTAACTAAATTTCATCAGTGTTTTTTTAGTTTTATACAAAATTCGGTAATATTACAAATCATATTTTGAGTTATGTCTAAATAAAATAATTATTATAATAAAATTTAAAAGAAAATTAAAAGAAAGTGCTTTTATTAAACTTAATGGTGATAACCGTATCTCCTCAGAAATAATATTCATGGATCAAACGTGGCTTCTTCTACTCCACAGGGATGTTACCAGTTGAAAATTGATAATTTCATAGTGTTATTGCATGTGATGACATTAAGATTTTGAAGGGGGTTGGAACCTTTGGTGTGAAAATATCACTCACGTAGTTTTACACATAACACCAAAACAATATACTGCACTCGACGCGCGTTTCGCTAACCAAGTTGGCATCATCTGGAGATGATTAAAACTGCTATCGTTTTAATGATGCCAACGCGGTTGACGAAACGCACGTTGAGTGCAGTATAGTGTTTTGGTGCTATGTGGAAAACGACGTCAGTGATGACATTAAGAATTAAAAACGTCAATTTTAGAAATTTTTTATCACACAAACCTTTTACTAACGACGAGTTGAGGATCAATTTGATACGTTTAGAAAAAAGCTAGTCAAGTGTTTAATTTCTTTTAAAGTTTACTATAATAAATATTTTATTTAGACATAATTCAAAATATGGTTTATAATATTACAAAATTTTCTATAAAACTCAAAAACCACTGATGAAATTTAGTTAATTTATCAAATATTTATTTTATTTCATATTATATGGTGGCTTTTTGGGCCAAGCTTTAGAAGTTTCCCTTGATAGTGCACTTTGAATATTTAATTCGAATGTTTATTTCTGGTTTCCTGTTTTTTGTTATTTTAAAGTTGATGTAATCCCAAAGACACTTCACTGAATCATGAAAACGCACAACAAATAAGTTACAGACATTATTTAATCAAGTATTTTAACACAATTGTAACTAGAATGTAGACTAAAATTATAGAATATCTCTAGACTTTCAATATTGAGTACCTGCTAAAATTATTTTCTTTTATTCGCAACAATTTGAGTTTAACAATAATAGATAAAATGAAATGAAATATAATATATAATGATAAAATGAAAAGGATAGTATAATGAGAAGAACTAAGTACTTTTTGGACATTGTAGAAAAGGTCAACGAACTCTACGGAATATCTTTGTAACTAAATAGATTATTGCAAATCTACGAGTAAATTATTTTTGTTTGGTAGTTGCGAAACCGTAGGAAACTGTGTAAAATCGATGTTCTGCCCTGATGGCAGTTTTTAGGTAAAACTAATTAGGAATTTGCCGTACGCCTTTGTCTTACTAATTATGTCCCGTTTTCCTAGAGCGTTATTTTATCCATACAATCCACTTCTTTCAGCTTTGGTCGAGTAAATGGAGTATCAAAGATGAACATAAGTTATTATCGGAACTAGGTGGTGCAGGTACGACCACAGGACAAACGGGGTACTACGACACTCATGCTGGTTTTGCCGGAGTCGGTACCGTCAGTTCTGCCTCGGATATCTACGATACCATCAACACCATGAGCCAAGCGACCTCACAAAATCTTTACACACCTCCACTTCCGGGCTCTTTAGGTAAGAATCATTGTGTGTACTAGATCCAACCAAAGTAACTAGCTTGTGATTTTATTTTGAACAAAAGTTATGAAATCTCAAAAGTTCTTTATCACACAACCACTTGAAGTCTCCAATCTCATGTTGCAATGCAATTAAAATATAAAATAACCTTATAAAGTAAGACGACATGTTGTTCGAAAGTTTAGGTTTCAGTCTCTTTATTCAAAATAAAATTACTCTTAGTAGTGCCTTCTGATTAACCCATGGGAATGTACAGAACATAATAGGTTTATAAAATATGTTTTTTATAAGCAATAACGAGAATGAATTATATTTTATTTTGGGAACATAAATATGTCGATGCAATAAGCTTTTTCGTATAAATCTTAGCAGATATATGAAAGCTGCATATCTACAACTTTATATAGAAGAACAATTTCGGAATAAAAGCTAAGTTAAGGTTAGGTACAGAAAAATTAATTAATAAAATAAAAACAGATGGTATATTTATTATCGTTAACTATATGTTTTTATTAGAAATAGAAAGAGATATTACTAAAAAATATGTAAATAGTAAAAAAAAACTTTATTTAAAAGAGAACTGTATAAACAATTGTTAATGAAAATTATTAGTTAACAAGTTAAGATAATAAAACAGATCTGCTTATGATATACTTAAGTAAAAATAAGTACATAGAGAGTTCCAGCTGGGACTTAATGGACTTTATGTCAAAGCTGTAGATAGAGAACTAAAAGTTGATAATGGTTTGTCAAGTTGGATTGGAGAAAGATTGCATTTTTGGATGTAAAACAATTTTCAAGCAGTAATCATGTTAGAAAAGATGTTATCCTTCAATTTTATACATATTTGAAGTTCAGTAATATGTTTTCTCACACATTTAGAGACATAACGATTTATGTCTATGCATGTATGTCTACGGCAACAACGGTTTATGTCTACTGCATAGTAGGAAATTGTATTGAATAGATGATAAGCACTATAAAAATAAGAAATGCATCATTATATTTTCTTCTATTTCTTGATATAGTTATTTCTTTATTACTACATAGTGAAAATAAGAAATAATACTTGTATGAGAGAAAGTGTTGTCCAAATTCATATACGGTTTAAAATGAACCGAGCATTTGCATTGTTTTCTACAAAAGCGGAAGTGCCTGAAAATCATTATACGTATATTCGCTTATTTAAAAAAGTGTTCCTTTGAACACTATAAAATTTGAAGTCATTTGAAGGTTTTTCATATGTACACAAATATTTGCTTTGAATGTTATAAACTGGAAACTAGAATGGGGTGCAGAGTATTACATTATAATGAGTGATGTAAAATCAGTTTTAAAACATTAATAAAAAAAGTGTAAAGTATGAATTGAGATTAATATATTAAAGGATAACGGTGATTGGAACTATTTTAACAGAATAATCATTCTCTTTTTACACTTTTTATTTTCTGTTGATATGCATTTTATAGCGGTAACTAACATTACTATAAAAATGTTGGTGATATTAGTGGTGGTGGTAAATATAGTTTGAGCCTAATAAAAGTGTTCTAAAGAAAAACAAAACGCAGGTACCAGTTCGTTGACACCGTTAGCTCCAATAACAATGCACGAAATGAAAATAGAAACCACTCGGATAATGGATACTGCAATGTCCCCGTATCACTCCGGTGAGTATTTACAAAACTGGGTTAAACATGTATAATATAATAAAAATGTACATACCCTGAGTTTATGGTGAAGGTATGCACAATTTTCTTCATATATTTGCACCCAGTGACACTACGCCACTGTACTCTTTAACTTTGCATGTCCTTACACTTATTTTCGCATGTTTTTTTACCACGCTATTGTTAAAGCTACGTATTGCATCATTTGGCATTGAATCCTCTAATTAAAATATCTCATTAGGTATCTACAATCTGCCCTTCCTTCGTTCCCATGTTATTTTATTCAATTCGCTTGTATTATTATTTCACTTAGTTGCCAACGCTTCTTTTAAAGTACATATTATATACAGCATACGATTTATAAAGCGACCTTATGAATAACATGTAACACTTAAATAAGGTGAAGGAGGTCCCGTCTTTTTTAATTAAATAACGAGAAAATTTAATATTTATGCCATACACATTAATTTCTCAAGTTAAATGAATTCAAAGGCATTATCTGATTAATTCAATATACTAGCATTTATAATGAAATTATGTAAGGTCTGTGTACTACTTTTTAAAATAGTTCATTTGACAAAATTAGAGGAATATTACTCATTACTGATTTATTGGATGTACTCTAATGAAAAATTTTTTGTAACAGTACAATTTTGATCAATTTTTATAAAACCGTAAAATTTTTAGTGCTTATTAACTTTAACTTTTGCCACACATATTTTGGCTGAAAGAGATATATCTACCATTTTAGAATTTCCAGAACTATGAGAAGTTTCGTATGTTTAAAAAAAGAAGACCTTATTCATTGTAGTCTCTTTTGGGGTTATACCACGTGTCGAATAATAAAAAACAGGAAACCAGAAGCATACAAATTACATATTCAAAGTGCAGTATCAAGGCAAACTTCTAAAGTTTGCACCAAAAACCACTGTATAATATAGAATAAAATAAATATTAGATAAATTAACTAAGTACCTAAATTTCATCCGTGGTTTTTTAGTTTTATACAAAATTCTGTAGTATTACTAATCATATTTTGAATTATGTCCAAGTAAAATAATAATTATAATAACATTTAAAAGAAATGAAACACTTAACTAGCTTTTTCTTACACGTTTCAAGTTGATGCCCAACTCGTCGTCAGTAGAAGGTTTGTATCATAAGAAATGTTGTCAGATTGACATTTTCAATTCAAAATGTCATCACATGTACTGATCACTATGATATTATTAATTTTCCAATGGTAACATCCTTCTGGAGTAGAGGAAGCCACGTTTGATCCATGAATATTGTTTTTGACGAGATACGCTTATTACCATTAAGTTTAATTTTCTGATTGATTTGAGAACTGATTTTTCCTTCTATTGACAACGAGTTGAGGATCAACTTGAAACGTGTAAATAAAGCTATTTAACTTCTTAATTTCTTTTAAATTTTATTATAATAATTATTTTATTTAGACATAATTCAAAATATGATTTGTAATATTACAGAATTTTGTATAAAACTGAAAAACCACTGCTGAAATTTAGTTAATTTATCAAATATTTATTTTATTGCATATTATAGAGTGGTTTTTTGGGGTAAACTTTAGAAGTATGCCTTGATACTGTACTTTGGATATTTAATTTGTGTGCTTCTGGATTATTGTTTTTTGTTATTTTACAGGTGGTGTAATCCTAAAAGAGACTACAATGGATCATGAAACGCACCCCAAATAAGTTACAGATATTGAAAGAAAACCTATTTTTATCAAAGTTTCTTCTTTACTGTTTCAATTATATTCCAAACTTTTTTGGACTTTCTAATTTATGTTATATTAGTTAAAAAGAAGCACAACTGCTGTAATGAGAAAATTAAACCGAACACACTATACATCTACTTCTTTTTATTACTTTATACAGGCTAGAGAACTATCGCCTACATCGTAGCTTTGACATAGTATAGTATCAGTGTCACAATCTGTGCATGTTAACTGATATTTACGCTTGTATAAAATAATCACAAACGTAATTTTACAAAACACAGAATAACAACTAATTTTAACTAGGCTGTCGGCTAATGAACTGACAATGATAGATCTGCCAGTGCTATTTTTTCGTGAATGTGAACTAGTTACATCCAAAGTTACAACGTTACGCTGTTATTTACAACAGACCTAATTTATAATGGAATTTGTTACGTAAAATATCATAAAGTACTGCAATCAGCCTAAATATTATATTATAATTTAATTTGCCTCTTTGTGGATTATAAAATTCATTAATTTACTAGGAAGACTGAAAAGTACAGCTACAGTATGTGCAAAAGTTCATGATACATCACAGATTAATCAACCTTTACAGATGAACCGATAGATAAACGTACACAAAAATTCAGCGTTACATCGTTCTGATTTTCATAGTCAGAAAATAAAATTCCGTATATTTTCAACAACGTTTCATCATTGAAAGCTAGCTCAGACCATAAAGAAACAATTCTGCCTCTTTCGTTTACCTTCACAGTCAATAAATAAAATAATTTGGTGATTGATGCTAACTCCTCTCATCTAAAAGGCCAATACCGTAAATTAATCAATAAGATGTGGCTTTATTATATATGTTCATGAGGAATGGGGGAGTTACCGATATTTTCTCCACTTTCTTCAACACCTGCATGTTTGTGTGTGACTATTATTAAGGAGGACTGACTGATTCTAACATATCTGCTTTTCAAAATATCCCAGTTTATAACTAAAAGTCTGAATTTTTCATATTCCTTATTTTAGAAAGGGTAGGAAGAAAATTATGACAAATGTTAATGGCGACAAAAATAATTCAACGATAAAGCGGTTAGGTACCTATATTCAAAATGGTGTGAAATTCTTATAAATCAGTAGTATTCCATTTTCCTCAAAGTGTTTTATATTTCATTTTTTTTATTAGTATTTTTAGCCTATCATAACTTGTCTTTCATTTCTCACCTATGCATGTTTATTTCTTTATTTCCTGTAGCTTCAGCATGATATCCATTGTCCTATGTTTGTATTATTTATTATTATAAGAGGCTGTCCATGAAAGATGTTTATAAATCAAAATTAATATTACTAAAATTACAAATTTACATGAAATGTTTGCAAGCGTATTCAACACAATGTATCATTTTTAATAAAAATATCCTTGCTTCTACAAATTGGTATAATTGGTATATTACATTAAATGTATAATAAACAATCTCAAATCAAAAGGTATTTTTTATTCTTCAGTAAATCTACAAATCATCTAACATATTATCCCATTCCTGAAATGCACTCTATGTAAAGTAGCATTAATTATATCAGAATTTTGCAAAAACATTAAAATATTACCATCTTTTGTGAACAACCCTTTATTGTTTTCATATTTTTTTTTTGCTGTTTGTGTGCTAATGTTTTTCTTATTGCATGCTGTAGCCGAAACTAGCTCCCCGTACAGTGGCGTAGTCGGGCTGGGGGCGGCGGTAGATGGGGCCTCACCCGGGCTGCCGCTCGCCCTGCCCGCGGAATCCGGAAGTCAGCCCGCATCGCATACCGGATCCCCGGATCCAGCCGCCCTCACGGTCCTCCAGCCGTCTAATGGCGCTGCCTCGCAACACTATTCCACAATGTTACCCAGTTTTGGTTACTCTACAACAGGTACTAGTAATGTCTCTCGAGAAAAGAGACCTTCATCTTTTTCATTTGTCTACAACTTAAGAGGGAGTATTTATGTTAACTTTTTGGCTTAATTCCTATATAGAGAAAGATGTAAACAGTTAAATAAGCCAATAAATAATATAAAAAATATACTAAAAAAAAGATATTCCAGTATTTAATAGTCGTAGTTGTTCTTTCTTTGAAAGAGTTATTTTGTATAACTATACTGTACTAAATAATGTATAGAATATGTGTAAATAACGGCCATTTCTCTAAAATAATAAAGACAAAATTAACAACTGTCAAAAAAAATGAAAATCATTGATCCCTTGTGCAAACCCGAGCAGTCACGAAATCCCTAATAATTTAGAGAGTAAATTAAAATTCGTATTTTTGATTGGATCAAATACTTGGGCACCAATGTAAGCAAAAAACTATTGTTTTAAATAATATTGTGAGACAAAACTTTCAATTGTCGCTACAATTGAGAGTTTGCTACAATAATTTCTCTACTTATATAATATTTGGTCGGAGAGGTAAACCAAAATAAAAGAATCATTTTTTTTTCATATGATTATATTTACTGTAAAAGAACAACTAAAAAGAATTGATGTTTAATAACTTTCTCATTTTTCGCAGGCACCACGGTCGTACCAGGAACTGATTATGCTTACAGTACGGCTTACAGTCAATACGGCGCTGCCTACGGCACATACGGTTATGGTACTACTTCCAGCGGGTTACTCAGTAAGTAAACAGTGAGTATTGTAGCTGCAACTTTGTGACCATTGATCACAATTTTCATTTGCCTATGTAAAATCGAAATTATTAAAACTTTTACATACCTACTGTGATATTGATTATTTATTCATTTTCATTCTATTATTTACATCCTGATTCTAGTTTATTTATTTATTTATTTATTTTATTACAATATCCAACGGGCGCAAGCCCAATTAGAGGATAAAGTTAGTAGGTACTTAAATAAAATGGATACAAAAAATGCAGTCCTGTCAAAAAGAAGTGATATAAAATAAACTGATAAGTTAAACACGATAGATACAAAACGGATTAAAAAACGAGAATTAACATACTGTAAAATATTAAAAGTTAAAAATATAAAGAAAATCAACATATATGAAACAACAAAAGGTACAAGAATGACTTCATACATTCAAACATTTTCTTATCTCATTCACACTAGTAAAAAAGATATCAATACGTGATTCAATGTTCGCAAAATTTACAATCATCTGATAGAGTGGAGAACATTTGACAATCATGTGTCAAATGTTGACCCTGTCATCGGTCAACATTTTTGACCGATGACTTTTTATATTAAATAGGTTTAATAGGTACAATTTATATATTAAAAATGATCATATAAATATAATTTATATGATCATTCACGAGTATTGACACTATAGGTACTCGGATATCTAACATGGATAAAATTTCTTCACAAATTATTTTGTTATTTAAGACTTTGAACAAAAATAGTACTGAATGCATCATACGTCTTTGCACCAAACTGGACATTTTAAAACTGTTGTAAAATATCTCCTGAGGGGTGGTTCTAGGTGGATGAAAACCTTGCACGGTGAAAATATCCGATTTAAAGAACGGCTGCTGCACTTTCTCTAATGATGATATATGCACGTTATATATTGGACTCCAAACGACAGACGCCTACTCGAGCCTGGATCTAACAAAAGTGGTAAATAGCAAACAGAGAGTGACAGGATTTTTTAAATCTCTCTTGATTTTGGTTTAATGATTATGGATAAAATTAACAAAATTCTAAATAATGATACTATTTTAAATGTTAATTTTATCGAAACGGGGATGGGAGGCTGTTCAGTACTAGCCTTCTCCTGTCCACTTTCACATGGCTTGCCTCTGGTTGTAGGTACTGGTGTTAAATATTTGTCAATTTCAATTAATAAAATGGTCTAATGTACAGGGCACACTGGGATAATTATAGGTATCCTTTAATCATTTTATTCCATTTATTTAAAGAATTAAAAAAACTAGCTATAATCAAAAAGCTCATTCAGCCAAAATTAAATTATGACACTGAAAAAAACGTATCAGTATTCTTAAACAGAAACACGATAGTTCTCTAGGTAACAATTAAAAAACTATCTATTTCCCTTTTTGAAACACTACACCTGAAAATTGGTTAAATGTCCAATTACCAATTACTAAAATTAAAACTAAGAGTAGATATTATGAATTATTACCTGCTGATCAAATGCGCTCTAAATAGTACCTGTGAGGATAAAAAACTAGAATTGGGATGTTTTTCTAAACTACTTATCACAAGTTTATTCCTTCGGGCAGAGGAAATCATAGATATTTCTAACTATTTTTTTTTCTTTCAGATACAGCGTATTATTACAGTAACAACGACATCCACGCTAGCAACACAGCGGCACAAGTAAACGGAAACGGCAACGGCGTTAATTCGATCACAAGCGAACAGAGCAGTCGCAGCCCTCTAGCGGCCACCAGAGCAAATTCTCTGGCATCAGCGAACTCGCCAACCGATAGTGGCAGCGCTTGTTTGACGAAGACAGAAAACATTTTCAACACCCATAATCTGAACCTCGCCTAGGTCGTATTGGCGCGATTTTTGAAGAAATCTGAATACATGGTTGGACTTTTTCTTGAAAAGAGTGTGCGAAAGAAGAGTTGGATAACTGTGTAGATATTGTAGGATAAGTTACACGTAGTAATTGTTTTTGTAAATTAATTTGTGTTTTAGACAATTAAATGATGCAAATAAATATTGTAAGATATACATTGGTCTCAGAAAACTACGAAGATTTTGTTATTTATTTACTTTAATCATTTCAAAATGTGTTTTTTATTACATTATATTATATTTTATATATTTTTTAGCAAAGTAAGATACACCAAAGAAATGTTTTTTAAGATTTATTTTTACATGCACTCTTTATCATATCATGTAATTTGCAACGATATTATATTTTATCGAGTAACTTCATTGCAAATTATTATTATGTGTAATTATTTTTGTTAGATATGTCTTTAATTTGCACCAAATCTGTATAATTACCTGACAGAAGTAATTTTCAAAAATAATAGTATCTGTCAACTAGTCAGAGAAAAACGTACTTACCTACATCCATTTTTTTGTGTTCTCTGAGTCATTAAGTTCCGTGTATATTTATCTAAATTCTTTATATACACCCCTTGCAATTATATTCTAAAAATTATATTTATTTTACTAAAAGCTCATAAGTATACACGGAATTTGAAAATACCTTTACTGATTACCAAGTGATTAGTAGAGGTAAAATACGTAAATGTATTATAAAAATTATTTATTTTATTTTGTAAAATGTGTAATAATATACCAAAGAGACGGCGGACTTATCAAAGCTGTCAAGGTATTGTAAGTATTGTATTGTAAAATGTGATAGGCCCACATACTTCAGGCCCCGTCTTGCCCTTAAACCAATCCTGTCACATTCACTCATAATTGTAGGCAGTTTATATTTAGAAAAATAAATTCAATTAAATATACCTGTTATGGCATTATTTTCAACCTCCAGAACAAAAGAAATTTACAAATATCTCGAGATGTTGCAGCTTCAACCCCTAAAATACATGCAGACATAATACAATAAAAGTATATGTAAGTACTTAGCCTACTTAGAGCAAGGACCATATTATGAAAATTTATATAAAATTTTCTATAAACACAATGTGACTTGAAAAATAATGCGTTTGGTACATTTGATACTCTAGGAAACGGCACGTAGTATGCTACTGTTAGACCTCTACAGGTTAGAACCAAATATCCCGCAGTAAAAACTAGATTATACCGGGTGTCAACGGATCTATTAGACAAGCCATAACTTCTAGAGTATTGGATGTATCAAAATGAGATTTGGTATAGGTAAATGGTAGAGGAAGAGGAAAGATTTTGCATATTTTTCACGTCTAGGTTAATTCCAGTTTCACCAGAAATGGCTTCAATTTTGAATTTTTAAATGGAACACCCTGTATATTTTTACATATTTGAATTTCTGAGACAATTTTGGACTAGAAAATGACATTTTAAAAAGTTTTTTCGCCTACTTGATTTTTTTAGAGCCATTTTTAATATTGCATCTAGGTGGCCATGATTGAGCGCAAACTAATCTGAAGGCCTTAGATGATGTCAGAAAAATGTAATCGCAAAGTTTTAGTGATTAGTATGATAGATAGGAATGAGACAAATTGGCAAAATTACTTTTTTATATCTAACTATTTTTTTTCAAATGGCAACACTTTTTAGACAAGCACTTTTCAAAAAGGGATTTTTTTTTGCGAATCCAACGATACTAAATTCATTGTGATTGGATTAAAAATAAGCTCATAAAATAAATTTACTTCAGTGAAGTTTTTAATAAATTCGTATACGAGTATTATACTTTTAAAGTTTTAATATCATTTTCTAGTCCAAAATTGTCTCAGAAATTCAAATATGTAAAAATATACAGGGTGTTCCATTTAAAAATTCAAAATTGAAGCCATTTCCGGTGAAACCGGAAGTTACCTAAACGTGAAAAATATGCAAAAACTTTCCTCTTCCTCTACCATTTACCTATACCAAATCTCATTTTGATACATCCAATACTCTAGAAGTTATGGCCTGTCTAATAGATCCGTTGACACCCGGTATATAATGGTAGTATAAGTAATAGATATATTTTATCCACGAGGAAAAAGGTTTCTTCTAAAATATTTAAAACGAATAGTGTAGAATATTTTTTATATTTATTTAATTTGTTTTATATATTGATTCAAATGGTAGCATAAGTGGTACCTAAGTGGTATCAAGTGATATATAAAAAGAATAAACTGCTTAAACCAATTCGGTATTAGTGCTTTAAGACGAGTAAGATGAAGATGTCCTACTTTTGTAGCATATTTTCCATGTTCTCGAAAAAATCGGAGAAGATAAATATAATAAAAAGTAATTTATTTTGGACTTACACCACCTGTAAAATAATAAATACCAAAAATAAATAATTTGTATTTGAAAAACAGAAAATAACTGAAAACGCACTAATGAGGTTTAGTTAATTTGTGGTATATTCATTTTTATTCCATATTATCCTCTTATTTTTAGGGACAAACTTTAGTATAGTTTGGCTTCATCCTATACTTGGAATATTTATCTTGAATACTTCTCGTTTTCCGTTTTTATTATTTTACAGGTGGTGTAATTCTAATCTAATACAAATTACTGGGGATGATAGTGTGCACCGCAAATAAGTTACAGACATTACAGAGACATATAAAGTGTTTTGAGTTTATTGTCACAACAATTAATCCATATTGAAAGCTACGTTATTGTTGAAAGAAAATATCCAGTACCAATATCTTCATGAATAATGTACTGTGCGGCTTATTTGTTAATTGTTTATTATTATTTGTTTTTATATAGGATGCCTAGTTTGTATAAAAAATCAAAATGTCATAAAATTAGGTAAACCTGTTTTTGTAGTATTTAGTTGTAAGAAGTGGTGTGTTTATTTGATAGTAGTGATGTCACCCGATGAGGCGAAAAGGGCTAGCGGGGAAGGGAGGGTACTTCGAGCCGGCTGGAGAGTCAGTCGGTACTTAGCACAAGTACCGATAGGAGCTGTGAGTTTTGTCTGGAGAATTAAAATAAAATAAAAAGGAGTCTGAATATACGATCATCGTGAATACTGTGGAGTGTCATCTGCTAGGGGCTGATGACAGTGTGTGCTGTAAAGTGCGTTGGTCAGTGAAGTCGACCATATTAGGTGACCGCGAAGTGAGTTGCTTCGGTGGTATTGTAGCAGAGAGTAGGTGATTAGTTTAGGAGCCAGCGGCGGTGGGAAATCACTACGATAGCAACCGATCCCGGGCCCCCTAGCCTCGTAAAAGTAAGACCTTTCCGAATAGTTATTGTCCGGTGGAACCTTTAGCGTATATCGAATGATATTTTGTTTCTTTGTATTTATATGTATGGGACTTGTGTCAACAACAACTTGTATGTTAATATATGATTATAAAGCTACCCTACTGGTGTTTAAAGACTGGTACCCACCCCTATCTTTAACTTAAAATAGGACAATTAAAGTTAGATAATTGTCTGAATCATTACATATTTGGCGCCCAACTCGAGGCTGTGGAAAATACAAAATAAAATTTATTTTATTCAGCCGTGGCCAGGTCTACTCACCAGTAGCGTAGTTTAAAATATTTAAATTTATTGTCGATGTGGTTATAGATACCTAGGGACTTATATTTTAATATTATGGTATGAGTGGTAGAATAATTTTTAAAACACATAAAGGAAAATATAAAATGTCGGGTAGAAAGAAAAGTAAAGTAGAAGCATCCCGTCAAAATGATGGTGAATGTGAAAAATTGAACGAAACTTTGATGTTATTAACAGGGCTCATGCAAAATGTTAATAAAAGTTTAGAAAAGAATACTAGTGTAGTCCAAGAGTTAGCATTAAAATTTTCTATGTCTGAAAGTAATGTTAGAGAACAAGGAAATAATAGTAGAAATGTAGAAAGTAGGGTAGATGAATCACCTCAAAGAAACGTTAGTAAAGCTATGGGGGATTATGATAGAGGTTATATTGCTGCGTGGAAGGATTTGGGGGGAAATAATTTTCATTTTTCTCCGGAAGGGTCTCTGCACCCTATTTCCTTTATAAAAAAATTAGAGAAAGCTTTTGAGGATGCTGGCGTTCCAGTAGTAAAACAAGTGGGTTTGGCTCTAAGTGGATTGCGCGGTTCTGCTCAAAATTGGGGTCAAATTAAAGAAGAATCTTTTACTGATTTTAAAAAATTCAAAGAAGCGTTTTTAGCTCGTTATTGGGGTGCTACTCAAGAGCGAGAACTATATCAAAAAGTTAAATTCGGTCTATATGAGAATGGGTCAAGGGCAGATTATTTCTTAAAAATTGTAGCGGACACAAGATTTTTGTCATCGCAGACCTTTGAGGAATCGGAGGTTATAAAAATTGCAGCTAGCCATTTTCCGTTGGAAATAAAAAGAGGAATTATTAGTTCAGGGATGAAAACTATAGAGGAAGTTGAGGAATATTTAAGGGAAGTAGATACTACATTTGAAATGGGAAGTAATCAGGTAAATAGAAATAACCGAAACTGGCGTAATGAGAGACCTTTTGGGGACAGAAATAACTTGGGACAGAATCGTCGGGGAGACTCAGTTCCAGAGTCTAATATGGCCGATCGTAGGTCAAATGTACAGGGCGTAACCTCCAGACAAAATAATAATGGCGAGGCATCTGTGTCAGCTATATATGATGACTTTTTGGATATTTTGGAGGAGAAGGGGGACCAATCCCTTAAATCATTAGGTACTGTGCCGGTAATAAATTTAAAAGTGGAGACCGTTGAAACAGAGATTTTAGTCGACTGTGGTAGCCGTGTGTCATGCATATCACAGGCATTTCTGAAACGTTTAGTAGAAGTCAATGCGAAAATACCGCGTTTGCCTGTGAACTGCGCGGTTTTAAGAGGTGCGTGGGTGAGTGAAAAGAGTAGGGAAGTTCGTGAGCAGGTTTATCTACATTTTGAAAAAGATGAGTTGGAATTTGAACATGTGTGTGTTGTAGTACCGGGGTTAGTTCGAGATGTATTATTGGGGGGAGACTGGTTAGAGGACAGTAATGTTATTGTCAACTATCAGAATAAAACTATATCAGGTATTAGTAGAGACAAAATGTTTACGATTAATTTTATAATACAACCGGGTACAGGGGGTAATATATGCATTAGTGAAATATCTGCGGAATCGGAGTCGTTGAGTCCAAATTTTAATCCAGAGGATTATTATTCTGAAGGTGACATTCGGAAAATAGTATCAAATGCCGAGGTCTTTGATGAAAAGGCGAAAGAGAAATTGTTTAATTTATTAAAGTCATATGAAACTGTTTTTTCAAATAAACCAGGACGAACAAATGCATATCAGCATCAGATTTTGTTACGCGATTATGCGCCGTTTCACCGTAAGTCATATCCGATACCTAAGGTATATCGAGAAGAGGTAAAAAGACAAATTAGGGAAATGGAGGAATGGGGGGTGGTAAAACGGGCTACTACTGAATATGTAAGTCCTCTAGTAGTGGTTTCAAAGAAAGACGGGGGTATTCGCGTATGTTTAGACGCACGGTACTTAAATAGTAGAATGTTAAAGGATCATGTGACCCCTCCAAATCCTAGTGAACTTTTACACGAATTTACAGAAAATCAGATTTTAAGTGTTATGGACCTCACTGCGTCGTATTGGCAGATTCCAATTTGTTCAGAGCACCAAAAATATACTGGGTTTTCGTTTGAGGGTAAAACCTATGTTTTCACCGTTTTACCTTTTGGTTTATCAACGTCGGTGGGAAGTTTTGTAACGGGACTTTCAAAAATATTAGGTCCAGAAGTAGAGGGATTTGTTATACCATATGTAGATGATTTGGTAGTGCACTCAGAGAGTGTAGAAATCCATTTAGAACATTTGAAAATCATTTTTGAAAAATTTTATGAGGCAAATATTACCATAAAACTGAAAAAGTCGCACTTTGCCTGTAAAACTGTAAAATTTTTGGGACATATTATTACATCCAGGGGTGTAGAAATGGATCCGAAAAGAATTGAAGCCATACGGAAATTTCCAGTTCCGAGAAATTTGAAAGAGTTACGGTCATTTCTGGGGTTTGTAAATTATGATAGGCGATTTTGTGCTGGGTTTTCAAGTTTAACGGTTCCATTATTGCGGCTTTTAAAAAAGGGGACTATTTGGCACTGGGGGGTGGAGCAGAGGCAGGCATTTGAGGATATTAAAAATGCTTTTATTAAAGTGACGATGCTGTGTCACCCGGCACCAAATAGGCGGTTTTATATACAAACTGATGCATCTACCAGGGGTATTGCTGGGTGTTTATTTCAAAAAGAACCTGATACTGGCTATAATAATGTCATTGCTTATACCAGTAGAACATTATTACCGGCGGAGGCTCGTTATAGCGTTTCAGAAATTGAAGCATTGGCTATCTTGCATGCATTACGCCAGTGGCGTGTTTGGGTTTTGGGGAGGCCCCTAACAATAGTTAGTGATCATAAAGCGCTGTCATTTATGATGAGTTGTCGTCTGATAAATGCTCGTTTAACGCGATGGATCCTGTATTTACAAGAATATGCCTTCGAGATAGAATATTGCAAGGGATCGGATAATGTAATCGCAGATGTATTATCTAGGTTTCCGATCGAGTCCCAAGCTGCTGACGTTCCTGAGAAGGAAATTTTGGAAATCTCAGCTATCACAACAGATCAATTTCGATTGAACAAAAAAAATTTTAATCACATTGTTGCTGCTCAAAGTAACGATGGGTTTTGTAGTAGAATTATACGGGGTTTAGTAAGCCCTACGGGTGACAGTAATTTTGATAAATGGTATGTGTTACATAATGAAAAGCTTTTTCGTCGTGGTTCAACAGAAAATCCGGGATATAAAATAGTTATACCAAAAGAATTTGTAATCAATTTAGTGAAATTAGAGCATACGGAAAGTGGACATTTTGGGGCTAAGAAATGTTACCTATGGTTACGGAAATATTATTATTTCCCTAAGATGAGGGAAGTCGTTCGAAAAATTATTGCCGGTTGTGAATTATGCCAGAAAACAAAAATTTCACCGCGGTTAGTTGGTGAAATGCACTCTGTTGTTGTTGAAAAATGTAACCAACTGATTAGTCTGGATTTAATGGGTCCATTACCTCCTTCGAGAGGTGGTGCTACCCAATTACTAGTTTTTGTGGATACTTTTTGTAAATATATTAAGCTATATCCGTTAAAAAGAGCCACGTCCAGAGCAATTCTAAGGGTTTTAAATAATAAGTTTATTCCAGTGATGAATCGCCCGGATGCGATTTTGACAGACAACGGCACGCAATTTCAGAGTAAGCTATGGCTGGAGTCCTTGAGAGAGTTAGGAATAAGGGTAGTCCATACATCAGTCTATTATCCTCAGGGAAACATGACTGAGCGGGCCAATAGGGAAATTGGGCGATTAATTCGGGCTTGTTGTTACGATCAGCACACCAAGTGGTGTTGGGTTTTAGAGAAAATTGAAAAGTGGATTAACGGTGCAATCCACGAGAGTACTGGGTTTTCCCCGAATGAGGTTCATTTTGGTATCCCACGACTCAATCCATTTGATAATGATATTGAATATCCTGAGAAAACCCCAGCTACCTCTAGAGATGGTGTTGTTTTACTGACTTCTCGAAATCTCCAGATTAGTTCCCGTAAGAGGCAGGAGAGACATAACAAAACTAAAAAAAAATTTGAATCCTTTGTAACGGGAGATAAGGTGTTAGTTAGGGTGCATAAGCTTTCTTCGGGAGAAAATAGAGAAATTAAGAAATTCTTCCTTCTCTTTGAGGGTCCTTATGTAGTTAAAGGTAAGAAAGGACCAAATTCATATGAAATAGAAATTGAGGCTTCTAAAGTTTCTTTGGGGGTTCATAACATAACTAATCTCAAACGATTTGTACCTCCAGTATGTCATTTGTAAGCAAAAGTATTAAATCCCCACCTCTAGGATATCAGTGGCCATTTAATAGGGGGGTAATGTACTGTGCCGCTTATTTGTTAATTGTTTATTATTATTTGTTTTTATATAGGATGCCTAGTTTGTATAAAAAATCAAAATGTCATAAAATTAGGTAAACCTGTTTTTGTAGTATTTAGTTGTAAGAAGTGGTGTGTTTATTTGATAGTAGTGATGTCACCCGATGAGGCGAAAAGGGCTAGCGGGGAAGGGAGGGTACTTCGAGCCGGCTGGAGAGTCAGTCGGTACTTAGCACAAGTACCGATAGGAGCTGTGAGTTTTGTCTGGAGAATTAAAATAAAATAAAAAGGAGTCTGAATATACGATCATCGTGAATACTGTGGAGTGTCATCTGCTAGGGGCTGATGACAGTGTGTGCTGTAAAGTGCGTTGGTCAGTGAAGTCGACCATATTAGGTGACCGCGAAGTGAGTTGCTTCGGTGGTATTGTAGCAGAGAGTAGGTGATTAGTTTAGGAGCCAGCGGCGGTGGGAAATCACTACGATAGCAACCGATCCCGGGCCCCCTAGCCTCGTAAAAGTAAGACCTTTCCGAATAGTTATTGTCCGGTGGAACCTTTAGCGTATATCGAATGATATTTTGTTTCTTTGTATTTATATGTATGGGACTTGTGTCAACAACAACTTGTATGTTAATATATGATTATAAAGCTACCCTACTGGTGTTTAAAGACTGGTACCCACCCCTATCTTTAACTTAAAATAGGACAATTAAAGTTAGATAATTGTCTGAATCATTACAATAATCTGCATGTAGAATTAATAAATAAGTTGCATAAAATAAAGGTACATTACATAAACGATGAAAGTTCAAAATATCGCAAAAATCAATACAAGTAAGGAGCGCATTTCCCATCATTACCAAAGGAATTCTAAATCATATGCCAATCATTATTATTAAATTGAAATTATGAGAAAATATAATGTCTGTACCTTATTTGTGGTGCGTTTTCATGATTCATAGTTTTCTTTTGGGATTACGCCACCTGCTGTAAAATAACAAAAAGCAGGAAACCAGAAATATACAAATTAAACATACAAAGTGCAGTTTCAAGGCAAACTTCTAAAGTTTGCCCCAAAAAAACATTCTGACAACAAAAACAAATCTGACATTTTTAATTCAAAATGTCATCACATGCACTGATCACTATGATATTATTCATTTTCCACTGATAACCTCCTTCTGGGGTAGAGGAAGCCACGTTTGAACCGTTTGTTTCTGATGAGAAACAGTTATCACCATTAAGTTTAATAAAAGCACTTTCTTTTTATTTTTTTTTAACTGATTTTTCTTTTTGTTAAATTTTATCTTGTGTCCAATCATCCCGGTGACCGTTATCCCATACATGCTGTACTAATGTAGATACTAATGTTTTATACTTTTGATAGGTCTACATTAGTAAAACATGTTTGAGATAACTGTCACCGAATTGATTGGACTTGAAAATTTTACGAAAAGAAGAAAAATCAGTTATTAAACGTAAATTAAACATCCTGCGGCATCTCAAAAATTCAGATATTTGCAGGATATTCTACCAACAGAAAAAATATGTGCTTGCATAAAATTATGTGGCCTGAACATACGCCTATTGTTAAAACCATTATTCACAGAATAGTCCATTAATATAGTGCCTATTGTAAAATTGAAACTAAATTAAGTAAATTAGTTTAGTAAATGTAATTTTTATTATATATGAGAAGTATCCTGTTTCAATAAGGAAACTACCTAAAAACCATTGAGTTCTAAAAACTTACCTTACATATATAAAATTACAAGGACAGCATCGCTGGAAAAATCTATCTATTTTTCAGAGTTTTTAAAAATATATATTATATATATCCGGCGCCCTATTTGGAATGAGATTTTTAATTCGAAGTGATGCGGTAGATGAGAGACAGAACTAAGTGAAATATTTAGAGAGTAAAGTAATATTTTTACCCTTGTAAAGCAAGGGAAAACTGTTCATATTTTAATATACTATTCGTGGATAGTATTATCTTAGAAATGTACTGATAATCAGTTGATGCAATGTAACTTATGCAAACTCTATCCTATGAAACCTTGATGAAAAATACTTACTGTTGCACGAAACGAAGGTCATAAACAAAGTACAGTTGTCAATACCTACAGGCTGCAGTGTTCGGGGCTTATCCAAATCTAATCAGGTTAACCAATTAACAAAGTGTCAGTAAATCAACATATATGTTGGTTAAAATCATTCTCAAAAAATTGGTAACATCAGTTCAACGTCAGTCTTTTGTCCGATTCAATAGCCCAAGGTCCAAAATTTTAGTGTTTAAACCCTTGAGATCTATTTAAATTTTTAAACATAAACAAATGTATCTTTCATAAGCCTTTTACTATAGCACTAGAGAAGAATGTATGTGTATTAAATATTCTTCTTCACAACAATTCCTAGCCATTTATCCCTTTCAGAAAATGACAAACAGATACTGCATGCATTGTAACACTAAATCGAATTGCTATTAAACCTTATTAAACAATGAGGATTATTAATAAGAAATATACAAAAACATGTCCACTTATTTATTGTAAAGATTACTAAAAATAAACAGAAGAAGGTGTTGAGAGATGTAGATATTAAAAGCCATCAAACTAGTAAAACCCTAGTTGAGTTGAGATAGAGAATGCTTGCGCGCGCACAGCTCTAACCGAAAAATCAGTTCTGTATTCAGCGCTCACGAAGTGGGTCACGTTTCTCAATCTCTTCTACTGTTAATAGAAATAAGCAATCATTTTAAGTTAGTAAACAGTGTTATGGTTGTAATATTATACTGGACATCTTGTTGAGAGTAACCATTAAACAATTTACAACTAAAGAAGAAACACTTTTCATTTTCTACACAAATACAGTCCACTCCCAGACCAAAATTCCGAAGATTGTGTGCCCATACACAAAACATTGGTCCAAACGATCCGGATTATTCCAGAAGACACCTACAATAGGCTTCGGAATTTACATCGCAAATATCAAGAAGTTTGAAGAGCTGTTTCCTCGCAAAGTTGTGAGCCCCTATTCTCTATTCTCTCGCTGTTACGCAGTTACCCTCACAAGAAGCTGAAGTACCTATCTACAATCTACACCCTGCACCCCGTAATTCAGATTGCAGCATAAAGTCAGTGTTGTGATTGTGAATTAGTGAAAATTAGAAAAGTGATAGTGCACTTGTGCAGTGACATCATCACATCAAAAATCAACAGGTTAGCTTAGCTAACGCTCGCAGTAAGTAAAGTCCCGCCAAAACACCGCTGCGCTGCTGCGCATCTCTCTCCTGCCCGCACCACAGTTCGATCAGCCCTGGTTTCCTGGTTACACGTTGCCAACCGAGTCAAGGTCAGACGTTCAGTTTTTTATGCTGTTTGTTTATTAAACATTCCGTCGTTTTTGTCACACTTGTTTCTTGGGTATTCAGATTATTTAAAAATCAATACTTAAACACATTTTTATTTTGAATATATAAAATATTTGATATTGTATAGTTCTAAAGTAATATAAAACTTGTAGTTAACAAAATCGCTCGATAAGTTCAAATATTTATAATTTGTATTTACATTTCATAACTTCAAATTATTTGTAACTATAAATAAAATGGAAGCTTTAATTAAGCAAAGAGCTAGTGCTAAAGCGGCTATCACTAGAATTGAAACTTTTTTAAAGAAAAATGAAAATAATGCTAACATAGACGTAAATGAATATGTAACACGAGAAACCGCATTAGTTAAAGCTTTTGAAAAATATTCACTAACACAGGATAATATCGAGCTTGAGATCGAGGAAATTGACGAGTCCCAAGAGCAGGACAGAGTGGATACAGAAACAAAATTTTTTTCTGTACACGCTGCGATAAAAACAAAAATTCAATCAACTTGCATTATACCCGCGGTAAATTCTACCATCTCTCCACGCCCTCCTTCGCAGCAAGTCTCTAACACGAATATCACTAGTCAAGTAAAATTACCAAGCGTAATTATGCCTTCATTTTCAGGTAAATATGAAGATTGGAAATCGTTCATAGATTTGTTTACAGCACTCATAGATAGTAACGCTCAGCTAACAGATGTGCAAAAATTTGTATATTTAAAATCTGCACTAAAAAGTGAGCCGTTAAATCTAATCAGTAAACTTCAGTTGACTAATGAAAATTACAAAAAAGCATTAGATCTTTTAAATGAGAGGTATAACAACAAATTAATGATAATAAATACGCATATCAAAAACCTACTAGAGGTTCCTTCTCTAAACAAATGTTCCGCTAATCTCTTAAGAGAATTTTTAACTCACATAAAACAACACTTAAATTCACTAGAAGCGTTAAATATATCTATAGCAGAATGGGACCTATTGCTAATTTACAGTTTTAGCCAAAGGTTAGATTTTAATACTCGCAAAGCATTTGAATTAGAAAAAAGTACAACTGAACTTCCCACGTTAAAGGAATTTTTTGCATTCCTAGAAAAAAGGTGTGCAGCTTTAGAAAATCTCTCTACTTCAGATACTAAAGGAAAAGCCACTCATCTAGTAAATATGTCCTTTAACGCAAACAAAGCTTTAAAATGCACCTTTTGTAAGTTGACGAATCACAACATTTATAAATGTTTAAAATTTAAAGCGCTGCCACATACGCAAAAACGTCAATTTATTCAAAACAATAAACTTTGTTATAACTGTTTCGGTTCAAAACACTCGGTAGAAAATTGTACATCTCGGGGATGTTCAATTTGCCAAAAGAAACATCATTCACTTTTACATTTTGAAAATGAGCACCAAAAGAAATCTGACAGCACAGTTCAGTCAAATGAAATAAATTCGCCAAACAGCTCGCCTAATGCTAACTCTGAAAATAACCCGCAAAGTTCGACTATTACTACTCATTCAAGTTTTTGTGCAAACGATGTACAAATTCTATTAGCGACGGCAAATGTAAATGTTATTTCCGCAAACGGAGAATTAATACAAGCCAAAGCACTCTTAGACAATGGAAGTCAAACCTCATTTATATCCCAAGAATTTGTTAATAAACTAAATTACACCCCTTATAAAAAGAACACTCACATCTCGGGTATTTCTAATACAGAAGTATTTTTAAAACACGTGGTAAATATTGTAATTTGTTCAAAGAGAGAACTGAACAAGAAATTTAATGTTTCTTGTGCAATACTACCTAAGGTCACTTGCTCATTGCCCCAATTTAATATTAATAAAGGTGACTTACCCATTCCCGAAAATATTAACTTGGCAGATATCACATTTAACACCCCGTCCAAAATAGATTTATTATTAGGTTCAGACATTTATTATGACATTATTCTCCCAGGAATAATTCAGCTAGGAAATAAAATGCCCACGTTGCAAAACACTCACTTTGGTTGGGTCCTAGCAGGTCCAGTCCCAAATAATTGTTGCTCTACAAATATCACTCTTTCTTTATGTTCGCATTTTTGTAACATTAACGATCTTATTCCTAAATTTTGGCAACAAGAAGAAATTTCTGATAAACATATTTTAACGCCAGAAGAAGAACAATGTGAACAATTATTCCTAAATACTACAAAACAATTAACAAATGGCTCGTTTCAAGTAAATTTGCCACTGCGTTCTCCCAATGAGTATCTTAAATTAGGAGATTCCTATACACTCGCTAGAAAAAGATTCCTGTTACTAGAGAAAAGATTTGAAAAAGATAAAACATTATTCTCACGATATAAGGCATTTATCGACGAATACGTTGCTTTAAAGCACGGTAAATATATACCATTACAATTAAGAAATCACAAGTCAGAAAATAAATATTTTTTACCCCACCACTGTGTGATTCGAGAATCTAGCGCCACAACCAAACTCAGAATAGTTTTTGACGCCTCGATGAAAACCGGAACTACTTATTCTTTAAATGACATTATGTTCAAAGGTTTTTCAGTTCAGCCAGAGTTATTTGACATTCTGTGTAGGTTTAGAATGTTCAAATTTGTGGTAATAACGGACATACAAAAAATGTATCGCCAGATAAAAATTAATCCTTCTCAGTTATTTTTACAAAACATACTATGGAGAGATCACCCTAGTGAAGAATTAAAGTGTATCGAATTACAAACTGTAACTTACGGTACAAATTCAGCGCCCTATCTTGCAACGAGATGCTTAGACAAACTCGCCAATGAACAAAAAATAAATTTTCCACATGCTTCGCAAGCAATACTCACACAATGTTACGTAGATGACATATTGTTCGGTAGCAATGACTTTGAAACTTTGCTAGACACTAGAAGTGAACTAGTAAAAATGTTAAACTCCGCAGGATTTAAGTTACACAAATGGTGTTCCAATTCACAGAAATTTTTAGACATAATTTCAGAAAACAAGCAAAGTGATGCCTTTGATATCAAATTAGAAAATACTTCTAACAAAGTTTTAGGTTTGTCATGGTGTCCAAATTCTGATAATTTTAAAATAAATATACCTGTGATAAATAATGAAGAGTCGCCCACAAAAAGAAATGTACTATCACAAATCGCACAATTATTTGACCCTTTAGGATTTATTGGCCCGGTGATTGTTACAGCTAAAATCATTATGCAAAAAATATGGATTCAGAAATTAGAATGGGACGATAATCTTCCTCCGGACTTAATAAATGAATGGAATAAATATATTTATAATATTTCTCATTTATCGAACGTAAAAATTCCACGTCATATATTTTTAACACATAAAATATTAGCAATCCAACTACACGGTTACTCAGATGCATCTTTAAAGGCGTTCGGTGCATGTTTATACGTACGAACATTGTACACTGATGGAATTGTTTCTTGCAATTTAATATGCTCCAAGTCGCGAATCGCTCCGTTAAAAACAATTTCATTGCCTAGATTAGAACTTTGTGGAGCAGTTTTGCTTTCAAAATTGACAAGTAAGATCATTTCTATATTCCCATTTAAGTTTGATTATGTTAACTTGTGGACAGATTCACAAATAACTCTATGTTGGCTAAAATCTCATCCTTCAAGGTGGACTACATTTATAGCAAATAGAGTTGCACAAATACAAGAATTAACTTCGAATTTCCAGTGGCGTCACGTTAAATCTAAAGATAATCCCGCAGATTTATTATCTCGAGGATTAAGTTCAAATGAAATAACAAATAACCTTTTTTGGTGGCACGGACCTCAGTATTTACACAATTATTCTTTCAAATTAGAAGGTCATGATACGGAAATTAATTTGGAGGAAATTCCTGAACAAAGGAAAATTGCTATGTTAACTACCCCAGTACCTGATCAAGCTATATTTTCAAAGTTTTCTAGCTTCACACGATTACAAAGAGTCATAGCATATTGTTATAGATTCACAAATAATGCAAGAAAAAATTCGGTCAAATGTTATGAAGCTCTCACAGTTAAGGAATTACATAATTCTCACACAGTAATAATTAAAGCTATACAAATTTCTCATTTTTCAAATGAATTTGCGCAGTTAAAAGCTAATAAACCTATTTCGGTTAATGCTATAGCTTCACTATATCCTTGGATAGACGAACATGGATTAATTCGTATTAATGGACGTCTTTCTAATGCAAATATTAGTTTCGATCAGAAATATCCCATATTACTTCCAGCAAGGAATCATGTCGTAAAATTATTGTTAAAAAGAGAACATTTAAAATTATTTCACGCAGGCGCACATACTGTCTTGTCAAACATTAGATTAAGATATTGGCCAGTAAATGGCTTAAGACAACTAAAACAAATAATAAAAAATTGTCTAGTTTGTCACCGATTCAAAGCTTTATCGGCAAAACAGATTATGGGCAACTTACCTAAGGATAGAGTCTCTAAAGCTAGACCATTCATCAAAGTCGGTGTAGATTTCGGTGGACCTTTATTCATAAAATCATCCAAATTAAGACGTGCTTCAATAACAAAATGTTACATTTCACTTTTCGTCTGTATGGTAACCAAAGCTATACACATCGAGGTAGTTTCAAGCCTCTCAACAGAAGCATTTCTGCTTACGTTAAAAAGATTTATAGCGCGTAGAGGAAACCCATCAGTCATTTATAGCGACAACGCTACAAATTTTGTTGGATCATCCAATCAATTAAAGGACTTATATAAATTTTTTAAATCTCAACAAACAACTGATGAAATTAAAACTTTTTTGGCTAATAATGAAACGGAATGGAAGTTCATCCCGCCTAGAAGCCCACATTGGGGAGGTATCTGGGAGGCAGCTATCAAAAGCGCAAAATATCACTTAAAACGCATCGTTGGAAACGCGCATTTAACCTTCGAAGAGCTTGCCACTATACTCGCTCAAATTGAAGCGATTCTAAACTCGCGACCAATTTGCGCTCTCTCCACTGATCCTTCAGACTTCACTTGTCTGACGCCAGGTCATTTTTTAATTGGTGATAATTTAACTTCATATCCTGATAAAGACTTTACAAATATTGCAGAAAATCGATTATCTCTTAGGCAACGTTGTATGAAAATGCAACAAACTTTCTGGAAAAAATGGTCTGTTGATTATTTGAATAGACTACAAAACCGTCCAAAATGGTACAGACCTAGCGAAAACTTAAAGGTCAACGCCTCCACTTCATTGGCCCAGAGCCAGAATCATTGAAGTTTTTCCCGGTTCCGATAAGAAGGTTAGAGTGGTAAAACTTAAAACCTCTGAAGGTACAATTATGCGACCTCTTTCAAAATTATGCCCACTTCCACATGAAGACTAAAATTTCAATTTTGTAAATTTTTCTTGAAGTTTGCACTTCAACGCGGGGGAGGATGTTGAGAGATGTAGATATTAAAAGCCATCAAACTAGTAAAACCCTAGTTGAGTTGAGATAGAGAATGCTTGCGCGCGCACAGCTCTAACCGAAAAATCAGTTCTGTATTCAGCGCTCACGAAGACGGTCACGTTTCTCAATCTCTTCTACTGTTAATAGAAATAAGCAATCATTTTAAGTTAGTAAACAGTGTTATGGTTGTAATATTATACTGGACATCTTGTTGAGAGTAACCATTAAACAATTTACAACTAAAGAAGAAACACTTTTCATTTTCTACACAAATACAGTCCACTCCCAGACCAAAATTCCGAAGATTGTGTGCCCATACACAAAACAGAAGGTATTAGGCAGCAACAGATCGATTTAAATAGGTAGATGTAAAATATTTAATGAATATTGAATAAACTCACATTTATTGTAAATACTAACTAGGATGTATTCCTTTTTGATTAGCAGATAATGAACAATATCTAAATATCTATTTAAACTATAGGATTACATACTTATAGTATAAATACGTTTTCTTGAATCCTCTAGATTTCATTTAAATAGCCATCTCATCATGTTTATCCATTTAACCTATTTTTTGAAAAAGTTTCTATGCATTACAGTTGCATATATTGAGTATAGGGATTGTTATATATTAAATTCATATATTTAAGGCACTTTCTATTTCTTGAACACTGTATTTCAACAAATCGTTTTTCTTGATTACCTATAAACCTTTAATGGAATTACTTCTACTAAATCTTGAACATTTATAGAAATGATGTGCTTAAATAAAATTAAAAAATACAATTTTTCTTATATTCAATTTATTAAGCTAATCAGGGAAGATAATATGTTGATACAACATGGCATAAGAACTTAAAATTTCATTCCAAGTAATTAAGAAGTGTCTGCTTACCTTAGCGTAAATTTTAGATTTCTATTTTACCACAAAAAAAGATATTGCAATAGTAACCTTATTGTATAAGAAAGTCATTGCACTGACCGTACATAATTTTGTTACGTAAGTTAGTTCAGTTATACGCTAACGGGAACAAATTTTAAAAATTTTATTTTTTAACAACATAACAACAACGAAAAACATTATATAATAATATATTACAATAACATTTGATCATTACTACTGGTACTATCACACAGTGAAAAATACACCTTATCTAAAATGCTCCTGAAAAAGCATCGAACTCCTTTTCGAATTCTGATTTTTCCAACATGTACTTGGGTAATTGTATTCCGAGTTCTTTGCTGTATATAGTTTTAGTCTCGTCGCTGAAGGCTCCTTCTCCGGGACCGACAATGAATTCTGCTGGTGTTTTTATAGTGGGGTCTGCCTTATCGTCTATTCTTTCTGAATCGTATGCACTGGCATCAGGTTTGGGTTCCTGGATCTTATTGCTCCTTTTGTTCTTTTTGGAAGCTCGATCGGGATTGTAGCGCACAAAAGTTCCTACTTGCTCGGACGCAGCTGCTTCTAAACCTAATAAAGTAGGAGTTGTTGGAACCTTCTTAAAGAAATATTTATGTTTTGTTTCTGCTGCTGCTGGTTCCTGTTTAGTTTCTACCTTAGATTCCTGTGTCGCATTTTTATCGGGTTCTGGTACTTTTGCCTTTTCGGTTGCTTTAACTTCATGATAAGCTACATGTGTATTTTCAGGTTTAGATTCTTGAACGTACATGCACTCCTCGTGTTGGATATTATTTTTATCTACGCATAAGTAACAGGTCATTCCTTTCTTTTCAGCTTTTTTGCAATTTGAACGGTCTTTCTTAGTAAATTCAGCCAAAACAGATTCTACATTCTGCTTAGTTGCTTCTGGAATTGGTATTTCATAACTTTCTTGGACGGGTTCTTGTCTAGATTCTTGTTTTGCAAATTCAGGGAAATATTTGAAGTGATACTCATCAAAATCTGAGAAGTCTTCTGCTTTATTCTTTTTGTCTACATTTTCAGAACGATCGGAACTAGACCCTTTGTAGATAGAATCTTTATAACTAGGGGAGCTCAAAGTTTTGACAAAATGGCTTGGAACATGATAATTCTCATCATCTACTGTTTTCTTTTCTGATGGTTTCGCGTCGTGATCTTCACGGCTTTCTTCGTTACGTTTTTTAGGAGACTTTTCCTGATTAATGCGTCCTTGATATTCTTCAAATAATTCTGTGTTCTTCTTAGACTCTCCACCTGACTTCTCTTTTTCGTTAGATTCTGCTTCTTTGGTCTGACTTACAACTTTGGATTCCAATGGTTCGTCGTTATCGAACTTTTTTTCGGTTACGTAAGCATATTTTTTTTCTTGTGGTTTAGAAGTGTAGGAACATTGTTCAAAGTTGCCACCTGTTTTGGGATCCTTGCATACAGTACAGGTCATGCCATCCTTGTCAACTTTTTGACAGTTTTCTGGATTTTTTTTTATCTCCTCAGAGTGCTGTTCTGAAAATGTTGATTCAGGTTTGCTTTCGTCGTAATGTTCTGCTTCGTAATTGAAACCAGAGCCATAATCTGATGGAATGCCTATTTCTTGAGAAGCTTTCCTCGCCCTATTTCTTATATATGTGTATGGATCATTTTCGTCATTGTCAGCGTATCTTTTGTACCTATAAGTGCTGGGCTCTGATTTATGAGGCATAGAATATTTGGCAGAATTTCCTTCATAATAGTTTACTGGTTTCTTCTGGGAGCTGTAGGAGCACTGGGTATATTTAGCATTTGTTTTAGGGTTTTCGCATACAAAGCAATTCATATCATCTGAATCGGAAGCGACTTTCCTACAACCTTTGCCTTGCACCTGACTAGAAACATCTTCAGTTGACTGGGTCTCATAATGGGGTTCGGAATTTTTTTTATAATCATGGCTAGTGTATGGCGCAACTGTGCTAATTATGGAATCAAAGAATTTTGAATTTTGTGCGGCGTAGTCTTCAGCTGGTTGGAAGCTGTACTTCTCATAAGGCGTACTTGCAGCGGGTTTATTGTATCCAGAAGCCGATGGATATTGAGATTGTGATACAGTTGAACTTGATTTACCCGTATTGTAATCTACTTTGGGCTTGGTATTTTTATAGGGCTCAAAACTGAAAGGAGGTAATTTATAATCCTCTTCTTGCTTTTCAACTCGCCCTTCCTCGAAATCGGCGCCTTGGCTACTTTTCTGTTTATTTTTTCGTGGTGATCCTCTTTCTACATCCTCTGAAGCACTTGTGGACTTATCTTCATCATCATCTTCATAGTTATAGGCAGGAATTTGATGAGAAATATAACTGGGACCAGGGCGAATTACTTCTTCATCTTTGTTTGACTGTTCCTTCTGTAGCTTCTGATGTTGTTTGTCGGACCTCTCGAAGAAATCTTTTAAGTGTTCATCATCGAAATATGAAGCAAAATCATCTTCCTTTTTGCTTTCACGCGGTTGAAGATGCTCCTTCTCTTTCTGCTGTGGAGAGGTTTTAACGGATTGCTCATTTGATTCACCAAAAACTAAAACAAATCAATAATTAGTTTGCATATATTATTACTATTAATTAATATTATGATTATTATGATTATTATTATTGTTATTATTATTATTATTATTATTATTATTATTATTATTATTATTATTATTATTATTATTATTATTATTATTATTATTAATGAAAACTAACTGTGTGCTGGTGTGAAGTAAGTTTCAAACTCGACAGGCGTTACAAAGTCACTTTTTTCGGAATTATCTCCATCTTCTTGTGTTGCAGCAGTAAGAGCAGGTGAAGTCTCTTCTGCAAAAATTTTGGCATAATCACGATCATCCTCTTCTTCTTCATTAGCTTCCTTCTTTTCTTTATTGTCGTAGTCATACTGCGCTTTTACTAGACATACTGCCAGTAAGAGGCAAACCTAAAAACATGTTTAAAATATTACTTACTATATAACTAGTCAATTCAAAAAGTAAAAACTTTCACTTTCTTATTTAAAAAATATATGCACTGCACTGTAAACACCATCTCTTTATAACACAATTAGCGATACGCATTACAGGTCACTAACCTTTGATAAAATGCTTCTCTGGAGAAGCATTTTGCATGCAGCTCACGAGTCACAAAAATTAATAAAATTAATGCAAATTCCCTTACTAACTATTTATATAAAGGTTTCCCACTACCAACGTAAGCTAATCCACGTAACTTGAAAGCGAATTGTCTCGCTTTAAATTCCAATATTTCTTAAAAACACAGTCCATTCAACCGAAAATGATTGGATAGGTCAACTCAAGCGTAAAAAAGTCGTTTTTCAATACAATTCAAAATATATATATAACTTATGATTTATCGTTTTTACACGTATTGTAAGACTGGAGATAAGTCAATGCATCAGTAATTCCTATTTAGGTAACCTACCTATTGTGCCTTACTGACTGGGTTCATAGTTGGTTAATATAATATTCAATTTGTTTACACTACAGTTATGGAGTTTTTCTTGATAAGTTTTAAATATTCGACTACATAATCCTAACATTAAATATTTCCCCTCGAATAGCCACTTGTGCTTCGTATGTATGGAAAAAGTTGATTTAATTTACTACTAAATCAATATTTAAATTGTAAAACTTCACGGATTGTAGTTTGTATAAAAACTTTTCGTGAAATGTGCTAATGGGTGAAATACTTAAGGTTAGTCCCTTGTCCGCTCATGCACATTATTAGCAATTTTACTATTTATAAAAAATGTAAATAAACGGATTTACCACCTGCTGCTGATTCTATACTGATGAGAAACTACCGGATTTTTAATCAATATTTTGTCAAATATTATCGTCCTTCATTATTCTAACTTCAGTAATATGAAATTCCTGCTCATGATACAATCATAATCTGTTTCTTTATAAGAGGCGAAACATTGACAGAACGATAAGTTACTAGTGGTGAGAAACACTGTAGTGCCCTCCTCCGATCTGTGCTACTATCCGTCAGACAATTATTCTCTATTTATCATATAGATGTCATTATAGTTTTGACCTCTTAATCGTCTTAAGGAACACGATCCTATTTATTTATTTATTTATTTATTTGAAGGAAATGCCGAAAATAACTATTCCCCGGACTATATGCCCCGTTGCATGATTCCGGCATCTCCACGAAAGTCTGTTGACAATAATTATTGTCTAATTGACAGATAGATAGCGACCTGCTTTAATAATTGTCGACTGGATAATAGCACAGACCGGAAGAGGGCACTATTGCTCTTCTCACCACAACTAACATACCACAAAGAATAAGTGCGAAACCAGTCAATGTCTGCTGGTTGGTCTCGATGGAATGGCTCTAATGCAACGCCAGTTGGGGTATATAGTCCGTGGAGTAGTTATTTTCAGCATCTCTTTCAAATATATTGGTAGAAGGACTTAGTAAAACCCGTGTCTACGTAGAGTCGAGATTTTAGGTATTTGAATTTCTCCTATAATATTCCGGATTTCCGAACCAACTTCCATACTTCTTCTATATAAGACAAGGCAATTACAATTATCAAGACTCGTCTTTTTTCTTCAAAAATATAATCTATCCAAAAATCTAGATTCTGCTCAACAGAGTTTTATTAAATCCCTTATCAACGGCAGAAATCAAAAATATTACCAAAATGAATTTATAAAAAACAAAAACTTAATACTTTCTATATACCTACGCCTTAGTAACTTTAAAAAGAAAAAGATAAATAACTTTATTTGGCAGTACTATATCCCAGTTGAGGAATCTTCATTTAATGAATTTTGATTGTATGTGCCTTTTAAGAATTTGAAGTTAGGGTAGCTGACTTCAAAGTTATTTTTTAAATTATAGACTTATGGAGAAGTACACCCAACAAAAACAAGTCCAATAGTCAATTAATGGTACAATATCAATATAATGTATTTTTACATTCTACTTTAGTACCATTTCCTGTTCACTAATTGGATACTTATCTGCTTGGTTAGTTAAGGTT
Organism: Pogonocherus hispidulus; assembly: GCA_963924545.1. NCBI lineage: Eukaryota > Metazoa > Arthropoda > Insecta > Coleoptera > Cerambycidae > Pogonocherus > Pogonocherus hispidulus. The sequence continues at coordinate 87,611,097 of OZ004692.1, forward strand.
TCTGCACTAAACATAGCATTTATTTTACAGGTGAAATTTCATGGTATGCTTTAAGAGAATACTATTCACCTATGACAAATGATTTTTGCTGCTTCATCGACACAATTTGGGTCCATTACTGCTATTTGTATGAAAATTATTAGGAAAATTTCATACCTTCATATTTTAACCAATCAGAGGCTTTTTTTTTTGTTCAGTTACCATGCCAACCCAAAAAATTTCCGGAAATTTTTAACATTGTGTCAAATTAATAACTGGAAATTTTTCTGTCATTTAAAATGTCAAAATTAAGACGCGGGAGTTGAATCAATACATTTCCTATGCTGGAATTTAAGTAATATTCTCAAAATTAAATTATGTTCCACCAATATTAGTAGATCAAAGAAAAATATAATATGTTTTTAAGTTATTTATAAAAAGTTTATTTAACTAAACTTGGAAAATGGTATGTTATTTCACTAAGAGATTTCGCATTTTATTAAACATATAAATTTTGAAGTAGATACTTCAGAATAATTATCAAAAATAAATGATGTTCCACCAATATTAGTAGATCAAAGTTAATAAGAAACAAAAATATAATATGTTTTTAAGTTATTTGTAAAATATGTATGTAACTAATCTTAGAAAATGACATTTTATTTCACTAAGAAAACTCACATTTTATTAAGCATAATATTTGCAATGCTCGAAGTACTTCAGAATAATTATCAAAAATAGTTTCCTTTCCAAAGCGGAACATTTTCAAAAATACAATCTAATAAATCAGCAAATTGCACAAACACAATGACAGGATGACAACTGGTGGAACTTGACCAAGGTACCGTACTTGACAGTCGTAAAAAATGTTTGTTATTGCTCATGGCTCACTATGAGGAATTAATGTTTGTCATTCGTAATTAAAATGTTCAATTTTGGCATAATATTTATAAAGTAATGGTGTGAGTAATTTTCTTACCGAATATCCCACGTGCTTAAATTAAAAACCGGAAATTTTTCCTCGTTCATGAATATTTTAAGAAAATTATCCCTCGCCTGCGGCTCGGGATAATTTTCAAAATATTCATGACCTCGAAAAAATTTCCGGAAATAATTTAAGCACTAGGGATATTATAAGTGAAAATTTAATTTTCCCATGATCTGGGAAGAATGAGAATAACTTCCTCATCGAGATATAATTTCTTATAAAACCCATTTCAAAGCATTTTGGTTTGTAAATTAGTTAAATATATATTAATAATTCAAACTTTATAAAGCATCAACTTACTATTATTGTCACTTACATACACTGTCACGTATAAAAAAATGACAAACAAATTTTGAACGTAAAGAAGGCAATGTTTAGATTATGTAAAGCAATTGCTCTATGAAGAACTAAACATCCAGAGAAAACAGAAGAAACTATTACAAATAATTGATCTCCTTTTCCCGTATATTCTTAAAGAGAAGCAAATTAAGTGGAAAATAATTAATAGTATATTATGTCAAACAAGAAGGCAGTAAAACTCAATGTAAAAGAAATAAATACATGATAGAATAATTTACTTAGTATAGGTACCTACTTAGATAATAATTTTAAATTGTTTCAAGTTCTTTATTTTCACTTTGTAATTGCAAACTAAACTGTGAATTATATAAACAACTGTTACATTATCATTACACTAAAGCAACTCACATTTTCAAGAAAATTAATTAGCATAAAAACGTGACTAGTTATTGCATAGGCATGGTATAGCTACATTACGTAACATATTTCAGTGGCCCGTGGCTCAGTAAAATGGTAAAATTTGAAGTAGGTACTAATGTTACATTTCAGTTCACTGCTTTACATACCAAAGTGTTTTACCACTACGCGATTATTCATAGATTTTATAAGAATAAATTTAAATGAAGGCGTTTCCTATATTACTATGGCTATCGAGTAAAATTACTTGGCCTTTTACAAGGCCAGTTTTGTTTCAGAGTGGTTTCAACTTTGGTTTGGATCATGAAACACCGATTCCAGAAGATTATGTCACATTTTATAGACAGTTTTAAGTTTTTCTTCCAATAACACTGACCTAGTTGTATACATAACACCAAAACACTATACTGCACTCGACGCACATTTCGCCAACCAAGTTGGCCTAGCTAGCGAAACGCGCGTCAAGTAGGTACAGCGCGTCAAATTTTTTTGTGAGGCTATTCTCATATGCTTGAAAATGTATAAAAATTAGTATACGACTTGGAAAATACCTGTCATCTGTTTTTTAATTTTTTAAACATATATAATGTGGCTTATTTTTCATTGTCCATCTTATATCTTCTGATGCATTAAACCTTAAAGAGGGTTGGAGCCTTTGGTGTGAAGATAACAGTGACGTAGTTCTCCACATAACACCCAAACACTATAATACTGCACTCAACCTGACACTGAGTGCTGTATAGTGTTTTGGTGTTATGTGGAAAACTACGTCAGTGTTATCTTCACACTAAAGGTTCCAACCCCTTTCATGGTTTTCTTCCATTGTCAATAATTCTTCGTAAAAGATTCCATTTCTAATTAGCCATGAGTAGAAGCAATAAACTTAAAAATTAATTGATAATCGTTAATGTTCACTAAGTATTCCTAAACAAAGTAACATGCGGTCATTCTTAAAACACACCCTCTATAATAATGCTAAATAATAATCGTCGATAGTTAACAGCTAAAATGAATTCTTATTTTAAAGTTTTCATATTTTTGAAGGGCAGTCCTCGCTACAGCCGTGTCCCATGGTAGTATGACACCCTATGTATCTATCAGTATTTCACGTTTTTTTTTTACTTATAAGTTCTCGAAAAGCACGTATTAAATTCAGTTCGATAGAATATATATTTACAGATTACCTAATCATGTATTCATTTAGAAGTATTCCACCAAAAATAATATTTTCGATTGTCTATTAAGTGTTTTTTAAATTAAATGTACCGCATGCAATTTCAATTTTAATAACATAATTTGTTCCGTAAATCTCATTTCAAAATCAACTCAACCAATCAAGAAGTTTCCTTTAGGACAAGAGGAGCTCCTATATTATTTTGTAAAATACAAAATAAAAACAATTCTTATAATTTGTCAATAATAACATTATACTTACCTCGCCTCCATTGGTGTTATGCATTTCTGGGTGATTAAATTTAATGTATCGTAATGATCAAATGTTCACATTTTACACTTGATTGCACTGCATCTATTCTAGTAATATAGTAAATAGTTCTTTACATGTAATTTCATTCATAAATAGCTTGTGTCTACTATTCAAGTTAGGTGGTATTTATAAAAAGACAAAATCTTGTGGTTAACCCCAAATGGATGAATAGTTTCGTCACATTAGAAATATCCCATAATATAAGAACCTACTTCTTGTTAACTACCTATTTTGCCGTCACATTTTCAAATTCTTTTGAGGCCATTCTCACATTCTTGAAAATTAATGAGAATGATTATACGACTTGCAAAATACCAGTCATCTGTTTTTCAATTTTTTTATGTTGACTATTAAAGGTACCTATTTTTAAACATAACACATCGTTTTCTACATCATACAAAACTAACCTACGAAAGTATTCCCCTATTGTTCACATGTCCATCTGTGTGAATTATATGTGTCTTTGTCCTGAATTTAATATATACAATTTGCCTTATTATTATTATTAAACTAAAACAAGTTATTACCGAAAGTAATGTTTACTTGAAAGAATGAAGGCATTACCTTCAAAGTAGTGTAATTTTTTTTCTCTCATCACAATCTGACTACAACGATTTGAGACTCTGTATATAATGTTTTAGTACATGTCATATGATGTAATTATAAATTTAGACACTAAGTCTATATTACATCAGGAAATAAATAAATATATATATAGTGTGGCTGAATTTGCATTGTCCAGCTTATATTTTATGAAATATTAAAGATAAAAAAAGTTAAATAGAAGACTTATCAGAAGAAACCTGATCTACAAAATAGAGCATACAATTTTTTTCCAACGCTTACCTATTTTGCCGTCTATCTAACTTGGTTTTTATCCTTTTATTACAACTTGGTTATCTAAATAGAACACCCTGTATATTTTTACAGAGTCAGTTATGCTTAACACTTCAGCAAATGAAATTATTTACAGTCGACTGATATTTTGTTTTGATGGTTGCACATACTTTTAAAATGCCCAAAAATGTTTAAAATTCAACGGATTACAATTTGAATCGACATTATAACGTATTCACTTAATAATATGCAATAAAAGTAAATATTTCATAAATTAATTAAACTTCTTGAGAGGTTGAACAGGTAAAATACCAAGGTTTTGGAGTCCAGAAAAGTTCCACTAGATGCAAGATAAACATACACAGCGGCCGTAAAAAGTGAATGTTTGAGCTGGAATAGCAGGAAATAGCTTACCTTATTTCTTTGAGGGCAACATTTATTTGGAATTTTGCGCACGATTTTCCTGCTGGTGATGTCTACTTCCAACAGCAAATGTGCAAATGGCATGATGCCCCTCCATATTTTCTCCTCAATGTAAGGAATTACTTTCCCAAAGCGGTGGATAGGCAGCAGAGGGCCGCTTGAATGGTCACTACGCATCCCTGACTTAACTCCACTAGATTTTTTTATGGAATTATCTAAAATCCAAAGTGTAGATATTTAAACATACCAGACAGTATCGAAATAGTCTTGGTGGAGACAGCTAGTTGTCAACTGAAATGTTCCTCAAAGTGTTGATGATTTACTTTAATTCGTTGAGGACAAAGCGGAAACAAAAGTTGGTGACTTTCTGAATAATTGCAAACAGTTGCAAATACAGAAGTTGCCAACTTTATAGGTGGAATCGCGTCTTTAGACTATATGCGCCATATACATCCAATGCGGTAATTTTCCAATTTTAATTCTTCTTTCCGCGACAGAATTTCCGTAATGTGGTCACAGTGTTGAATTAAACTTAGGTCTGAATATGGTAGCAAAAAAAATAGAAATAATTAATTCAATTACAGCAGAAATACCATGAATAAATAACAATAGTGGAAGGAAGTGAAATCGAAAATTTGTCATTTACACATAATATATAAATAAACGTTCTTTCAAATTGAGCAGTTAACAAAAATACCGCACAAAACTGAGTTTCTCACTGACATTGTTTAATTTCTTTAAGTATATATTAATTCTGGAATGTTCAAATATTTTCGCCTTGCTGAAATTGCAAATTTCATTCTAATAATTTGTTGCTAATCGACACTTTCAAGTCATTAACTGTTTCTTAACAAATTTTCACAATGAACTGCATGCATTACATGTCAGTGACCAATTTCATGGATTAAATGATAATTGGGACGTAAATTTTACTTTGTGTTCGGTAGCTAGCATTATTGTCTTTATACAGCCACAACAAAACCAAAACTACTTTTGGAAATACTCGTATGATATATTTTAAATATCACTTTAAAGCCATTAACAAGCAGGACTCTTATGTATAGGTAATGTCTGTAACTTATTTGTGGTGCATTTTGACGATTCATAGTTTGTTTCTTTTGGGTTTACACCATCTGTAAAATTTAGTTAATATATCAAATATTATTTTATCATACGTTATACAGTGGTTTTTTGGGGCAAACTTTAGAAGTTTGCTTTGTTACTACACTTTTTGTTTACAACAGAAATTTTTAGAGCATATTCAACATATGTATTACTAATATGAGGTACTTTGAATATTATGAACTATAAAATAGTTTGATTTGTATGAAGATTAGGATATTTGCTATCGAAATATTCGTGACCGATAAATAATTTTAGATTTGACCGTGTTTTCATTATTAGTCTGGAAAATATTAGTGGGGTGTGTAATATCAAACATTTTTTCCAAATAACTAATACAATACAATACAATACAATACGATACAACAATGGCTTCTAAAAATATGGGTAATAATAGTAAATCTCTTTCCTCGCCTGTCCTTGTAATATTTCGCAAAATATTTGCTATTTAAGTGGTTCAATTCGTTCAGACAAATGGAGTCGGATCGGATAACCTTTATACGGGATGGTTTATTTATTAAATAGACTTTTATGTCACAAATTGATTTTATTTCAGAATATCAACGATTGTAAACTCAAACTATTTGATTGTAGGTCCCGGCCATAAAAACAATGTTGGCATTTCCAAAACTACTTTTGCAAAAGAATAGATAATGAATATGCCACATTATTTGAATTTTTAGATGAAAAGTGGCATTTTAAAGTTAATCGCACAAGGCACGAGCAAAAATCATATGTAATTTAAATAAAACTGTAACTAGTAGGTAGCCATGATTTTGTTTTATCAAAATATCTTCCGTCACGTTTTGTCACCAAAGTTTGTTGTTAAATTGTAGATATTCCAAAAAAATTGCGCTATCAAAAACTAAACCACAATAATTTTATGACATTTTCTTCATAAAATCACTTGAAGAATCCCCTATACTTTAGTTTTAAAATACCTTTATTTTGTGTAGGTATTTTATTTTGTAGGTAATTTGTAATTTTACTTATTTCAAATCCTAAATGATTCTAAAAAATGGGATAAGTCAAATACTTTTATTTCAATCCAATGTGTCTGTTCTCGTTTATGTTGAGTTTATTTCTTCTGCAATATTAACGGAAAATGGAAAAGACGACAAAAAAAAAAAGATGAAAAATATGTGATGAAGACCAAACGTCGGATTTCAAATTTGAAAGCGTCATCTGGTATAGGATAAAAAGTAGCAAAGACGAAGTGTTATTCGTTTTAAAATTTGTTTTCAAATAACGTAAAAAAAATAAAAGGTGTTTTATGAAATTTTGTTTTATTCCGGCTAAGTATTCGGACTTTTCCAAATTTCAACACAGCACATTAATAAGCAACAAATTGCGCAATTTTTCCATAATTTAACAGACCCTATATCTCTTACCTACGGTTTCAGGTATCTTTCATATTATTGGATTTTATAACTTCTAACTTATAACGGTTTACCTATATATTTATTAGATATATAGATATTAAAAAAAAATAACTAAGTAATACAGGGTTTGTCACTCAGACCTCAGAGTCGGTTCTCAATTACACAGTTGCTTTTGAATATTACACCTTCTGTTTTGGGGATATTATGTCAGATGACGGTTAATTTAATTAAAAATAAAAAAATACTTCTTATCATACAAAGAGTTCTATCGTACAAACCTTCTACTGACGAAGAGTTGAGGATCAACTCGAAACGTTTAGGATAATTTCTTTTAAATTTTATTATAATAGGTACTAATTTTATTTAAACATATTTTAAAATATGACATGTACTATTACAAAATTTTATATAAAACTGAAAAACCACTAATCAATTTTTAATTAATTTATCAAATATTACTTTATTACATATTATACAGTGGTTTTTTGGGGCAAACTTTAGAAGTTTCCCTTGATACTACACTTTGAATATTTAATTTGTAATACTTGCTTATTTATTAAGTGTTAACTTAACCTAACTAAAAATATCGAAAATTTACTGTGAAAGAGGAGAAAACAATAAGTTAGTAAATTAAGACTTACGTTGAGGTACCTATTGATTTACATAAATAATTGTACTTTTACCGGAATCTTTTTGTCTAAAAATGTCATCATACCCACCACACTATTCCAGAAATCCCTATTGCGATTTTATTACTACATTCATTCATTTCAAACTATTTGAAAGTTATACTCTGTTGTGTGGAAACTGTGGCGAATCATTGCGCTATATCAGCACAGCACAGCGCAATGAACAGTAAAATGTTGCAGTGAATCTGCACACAATCGTTTCTTGGTTTGGATTTGATTCAAGTCTGTGCGAACGGTACGGGAATACTTAGGTACTCTAATATAGTACTAATTTCATTAGAATCGATATAATTTTAGGCAGAGGGCGCCAGCTGCTTATTTAAAAAAAACATTTTGACTTTATACAGTGACCCACCGCGAACACTATCCATCGGTTATGAAAAAACTATAATTAGAAAAAATCTGAAAGTTCAGTAGTGTAGCAATATCGGTGGGGGCCATTCAGCTAAAATATTTTCAAGACGGTGGCACGTCCGGTTATACTGGAAGTAGATGTTAACTTGCTTATTTTAAATAGGACATCCTATAAATTATTTCATTTTTAAATTCCAGGCAGAATTTTAAACGCATTTTATATGTAAGCCAACCAAGTGTCACCGTCGTAAAATGCTACAAAATTTTTAGATTTATCCTAATTATAATTTTCACATAATCGATCGATGGCTCAACCGGTGGGTCACCCTGTATTATTCTATAGCACCGGTTATAGTCGACAAAAGTAACGTCTGTTGGGGTAAAAATTTAATGTACGATATTGTCATTTATTTGTGACACATCTACTGTATTCATCAATAAATTATTTTAATCACAAACCATCTGTGTAATAATAAAAACAAATAGATAAATAAAAGTATAATATAGATGCTAATTTTTCCCGTCCCCACAAAGTCCCCTCCCAAAAAAAAAAAAAAAAATGGAATCAAATGTAGGAGAAGCAACTATTCAGTAAATTAATTACAGCTGATGGATCTTAAGGAGGCGGCCTTTTGGAATACAGGTATGTTTAACAGAAATGTCACAATTTTGAGTCTATTATCTTACCCTGAGTTTGAACACATTGAATATGAATTTAATCCCTTCAGGCATCACAAATAATAATTAACTCCGTATCGTCGTTTAAGTATACACAATTGGGTGCTACACAATTAAAAGCCAGTAGACTAATATATCCAAGTAGAATTATTTCTTCAGGAATAATACAGATCCGACAGACACTCAAGAGACCTTCGAGAGGAGAAGTCGGTGTATATCCTCCACGCTCTCGCCAATATTCATTGACCTTGGTCATGATCTGGGATGGTTTGGGGTCGAGCGGGATTATCGCTCTTTACCCTCCCCATCGCTGTAAGGCTGAATTGCCTCGTAGAGGTGGACCCCCTCCTTCATTAACCCCGATTACAAAAAGTGATAGGTGTGGGCTATCCATGGGGTCTCCTCCTGTCCTCGTTCTACCCCGCAGGCTGGGTAGGATCTGCTGGCGCTTTTTTCTAATGTCTTCTTTCTTCGCCTGCATGTCTGATCCGCCCTGAGTTGTCTGTCTCGGGCGGGTAGAAACATAAGAAGATCTTACTCTCATCCTGGGTCCAGCACTTGGAGTCTTGGCCGCTTGTGTACAGCGGCCTCATCTAGTTCGTAGTCCACGGCTTCCCGGATTACCGAGTTGCTGTCCTTCTGCAAAATAGCATATAGATTTTTTTTAAATTTTATGGACTCTATGGTAGCTTTCCTATTTGGTATTCAATCATCTGATCATTATCGAATGTTATTTTCTTAGAAACAGAAGATTTGTAACTGAGTTATCCAATATTTTTTTCATAGCTCAATTTTAAAACCATGAACTTCACTGCATTGTTTATTGTACTATAATGCCTACATTTTTTTCAGTGTAAGTATGGATCTGTTATAATATTATGCAATTTGAAGAAAACGTTATTTAGGAATCGTTCACTTCTTTCTGATTCCGGGGCCTTGTTATTTTTAGCAGTGGTAAAAAATATTGCGAATCATTTGTCACAATTTCCACAAATTGACCCAATGAAGTAGCTCGCCCTGTAAGTTCGACACGCTTTCTTTGAATAAAACAAAAACTATATTTGTTTAACGAACGTTTTTATATAGATAATTAGCCATAAAACTTCTCAGCTGAAAAAGTAGACAATTACACAGTCCGCTTATAAAGGAGCAAAATAGCTGTATTTAGGTAATAGTAACGTTAATTAAACATTTTACCCATCTTTGTAGAATAAATTGATTTGTTACCGCAATTTATGTGATTTGCCAGCAATAGCAACTAATATATATATATACCACTTTGCGTTTAATAACAAATTTAATGATAGGGAAAGGATCTGAAAACAATAATTGAATTATATTGAAATGGATGTTCACTTTTATATACCTTTCTGAAACCTAGGTAAAATGTATTTGTATATCCATGCAAAATGAAGTCACATCACAAGACACAATTTTTAAAATAAGAAACATTCATAAATTTTCAAGTGTTACTGAAGAAATCAGGAATTCCAAATAAGAAGGAATACCTATGCTATTAATGAAATTTGTATATAATTTTGTGATATGTTATTTCTAACGTTAATAATATTAGTGATGCATTTTAAAAATACCTCGTTATAACAGAAAGCAATTTATCATTTATATTTTTCAAATTCCGCTTTTAAATTAAAATATTTCGTTATATATTATCTAGTTAGTTGTGTAAAAAAAAAAATTTGGATGTTTGGAATTATTTATTTAAAAAAATATATATAGGTTTTGCAATAATCGTTTTATTCTAGAAAAATATTCACATATACACAAACACCTGTACACACACGTTATTACGGTATATTACCTAACGAAATGTCAATACAGTAAATAGAATACCTGCTTGAAAATAATGAGGATATATAATTTTTTTCTAAAATTCTTGTTTAAACAGATAAACGTTACGATAAACGGATTAAAGTTTTCAAAATACGAACTGTTTTTAAGTATTTTCAAACCACCTTAAAGGAATAAATTCCATAATCCTTAACTTGAAGTTCCTGTCGATTAATTTTTTTTACCTGACAGCAGAGATCAATAAAGTTGCAGAGATTTTTTTATATACATAAATCCATGTACATGTGATTTCATTGCATATTTAGTAGCCTTTTTACATGGTTTATTTGTTATAGCTCACTGTTAAAGGCACTGTACTAAAAAACCCAAGAGTTTTTAGTACAGTGCATCCCCCATTTCGAATGAAATTTTATGAGACAAAGTGCCCAATTTCCAAATACAAGTAAATTGGTTTAAAAAGTTTTAAAATAACTCTAAAACAGTATGTTGACCAAAATAAAACTAGAATATTTTTTATATTTCAATATCCTTTTGAAAGCAATTAATAAAACTATTTTTGTTTTAACGTTACATCCCCTAAACCGTTAACAAAGAATTTTAAAGAAATGTGAAAAACCCCCATTATTTTATATGTTTTGCCTAAGTCCCTTGTTGTTGTTACACCCTGTGTAATGCTGCAAATGTTAAGCAACTCCCCTGTTTTACCTATGTCGCCCTTCTTTGGAGATTACTTACCTTGGAAATTCAATACCCTTTCTTTGCGGTGCGACTGGTACTACCAACTTATATAATGTTACATTCAAGCAGTAAGCAGTGTTACATTACTTAAAATCTCTTTCCTTCCGTACTTTCTGTGAAACTACCTATAATACAATAAAATTACCTTCCTGATCACAAGCAGTTTTCTATTAGGTGAAAATATATTAATAATTTGCTTGAACAGAATAACAGCAGATGGCGCAACATGATGCACTATCACTTATTTTAGATGCATTAGAAACATAACTAATAGAGCGGGAAGAATTTGTATGCATTACTGACTAATAAAATACTGACATTTTACAGTAAAACTGTAAAATATATATTCACGGTGTCCCACCAAAGATTCCATCTATCGATTATGTAGGAAAACTAAATACTTTAAATATTTTGTATATATTTAGGTACTGCTGTCCACTTTTTCTTTACAGCTAGCACCTTACTTCAAAACTGAATAGTAAGCCCAAAAACTAGATGATCTGTAATTCTTTGATAACTGTTGGAGATGATCAATAAAACTTTCTCACTTATGACCTTTTTCACCCCCTTTTCACTACAATAGTTAGCAGAACTGTCGTAAGTTTGTTTGTATTTTCATTACGATTTTTCAGGCAAGAGGAAAGAAACTGATCAAGACAGTCATCCAACCCCAGTTGACATATGCGTCAGCAGCATGGGCGGTTGCTGCAAAGACGTATATGAAGAAGATCCAGGCCGTCAAAAATATCGCACTAAGGCCGGTCGTACATATACGCGACATGTCTGCAACATTTTTGATAAGACATGTAGTGGACACATCTCATCAGAAAAATGTCGTAAAGAAATTACAGACCTCGTCCATTTGAGTGAATCATGTCGTCGGATGAGGATGCATACTGCTAGTGGCATTAGTACGAATAAGAAAAAGAAATAAAAGTAAGCCAAGATTTTGGATACATCCATATTCAGCTCAGTATATACATCGCAATATATTCAAAACTAGTCAGTCAAAAGAAATTATGGAGGATCCGACAAAATTTTTATCATTTTATAGAATGACACAAACGAGCTTTAAGGGACTTAGCTATTTTACCAGAGGAGAAATTGTCGATTTGAATAATTTTCTTGGTCGGAATCATATAACACTTCATATTTTGCCACTATATTTACGAATTTAATATTAAAAGCCGGGTCGTCCTTCATATTTGCTAGGAAGTAATGCATGCACCGCAAGATAAACGACAAATGACGCTTGAAATTAGAACATACACGGTGGTATGAAAATTGTCGTCGACAAGATAGAGCTTTTTCGCGACAAGTCTGTCAGATGTACGAATCTCGGTTAATAATCAAGTGTTTTAAAATGAAACATGTCGCAGACGTATTGCAAACAAATGTTGCATATATGTACGACCGGCCCAAGAACCGCGGTAGGTGCAACCTGGTACCTGAGGACACCCGATATTGTATACCGGGACCTCGAGTACGTCCCAGTCCTAGAAATCATCAGGAGGCGCGGAGTCAAGTTCTTCGCACGTGCCGAGACGTACAGTAACCCGCTAATCCGGGAAGACATAGACTACGAGTCCGATCCGGCCGCTGTATACAACTGGCCAAAACTCCAACTGCTGGACCCAGTGTGAGAGTAAGATCTTCTTATGTTTCAGATTCCACCCGAAACAAGCGTAGAGGGCTACCAAGCGACTAAAAAACGACCCTCAGACTTCCTCTCGAAGACGCGACCGCCGGCAGCGACCGAAACAGACTACCCCCGGTGAGTTAGGCATGCAAGCGAAGAAAGAAGACAATGCAGAACACCGCCAGAAGATCATATCCAGCCTGCAGGGTAGAGCCAGCGGAGGAGGAGACCCCACGAATCGCACACACCTATCACTTTTGTGATCGGGGTTGGTGAAGGATGGGGTCCATCTACGAGGCAGTCCAGGCCTATAGCGATGGAGAGGGTAAAGAGCGATAATCCCGCTCGGCCCCAGACCATCCCAGATCATGACCACGGTCAATGGATATTGGCGAATGAGGGATAGAGATATATTATTATCCACAGTCCATTACTATATTATGACCACGGTCAATCACGGCCATTGGCGGCGGAAATAAACGGCACTCTGTCGCAGTTTCTTTTACATCTGACGGCAAGTTGTCCGTGTAACTCATTTTTTTTTTTTATTGTAGTACACCATTCAACAGGCCTAACGGCCCAGTACTAGAATGGGAAAAAAAATTTACAAAATACAATTACAGTAAAATAATAAAACAATGAACATAATTAACATCATCAACATAAAACACAAAGAAATATAAAAACACTTAAATAAAAGATAAACAAAACCTATCAAATATGGGTATACATTATACATTAAAATTACATATATTATCTTCAAAGTGCAGTTTGCCCAGCAATCCTGTTATCGCTAGATTTAGCAATTTATACGCTTTTATCTTTTTGTTTTACCACTTATTATTATTATTATTATTATTATTATTATTATTATTATTATTATTATTATTATTATTATTATTTATAGGTTTAATAATTGGCATAGTACAGGGTTATAGCTATTGATGATGAATGTACCTACTAATATCTCGAAAACAATAAGATATAAGAAAACAGTCTATTGGGGAAAGACCTAGACTATTCTATCTGTTTGGTGTTTTTGAGATATTTTGGAAAAAAAATTAAATTTGTATTTTCGGAAATAAGCTTTTTTATTTATAGGAGTTCATAAAATCTATGAAAACATTGTTATAGAATCCATCTTCGACATTTGATTTTAATGTCTCGGTTGTAAAAAAGCAACTTCAACTTCATTTTCCTTATGGGTTCCACACTGAATGTGTAGCGGTGAAAGAATTTCAATAATATAACCAGAGACAATATATAGAATTTATTGTTATATTTTATAAACATTTAGAAAAAAGATCAAACAATAGTCTTAAATATTATTTAATAAAATTATTTCTTATTATTAATAACAAATTAAGGTTACATAAATAAATAACAAACACAATCAAAATTTGTAAACACAATTTGTTTGTAATTCAAAGTCTTAATATTACAAATCATATTAGGTATAATACTCGTGGTTTTCTAAATTATGACGTATCATACAAGATGTTTATTACATAATAATAAACAATAATAACATAGTTACCTACTAACCCGTTATACAGAGTGGGAACTGTGAATATCACGATTGGTATCTGGAAAACAGTGACAGATACGAATAATAAAGATTAAGATTAAACAATAATGATAAAAATGAATATACATCGCACTGTAAGTACGGGAGTTATAGCAGAAAAATTAAAAAATTATTAACACTTTTTTATGTTTCCATAACTTTGCTTCAGCAGACTTTTGAAGCTTATACTATATTAGATTGACCCAATTTGTTGAAAGCTTTCCATTTTCATACCCCACACAAAAATTTTCAATAATTTGGACTAGCCAACTAGATATTTAGAAAGAATTTTCAACTTTTGATTTTCTTATCCTCATTGTATTTTTGCTACATTTGTGGCAGAACGAAAAATACGAGTATAATGACATATTATACTTTATATTTTCTTTAATAAACATATATGCAACGGAAAAAGAAGAAATGTGCAATACATTAAGATGGAGTGGAAAATATTTACTGTTTTTTGTCGAATAGTACAGTGTGGTAGGTAGCGTTGTTATTATTAATCATTAATAAAAATTATTTTCTGAAGCATACATATATTATGGGTGACAAAGGAATAAAAGTTTATTTAGCCCTCTTTGATGCAAATTTTAAATTATAATAAATATATATTATATATATTTAAATCATATATAATATAATACTTAATATCGGGAAATTTGAGTATGGTAATTGAACTACTTTAATCAAACTGTATTCAAAATCTACAGGTACTTAAGCAAAATTATTAAACTCAAAGAAAATTACTAATTTTTAGTTTTTCTGCTTAACTCTATTACTGTATAAAATATATTAAATTATCTGACATATTTTTACTCGACAATGAACTACACAACTTTTTCTTCATTTAACCTTTTTGGCACTATCACCGTTTCCTAAAGGCTACTAATGTAATTGAGAATATATCAGTGTTATATAAATGTAAATCGCAAATAGGTCGCGATCTATACAATTAGAAAATGTAAGTACGCTAAAATATTAACCAACCAGAGACCAATGTCTCTTGTAAACTATTAGTAATATTGTAGTAAGTCAAACAGGCAATGATCAATTTTCTTTTTAAAAAATATATCTACTTCTGAAATAAAAACTAATATCAAACAGATAGCAATTAAATAATTTTAATTTTAGAAATATGATTTCAAATGACCACTGCTCTTTTCAATGAACCATAGCAGTCAGTTCGAGACAAGACGATATATTTCAATGATGTATCAAGAGGTAAGAGGTACATTATGTCATAATTTAGATATATGTACTATAGTAGGTCCGCAGTATGGTTTAATTTGTCGCTTTACATTTCTATAATCCATTAAAGAAAAATTAGACACGCAAAGTATTGTACTTAGGTAATTCCGTCCTATTTCCATAATATGATGTTTTTAATTCTATTTATCAAATAACAATTAGCAAAAAATATGTCATACACCCAATTTAATTTTTAATAAACCTAGAAATCTTTCACCTTGTAATTACCATTAAATTAAATTGGCCAAAAACTTTAGTGCTCACAATATCATACCACATATCCGCAGACTTATCCACTGAGAGTCCACTTCCAAATGCAACATATAAAATACCAGATATTGCTTTATGGCGTGAGGCCTCGCAGAAAGTCAAATATATGTGTATTCTTTTTTGTTGAACTCTTTGATGTTGTGGACCTATCAATCCTATATGTAATATATGTTTTAAATATTATGGTTCAGATTACACCATCGTGGTTTGGAATATAACTATACAACCACTTGCACTTGTACAGTTGCCTGATACTAAATTTATATTTTACATATTGTTAAATAACCTGCGGAAAATACCTAAGCGTCACAAACCGATCGAGTAGGATGTTCTTCAAAATGTAATATGTTGAATTTTATTATCGGATACCACAGTTTTCGCTCTATTTCTCTTTTCGACATTTCTTACTAGGTAATCCTCGTAGTTGAAATCTGGTTGAAAATATTTAAAATATGGCGAATTTCCTTATTGCCTTCCTCGATCATTTGCGGTTAGTACTAATATTTGTTGTAAATTAAATATTTTGTTAGGTAAGTATCTCAGTAACCATTACAGCAAATATAAGTAGGTATAGTCTATATAATGTCAATTGAAACTGTAAAAAAAATACCGGCAAAAGAAAGACCTGCACCTCGACGGCGGCCTCTTTGTTTACGCACGTGTGTCGTTTGTCGAAATTTTTTATGCAGTTTCAATTGAGATTATATATTAGATAGATTAGATAGATTATTATTATATTTCTAGGAGCTCGGTGTCCGAGCGGTTAAGACGTCTGATTTTCAATCGTTCTCCGCGGTTGACAACGGTTCGAATCTCACCGTGGTCAACTTTTTCTAATTGCTTCAATATTAAATCTGTGTGTATAAGGCTGGTAGCGTTCTTAATATGCAACTAGTACTACAATATCACTGTATAAATGGCTAACAACCTACTGTACACTTTAATGAATAAGGTTTTCCAGGTTTCCCTTATTCTCGTACTAAATGGTAATTAAAGTTATAACATCGTAAGTCGTTCCTGGGCGCACTCGCGGCCCAAAATAATAATATGCCGCTCCCTCTCCCACACAAGTCTCTGACTTCCGGGCTCATCACTAAGATGAGAATGAGGGATAGAGATATTATTATATTATTATTATTATTATTATTATTATTATTATTATTATTATTATAAAGACTATACCTCTAAGTATGTTATATGGATACAGTAATAATTTCATAATAGTAATATCTTGCATAATTTATAGAAATATATAGGAAGACCTATTTAAAAAAATGACAAATATCTACTTTGTTATGTATAACCAATATACTTGTTTTATTATACTGAAGATCTATTAGAATATGAAGTACACTATAACTATAGTATACTCAGCAATAAATGCATATAAATTCTGCAGAAAAGTAGACTAATTCCTTGTTCAGAAAGTTCAAATTAGATAATTTTACTAGGAACATTTATTTTCATAGGAGATACACATGTTATATAATGAAAAATTATCAGTAGATGGAACTATAGTCCTAATTTAGAAACGCAATTGAAATTTTTGGTTCAGCCATATGACGTTGATTGTAATTCTAGAGAGGCTACGAGCTTTTGGTCCCCACATTACTCTTATGACACGTTTTTTGGATATCAACCCCTTTGAAAACATCAATCCTTACCTTTATGTAACTGCATTCATAAGAAAGTTTATATCTACTTATGACAACAACGGAAGTATCCATATAATGTGATATGGTTCCCATATGAAACCATTAGGTATATAAATTTCGTAGGTACCTAATTGTTTTATAAATTCAGTGTCAATTCGTCCTTACAAACTCCTTGTATTGTTTTTATAGATACTGTTTAGGTCAAGATTTTGTTCGATAATGTAACTATTTTACTTTACGAAAATAGAAAACTTTAAAAATATAAAGCATTATTCGACTGAAGATTTTTCCGATATTTATGGTAAAATGTTGCGCTAATAACCAATCTATTATCACATTCCTCATCGTAACTCAATTGTAACAAAGTATGCAAATTACCTTATTTCTATAATGAGCTTTCACTGGACAGTCTTGTTGTTTTGTTAATTGCCTTTCTTTTTATTAAATTTTAGCCTACATAACATTACTAAGTAATAATAAAGTAACTTTAATTTTGATAGGTAATTCCCAAACACATTGTCTATCGCTGACAGTAGATAACTGAGTAGAAAATATTGTTTATTAAACATAATTGTCTTATATAATTAACAGTTAACACACACTTAAAACTAAAAAATAGAAAGCTGCATTGCTTTTAGAGACGTTAAAATAATAAAAAAGAGTAAAAGCTGGAAAATATAAAAAAAATCTTCACCTGAACTAAGAGAATAATGTCAAATGATATTGACCCTTAGATAGGCGCGCAGAGTACCCACAATTCCAAGCAATTTGTATTCAATTGTATCTTGTTTATGCATCTCAATATACATCTTTAGATATACAAATTTAGATAATCTTACAAAGGTTTGATATTTTTAACATAGACATTTAGCAAGGATTTTTGTTTTTCATTTTTGTGTTTTGCGTTATTTAGTGAATTGAAGTAGGTAAAATAATCTAACCATAATCTAACCTTAAAATAATTTCAGATGTATAAAAATAGACCATTGGCACAAACAGAATTAAAATGTAAATAAATTTTTGTTCTTCAATGAAGAGAGTAATCCTAAATTTAGTAACCATATTTTGCAAAAATATTATTGTCACACTTATTTTAGCCCAAAATGTAAGTAAACAAAAACTATCTGTTTCAACCCAAAAAAGAAACATGTGATAATTAGCAATGAAGCACTTATGAGACATATGACTGCTTTTATCACTCCTTTTATCCTTTGTTTCACCCTAACTAGCACGTGAAGTCCCTGCCCTCATCGGTAATTTGAATCTCCAGTAGAGCACAAAATAACGTAATAGTTATTTTTATTATATAAGACGGTAAAAAGCTGCTTGACCTGTGAGTGGAAAATGTTGATCCACGAGGACGAAGGAGCGAGTGAATTAATTTCACGAGTAGGTAAAGCATTTTTACCATCCTGTGTAATATTCTATTTTATTCTTGATTGAAATATTTAACAAAAATTGGTAAAAAGAAGCCAGTTTGAATTATTGGGCGTTTAATTGGTTTAATCGATGTACTATTTACAGTTGTTATGGATTTTCTTTATAAAAGCTGCTACTTCTTTTGACTTTTATTAATATTAGTGACTTTTGGTTGAAATTATCCTAAAAAATGTGCAATTTTAATAAAGAAAACGGAAATAGTGATGAAGATGTAATCAAAATTGTACGTTTAATATTTATTAAAATTCGAGTCGTTAAGCATAAATTACATAATTATTATAGTTTATATTAGGTATATTATTAGTTTTGAAATAAATGACCCTTGAGTGGGTCAAATTGACATATGAATGGGTAAAAATTGTTTTCACTATTTTAAATAAACTGTTACTTTGACAACGAGTTTTGACTCGATAAAATAATAATTTACCATCCGCCATAGAATAAAATAATTAATTTGATTTGAATTTTGATTCATTAGTGATGATGATGGTCGTAAGTATTTTTAAAATTTTTTTTTATTTTACATGTCAAGTGCTTAACTTATTTCTAAATAACGAAAAAACTGAAAATTGAAAGCTATTTTGTAAGATGGCTGCGGTAACACTTGGAATATTTTATATTTAATTTTTTATTTTAGAATTAGATTATTTTAGATTAATTTTAGACATACTGCAGTTCAAGCTTTAGTAATATTTATTAGTTGTTTTATATTTTGCTAAAAGATAATTTGAAATAAGCGTCATGGAAGACAATAAGTGTATTCTTTGCAGCTCAAGCCTGGAAGCGATAAAAACCAATTTTAAAGCAAAACAATTTAAATATTTTAAAGGGGAGACGCTCCATATGCATAGTAGGTACTATTCTCTGGTGTTATTTCCGTTAGTATGGAAAACGAGAGCCGATATTTAATTTTTAAAATAGATAGGTAGGTACATAAGAATGCAATTTGCAGAAACAGAAAGAAAGTGTCTTGATATCCATCTCATCAATAGATCGAAATTCAAATCAAAATATTTTTATTAGGTACCAACTTTATATTTGTCTGCCATACAACTTGATAAAAATGTGTGTGCGGTAAAACACCCTTCAACTTTTATCTAAAACATTTTCGATATGCGATATTTCGATATTCCTATCCTTTAATGAGATAAGACAAGAACCTAAAAAACAGCCACACAAATGTTAATTTTTGTACGTTCTTACTGGACATTAGCACAGATTAAATATTGTACTCTGTGCCATTAATGCATATACAAAGATTTCCGTTTAGGAGAATTATTTCTAGGTAAGGGGTTATTTTTCCCTAATCTGATTGTACTGGTAGGCAATGGTTCTGAAATTCAATCGTGGTTTTTTTTAATTTATAGCACTACCTATATAACAGTTATTACAGTAACTCAAGTTAAACGACAACAAAGGCTAACGAACACCCTACAAAATAGCTCAAATTTAACTTTTTCTATAATTTTCACCATATATTCTTCAACTGTATTTTTTATATGTTTTCAATAGTTATTGCTAACATTGGACTCATAACTATTTTATTTCTCAGCAGCTTTAAAATATAAAACATCGCTCAAATCAGAATTAGCAACTCTTTTGAGTAGTCAAAAAAATTGAGACTGTTTCATTTAAAAAGAGAAACTGTTGAACATGACAAACTTGACGTTTCTTTCAATTGGATATTCTGAATTTACGGGAAAAACACGAAAAAGGCATCATTTGATGGATTTTGAAAGATTTATATTTGCCCTTGCATCCGTTTTACGTAATTTCACTATCTGGCAGATGAAAGTCTTGCAAAAAAAGTATCTTCGGCATTCAACTTATATTAACTGTGAATAAATTAAATAAATCGGTGCGTAGTTGAATTAAATCACATATTTTTGTGTTTATTTACATTCGTACTATTGGAAAATATAATACACTCATTTTATAATATTGTAGTTTACAACTTTATATTCTTTTTTTCTAACTTGACAGTATTTTTAAAAAGTATTCTAATACTAGTACCCTAATACTTAAAAAGTATCCTAATACAAAATATTTTAAATAAAAGTCCTGGTATTAATATAACAGTCCCATTTTCAAATGAAACATTAAACATAATTATTAAATAATTTGTTTTTTATTTTTAATATAAATAACATTGCGTTGGTTTGAAGTACTCCTTTGGCACATGTAAACATTTTTTAGTTATATGTTGAATGTTCATAGAAAATCTATTATTAATACCAATTGAATAGTGCGAAAGGCTATTTGTATTTACCTTAGTCCAATACTTATGGTTGTTAGAAACGTATAAACAAAAAGTAAATATTATTTTCTTACACATCCTAAAACTATTACTTTTGAAGCAAGAAATCTGTGCAAATAATACTTCTCTACTGGAAATTTAAAATTGAGGTAAAAAATCTTGAATTTGACGGAAAATTACAAAAAATTTGTGACTATCAAAAGTTCGACATCCACAATATAGATATCTAGATTTGGATATTCATAGTGAAATACCCAATTGATGTCAATCAATTTGCTCCAACATTGAAGTAAAACCATTTTGAGAAAACCCCATTTGAACGAAAACCACGTAACGTCTTAAACGGTTTTAAATTATTTTCTCAATAGAAAAGTGAACAGAAATCACGTTAGTAGTGGTGAGAAACACACAGTAGTGCCCTCTTTGAGTCTTTGCTACTACCTACCTATCTGTCTGGCAATTATTGTCAAACTGACAGACAGATAACGACTGTTTTTCCTCAGGCGCCATTATAGCAGTGACCTCTATTGTCTTTAAGAAAGACAATCCTGCTTATTTATTTGAAGGAGATGCCGGAGTAATGCCATGCCAGTCGGGGCGCATTGCCCGTGGAGTAGTTGTTTTCGGCATCTCCTTCAAAGAAATAACGTTATTACTTCTCTGTCAAAGTTCTTATTCTTATATACAAAGTAAATAAATACCTAATAGTTACAATTTGTGTGTTGCCTAACTATTTGCACAGAGAGAAATTATCGTTAAAAATGTCTATTTATTTACTAACACTTTGCAAAAACATATTTAGTAGGTGTCACAAAGTTGTGAAATGGTAAATAAATAAAAGTCATAAATTGTTTCATACAATTGCAGGACACTTACTTAATTTTATATGAATTTAAATTTCGAATTACTACGTTTACATGCAATGTCTTCACTGGATACAATACAAAATATTTAAGAAATTAAGACATAAGCATTTTTTAGTTAACTTTTAATCGGTAATACGCTTATTCATATATTATTATCATAAAGTACCCTTTTCAAATCCAATGTCTTGCAAGTATAATACTTGCAAGTATTATAAATCACAGTTTAACGGTTATAAAATATTATACTTACCATTACTACGGATTCTTAATAAATCAACCATCAGGCGTCATATAGCGAAATTTTTTTCATATAGATAAGTTCTTTGATATTATCATAATAGATTGTATACAATACAATCATTAAATTAAAAATATAAATAGCATGTAGAACCTATAGTCCGCAGTAATTGAGAGGTAAATAATGCTTTGGTAAACAGTTCTAAGATAATATTTGAATGTATACAAATGTCAAAACTACCTTACTAAAAATTACCTTCACCAGAGACTTATTCTATACATCTCTGCCTTCACATAAAGCTAAATATCTACAACTACAACTACAACTATAACAGACATGTTAGCGTAATTATATGTTTCTTACCAATATCGTACACATGTAGAAAATCCGAATATTACAGAGAATCTGAGAAAATATTTATGTGTAACAGGTGTGACTACTTGACTATTTTTAATAGAAATTTGTTACATTTAACTATATTCTTGCAAAACTGGTTGCATAATTTAAATACAGAACGAGGTCAATAGATATTTATTAACATTGATTGCAGGAATGATACAAGATTCAAACAGAAATTGTCCCAACCAACATTAGATATAGTAGGTGGTTTTGTACGAATAAGACCATCAACTATTTAGGTTACACTGTGTCAATCCATACCGTCTATAAATCGGTACCGCTTCGTGTCTCTTAAATCTGTAAAATAGCCATCTTAGATATATATTAGACTCTATCTTCAAACTTTCTTTTGTCGCACATTTCGCATCAATCATTTTTGTATATACATCAACAGTATTGTTAATAGTATTATTAATACTTACATTTCATTTGCGGATTACCTACTAATTATTATTTAAAATAAATCCAGATTAGATTAGAAGCTAACTGTTTCACATGACTGACAATGCTTAAAATATATATGGTCCACACTATATATGGACCACACTTAAATAACTCTGGCATTCGTTTAGTTTTCCTGAAGTTGCACCCACAGGAAAAATCCATTGGAGAATGAGATATGAGGTACAGATGAGCATGGTTTTACATAACTTAATTTCCTAACAAGGATAGATTAAAATATTTCAAGTCATACTATAAAAAGAAGTTGGCCAAAAGACAAATGAAGTCTTGGGCACTCCAAACACTTTCCATGAAATTCCTTTAGTGGAATTCCATGGTATCATGTATCAATATTACAAGTACAACTAAAGTAAATATTAACAAAAGTATTAGTTTAAAAAAAAGAGCTATATCGAACCTGAATAAGCGCACCTTACCAACTGTTTAGGGGGCGGTTATATTAGATAAGAATTAGTACGAAAAAGTATTCAAACAAATCCCTAAAAAATCTCTTGTTTGTGCGAAGACATAAGCCAGATTGGTTACACTGGACACATTCATGCACAAGTACATACAACTGTGTACATAGTTTAGATGCGTACAACTGCGTACATAGTTTTCAGTTTGTGATAGAATGCAATGGATTCAGCTAATAAATTTTACTTGTTGGAAACACCCTTAATAAAATAAACTAAAACATAAGCTTTTAGGTACATACCTATTTTGCTTCTGAGACTGAAAAAGGAGAATTTGAAAGAACTTTTGAAGATATTAAGGAAAATGATCCCAAATTATTTGTACATATTAGAAGAAAGCCAACCAACAACGATTATATTTTAAAAATTTTCAAAACTAAAATTCATAAACACTCAACCTTTCGAGAATGCATTTCATCACAATAAAAGTATATTAGGTATAACATAAAAGTAAGAAAGTTAAGTGTAAACGATAACACTGACATAGTTTTCCACATAAGACCAAAACACTATACTGCACTCAAGTCCAGTAACACTATTCTGCATTTGAGTGCAGAATAGTGTTTTGGTGTTATGGAAAACTGCGTCAGTGTTACCTTCACACCAAAGGTTACAACACCCTTCAAGAATAAGTAAAAACGCTTTATAGTAAATAAAGGTTTATTTCCTGAAATTACGTATATAGATACTGGGAAGCCCATTTTCAAGCAGTCTCATCATTTCGACCTTGGGAATCGTAAGAGATACAGTATGGGTAAATAATAGCAAATTTGTGCATTTGATGCTTATCAAAATGATGTGTTGCGGAAAAAAACGAGATTCGTAAAACCTTTTTTATCTTTTTCTGACGTTATTTGAAAACAAATTTTAAAAGGAATAACACTTCGTCAAAGCCACATTGCTTTTTTATCCTCTACAAGATGATTCTGTCAAATTTGAAATCCGACGTTTTGTCTTACTTCTGTAAGACAAAACCATCAACATCGAGACCATCAGCTTTTTTTTATAAGGGACCTGGAGTTTTTTATTTTACTTTTTGTTACCTTATTTATTTTTACTTAAGTAACTTACTTAAGTTACAATAGTAAATATGAATATAATAATTTTTATTTATTTTCAAATCCTACTAAATGAGTAAATACATTTATTTCAATGCAATGTGTCCGTCCACCTTGTTTTTATTAAGATTATTTCTGCAATATTAACGGAAAATGAAGAAGTCGGCAAAAAAAAACAATAGAAAAATTTGTTATAGCTTTTAGGGAATCCAAAAGTAACAAAAACTAAAGTATAAAATCCAGATCTGTATTAAAAAAAAATAAATTGATGATGGTTTCTGGAAGACGAAACGTTGAATTTCAAATTTGATAGAGTATCTTATAGATAATAAAAAATGACAATGACGAAGTGTTATTCGTTTTAAAATTTGTTTTCAAATAATGTCACGGAAAAATAGAAAAGAATTTATGAAATTTTGTTTTTTTTCCGGATATTTCTGAAAGTACTCCGAATTCTCCAAATTGCAACACACCATTTTGATAAGCATCAAATTGCGCAACTTTTCCATAATTTAACCCACCCTGTATCTCTTAGGTTTCCGAGATCACACTGATGAGGCTCGAAATGGGTCACCCCGTACAACTGTAAGTTAACAAATATACTTATTATTAAATTGCCAATAAACAAATATAGGCTTCGATGTAACACTCCTAGCCATTAATAAAATAATTATTGTAAAAAATTACCTGTTAGCTTGCTTCATTTCTTCAGCCTTCTATATTTTTTGTTTAAAACCCCTATATTGTTATTGCTTGGATTTTTGATCCCACAAAGAACGCCTTTCTTCTACAAGACGCATTTATTTGTCACAGTTCTTGTTTTACCTTGAACAAATATGGCATAAAAAACCAAAATATTTTATTCGTATCCAAATACCGCTCGATTTCGTCAGACTACATAAATATTTATTTATAAAATAATTGCAAATTCAGTCAAAATAGTTATTATTAACTGAAATATGGTCGAGAAGATTGTGTCTCCATAATGATATAAAATTGAATTATTTATATCCCTTTATATCACTTTTTAAACTTACGCTTAACATAATATATATACAGTCTGTCCATAAAGCAACCCCCCCCCTGCTAACTTTTGAACGAATCGAGATAGAGAGTTTTAACAAAATACAGGGTGAATCATGTAAACTGAAGTTCATTATGACGATAAATTTGATTCTTCAAATTGAAAGATGGCGCCACGGGCGCTGTCAACTCAATTTTTTTAAATGGCAAAGTGTGCCGTGTTGCACCTCGTTTAAAAGATAATTCAATTCTCTACTTTCTCGTTTTTGAAAAATGACAATCGAGTTAGCCGTTCTCTTGTTACAAGCGTTTCTGTTTCTAATCTGATCCATGTTAATTAATATTTTAATACAACAAATTATGAACAAATATTTATTAAAACTAAAAATAAAAGAATTAAAAAGTTGTTCAAAATGTTGTCCATTGACTTCTTGGCACATAAAAAGTCTACTTTGAAATTCTTGCCTGATATTTCCTAAAATTTCTGCAGGGATATTTCTACACATATGTGTTAGACGTTGCTGTAGTTCGTCGATACTTACTGGAGGAGTTCTGTAGAATTTTGACTTCAAATGTCCCCATAAGAAAAAATCAAGAGGAGTTAAGTCCGAGGAACGAGCCGGCCATTCTATCGGGCCCCTTCTGCTAATCCATCTGCCCGGGAAATGGTTATTTAAAAAATTGGTAACAGGTCCATAGAAATGAGGCGGCGCCCCATCTTGTTGAAATACAATACCTACTTTGAATGTTATTGCCTGCTATTCTTTCTATCTTTGGAAAAATTTCCACCCGCAGCATTCTTAAGTACCGCTCTCCTCTTAAATTTTCTCTTAAATCTGTCAAATCTATCAAATCGAATAACTTAAAAAAATGAGAAAAAACCTGTAGAAACGTTCAAACACCTTAAATTGAACGCTAAACTACTTCCTCGAAGCTTATTGGCGTTTCAGTGACAGTGGCAAGCAAAGGCAAGGAGACTTGACAAAAGCAAAATTTTTAAATATCGTTAATACAAACACTTGTAACTAGAGAACGGATAACTCGATTATCATTTTTCAAAAACGAGAATGTAGAGAATTGAATTATCTTTTAAATGAGGTGACAACACGGCACACTTTGCCATTTAAAAAAATTGAGTTGACAGCGCCCGTGGCGCCATCTTTGAATGTGAAGAATTGAATTTATCGTCAGAATCAACTTTATTTTACATGATTCACCCTGTATTTTGTTAAAACTCTCTATCTCGATTCGTTCAAAAGTTAGCAGGGGGGGGTTACTTTATGGACAGACTGTATATATATTAAGAAATCAAATGACAGGTACTATTTTAACACATACCTACCTAAAACATTTTAGTAATTTACTTAAACATTAAACTTTGTTTGGAGTTTCAATTTACTACGAAGCTCTAATTACAATCAAGTTCTTCTATACTTCCTGTTAGAAAATAATGATGTACTAATCCCGCATCTTCATTATCTACAGAAGTCAACTAATACAAACAGACTGTACCTCTTTGCTCTTAGGCCAATGTGTGTACTAAAAACCAAGCAGGCAGATACAAATTATGTACACTTTATTGCCAACTCTTTAAAAAATTCGGCATGTAATGTTTTATTTCCTTAATTTACTTATATTCCTAATTTTGTGACAAAACTACTTGCTAGAAAATCTGATTGACATACATGTTTAAAATGTGGTCACAACAATTAGTCTAACAAATTTATTAAAATACCAATTAGCAGTTAATTGTTAACTTTTTTATGTTGCAATTTCCGTTTCTCAACAGAAATGTAAATGGTTTTTATAACATATATAGCAACTTGATGAAATTTAATCTATAGAATTAAAAAATGACAATAAAAACAGGGTGTTTCATTTGAAAATGTATAAGCTTGTTATGTAATTTTTGTACTCCTGTATCTACTCCTTGTGATATCTCATACTGTCTATTAATTTTTTATAACTTAGTCTAATGGTTCTCTTCATAGTTATAAAAAATTAATAGAAAGTATGCCTTTATCACAAGGAGTACACACAAGAGTACAAAAATTACATATCAAGCTTATACTTTTTTAAATGGAACACCCTGTATTTAATGTCATTTTTTAATTTTACGGACTAAATTTAAGCAAGTTTCTGTAACCTTTCCTATACCTAAAATCTATAATTATTGAGATATATAATTTTTAATACCTATTGGAGAACAATATTAAAATGTGACTGCATTAAATGCATATTAAAATTAGGGTCAAGTAATCAGAATCAGTATTTAGCAAAACGCTATAGCTTTAAGATAAAATAATATTCGTTCCACAATATTATACAGGGTGCTTCAAAATTCATCTGCAGTTACTTACAAATTACCTGTCTTTAAATTGTCTTGTCAAATTTAATTACTTTTCGAACTGTGTTAGACATCCCTTTACCTATCAGATTAAATTACATCAAGAACTACAAATATGAAATGGATTTCCAACGACGGCTTGACGATTATACCTATAGTGACGAGAATCCTCATTGGTTCCATACTCTTAACCATCAATAGAGATAGTCTATTAATATACTACAATATACATATGTATGTGGGGAAATTTTAGGATCCCCTACAATAGGTCCGTAATCCTATTAATCCTATCCGTAATCCGTAATCCCGTACAATGTTTCTTGATGGCAACTAAAATGGATGAATAGTTTGCAGATTTCTGGGCCATAGTTTGCCCTAACTTTTAGAGGATGTTGCACTAGGTACTATATACAGGGAATGTGGCTACAGCAGAATGGCGCTCCTGCACATTTTCATATCAATGTACGGAGTCTCCTGGACAGACATTTCAACAATAAATGGATAGGACATGGAGACTCATAGGACTAGCCATCGAGATACCCGGACTTATCGTAAAGCATACTCTTATGCATTGAAAAGGATATCATTTGGAATTTTTTAAAATAATTTATTGCGTAGTTGTTGTTTTGAGTTTACTCTGTTTTTCTGTTGAAGGTTTATTAAATGTATATAATTAACATCGTATTTTATTTCCTGCTTTGACATAAATTGATAACGACAATTACGAAATAATTAATCACATGGTAGCCATGACAGCGCCACATTGATTTCAAGAAAAATATTGAGAAAATCCTTATTCGAAACAGAAAAGTTTTAATTACTGGGAAACTATCGGAGATAAGTATACAAAAGCCAACAGAGTTCGCAAGGTAATTCAATTTAGCGTAAAAATATATCATAAAATACAGGGTGTCATTTAAAATAAGAGAGATAATTTAATTTGTAAGTACCTAATTAAAATTGGAGATGAATTTTGAAGCACCCTGTATAATATTGTGGAACAAACAATATTTTATCTTAAAGCTACAGATTTTTGCTAAATGGTGGATATAATTACTTGAACCTAGTTTTAGAGAAGGTTACAGAAACTTGCCTTAATTTAGCCTGTAGAATTAAAAAATTACATTAAATACAGGGTATTCCATTTAACAAATTGTAACTTCTTCTTCAAATGCCCTGTATGATTAAAAACATTTTTAAAATGTACTTCTTGTGGTACGCCATATGTCATCATACTGATCAAACATATCAGATCAATAAAGCATCAAGTGGCACACTACAATTTTATGCATTTATGCATTTATATCTAATTATGCAATTTTATATAATTATAGGTATGTTGCCTTGCCATATTTGACATAGGTATAATACAAACTGAATAGAAGAAACAGAGGACAGTTTTTTCCGACAGAGTGAGATTTGTGGGGAAATAAATTAACACAACAGTATTATAAAGGGATGATCAGGATACCCAGGATGATCTTAAAACTGATATATTAAAACAGTATTAATCATCTCCAGATGATGCCAACTTGGTTGGAGAATCGCGCGTCGAGTGCAGTATAGTATTTTAGTGTTATGTGGAAAACTATGTTAGTGTTTCATAAGTAAATAAACTTAACACACTACGAAGTAACCCTTCCAAATATTATTTTATGCTAAAAAATAAAAAATCTGTTTAAAAACCAAGAGATACAGATCTAGGTTTATATACCTGAAGATGAAAGGTCAAATAGAAGACGAAACGTTAAAATTTAAACTTGCTGTTGCATGTATGTGAAAAACATCATGCTGTCAAAAATACAAAAAACCGGTAGGCCGTATTAGAAAATGTTAACCTGATGATGGCCACAGACAGGCGAAACGTTGTATAATAAACAACGTTGTATAATAATGTGCAATCTGATTGCGGCATCGAAAAGAAAACAAAACGTGGCAATAAAGATGTTTGCAGACTCGATATTGTTTCAAATCCAGTTTTTCCAAATATTTCAAAAACGAGTTCAGATATTCTTCACTTCTTGGTACCATATTTTTGACCTCCTAATTACGCAACTATTGTCTAATTTAACCAAATTTCTATCTCTTATAATAAGCGAGACGCCCATGGTGAGCCTTTTAAGTAGCCCACCCTGTATATTATATAACATATAATATTTCAAGACAAGTTCTAGAATTCCATTCAAGTCTTGTTGGTTTATTAATATTTACATCTATACTGATATTGTAAGTACGTAACAGATCGTGAAATTTGTTTCTTGTAGGTGATTCAGAAATATTATCGACATTGAAATCACAGTAAAACAAATATTATCAACACATACGTCATTTTCTTAATAATCGGTGGGCTGAAGACGAAAATCATGTAAACAGTTTCCGTAATAAAAATGAAAGTGAGACCACGAGACACTTTTATGCAAAATTGAAGTGAACAGTTCAACTCTTTGCTCGAGTCTCAAATCAGTCTGCTATTTATTTAGAAATCTGCAGAGAATGCTTACAACATAGTAACTTATAAACTTGTATTATGTCATACAGCTGAATAATGTATGGCGTCTATTTTGGGGGTGGGTCAGTCAGTTCTACTGATGTAATACTGTAGTTCTACTCAGTAATATGCCAGAAAAATATATTAATATATGATTATGGTAGAAAAAGATATCAAGATATTAATGTTTCTAGTGTACACTCATGTAGAAATAATTTTAGACATTATGTATTAACATTACCTGGCATTTACGTATTTGAATTATCTAGTTACATATTCCAAAATAAACCTAAATTTAAACTAATAGCACAATTCATCAAATCAATACAGGTCACACAGGAAATTGATTTTCATCTACTATTTACGATTTTTAGGAATCTCCAAATTGCCTGGGTTTCAAAATCTTTAATAAATTACAGAATAATTTAAAAAATTGTAATATATTGAGTCATTTACTCAGAAGAGTATTTTTGTTTTCAACTTGTGATTTGTTGTGTTTGCATGATTTTTGTGATTTTTTAATGATATTTTAAGTCTCTTTTTTCATTCTTCTGACATATCCTTATACAGTGTACAAATTGTTTCACAGAAAAAATGAATTTATTATTATTGTTCCTTCAACCTTCAATTATTAACTGTAAACAAATTCCATGGTATTATTTTCGTTGTACTTAACAAACACAGTACCTACCTATGAAGCTAAAGTAGGGTTGCGTTAAACAGATAAGTTTTGAAGTTAAACTTCATATGCCAACATTGACCTACCGCGCTGCTTTATTTTCCCAAAGTTAAGAATCGGTCTCGTGTCTATTGCAGAAAAATGTACAATTGTACAAGAACATTGCAAAACAATAATTCCAATTTGTTCTCGATTTCTCAGTTAATATGTATATTCCAAATGCAGATTTTCTCCCCTTTTTTCTGATAATTCCATAAAGCAGAACAAATCGTGCACTAAGCTTTCTCTAAACGATTATGTACTGATACGATATAATTTAAACTAATTACTTTACGGCGGACAATTTTCGTTTACTATTTTTGTTAATCTCGAGACGAATACATTCTACTATGGCTGGTAAAAAGAGGCTTTATATAGTGTATCATTAACCTTAACAGTTTCAAAGCAAGACTAGTTTGGGATGACGTGCCTCTACCTGTGCCCCACCGTGCAACAGACCGAAGAAGAGGAAATAACTCAGTAAGAAACAAGAGCGCGAACACGAAACACAACGCGATATGAAGCTTGCGGTTATTCTGGTGAGTTTACAATATTTATTTATTTTATTCATCCCTGATTTCAACATGTCCATTGCTGCATTATTGATTGCAATTTTGTTTCATCATTTTTAATTATGCTGTGAAGCTTCTTGTTCCAATTTCGTGTCACAAAAGAAGCGTTATTCCCTTCACTTGAATTTTGTCATTTAAAATCTAGCGGTAGTGCGTTGTTAAGCTTTTACTGTAAACCGAAATTTCCGTTAAATAAATTAGCACTTAATTGTTATTTCAAATCTTATATTTCTTTGTTGGGTGTTTTTTATTGACTAATGCTAATGGTTACATATTTTTTAAAGATATTAATTCAATAGTAATGACAAACATTTTAATAACTTATTAACATGCTAACAGTGAAGTCAGTTAATTTTCTTTATAATATATTAAGTATGTGCTTCTAGAGTATTGTTTGCATTTAATTAGGTAGGTAATGATCGTGCTAATTATGTCTAACCATCTTTTAGAAGCATGGACTTATATTATTATAAATGTAACTAGTTAGTTATTTGCGTTATTTAAGTCATCCATAACACCCCCCATATATATCTAAAAAATGTTATTCAAAATTAAATGAAATATTTCAATAGTACGCTTGAGGAATCTAAAGACCTACCTGGCTTAGTTTTGGACTCATCTTTATTCAAGTTAGATTTTATAGTGAAAATTTAGAAGCTGGGTTTTAAACGAGATGCACATGTAACTTGTGGGCGGTAAACAAAGTATCAGAATACATACATTGTCACGGTTTATTAGTATTACTTGGTTAGTACTTGGTATAATTATAATCATATATTTCTGTATTTCCAAATATTATGTAGATGTTATTCGTTTGTATATTATAATTTGTAATAATTTATCAGGACATTTAAATTAATTTCTACACTTGATTAAAATTCTTTAGAGATTCCACTACTTTTCCACACTAAAAAACTCATTACACTTTAGCTGTGCGCTCAAAAAATAATGTGGATAATATATACAATAGTTATTACAAGTTTTAGATATTACTTGATCGATTCATTCTAAATTTACAGTTTTACATACTTGAAGTTCCTATTATGTTCGTTGTCCAAACAAACATGTTTAAATTTAACCTAGATATAATATAAACCAATCATTTGCACGTTATAGACTTTTATAAATATATTTTCAAAAGTAGTGATTGATTGAAATAATATTTCCCGACCATATATAAATAAACAATATAGCATTTCGTTTAACCTATTAATAATGGAGAATTGTTTTATTGGTTTCAAATTATTTACCTACTTTGTGTAATGTCCTGGTACTTCTATATTTATAAGAGATTGCTTCAATTAATTATAGAAATGAATTAGAAAATATTCATTAAAAGAAATTAATTTTGATAATGTCAATTTAATTAATTTTATCTCTTGACATATGTAGTTAATATAATATATTAATATAATACTACCATATTAATAAGTAGATAATTAATATATGAATATGTAATTTTCGAACAATTGTCCTCTGTATTTCATGTAATATTCTTCCCTTATAATTTGAAAAAGTCAAAATATATTAATATAAAATGCATTCGTATCACCTGGCTTTTAATAAATATCTATGCCAGAAACAATTTCTATAAACTATATCTGCGCCCAAAGCATTTTTCGAGTCAACGCGTAAGGTTTTCTGCAATACCAGGACCAAAGTGTACTACTCCATACGCATAAGATGATTATGTTAGTTGCATAGTTATTTGTGTACTAATTCGTTTTCTTAAAATAATTTTTTCCCATTCCACAAATAGTCAGATATGTCAAAATATGTTTTAATTTAAACTGATGAACCAATAGAATTAATTTAATAACACACTGATGATTTTAATAACAGATGTTTGTTTACATGAGTTAATTAATCTTGCTACCATTTCTTAACCGAAATAAATGGCTATGTTTTGTAAAATAAAATTAAATATATACCATTTACATTAATATAGCTAATGTTTTCAATATTCTATCGGCTTTGAACAATCAGTAATGAAATTTATTGTGCCCTGTATACAATAATAAATAATACTAAATAATGTATGCCCCGATATATTGACAAAGCTAAATAAGCTAAACACTGTGCGACAACATAGGAAAACATATTTTAAACGTAACCTATATTTTATCCCTTTTGAAATACTAGCCTGCACGCCCATGTATGTCATTTTGTATGTACAAAGTAAAATTTGACTAAGAAAGACCTTAGCAAACTTAATTCACTTGATTTTAACATCAATAATGTGTGACTACGCATGTAATGGCCATGAGAATAAATAATATGATAATTATTATCTACTACTCTTTAGTCCATTACATTCTTGCACCTGTTACATTAATCTAGTCTAACAGCTTTTGGACCTAGACTAGAAGTTATATTCTTATAATATACATAGTCTATTTGGTATTTTCCTGCGTCTATGTTACCTCCACTTTAAGAATATGCAGTTACTATTTTAAATGTTGATTTAGATTAAAAATAATTCAATTTTAATTAATTTAAAAAGTTATTTTTAATTCAAATTCTCCCCCTTTTACAAAAAAATTGTATCTACGTAAATAAAGAATATGTACTTTATCATAATGTAGGCACAGACTTATTCAAATAAGTACTAAAACTTTGATTTCCTCTTATACTTGAAAAACCGATCATTTTATGACATGTGATTATATAAATTTCAACTAAATATTTCATGCCGATTTATTTAATAAATGATATGATCTAAAACTACTAATAACCTAGTAAAAATTGTCGACGTGAAAGTGACATTTCGCACATGATATGTACATTTTTTATAACTATTCACATAGCAATACAGGAGTTCAAGGTCTGTGTATAATTTACAATAGTTGAAATAACAACCTTAGTACCCAAATAACATTTTTTTATACATCACTTTTACTATACTGGATAGCCCAACAAAAATTTTCACCTTGAATATAACTTGATATCAAAGCTTTCAAGTTCAAAGGGAACACATTTTCATATTAGTATCATTTATACAGTGTCCTAAAAAGGAGCGGTTTACTACAACTTACATTTTTCGAATGGTACATCCATTATTACCTATCCATTACCCTGTGTATTTTTACAGATTTTGATAGAACGTCTTTCACGAATATATTCATATAAGGTTTGATGAATATAGCTCTAATAGTAAGGTAGATATGACCATAAATAGTTGTCATAAGAGCAATGTGTTGCAGAAAGGCTTTGTAGTGTCTGTAGCCTAGCAACGAATCGATGTCCTCTTTCTAACGCATTATGCTTGTGGAACAATCTTTGAGGTATATCTCCCTAACTATGAGAGCTAATACCAAAACCTATATCAAACGATCTTATTTGGGACACCCTGTATAAAAGTCAGTAATATGAAGATGCCTTAACTCTGCAGATTTAGAGTAAGGCGCTATGGCTTTCTTATTTGATCTTCTAGGCGTAAGTGTCAACAATCGTTAAAACGATATAACATTTACGATATTGTTTGTGTATTTTTAGAGTGAACACTATTGCAATCTTATTTCCTTTGCTCTTTTCTAAATTCTAATGTTCACTGGAATTTGTATTAATTTTAGGTTAGAAGGAAAGTATAACGTAAAACAAGGCAGGCTGTTTAGTCTATACCAATAACTACAATTTTGTGAGCACAATAAGGTCAAGCAGTATTCAAAGAAAGTCATCGTTAATACTCCACGACAGTATTGAGGGATTTCCAAAAACGCTTTAATACTCACATGGCTTCTACACTTAACACTGATATAGACTTGTTTGTAGTTAACCTAAAACAGACATTTTCACAAATTGTCTATTCAATTGGAACGGATCCTCATTTACATCCTTCTGTAACAGACCGCTCGTTTTTGTTTTCTAAATTTTTTGTTAAAGAAATAAAGCTAAATTCTTTTTGAGTCAGCATTTTTGAGTCAGCATCCTTAAGTTTTCTCTAGGATTCCACGATTCGACGCTTTCTCGCAAGCGACAATCAAAAAACAAGTGCCTGTAACCACTCGATGCGAAGTTGTCGACATGATAGTGACATTTCTCCACATGATATATACAGTGACATTTTTTTAATCGGCTCACTAATTGCACAACTTTTCTATTTGCTATTTTGAAAAATCAATAACTGTTTCCAAACTGAAATTTCTCGAAAGACCCCTTCGAGCTGACTTCAAAAATATATCATTATGGGCAGTTTGCATCAACGGTTCGCGATTTGCAGGGCGACAGACTAACTGAATGTTAAAAAAATAATCGACATTCAGTAATCTTGAAGAGGGTTGAAACCTTTGGTGTGGCTAACACTGATATAATTTTCCACATAACACCAAAACACTATACTGCACTCGATCCGCGTTTCGCCAACTTGGTTAGCGGTATGTGGAAAACTACGTCAGTGTTAACATTCAGTAAGTTTGTTGCCCTGTAATTTAGCGAACCGTTGGTGCAAACTACCCATAATGATATATTTTTGAAGTCAGCTCCAAGGGCTATTTCGAATGATAGTAAAGTATTCCTACGTTGCCATTTACAAAAATACAAGATGGCGTTATATCTGTCAAAAATAACATCTGGGGAAACTCTTAAAGCCAAATTTGGAATCATCAGGGAATTTCAGTTTGGAAACAGTTTTTTATTTTTCAAAATAGCAAATAGAAAAGTTGTGCAACTAGTGAGCCGGTTAAAAAATGTCACTGCACATATTTAAATGTTTTATAACTCTGATCAATCAGCAATACAGGAGTTCAGAATTTGTGTCTCATAGTTTACTATTGTCGAAATAACTTTAGTAGCCAAACAAACAACTACAATGTTTTTATACATCACTTTTATTATACCCACAACAGTTTGTACATATACTAGTTTATTAGAAATATGTTCATCAACTCGTATAAGTATTCGCATAATTCATTTAATACCTACTTATGAATACAACTGATTGGTTCCGAGCCAAAGCACAGTCGTCAGTACGGGGATTTAAAATAAATGGAGATTCCATAGAAAAAATAATGTAATGAAGATCCGCTGTGGGCAATATTGGATGATAGGGGTGCATATACAGTTCACCCAGTTCCAGCTCGACTTTTAGTGACTCTTCTTACCATATATTTCTTGTCTGTTAGTGTTTATCTGCCAGTAAATTTAATTCAAACATTGCAGTGAATGTTCTAAATGTCCATTTTACATCAATGTAATATTATTGCAAATATTGTTATTGGTTCGTCCACGTTTATGCACTCTATAATGTATAACGCGGTAACGAACTCATAATTCATATTCCACTGTTTCTTGTCATCTTACAAAAACGAAAGTGGAAAGTGGAAAGTAACATAAATGAATCAGAATTGACTCCAATGATATTTTAAGAATCTGCTTTTAATATAAATGAATAATTATATCGATTGAAAGTGAATATATTACTCGAAATCATTTAGTTCTGTCTTGGAGGAAATGAAGTGTCATGACTGTCTATCCTCTTGATATCCTGAATTGGCTTTAGATATTTCTTTATAGCTTCTTTTGTTCTGTACATCCACATACTATATGGTTGTATAATAGTGGTACGGATTACCCATATCCATATATAAACAAAATATATCAAGCTAATAAATTATAAACTATAAAGTAATGCAAACTATCGTTTCTATTAGCTTGATATTGTTGTTGTCTTGTCTAGTTAATCAAGTCACATTGCAATGAATGGTCTAGATTTTCTCAGCCAATTAATAAATTTTACCGGAGTGTTGCAAGTATTTCAGATTACGATTAAGTACTTCCCTGAATAATTCACCTCCGCCATTAATGCCGGTTAAGTTAACCTTTCTTCTTAATTTATTTTCTTAGTCATATCTATGACTTAAAAATCTTAGTTTCTAGTTTACACAAGTTACTACAAGTAATTTGACACTTATATTTGTATATTTTGTTGTATTTCTCTATATTTTAAATATAGGCAGGTATGTAATTAGAAATATACAAAGGTAGGAAATATTTTCATCAAGATAAGAAAATCGGGGTGGAGGGGTTAATCTCTTTTAATTTAACACTATTTTTTATTAATTTATTTCATTTAAGAAATCGATTTTTGTAACACATTTAGATCGAGCATCTCTGGAAAATTTGTTAAGAGGTATGAATGTGAGATAATTAAATATTAAGAACTATAAAAAAAGGAATTTGCACATTACATTAATTATTGTATTGTGTTTTACTTAATAATTTATTTAAAATCTGTACTTACTTTACAGCGAAGAAAGTTTATTATTTAGCTATATATAGTATCCTTTTCATTGAATAACATTCTTACATACAATATAATTATACAACAATATAACAAAGATACATACTTGCCCCTTTTATTAGAGTAACCTGAATTTTTCCATTCATGTAATACAACTTATATAATAAAAAATTGAAACATTTCTCTGTTTCCAAACTCTCCTAAAACCTAAAACTCGGCCTTTTCAGTGGTTGATTCATTCATTTAAATCTACTGTCATTAAAATCAAAACCTCCCAATTATAAAACTTTACTTAGTATTATCAACCTGGTGTTACTAACATCAGAACATTTCTTCATGATTACAAGTTCTGCAGCCTGGATTATATTATTGTTAAAAAATAAATGCATTTCTAGTGCGCTGTAAAATCGTACGTTTATGTTTATATTAATATGTAACAAAAAAAGATTTTCTGTGAAACTGTGAAGCTACTAGTTAATATAGGCTCATTGATCCGTCATATTAAAGTTAAGACAATTATGAATTTCAATTATTTGGATTGTTGATGTCTAGGATTATATATGTTTAAAATGGTCTACCATAGAAATAGCAACAATAAGAGCAAAGAATGTTATCATAAAGCCCGCTTTAATATGATGGATCATCATAATATAATAAGGTAGAGATAATGTTTTATAAATAAATATTTTAAAACGCCATGGACCGAAGACTTGCAT
Source organism: Pogonocherus hispidulus (assembly GCA_963924545.1). Classification (NCBI taxonomy): domain Eukaryota; kingdom Metazoa; phylum Arthropoda; class Insecta; order Coleoptera; family Cerambycidae; genus Pogonocherus; species Pogonocherus hispidulus. The sequence continues at coordinate 87,649,958 of OZ004692.1, forward strand.
GACTTAATTCATGCTACGACTATATATTAAGGTAATCTAAAGACTGTCTCAATAATCGTAAGAATAAATATACTACTATAATACAACAAACAACATCGTGCTAAATCTCATTTATAAATGCAGTGGTCATAAAAAATGTTCAATAAAAACTAGTTATTGTTATCAAAATACATTCAATTCATTCATTATCTACTTAATCCATTTATTATCTAGACAGATATTAGCTCTACGGTTTCCAAAGAATTGCTGAGTCTATTAATATTACGTTTGGGAAGCTTAATATTATTTTAATTTTCAAAACAATTACAAAAAACATCGTACAAATTATTGAGATAATACTCTTGAAATGTAGGTGCACTTGCTACAACTTTACCATTCCCCTGATATGCTTGAATTACTCTTATAAACTTATTCTTGTTGAATGACTCATTAATAGTAATATAATAATAATGTATAGCCATTGTCGGTTACGAAAAACAGGATGTTTTGCTATGGTTTTAGCAGACTTGAGAGCTGCTAAAACTGCTGGTAAAATAGTTAAAACTCTTAAGTAGAATAACAAATTGTAGAAATTGTTGGAGACGACGCTGCAGAACTATTACGCGACGAATTGCTGCAGATCATTATGATTCTAATAAAACTGTTTGGAGATAAAATTTATTATAACTGTATCATATCCAAAGGTTTCAGGCACTTTCAGAAGCTGACTTTGAATCAGGGCGATTGTTTTATCAATGGTTTCTATAACAATGCAATATTTATTCCCAATTTCAAATAAGCGTTTTTTGCTATGAAGGATTATTTATAGAAAGAGAATTAGTAGGATGAGCCGCTAGAAATCCCGACTGCAACCGGCTTAATTTTTATTTGTGGTCACTTTGATGACCTTCTTTATAAAGCTCAAATTAAAACAGTAGAATTATTACGGGAACGTATTGAATAGAGTTTTTAAAGTATTAGAAACACCCAAGGAATACGGATAGAGTATAATACAGATATCTATGCGGACACGTTGCTAAGCAACTCAGCCACAGTGAAAGGAGCTCATTTGAACATTATATGCTAATATGCTCTATATGTTCTTCATTTTGCTTTAGTTATTTAAGTTATTTAAAATAAAATTGACTTGTCATCAGTTTACTAAAGATTTAAGTCGCCATCTTTGGTCGCAGCTCCTTAAAGAAGCATTTTCCCAGACATTTCTTCAAATGCACTTTTCCTACACTTTATCTTATAGTTTTTTAGTTTTGCTATACCTCATGGACATAGACATACACATCCTTTATACCTTTTCGAATCTATTTGAAGTTCGGTACAAAATATTACACAGAGGTTTTTAAAAACTAATTTTTATAACTAAAATACACACAAAAATAACATACAGACGCAAATGGAAAACTTGGTATATTTAGTGGCAAATTAAGATATTAACAACTTTTGTCTAAGACTTGTTTCAGCGTTATAGAAGCATAATAATATGCACTAAAACCTATCTGTGTACATATTAGATATTTGTGGATTTAAAAAATATTTAGATATACATAAGTAGTACTGAAAATTTATTTAATGTATCTTACCATACCAACCATAAAAAACTTGTTATTACGTGATTAAAATTTAGTAAATTGTAATTTATCATCAGTAATGATTACTGTTTGTTTGGCACCTAAAATGAGTGCCTATGTAAAAGAAAATAACTTCATGGTCGAGTGGTTACATGTATTGAAAATTAATACTTATACAATATTCAAAAGTAACGTTATGTAAATATAACTCAAGTAAAATAAATAGACAGCAAGCAGTGCGGCAATAAATATAATAAATATTCAAATTGGTCAGTAGCATCTCTCAAACTGAATAATAAATTTACTTTAACATGGACTGCGGTTTATTTATTCTTAACTTAAATGTTGGGATGTTTATCGGTATTGGAGATTATGCAAGTAAAATATTCTCTCATAAAACCCATCCACGGGTAATGATACATTTATGCTTTCTACCCCCCGATCTAATAAATAATAATAAATACTATTAGATTTGGATTGCAAATAGCAATCTGCTGATGGGTATTTAACCAAGGCTAATCAAGAATGCCGTTTTTAAATTCATCGCATAATCTGAGGAATTTACAGAAGTTGTTGACTGAAATCTCAATTAACAGTAAAATCGCCAGGAAATATTATAACGTATATCCTGAACTAGCCTCGAACTCTTTCATCTTTGATTGTACAAAAAAACTTTGTTAACACGGATTTTAGGGTGCCCTTTGAACATTCAGAATATGCTATCAGAAATATAATTAAGCATCTGGCACCAAAATTATATGACAATTTTAAATTTTTAAATAGAACGTACTGTATATTTTCATAAATCTGCCAAGACCTTTTTCTTCTGTTTCGCGTTTTCGAGATATTTAATATCAAAAATATTCATTCTCCCCAATTCCTCAATATCCCATCACTGAACCGAAAAGAAATGATATAAGATATCTTTGAAATCATAAAAAGTAGTTCTTTCAAGATATCACTAAGATCGATGAATCGCTTTCAGTCAGGAAATGGCTTTTGAAACTTATTTTTATACAACTAAAAATAAAAACTATGGAAAACGGCTAAATATCATTGAAACCACACATCACTCTAGTTCTGACGACGTTCCGATATGCATTATAAAAAGACAAAGATTATTTTATGTGAATTATATCTATTTTTTTGTAATTAAAAGTTTGTTAAAAAACAAATAACAATTATAATAGTATTTATTAATTAAAATAATCTGATAGACATTCAGAAACGTTACCCAAAGAGTAAGTCTTTTAGTGATATTTATCTGCTTTTCTAGCTGATGGTGACAATATTATTATTATTTATTTATTTGGAAATGCCGAAAACAACTACTCCACGGCCAATATGCCCCGACTGGCGCTGCATTACATCAATATCTCCATGGATGTCGCCACATCCTTCATCAAGACCAAATACCAGATTGTCTTCCTCAAAGACAATAGAGGTCGCTGCAATGGCATCTGCAGAAAAGCAGATGGTTATCGTCAATTAGACAATAATTGTCAGACAAGTAGTAGCAAAGACCCAAAGAGGGCACTACTGTGTATTTCACTGTATCTCGCCTCTACAAATTATTATTATTATTATTATTATTATTTTGTATAAATTTGTCAAAAACAAGCTCTTGTCTGATTCTTTTGGGGCACGGATTTATTTCAAACAAGAAACAGTTCTACTGTCATTATATTCTCTTAATTAAAATGAAATATCTACTTCTATTTCAGAACATCTTCATAATAATAATTCTTTCCAGCACAATAGTTCCCTGTATCTGAACTAAATAAAAACACCAATGACAACACAGCCGATATGTATCAAAATATAGGAAAACAATATAGGTAATTTGATATTCTTATCATGTACCCGCCTGTAATTAAACTAAGAGCGTGCCTTTTTACGTGTTATTTAATATTCGTTTTACAAACGTGCTTACAATTAATCAAATGGGATGCCTAAGTTTTTTAGATACCAGACCACACCTAAAGTAATACAATTTTACAAATAATATACTTTTTTTAATTCATTAATTCATTATTGTAATTGAATCTAGTAGCATATATATAAAGTTTATTAAAATAATAATAATAATAATAATAATATGCATATTTGAATACAATAGCCAAAACTGCATTCTGTTTAACAATTTCGAAGTACTTTTTACTACAGGCTTTTATATAATAAAATAAATAAAAATATAATAAATAATAATAAAATAAAATAAATAATAATAAAAAATATAATAATAATAATAATATCTCTACCCATCATTCTAATCAGAAGAATTATCCCAAGAGTCTGAGACTTGTGTGGGGAAAAATATTATTCCATTCGACCATTCGAAAAATATTCGACCATTTATTCAAAAATGTTAAATTTATTTTAGCCTATAAGTAAATACAGTAGTTCTTGTTTTTACCATCACACTATGTGATATTAGAAAGAGAATTAAGATGACCAGCTTACCGAACAGGAACAAAAATTTTTGGATATTCACTATATTCGAGATTCAAATACAGCATGGCAGGAGAAATTTGATTCTCTAGAGGATTGGAGCCTGTAGTAGTTTCCTTCATAAGTGGTTTCCAACCAGACAGAGCTGATGTATTTGGGCTAAGACTTATATGACAGAGGGGCTATAGTCTGGGGCATAATTCCAAGTGGAAATTTTATCATTTATTTAAATCTATTTATATTAAATCTATTCTAAAATATAAGTAATACAGTACTTAGTAACGTTTAAGTATAAATAGTGGTTATAAAAGCATCACTGTATATAATAAACATAAATATTATAAAGGCGAAAGATCTACCATCATAGTTTGTGATGTTAGAAAGAGAAGCATGATGAGCAGCTGACCAAACAGGAACAACAAAGCTGAAGTATTTGGATTAAGACTTAGATGACAGAGGAGCTACAGTCTGAGGAATCATTCCAAGTTAAAATTTTCGCAATAATGGCAAAAGTGCAAAATCTGAGGAAAGGATACGTACGAAAACTCATTTTTATATTCCTCACAGCACTACCGCTAAAAACGCTTGGATGGGCAAACGTCAATACTGTAAATGAAGGTCACATAGACATACACACATGAAGTAAACGAATTTACAGATAAACTTGCTAAAAATGGATATGATATAACTTGCATCGGGTCAAAACCAGCTGTGAAGTTCTTTACGATATATAGAGATAGTGTCTGGAAACATGCGTAAAGGTGAAGTATGGTAAATACTGGATTTGATTCTCAGGTCCTAAATGATCAGTGCCTTTACAGAAAGAAATAAAGATACTAAGCACAAGTAAACTTCAGCTCAGGGAAAGGACCATTCTGACAACGGGGCATTACTATCTTATGAAACTTATCTACAACTTAAGAGTCACATAAAGTTTGGTATACCAGGTTTGATGGACGAGGCTCACTGCGCATTCTAATTGAGTATGACTTGTTCACATAATCGCTGGATCCATGTAAGCTGCTATAGGACATTTAAAAAAGTGTGATGAACTTTATGCTAAAAAGTACTCACAAGTAATGTAATACTGACTGTATTATTTTGGGGCTTTTATAAACGAACCAACTCATATGAATAAAGAAGAAGAATTGAACTTTCTTTTGATGGGTATGTAGGAAAACAAAGTAAATATCTGAGTAGGATCATATAGAATATCAGACAGATACTTAAGCCCAACTGTTGGCTGGGGAAATTGTCGAAGATATTTGACAATTTATAAAAATTTCGACAGATTGAAGTAGAAATAATTATATAGTTTTTGGCACAAGAAAAATCATAAGGTGTGCTTCCTTTCAGAATTATAAAAAATTCGAAAATATGTGCATACTTAGTGTTTCATTTTCCATGATATATTTTAGTAATGTGAAACCTAGAAAACACTTTTTTATATAAAATTATGTATAATTAATTCCTTTTTAGTACGATAGAAGCATTGTAGTGGTAGAGGTTATAATTTTTTGAGATATTTGCGATTTTTTTTCGGTTTTTAAGAAAGGTTATACAAAAATTACCATTAAGTATGATGAGCCATTGATGAAAAATGTCTAAAATATGTCTACTGTTGATTGTAGCATATAGAGTATACCAATTTTTTTTGTTTTAGTCATCCATATACCCGTAGGGTAGGTTGTTTCCGCAGAAAGTCCATTTTTAAATACCTACCATTTACTCAGAGTTTCATTATACTGTAATAACTTTACTTACCTTTTACAAATGACAAAAGAAAGTGTATTGAGGAAAAAAAGGAAAAAATTTAAATAAAATATCATATATAGCAGATATTCAAAATGCCGTTCACCTTGATCTAAGCACAAGAAAATTGTACATGTTGCTCAGAAGAAATGTTTATGTTTTGAAGAAAATCTACAGGAATAATTTGAAAACTTATCTTATTCTATTAATTCCATTTTTTATATCCTCCTTAGTAGTGAGAAGTATCATATACAGTTGATTTTTTTATATCCACACAAAAAACAATCCATCACTGTTAGATCAGGCAACCTAGCAGTGACTAAAATGATTTTTACAGACATTTGTTTTTATCTATGGCTAACTTGATTGTAATTTTTACAAAAAGTCCTTGAAAACCAAAGCAAACCGGAAATATCTCAAAAAATTGTAACCTCAACCCCTACAATGTCTATATCATATTAAGGAGAGCTTATCACCCTGTAACTAGTAACAACAAGTAATAATGCTTTAAATAAAGCTTTCGTTACAGCAACATTTTTTAACCGAGTCAGTTAATAACATTTAAAAGTAATACTACCTTGTAGCGTTTTTAGTGAAATAATTTTAATCGAGAAAGTTGAAAAGAAAAACTTGCAAATAGTATTCAAATGATTTGCTTAAAATAATTGATAGTCGCTCAACAGACAATTGCGTAATAATATTATTTAACCATATTTTTTTCTAATAAATATCTGTTGATTGAATATTGATCGACCCCAATAGTTTCTTTGTGTGAAATGTTCATGTTAACCCTCGTCATCTAAAATATGTTTCCGCAATGAATAAACGGTAAATAGATAGACTGAGTGCTGTCAAAGGTTATTAAGTATGTAATAGTGTAATTCCTTCTTAAATTATACGAATTATGTAAAAATGTAGCTTTTTAATGGTATTTAATTGTATAGAGATAATATTATTATCCAGTAGTAGCCAGTTATATATTATTATATATAACTGGAAGCTTACTATTACTTTCCCATGATCTTAAAAAGATGTAAAATTAAGCATATTAAGTAATGAAAATATATTAACGATCAGTTACAAATAAAAAGTGAAAAGAAAACAAAATACAATATAATTTGAGTAATTCTAACTCAAATTAACAGTAAATCAATATAAAATTAAATAGTTTTTTAATCTTCTCTTGAAATTGAACTTTTTAAGACCCAGTTTCATTAGATTTTAAGACCCAGATTACTTTCGATATGAATTAACTAAATTCCAACAATGATATTTACGGTAAGAATTAAATGTAAAATAATCAGCTTGATATTTCAAAATTCATAAATACTTCCCTTAACTAATAAGATTTTCCAGGTTTCCCTCATTCCAGCACTAAATAGTGGTTAGGGTTTACCAACGTAAATCATTCCTGAGGCGAAAGTCTCAGATTTCCGGCCAATTTTTGTGACTAGAATGAGAGATAAAGATTTTTTTTGCTAAGATCCAATCGACCGGTTCCCTAGCTCTGATTATCAGGGTCAACCGCTGGTGGTTACCAGTAGCTACTCCCCAAGTCAATAACTACTGAGTCCGGGAATTGTGTGCTCTGGATAGACGTAATGAACCCAGAATAACCACCTTCTGCATTCTTCCGGCTAGAATATCTGCCGAATTTTGGCATGCCAGTATGATCTTCAGTTCCGAAAGCAATGTATCTCTTGCTCCACCGAGTGCTCTTATTATTAGTACCACAAGTATGTTTTGGATGGAGTTTCGAAGAGAAGGTTTCGATATTTCGTCCGTTTCTCCTCTTTCAAGACAATGTTGGTCTCGGCAGGAGCCGAGAACTCGATGACAAACATTGTCTTGAGCTGATGATCGAGGAGGACTACATCAGGCTTATTATAGTATTTATATACTGCACTACTGTAAATAGAATTGGAAGTCATTAAACATTTGCATAAAATTACATTAACACAACTACAACAATAAAAATTTAAAGAACATTTAGCAAAAAGTGGAAAATATTGCAAAATTATATTTTGTATTCAATGGGAATATTCTGCTTCCGCTTCTGAACATGTAAAGAGGAATATAGAAAGAATCAGTATAATGCGAGGTTTAGGCCACCTGTTCTCGAAAACTTTACGACCCAACCACCTGTTCAACGCTGTAAATTTCATAGCAGCTTGTTGTAGTATACATAACATTATATTTGACCGGATACATTGATAATTCCGTTCAAATAAAAAGGATATATTCAGAAGCGTATGCTACTGAGAGTTAAAGCGATGCTTCGTATATATTTAAAGTATAAACTGATTACTTATATTATATTGCAGAATAAACTAAACTTCAGCTTTATATATTTTACTTTCTTCCTTCATCTAAAGCAAATATTTTATTTGAAACTACAATTACTGCAATTAAAATGGGAAAGGTAAAAATCACTAAGGCTTAAAAATTGATTAAAGCGTTTTCGTAATTTTCGGTTAGACATTGTGAAAATAAATTAATTTGGTATATTGCTTATGTTTATATAATGCAATATTTAAATAACCCATGTAATTTTTTAAATTTGTCTGGATATGTTTCAACAATTCTTAGTGCTTTTGCCTCATTAATTTATTACTTACGAGCTTGTAGGTCAACTGAGGAACTGATAAGGCCAACTCACATTTCAATTTTTACCAAGATGAAAGGAAAATTAATGTTTCGTCATGTTTAAAACAATGTAAAAATTTGTATTACAAAGAGCATATTTGCATCCCCTTTTTGAATTTTGTAATTATTACTAGTGCTATTACTCGTGTATTATATTTGCTAGCAGGACTAATCTCAGGTTATTTTTTAAACAGTGTTATTGTCATTTAGTGAAATACAGTTAAACAGGTATATAACTGGATTCAATATTGATAACACCTTTAGTTTTACTTTGACCTTTTAAAACGATTAGGGTACCTAAAAAAGCATCTATTTTCGTAGATACTTTTAAAAAAAGTTCAGTTGTATGTACGTATTCAGAGACAGAGACTTCATAAATGCTCACAAGCCACGTGACCGCAAGAAAAGGCAACCAACATTGCACCAATTGGTAATGATTAACTAAAAACTCCCTAGACTCCCGACCCGGTTAGAGGTGTAATTAAATAAAATTATTTTGACAGAAAATTAATTAACCTCACAAATGAACTGTTCATAATATTGAATTTACATGGAATTTAGTATTACACATGGATAATTGATCAATACGGAAACTATGCTGAATAGCTTTAATATTTATTATTTTTTTTTAACTTAATATTCATAGTAACAGAAATACATTGTGACATTTATTTTTTATTAGAAACAAAAACCAATATTGAAAAACCATTAGATACATGCTACTCTACGGTACCATTGGACTAACAATAAACATGAAATTATTTAAAAAATACATTAAAACAATTACATATGTTGAAAACAATGTTCTTCACTATACCCCGATTCAGAATTAAGCAAAGTGGAATGACCTCGCCGATCTGGTGAAATGCGGTGAAGCATGGGCGTGCGTATTCTGTTTTACCATTGGGCACATTTCAGTTAATATATACTCGTATACTATTCTATAGAATACTTCTAGTATATGCACTTCCACTTTTTTAACTAACACAAATAAGTATAAACACTGACACAAAGAATAAATACACTGATAATTTTACCACAAATTTTTACCGTTAAGAAACGCGCGCGAAATAACCCAACATCACGCCACTGTTTCGAGCGCAGTCGCTTGTTGGTTCCCATTGGTTCCTAATTCGACCAATCAACGTCGTTGAGGCTCAGAAAAAAGAAAGGGAAAATGCAAGAATATGTATGTTAAATAAGGATAAACAGCTTGTCGTCAACTTTACGGCTTTCATAGTTGTCAGATATTCCGAAATTCCTTGATATTATCACAAGTATAAAGATATATTATGTCTTTATATTTGTGATATTATTAAGTAAAAGCAAATTAAACATTGTGTTTGCTTTAATAAAGTACAATAGGAATAAGGGACGTTAAAGACAAGTAAAAAAATGGGTAAATAAGGTAATTAATACGTTTCCTGTTTTAAATAAGAATACTTTAGAAATAAATGTGACAACACAGATCTACTCTTTTTCCGGTCATTGCACTTTGCTTAATTCTGAATCGGGGTTATAGCTATACATAAATTTACTCTCCTATGCATATTTTCAAAGACATTTTGCGGCTGTGCAGTTATATTGTTAATTTCTCAAATAATCGCTGCTTCTAATTCTTCGATATTATACACTACAGTCTTAAAAACGTTATTCTTTAAATGCCCAAACAAAAAATAATCTAAAAGAGTCCAAGGCATGGCTGGCCACAATTCTCGACTAACTAGTAGGCTGGCCAAAGAGTAACTTGCTTTCAACTTATCATCAATGTAATTGTGCTAAAAAGGCTCTAAAATACTCTTCGATATCACTCACTATTTATTGTCTTGTAGAAAAATATAGGATATACCTACTATACGTCTTCTTGGCATGGGTACCCAAACGCCAACTTTTATGGGATGTAAGCTAGTTTCTACAAATGTGTGAGAATTTTCTGCAGCCCAAGTCCTATAATTTTGGGTGTTTACATAACCTGATAAGTGTAACCATGCTTCATGAGTAAAATATGTTAAATTTAACAAATTATTATTCGTTTTCAAGAAACCATTCACAATAACGTACAAAGAAAGACCTACAAAAAGGAAAATGTCATTAATATATAAATACAACTTGATTTTCATTTGAAATAAAGTTTTCAAGCTACTGATTTCAAATTGGAAAGCAATTTTAACATAAACTTGAGGATATTGGGTCAAACATAATAAAAAAAGTTACCTGTCTGAGACCCAACATTGACAAAGGCTTTGTTGGACTTTGATTCATTCGTTGCTGTACATCATCGATAACATTTCCTGTGAGATCAATAGGCTTGCCAGTCGATTTACCTTTGCAAATGCAGTATTTGGTTTGAAATCACTTAACAATTGCACATTTATGGTTTAAGAAGGTATCATAGTCAATTTTTTCCTCTGGAAATTGGGTCAAAATCACTCAATGCAGGATTGCACGGAGTATGTCCATAATCCGTCTTCATTTCTGATTCCATTCTGAAAATGAGTCATTAAAATAAAGCCATCTTGTTCTGTAGTAAAAGGCATAATGTCAAACTGAAATACGAAATTTTTTTAGTTCACCTTAAAATTTTGTTTTTACTTATACTTGCGAGAAACTTGAAAAGCGATGCAATTTAGCTCTGAAAAGAACTGATTGGTTTCAAATATGTAGAATATAATATTAAAGCAAAAGGAAATACAGAAAGGCTAGCAGAAAATCGCAGCGAAAACAAAACGATGACGGACGCTAATGAATAAAGCACAAATGTCAAATATTGGCATCAATCGTAATAGTTCATGTACAGTAAACACAGACATTCTGTTCGTCGACGGTCAAAGTAATACGATCGCTGATTGGCTACTTTCAATGTCAAAATGACAAATAACGCCAATCGCGTGCCTTTACACGAAAACTTGCGTTTTAATGTAATATTCACCTTAAATTTTAGTTCGTTTAAAAGTAAGTAGCATTCTGACGCCACGGTGAAGAAAATAAATTTACTATTTTTAAAATAATTACTTGTCACGTGGCTTGTGGACATTTATGAAGGCATGATACATGCTATAGCATACTTTTTGCAATAATCGTTGATTGAAGGATATCATGTTGTATATCATCAGTAGTATGTTAAAAAATACTTCAGCATACAAATTACCATGTCGAAACTTGAAAAACAACTGCTTGACGTATTCACACATCCTCCCTGAAATATCGGCTCTTACTTTTTTTGAAAATGGCTTCAAAACAGGAGTCGAAACATAGTCGCAACTCCATATATTTGAAATGAATTTTCTACGAAGATTTTTGTTTGTACTTATTTAATTGTAGTACAAACTACAATTAAATTGATGAACATTTGCTTTGACAAATAAGTGGTTGGTTGCAATACTCATCTTTTTATTTGAAGGATAAATATTTGATATTGATGACCTTCATGGAGATGCCGGAGTAACGCAACGCCAGTCGAACACATAGTCTGTGGAGTAGTTGTTTTCGGCATCTCCTTCAAATAAATAAATAGGCTCGTCTTTCTTAAAGACAATAACGGTCACTGCTGTAATGGCACCTGCGGAAAAGCAGGTAGCTATCTATCTGTCAATTAGAGAACTGTCAAGAACTGTCAAGAACTAAGTACAATTTTTTTGAAAACCGAATTTAAATTGTTTCTTCAAAGTCTATAATATGTTTTTCTAGTTAACTGAGTAGAGTAAATTTCTTGAAAAGCCAACTTTATGTTTCTTAATAGGTAATGTTCAATGAACTTGGATCCGGTTTATTAAAGTAACGGAATTTAGTGAAATTATATGGCACCGAATAGTAGCACTAAATTATATTTCAGAAAAGACATAGGGAAAATAAGCTCTTATGAAATGATAATAATTACTTCACATACTAACTCCACCTAACCTACTTGATAAATTTGTGTCAGCAGTTATGCTGAAGATACAATGAGAATACAAGGAACAAGTGAGAAGCGACAAAAATATGATAATATCCAACTGAATGCTGTAACCCAAAATGAAATGTTTCACGATACATATTACTTGTCAGGGATACAAATTTCCGTATTTTGGTATTTTGTATATTGTTTCTTGTAATTAACCAATCAGAATCGGTGAAATATTTTTTTGACACGCCACCTCCTGGAGTTTTTGGTATTTACAAAAAACATAACCTTTATTTGTTTTCAGTACTGTAGTTTAGTACCGTAAAAAATATACCATCAAATCCACTGAAGTGAGATACGGTTAGATAACAAATAAAATCATCATAAAATCATTTCATTGGTAGATAGAGGAAAGTATCCTAATTTCGGACAGGTTCCTGTTTTCGGATACCCATAATTCTACAAATTATGGGTATGTTAAAGGCAATTTCATTATTGTTGTGCGTATTTGGTTACATATTAATAATATAATATGATAAATAGTTATGTTTACGCCCGATAGGTGAACTGTCAAATTATTTTGCACAGCGGAGTATCAGAGATTTTTATATGTGATATTTTGTGAGTTGTGTTTTTGATATTTATTCGCATTTTAAAACTTTGGATAAATTGCTCGGTAAGCATAGGATATAATAGTTGTATGTTTATAAAGAGAAAAGTTATTTTCACCCATAGTTTTGACAAAAAAGTAATTTAAATTAAACTAGATCTGCTCCTAATTTCGAATACTAAAATGCACAAAATTTCAGATATCATAAATTAGGAAATCTAAAACTTTTTTAATTATAAAATTTTATTACATAGAAAAAGATGCTTAAAGTGTGTGGCAAAAGCAAGCAGTGGGATTCCGTTAACATGAAACGGGCAATAGATGCTGTTAGAAAAAAAGAAATAATTTCAGATACCCTATCCGAAATTAGAATACCATGTTTTAACTGGCGAATTCGCCATTTTTTAGTTTATATCTTTTATTTTCAATATCTACTTAAATTTTCTTACTCAATGCAAAAATTATGTGGATATATAATAACTGAGGTCATACCTAAATTTTGTTAAATTACGTTTAATTACGTATTATATGGCTGATTTAGAAAACTTATCCGAAATTAGGCTACTTTCCTCTACTAGTAATAAAACACTGATTGTGTTAGGGCCTTGCGATATTGAGTGGACTGTATTTATTGCTATGACTGGCCGTCTTTTCTGGTATATACAGGGTGTCCAGTTAGTGTTCCCTCGGAAGATTGTACAAAAACGGCTAACTTTATAAAAAAACTTTCTTAACAAAATTTTTAATATTTCATCTTTACTACAACGTAAAATTATTTAGAATTATACAAGGTGTCACAAAAATGAGTTACACAAGAAAGTATAATTTTTTTAATGGAACACCCTGTATATTTTTTCATTTTTGGATTCTACAGAAAATTCTAAATACATTTCATGTAGAATGTCCTATACCTATCTTCAACTGTTTTTGAAATATTGAAAGGTGAATATTGACATTTTTGCAACTTTGACACCCTGTAAAATCTAAGCGGTTTGAGATCAAGCAAAACGGTTTGCACATTCTTATCTTAACTTTTCATAAGCTATCGTTTGGTACTAATTTCAGAATTATCCAAAAATTTAAAATTTTCTGAAAATTTTGAAAATTTTTTATTCCTGTATAAATTTGAAATTAGTACCAAACGATAGCTTATGAAAAGTTAAGATAGGAATGTGCAAACCGTTTTGCTTGATCTCAAACCGCTTAGATTTTACAGGGTGTCAAAGTTGCAAAAATGTCAATATTCACCTGTCAATATTTCAAAAACAGTTGAAGATAGGTATAGGACATCCTACATGAAATGTGTTTAGAATTTTCTGTAGAATCCAAAAATAAAAAATATACAGGGTGTTCCATTAAAAAAAATTATACTTTCTTGTGTAACTCGTTTTTGTGACACCTTGTATAATTCTAAATAATTTTACGTTGTAATAAAGATGAAATATTAATAGTTTTGTTAAGAAAGTTTTTTTATAAAGTTAGCCGTTTTTGTACAATCTTCCGAGGGAACACTAACTGGACACCCTGTATAGGTGAATGATGTAGACAGGTGGTAACTATTTACACTTGATTTATTAGCCACTATTTACACTACAACATACACCTTAAAACTAATGAGTAAGTTACAACAACTGGGGTTACGTGCTATGAGCAACTCCCTTGAAACTTTACTGTCTTTAAAACTACTCAAAAAAGTTTGTGTTTGTGTTTTGAGCAATCTCAACGCCAGTATTTTGTATTTCGTTGTTTGTTACCTGTAACTTGTATTCGTTATGGGTATGTCTTCAACCTTGGACAAAGTTTAAAATCCATATTTATTGGTAGTAAATAGATACTGTGCGTTTCACGAAGTTGTATCCCGGATTGAAATGTTCGGATTGTCAGGATTCGCTGGCAAATCCTGTGGGAGACTGGCACACGCGCTTAAATCACACCACCTCAATTTGTAGCGGTCCGTAACCGAGATGTGCCAATGCATTGAATTTAACTAATAACATGACGACGCTCCATACGTTGGAATTTATACTAACATTCCAATCCGGGATACAACTTCGTGAAACGCACAGTATTCTCAAGTGATGTATGTTATACGAAGTGAACGTTACTTATGAATACCACTAATACCTAGTGGTATTCATATACTAAGTATTATTTAGTGGTCAATATTAGAAAGTCACTACTTTTTTAAATGACTTGCGAAACAATAAATTTGCTAGACACTTAAAAATTAAATGTTTATTCAGTCTTAAACCCGCTAATCTGTAGTACATTTAAAAAATAAATTAATGTAAAAAATGTTATTTTTGTGACCAACTATAATTTAACTATAAATTGGGATTACTTAAGCTGAGATTATCTGAAATAGTAAATCTAATTAATTAACAAATAATGAACTTTTTAGATGTAGAAATAAGTGGTATCAATCAATTATTATTCAATAGCCAGGTACCCTGCGAATACCTAATAAGAGGTAGCACTTTGCTACTGGTTTTAATCGTAATTTGTTATTTTAAATCTTTGCGGTGAACAAAAACTAGAAATGCGCATATTGATTACTAAAACCTGATTTTGTTGTTGAAATTCGTACTAATTACTTGATGATAAAAATCGGTCAAACCAATGTTTCGATAAATTTTGTGCTCGTTATGTATTATGTGCGCTTACAATAAATTTTACATGAAATAATAACAATATAATGGTAGTTATGTGGTATACAATGGTATATAATGGTAGTTAGTGGTAATAAAATCTCAACACCTCATTCTAATCACAGGATTAGATGTGTGAGACTTGTATGGGAGACGGAGCGGCATATTATTATTCAGTAGGCCGCATTTGCGCCTCAGGAACTGCCAATCAATCCCTGCGAACAAGCCTTGATCTCCACGTAGACAACGTAATCTCTGGGTTGCGCGATCGAGACACTAAACTCTGAGCTACCGACCCAATTACTTGAACCAGTTACCTTCTACTTATTTGATTTTGTTAATAAATTTTATTTTTCCAGATTAAGTAAAACCGATAAGACGCGTTTTGAATATTATTATTTATACTAGTAATATAACGTATTGGTAAAAATTTATAAAAGTTAGTTTAACCACTTTAACCACAAATTTAATTAAAATATTAATATTATAATACCACATAAATTAGACAACTCCTAAATCCAAAGCCAAAGGCTGTCCGAGAGGGGATTACACATTGAAAACGCAAACAAACACCACATATCCGCGGATATTGTCACTACCGGAGCAGTTTCGTTATACATTCAGGATTTATTTCAAAACAAGCAAATAATTATGAATTATTATACAAAATAAATTAAGTATTTAAAAAATTCTTGCCATATTTTACAGATATACATATTATTCCAGTATTCCTTAAAAAGAGCTAATAATTATTGTTTTTATAAGGTAATAATTCGAAACTCGAAAATACGCTTGAGTTTGGCCTCACCAAATGAAGAGCTTATATCTGTGATATCTGAAGTTTTTGAAAAATAGTCATTTGACAAAAATTGTTTAGAATTGAACAAATTATCGGATAAACCTTGTTACAAAGTTCCTGGTAACGAAAAATTTCTCTCGACTTCAGCGCCATCCCCAATTTGCTCTGAAAAAATTAAGTTACTAAAATTAAGAACTCCATGAAGAACCCATAGATGAGCTCTATCATCTGTTTTTTCAAAATCAAAATACAGGGTTATTCAGAACCTATCGAAAATAAAATTTGGGGATGTTCAACATACATGTAGAAATGTGGTAGTGCAAAAAGAATTTTTTTTGGCGGGGTCTGAAAACTACTTAAAAATTTTTCATTGCACGCCGCTGAATACTGGTCCACTGTAATGGAGTGACCTTGGGACTGACAATGCAAACTAGCTAGCACGAAAGAAACCGGCGCGCCCGGCGCAAAAAAATTTGCAACGTTTTTACTTTAAAATAAACTTAAAGATAGATAGACGTTCCAGGTACAAAAAACTTATTTACTGTTTTTTGTCGGAATGTGGTGTATCCGATCTCGTTGAAGTACAGTTGCCCAGCTACGTAGTCCTTTATAATGGTATAACTTTAAACATTGTTTACGGGAAATCCTAATTACTTTTATTACAATTTTTTTGGTGATTTCGATTTCTTATTTAAGGATGCTCATATCCTCAAAGTTTTTTATATGGGTTCTGAATAACCCTATATATCTTTCCGTTGCCGGGATACGAGGCTGAGGACTTTTATGTGGAACACTCGGTATAGAGAGCTAAATAGTTTATATAAATTTTAACAATAAATATAAAAATTATGCCTAAACATGAGATAAATCACTTATATTTGGTAAATATTTTAATTAGTTTAATTACCTTGTCATTTTTATTATTAAAAATATTCTATAATCGTAATCCTTTCTAACTTTTAGTTGGGTAAATTCTTTTGAAAACGAATACATTGTGAAAAGTTTACCTTACCTCTTATTCTAAAATAACAATTTTAAATAAA
The DNA here is from genome assembly GCA_963924545.1 of Pogonocherus hispidulus. Lineage (NCBI taxonomy): Eukaryota > Metazoa > Arthropoda > Insecta > Coleoptera > Cerambycidae > Pogonocherus > Pogonocherus hispidulus. The sequence goes on from OZ004692.1 coordinate 87,667,352, forward strand.
TTATTACCACCAATTAAAACGTCCCATATTTACATCATTTTCTGTTATTTTTTAGGTTATGCTTCACACGAATGTGAATTTATAACAAGCAAATATAAAAATCAATATTTACTGACTATGACTCCTTTGTTTCAGTTTCTAGCTGTGGTTCTAGCAGTAATATGTACTGCAAGTGCAGATTCGGGTCATACAAAAGTCGTGGAAGTATCGGGTTCCCATTCTTCTGAAAAGGGCGGGGGTGAGAGCAAAGGTGGTAAGTAAATCTTTATTTAAATGCTCTACTTATTTCCAAACATACATATAGGTACCTTATAACATTTTCGTTCAAAAGAAAATATTATAGTATAGTATTATAGAAAATATTATAGTAAATACATTTACCAAAGGATTTAATGTAAAAGTGAATTTTTATATTACACACGTCAATAACATATAGTCTACGCTTTTCAGTGAATATTGTAATGAATTATTTGACAAATCGGGGGTTAACCTAACACCAGTTTATTTAGCAAAACCTGCACTGAGAATACTAAAGGCCTGTTCCTGCAGCATTCATTAACTTGTCAGAAGGATTGTGATTGGTTGAAAACAATTTGCTGACTGGCTAGAAGTGATTTCATTGGATCTAACTAGTTTGTAATTCCTGCAGAAACAGAGCTTATGTACTGACATTTCACATTGAATTTATGAACAGCAGCTTTTATGTGAGACTGGTTTACTTATCTAAGTAAAAATTATATCTAAGCAAACATATTAATAAATCCCTAGCAATGTTCTTCAAATTACAAAAAACTCGGGCACTGCGCAAGAGAATTTATATATATTATGGTCCTCAAAAAGATAATCTTATTTCTGACTATTAAATCTACCCTCAGTTCTTAGTTGATTATTTATTATACTGGGTGTCCCATCGAAAAGTTGCCACTGTTGCCAAATCTCCAAATATATTAGTAATTTTTTTATGGAATACGCTCCTCTTTGGAGTAAAATTACTTGCTTATATTAAATGGAACACCCTGTGTATTTTGCCATAATCAGACAGCCTAATCACTCTACTATTCAAAAAGGTATGCATTGTTTACATTATCTTGACAATTGGAGCCACAAAATTAAATTTGTTAGAAGTACTCTTATTTGGGTTATTACGAATGAAAAAAATACCTTCTTCTTTGTAAAGTTATTTTTAAGTATTTGTACACTTATTTTAAATAAAACACCCTATATATTTTAAAATTTTAAAATCTCTGATCAAACTTGATGTAGAACTTGACTGCATTTGCTTTTTAAAGGAAAAAAAAATAGGGAGAAAAGAATAATTCTTTAATAATCGGTAGGAACGGGTTTTGTTAACAATAACAACAAAGCACAATGACAGTAATAAAAATAACAGATAAAATAATCAAAACAACTGTATAAATAAAAACTACTTGAATAAGTTAGAAAACAATTTGTTTTAACTGCCCACCATTTACTTCAATATACATTTGTGCATCCTTAGTAGTAAAATGATCAAAAATGTGTGATCCTTCTAATGTGAACATTTTTATATCTACACTTCAAATTTTTGATACAACTGACAATACAATTTATTATTGTACTTTTGTTTTTCATGGGTACTGTGAAAACGAAGATCAGCTTCACAAACTGTTCAAGTAAGAGGTGCTCCCATTAAACTGAATTTTGTGGCTCCAATTCTCAAGATAATGTAAACAATGTATACCTTTTTGAAAAGAAAAGTGATTAGGCTTTCTGATTATGGCAAAATATACAGGGTGTTCCACTTAATATAAGCAAGTAATTTTACTCCAAAGACGAGCGTATTCAATAAAAAATTTACCAATATATTTGGAGATTTGGCAACAGTGCAAAAAAAAACTTACAAAAATCTTAAGTCGTTCTGTCCAAACCGCGTCCCGATATCTCTTTTAGTTTTCGAGATATAAGGCGGCGAAATGTGATACTTTTCGATGGGACACCCCGTATTCCAGTCAAATGAATACTTTTATTAATTAATAATTTAACTGATTGAATATGTCTGACAGTCAGAAACCATGAACCAAAGGATCTTGTTCGAATAGAAATAATATTAAATTCTTCAAGACTTACCATTGATAGGCACTTGAAGTGAGTTATACCTAGCTCCTAGAGGATTTAAGATTTATGTTATATAAATTTAAATATTTGATTAATCGTTTCCAAATTATCTAACTGAAAATATTGTACTAGGCACTCGTTACTGTCAACCTTTAGTATTGTATCCTATTTTGGATTGGGAAAGGAAATGCAAACTGTTTTTTTTTTTTGGAAAAAAAGGAAACCTAGCGAAGTTGACTTAATATATATAATTTTTTTTAATTAGATTTTGAATATTTCTTTTGTGTTAAACTAAAAATCAGCTGACAAAATTCATTTAACTTATTAAACGACTATGCATTCATTATCTAAAACAGTTGTTTTAGATAGAAAAAAATGTAATCAATTTATATGTAGAAACCAGTAATTACTATAATCACAAGATGCTAGAATAACGATATTTATAATTACATAGATATGCGAGAGAAACAAAATGTTACATCCTCAAGCTGTGTACAAATTTTTAAAAAGAAAGTCCTGTATAAGTCCTGTAATAACAGTTCTTTAATTTGTTTTTAATTTGTTCTCTAATTCACTATTAGTATATTATTGTCATATTAGTAAATACTTATTCTCACCTGCATCAGTATAATACTGAATATAATTTTGCATTAAAAGATAGTATCCAACAAAGATTCCTGACTTTTTAGGATTTGTCTGTTTAATTTTACTCTATTTATTAAATTGTTTAGCAAGATTTCTGTATACTTTCGTCTGTATAATTTTCAATATTAGATACTTTATGACAACTTTTCATAAAGAATCAACCCTATACTAACTCACAAAATTCACATAATTTTTTATTCTGGTACTTGTTGCGTCCGCAAAGAACTTAAATCTCTTTCAATGTTAAGTAAACCTTAATCTCGAAAAAGACTAGTGTACACATATAATACGTGCAAAGGTATTTTTATGACTCTCGGCTCCTTTTGAAGTTTTATTGCTTAAATGAACGTTACACTTTCTAGGGGGGTCAACAATGATGAAGGAAACATTTGAAATAGTGATTTTGCGTAGTTGTAACCTTAAAAGTAAAACTAGTCTTTCTTGTCTGCAAATGGTATATTTTACATTATTATTATTTCAAGTCAATAATTTCATCAAAGTTGGCTACTGTATTTTCTTTTTTATAACTATATATTTTAAGTAATTTCTTAGAAAGCATTTATTTAATCAGAAATCTTTTTACCTTGTATTTAGTTAGTATTGTATTTTTCTCTAAATTTCTCTACGCCTTCTATCTCTTAGGAGTCGCTAAAAATATCTGTCCACCCAGTGGCGGCCTCTCCTTAAGGCCGCATGGCCGTGCGCCCCTCCTCCAAAACTACCAAAGGAATTCTTATTATTATCATTATTGTAAATTAAATGCAAATGTTAAAACATGTTTATTGTGGTACAAAACTATTATAAGGAAGGGCTCGAGCGCTTGAGCTATTGTACTCATAACGCCATAGTCCGCATCACTGGGTCACAGCATGCTGCCACTGCACAGTGAGCAAAGGCTCGCAGATTCGTGGCCGCATTTGGAGTCGCGTCCCAGGTAACTATGGCAACCGACCCAATCTCCTTTTCGACTCGCATCGTTAGCATCGTTAGATGCTTTCCATATGCTTATATTATGCAGATTTGGCCGCAATTATTTCGCGGCCCTACGGGAACATTATTAAACATTATAACGTATTTTTAACACATTACATATTTTTAGCATTATTAAAGTACTTATTTAATTTTTGTGTAAAGACAATTTTATATTTTACTTCACATGAATACTGTTAGTAGTATAATTATGAATATATATTTAATCTTTGATTAGAGCTAATTTTACAAATCTTCCACTGGAAGTTAAAATACAAATAAAAGACTTGGGCGTTGCCTGCCCAATAAATACCTAATTTCGATGAAAAAGTTATGGAGAAATTTATTTCTATGAAAGACCAGAGAGTTGATTTCAATTTTAGAAAGTAGATAAGTGTACTCGTGTACCTATAAATAACTGTATGAAGTTTGTTTACCTACGTAATAATATGGCGTTAATATAACTATGAATTGAATAACTAAAATACTTTTGAGTTTGTGATTGTGCCATATCGTTTTTAATTAACGGATATCTAAAAACTAAAAATAGTTATGATCCTGCTTCCTGAATTCTAGTTTACAGCTTTTTTAAGGGAACGTATATGTAAATTTTTTATTCTAAATATTAATTACCTATTTAAATATTGTTTTAAATAATTTTTGTCGATATTTCCGTCAATCGTATTAAAAAGGAGGATATTTGTCTAACGAAAGTTATTTTTTCAAGCAAATATTTTTGCTCTGCGAATTTCTAATTTATAATTTTAAGGGGTTTGTTACCTTGAAATTTGCAAAATTTTCGCCAGCGGCGCATTGTTTTATTTCTGCGCCCCCCCATATCCAAATGTCACCAGCCGCCACTGTGTCCACCTCACATCTCTGATTTCTACCGCTATTTGGGCTCATATATCTTTTCTACCAGATGCTTTTCCTTTTTCTTAGCATATGACCCAACCATGTTAATTGATTTTGTTCTATTGTTGTCTATATCAGTACTAGATTGAATGCTTCTCGCTACATTTTATTTTACATTATATCGCTTGTTGCTTTCTTCATTTTTGTACTCTCCAATATCTTTTTCTGTTTTTCTGTCATCGCCCATGATTCACTGCTTTAATTTAATTTTGGATTTATAACTTTCCTAATCACTTATGCGTTTACAGGTATCTGTTTTTTCTAATCTGCTCTTTGTTATGTCTTGCCTGTTTTTGGTATTTCTTGTTTTGGTTCTTTAGGTGCCACTCACAATTATTTTTCTGTTTTGTGCTATTTCCGCGACTAAAGCCAATCATCGACACCAGGAGACGAGCAACTCCCAACTAGGAAATGTTGCTGAACCTCTACTTTTTCAGGTAGTGGGAAACTTTTACTTGCCTATCATGGAATAGATATGGGGAATCCAATTTTACGTTCTATCTGACGAATTATACATCTTTTACGTAAACCTCGCCTAAGTTTGTATGAATTCACCATAGACTTCATACTAGACTAAACTATCCAACCTTTATGAAATTTATCGATGTACAAGCCACTAGAAGGTAGACGGGCATCACGAATCTTTTTGTATATTCACCCACCCAAGTATCTAGTAACCACGAGAACCTTTGCTTAGGTTTCATATCAATGATATCCAAAATAATAATGTATCGCTCCCTATTCCACACAAGTCTATGACTTCCAGGCTTTTCATTAGTTCATATGGCATTACCATATTATCCGCATAACATGTTTCGTAATTTTCACGATATTTATTCCAAAAACTTGTTTTATAAACCATTAGATTTTTAATACATATATCACAGACATTTAACTATTTTACTGTATGTCGTTTTCGAATATCCAACATGTTTTGTACTAGAAACATATCTTATTGAAGGTTCTACCTTGAAACTCGTAAATTTCTTTCACAAAATAAAAAGAAAACCGTTTTAAATTTTCTTAGAGACCGAATCTATTCGCAAAAATCTGTAAGAATTCAATAGTGACGATGAAATTGGTATAAAATATTCAATGAAATTTGTACTTAAATGAAATATTGAAATAGGATTACTTAGAATACTTACCAAAATTGAAAACGATACAGGTATAGACTTTAATGCCTCAGATTATGGGAAATTGATAATGTTCTGATATAAAAAATAAAAAATGTGATTCCATCAAACTTTTTCAAAGTTTTAAACTAACATCCTGTATTGATTTTTGTTTTCCAAATATTTACTTGGTACAGAACTAATTTCATACTTTGCTGTACATTTAAATAAACTTTTAAGAACTGTACATTATATGTGTTTCAGGAAAAAAGCATAGTGATCATAAACACTTGAAAAAATCCGAAAAAAAATCGAAACACGACGAAGAGAAAGCAAGAAAGGGGCAAGACTTTAAAGAACTTCATAAAGTAGAAGATGCAGAAGAAGGTGGCAAGAAAACAAAATTCCATTCAGAAGATACCCATAAGTCATTTAAGAAAACAGGTGGTGGTTCTGCACATGGTCTCAAATACGAGGAAGGTTCAAAACATAAGAAAAATAATTTGAAGAAGGTAAAAAAGTTATAATATATTTATAGATGCATTTTTATAATATTCAAACTAGGATAATTTGTAAATTTGCACCAAACCGATTTATATTCGTCTCATAAATGTTTATAAAAATTATTATATTATTCATGAGACTCATACTTCATGAGTCTCAAGTCTAAGTCGAAGTAGTTAAAAATATTTTTATTACGGATTTCTTTTATAATGGGTCGTAGTAAAATACAGAGCTTGGACTTTGTTGGAATTATATTTTATTTTGGGCTTGACAATAATGACTTTCTACAGTATATTTATTGTTGTACTGTCATATAAGCACAGAATGAATGCCACCTGGCAGAAGTGGTATTTTCTTGGGTTTAATAACAGAAGCCCTTTATTTCAATACGAGTATATCTCATTAGGGTCATTATCTTAGAATAAGAGTATTGAATGAATGGTACTGAATTGAAATATATTCATTATCCCTTTAGCATTGTAGTAAGTCACTCCATCTCTCTCAAATAATATTTGAGGTATCCCTTATAGTAAAACGTTCGAAATTTTTAAAACTGATCCGATATCGTTCCGCCCTTGATCATTCAGGTTGGTCAGAAATTCTTGGAGGTTCTAGTCCAAATCTTGTAGTTCTATAATAATTAACGAACATACCAGAGAAATATCCCGTTCTTTGTCATCCTGAAAATGGACAGTTTTTAAACTTATCTAGGCTTTAGTATATAATAGTATACTATAAACAATTCCAATTTCAATTTTCTAATTTATGCACTCTTAAAATTTTTATATGATTTAAATGTGCCCAGATATATTTGAAATCACAAAATACCAAATTAGTCTCTATATTTTAAATTGAAATAATAAGGCTACCACATGTTTTTTGCTATAAAAGTTATTAAAACGTAAAACATCTAAAATGCCACATTTTTAATTTATTTTTTACTGATTATGATTAATTTAAGAAAAAAGGTATCGCGAACAGTTTTCCTCATATAGTACCTACTTAATTATTTCTCGAGAAAAATATATACTGTTAATTTTGCCTTACCTGACTGAGATCGAGTAGAATCTGTATAAAGAATACACGCCCCTCAAGTTTATTTCACATTTATTCGGAAATTTTATAAAATTAGAAGAGTTGCTCCCGATTTAAAGTACATATTTGCCATTTGTTCTGATCGATTGCCTCTGCCTTCTTTATTTAGCTTCTCTCTGCCAACTTATTTTTTTGAACTGCATAACAGAATACTATATCAAAATCTTCCTAAACATAAACTAAACATAAACTATATAAATTAACATTATCAATTTTATATTATGAACTATTACTAAAACTACTATAGACTGAAAACGATTGTACTTTTGCTTGAAGATATTACAAAAATTACAAAACTCTTGTTTACGATATATTTTTGGTATATGTAAATATGAGAGGATCAGTCATACCTTACGTACTGTTCACTGGTTATCTATGGCTCATAGGAGGAAATTGCATTCTCTGTCCTTAATACATAAAATAATTAATACCGGAATACCCCCTTATATTATGGACAGAATCCGATATAGATCTGATATTCACAGCATAAATATTAGACAAAAATAATATATAACTATTCCTCAACATAAGACATCAATTTTCGAGAGGTCTTTTCGGTATTCTATTTTAAAAAATTATAATGATCTTGCAAATGATTTGAAGGGCTTATCAATGAAAAATTTTAAAAATAAGTTATTTGATGTATTATTTGAGGAGCAGTCACTGAAATAGTTTCATGTTGATTTTTTTCTAATAGGTTCACTAAATCACTACACTAAGTATGTACCTTATTTGTTTGTTGTTGTTTGTTGTCTGTGATAGGGTTATACTGAATTAATTATGTACTTGTTTCTATATTATATTAGGGGGAAGGGTGGTTTGATATATAATGAATTTAATATTAAGTTTGGGCTCCTGAGGTAGAACAGCTATGCTGATCAGACGCCTTTTAACCGACAAATTATATTTTGAAGTTGGAAAATTGTATGAGTACTTCTATTTTTGTTATTCCATTGTTGGTTAATAAAGACATATTATCATTATTATTATTATATTATTATTATTATTATTATTATTATTATTATTATTATTATTATTATTATTATTATATAGATTAAAATTTTATTTGATCTATCAGTTATGAAAGGAAAATGTAATAATACATATATAGCAAATTTTTTCTTCACTAAATATTTGCTCATTTCGTTAAATCTAAACATTTTACTGTTTTAGGGATTCAGAGAAAAGTACCATAAAGACGAACAGAACAACCACGATAGTTTCTACAGTAACTCGCACAAGAGTGGAGAATACAAAGTCTTTGGCAAAGGACATGAAAAACATGCCGCTAAATCTTCATCAAAAAAACAGGGTGGTAATCACAAGGTAGGTTCTAGTATTTTAAAGTTGTCTTTGAACAACTTATTACTTAATTAAGAGTACTTAACTAGACCTAATACTTTAAACTAACTATGGGTGTTAGACTGACAACAAATAACTGATGACAGATTAGTTGATTGTTTTGAAGTTCGGCTAACAATTTCACAGACATCCTCGCAAGAAATTAAATGCTTTTAGGTGATTCGCAAAAAAGAGTAGATAACCTGAAAACTAGAAGAGATAGGCGGAGGGAATCATGAGGGAATCATGAACGTTCGAAAGAGAATAATATTATGCACCAGGCTATGGGAAAACAGGGTTTTCCATTTGAAAAAACCAACTTATGATGGTTTGAAGTTAACTTAACTCGGCATTAAATTTCCAACACTCTGTATGTAACTAAGCCACCTTGAAAGCGTAGATGGGAAGCTTAGGGGTTTAGTTATCCCTCCTATAAATATTGTCGCTTTATCTTTCTTACTGTAAAATACACTTGGTTTTAAGCTAGTTACTGTTTCTCTTAATTTTTTTTAAAAGATTAAAATATCTTGAAAACGGGTAATTTTAGGAAAAGGAAAACTTGATGAAAGTCCACCTAAAATTTTACGTAGAATCCAAAATTGCAATAATATATAGGGTGTTCCATTTAACGAAGCAAGTTAATGGCGACTTCCGGTTTGAGGAGGACATGCCCGAAAACCCGATATACCAAATTTTCAAAATTGAAATCGAAGTAGCCTCTGAAATATTCTAATAGGCGGTCACCGTGAGACACCCTGTATATATTAGGTATTTTCCAACAGTTATCATTATTTCGAATGGGTTTTTTGTAGCGTGAGAATTTTATTCCTGGTTTGGCAAAACTAGGCTTCAAAAAACCAATTATTATGCATTAGCAGGTTCTGTAATTTTAAATATTTTCGAATTAAAAATTATGTAGCCCAAATACTATTGACTGATATTTCATCAGATTGTGACATTCAGTGGTTTTTAGTTAATAGGTACTAGTTGTTTTTTACTTTTGTCGTTGTTTCATTCTATTAATTTAAGTAATTGGAATGTTTTATAAGTCTTGCAAAATTATCTAATTTCTTCGAGTCTGTCTTTCACGGTAACTTTTGTAGGTATTAACCATTCACATGCAGCAAGTAATTAAAAACCAAATTTGGTAGAACAATAGATATGCATAAATCAGAACAATTGATTTTCATATCACAGTTTTAACATACACTTACAGTTATTTAATTGTTTATTATACAGTGTATTTCATATAACTGGTTCGTTAGACTTTTGGTTGATAATTTCTTTCTGAAAATTTGAGATTAATGTATTAAAACACCCTGTATTAATTCTTAGATCTCATATATGTAAAAATTAAAAGAATGTAAACTGCACAATACACCTCATACGTAAAATATTATTCAGATAATATGCATTTAGATAATTTTCAAAGGAGTTACTTTGTTATAAATTAATTTTCCATTATTTTAGAATTTAACTTTTAACAAACAAGACGATATTACTCCCTAAATACTGATTCTAAATTTGAAACAGAAATACTGTTGTGATGTGTATTTCACTTTTTATTATACCATAAAATCATTGAGACTCGTAAAACTAAAAATACGTGGAGTTTATTAGGGTTTTGAAATAACTTCTGTCCAGTCTAAAGAATGAATGGTTTATGTTAAGGCAGTTTGATGAGCTTGTACAAACTAATTAATAATTAAACACCTTTGCAATTAAAAAAGCCTGCTGAGAAATTTGTGGAGGTCTTGAATAGGTGTACGGATTGTTGATATGGGGACTATTTATAATTCGTTTATTCATGTTAAGTCTGGTTTCTTTTTATAACTAACTTGAAACGAATATTTGTGGTAAGCACATTTTATTCGGGTATAATCAAGAATTCGAAATGTTTACATTTCTTTTTAATTTGTTTTACTATAGATATTAGTGATTGATTAAATACAAATGTGGCGAACCCAGTCCCGCAACTAGAAGCAAGGATATAGGGAGATAAGCTCTCTCTGATATATAAAGTTGTCTCAAAGAAAATGCATATTCAAGAGCATTAGCACCAGAACGTGCAATAATATATCTGTAGAGAAATAATTGTCCCCTTCGAAATTTCAGTGTGATCTAAAAAATCTTAATCTGATATGTTTAAAACTATACTTAAATTCTTATATGCCAAAGACCATTTAAGGAATTCACGGAATTTCGAGCAGATTTTCGAGAATTTTTACAAATAAAAAATTCAATATCACTATAGTACAGGGTGCTTCAAATTCGATGCAATACATGGGGATCTCGGAAACGGTAAGAGATACGAAGTCGGTTAAATGGAGGCAAAGTTGCGTATTCAGGGGGGCAACATAATGGTGAAAAGAGATCAAGGCTAACTTGATTAGTTTTCGAAATATTTTGAAAAACCGAAAATTTCGATTTTCCTTTTTGTTTTTTTGCGGGCCTATTTGATGAGGTATTCAAAAATAAAGAGCACTTTTCTATAGCAACTTTTTGCCCTTTTTTGAATGGTGTTAGTGAATTATCCGAAAAACGTTTCGTTTCCCGAAAACCAACATTAACTTAATTTTTTTAAATACGGACCTGGAATTTTTTTTCAATTTTTTGGAAGCATTTTTGAAACTTGATAGAATGCCACCATAAAAGGAACCAGATTTAAACGTTTTGTCTAAGAAAAATTCATCATTAATAATTTCCCGTGGTTCTCTTATAGATTTAGTTTTATCTAGGCAATATGACAAACACATTTCAATGTTGTGTCAAGCACTATCGGTACTTAAAAATGGCTTTCAGAAATCTAGAATTTTTTAATTTTATTTAAATTTCCTCATAATTCAGAAATTGTGCGCAACTACTTAAATGAAACATTTCCAAACAGATGGATTGGAAATCATGGTGCTATAGAATGGCCAGCAAGAGCTCCTGATTTATCCCCATTAGATTATTTTTTATGGGGACGAACTAAAAATGTTTTATATAAGAATCAATATAATAACATTGAGGATTTGAGAAATGCCACTATTCGTGTTCTGAATGGAATACCTGCAAGGGAAATCGAAAGATCTATTCAAAACTTAAAAAGACGATTACGCCTCTGCATGAATAATGACGGAGGATTATTTCAACATCTGCTTTAGGGTTTTTATAGTTTTAACATAATATTTTGTTGTTTTATTCATTGTTTATTCAATTACATCAAAGTTCATAGTTGTTAATTCGTTGTTTTATTATTAGCTTTTGTTTATTTATCGTAAATAAAAATGAAACCTCAAAAATATTATTCAATATCTAGAATTAACAAAAGTCGAAACAAAAATACCAATGATGGATTTTTCTTAGACAAAACGTTTAAATCTGGTTCCTTTTATGGTGGCATTCTATCAAGTTACAAAAATGATTCAAAAAAATTGAAAAAAAATTCCAGGTCCGTATTTAAAAAAATTAAGTTGATGTTGGTTTCCGGGAAACGAAACGTTTTGCGGAAAATTCGCTAACACCATTCAATAAACGGCAAAAAGTTGCTATAGAAAAGTGCTCTTTATTTTTGAATATCTCATCAAATAGGCCCGCAAAAAAACAAAAACAAAAATCGAAATTTTCGGTTTTTTCAAAATATTTCGAAAACTAATTAGTTAGCCTTGATCTTTTTTCACCATTATGTTGCCCCCCTGAATACGCAACTTTGTCTCCATTTAACCGACTTCGTATCTCTTACCGTTTCCGAGATCCCCATGTATTGCATCGAATTTGAAGCACCCTGTATAGAGAAGGTAAAAGATACAAAATTCGAATATAGTTATACTAAGTGGACTCGATGAACAATGTTGCAACACGATTGCCTAAAGGGAATCTGGTATGTTAATAGTGGTAAGAAACACCGTAGTGCTCTCTTCTGGTCTGTGCTACTATATCATCATTACAACTACTAGTACATAGTTCATCGAGTCCACTACCTATAGCACTCTGATGAGCACAGAATAAGTGCGAAACCGGTCAGTGTCTGGTGTTTGGTTTCGATTAAACGACTAACAACTTTCGTGGAGATGCCTGAATAATGGAATGCCAGTTGGGGCACATAGTCCGAGAAGCAGGTGTTTTAGGCGTCTCTTTTAAATAAATAAATAGAATCGTCTTCATTAAAGACAATAGAGATCAAAACTATGATGGTACCTGCAGAAAAGCAGATCGCTATATATCTGTGAATTAGACAATAATTGTCAGACGGATTGTAGCACAGACCAGAAGAGGGCACTATGGTGTTTCTCAACACTACTAATCAATACACTTTTTTCAAATTATTTATAATTCTGAAAGAAAGACACCTTATGGCTTATATTTCCTTCTACTAAGACCCAAATAATTATTTCTTATGCGTGAAAATTTATAAAGATGCAATTTCGTACGTGCCAATTTTTTTAGAAAATTTCAAATATCGCTCTAGAGTTATACGCTATTTAATAAGATGTAATTCGTACATGACTTTATTTAGAACTCAAGGTTGGATGTCCCCTTCATGGTAGGTCAGTCGGTTTCTTTTGTAGGCAAGCTTATGCAAATCCCATCATCTAGATACAGTCTGCTTTCTTTGCATGGTAGGTAGGGGATGCTCATTTTCGTACTTTTTTAGCTAAGAAAGAATAGCTATCTTTGAAGAATCAGACTTCTGATTAAAGAAATATCATATCAGTTTGAAAATATTAATGAAAATGTTAATTGAAAATACCAATGTTTCTTTGTTGAAGTGTAAACTCATAGAACCATATCGATAGACTTAAGAATCCATTACCTATTACCAGTTTCGGTACTTTTTTTTATATATAAAAGGTTTTCTCAGTCAAGTCCTTCAACACTCTGAAACTCAGACTAACGTATTTTGCTTTTGCAGAAAGGAAAATCCGAAAGCACTCACGGAAAATCTTCGAAGAAAGCTGGAGGTCATAATGTGGCGGACAAAAAGGGTCATCAGCAGTCTAAATCATCCAAAAATCATCACAACCACGGAGCAAGTTTCGCGAAGAAAGGCGGCAACAGTGGTGGAAAACACTATCATTTTGACAGTCGCATTCCTGATCTTCATAAATGACTTAGTTAAGATAATTAAGTGGTACAACAAAAAAGATCACTACGAGTGGCGTAGTGTCGGTTATTTATTGTTACAATAATTATATACCTAATTAAAGTGCATTATTTTTATATTATAATAAATTTATAGTTTATTCCTAGAATTAATAGTTATTAGTAAAATGTATTGGGTGGCCCAACAGACGAATTTTCTTATTTATGGTTTTAACACTTTTACTTTGGTTCAGTTTTGCGGATACACAAAATTTATTTAAATTTTCGATAAATTTCAGATGTTGCTGGTATGTACTGAAATTCACGTTTTTATGTATCACTTTCAAATTCTAATTATATCAATTAATAAATCACTAATCTGATAATATATACTTGCATGAAGATCTTAAGTCCTCATATCGAAATTGGGTTAAGAATCATATCCCAAAATATTATTGTTTGATGTAAGTAAAAATTGTGACTTTAATTATAATTCTCCTCTTAATTATTAAAACACAGTTTCAAGGAGACAGTAAGTAATGTCAGTGTGAGCCAGTGCCATCAAAATCTTATTTATTATTAAAAAGCTCTTTCATTTTACACTTTGAATTCCTTATAACACTAAATTTTTCAAAACCGCCTGGAAGATTAAAAATACGTATCCTGTATCCCATCAAGGAAATTCCTCTTACTGACCACCCAATATAAATGCCCATTTATAGGTAATAAATAGAATCGTTCCTATTTCACAACTCCTTTGTTTTAAAATATTCCATTTTTTTGCGTCACTTGGAAACTATGACGTAATTTTAGCATCAATTATTCCACAAAATACTAAACTATATTAAGCAATCATGCAATAGATTGGGTTGAGACTAACTCTTCAAGGGCCCACGATTAAGCAAAAGCAATATTATTACTAAAATTGTAATTACCTACTTCTACTATAAATATTTGTCAACAGAAAATTTTAAATTTAAGAATATGGACGTTTTTACAAAAAAGATAAATATCTATTAAAGGTTTTTGCTCAAATTTTGCTTTAAATTATTTAGAGAAACATAAATAAACTTTAAATGAAGGTTGTAGCCCTTTTGCGTATTACCCTCATTAAAATAAACATTTAAGACTTTCGCAAACTTCAGCTTATTTTAACTGAACACCTTGTACATTTTTATAAGTTTGGATACGATTCCTCACCAGCACGCTGATATGAACGTGGCTATACTTATATGGATATAGTAATAAGAGTGCACCAAAGGATCCATATTTTAGAAATAGATCTCCAGTCATCATTTGATAGTTAACATTAATACACTCTTGTCTTTTGAGGATACCTGTAGTGACCATATTGACATACCACATCAACCTCTACAAGAAGTATTTGTACAGAAACGCTATTTCTAAAAATGTAAAGTTTTATGAGCTATTAGATTTCAAAGCAAAAGAGTTTTATAATAATAATTTTATTTCCATAAGTATTTAGTTTATACATTAGTTTATACATTAATTTTACAAAGATGCATAAATAGGCAAACAGTACGCTCGGAAATAAATTCATACATTCCTACATTATGATACCAAATATTTTGATTGTCAAAAAATGTTCCCTTTTATGGTAGAACCGACTATTATTTGTAAAAATTCAAATGAATCTCATATATAGGATGGAACAAATTCTGTGGGGTTGAAAATGATAAAAAGGCGCGAAAACAAATAAAAGAATATTTTCTTTCCGCAGAATATATAGTAGTAGTAGCTATATATAGTAGAATTATAGTAGGTTATAATAGTTGAAAATTTATAACTTTGGTAATGTTTTTCATACCATATTATAAATTTGTGCAATAATTAATAGTATTATTATAGTTTAAAACATGCTTATACTATATTAAAACATATTAAGTTCGTTATTTACATTCCGTTTTTATTACTATAATCGAGAGAGAGAGAGAGAGAGAGATCTAAAGAACACTTCTTATTACTACAGTCTGATTTTTTTCTAAAAATAAATATGTAAGTTTCTATTTATTTTCTATTGGCTCAAAATAGAAATGCCAAATTTGGGTTATTTGTCGTTATTATTATTACTGCGACTAAGGCCAATCACTGATGTCAGAAGGAGTGCAATTAAGTGCAGAGTAAAGCAAATGTATCCGTTTGCTATTTTAAAAACATCGGAATCTATTTTCAAGTTGGAAGTTTCAAAGTAAGTATAAAACAAATTAAATACTACGGTAATCTAAAAAATAAATAGTTTCAAGAAAACCATTGAAAACATTTAGAAAAATATTATTTTTTAAATCCACCAACACATGATAGGAATTTGTATAAACCCTCCTTGAACCTTTAGAAGCAACTACCTCCTAGATAGACGTTGAGCTGCAATAACCGCAGGGAGCCAAGTCATGGAGGTCAAGAGAATAAAGATAGCTGAAAATTTCCCTACTGAAATATGGAGGATACCTGAATAAAGGCGCGGCTATCACTTCTCCCACTTCCCCCAGATCTATCTGGGAGGGTAACTAAACACAAATTGATATCAAGATGGATATTTTTAGATTGCTCACGTATTTGGGTGTGCACCGGTAAGGAAGGTTTACAAAAATTGCTGTCCCATTATATTAAATGTACTAACAAAGCTGACAATCATGTTGAGACTTGATATTGGTGGATGCAGACATATTTTAAATTATTGAAATTCATGTGTTTTCTGTTTCCTTAAATAGTAACATTTATTTTTCAGATGAGCTCGGTAAGTATGAAACAACAAAAACGTATTCAGGTTATATAACAGGTACTTTCATATATTGTGTTTTATGTACAGGTTCATGTGTATTTTATGGAAGTGAATATACGGATTATATTCATTCCACTAATCATTTAACTCTTATTACTAAACTTAAGTTCTTTGGTGTGGATGAACCTGCTATTTCTTTTTTTAACAACTACTTAAACTCCAGGCATCAACGAGTATCATTTCACAATAATTTCTCGAAATTTCTCTCCATAGATAAAGGTGTACCGCAAGGTAGTATATTAGGCCCTCTCCTATTTACTGTTTATACTGCTGACTTGTCAAGTCGTCTTAAATTTTGTTCTTTACATCAATATGCTGATGATACTCAAGTATACTATTCGTTTTCATATAATGACCTATTTCTTGCTGTTCGAAATATTAATTTTGATCTTGAGGTAATTAAAGAATTTTCTACTGCCCATGGACTTATGCTTAATGAAAATAAAACTCAACTGCTAGTGTTTGGTCCTCACAATCACATTTTATCTGTTAATAGAGATTTCCAAATTAGTATTAATAATTGTTTACTTGTACCAGTAAATACATGCAAAAATCTAGGAATCCATATGGATGTTGATCTAAGATTTGGGACCCAAGTTACAAGTTTAATTCAAAAATGTTTTTCCAAATTAAAGGTATTATATATGTACAAAGATATTTTGAGTAAGGATATTAAACTAAGGTTAACTGATAGTTTAATTTTATCTATTCTATCTTATTGTAACATTGTCTTTTGACCTGCTCTCTTACTTAAAGATAAAAATACCTTACAGAAAATTCAAAATGCATGTATTAGATTTTCTTATAATTTGAAGAAATTTGATCACATTTCTGTAGCTTTTAAAGACTCAAAATGGTTTAATTTGCATGAACGATATCAAATACATTTGTCCCGTTTAGTTTTTAAAATAATTCAATTGGAAATGCCTGGGTATCTTCATGATAAATTAATAAAAGGTTCAGATGTTCATGATCGTATTACGCGCCACCGTGACTTACTACATATTCCACAACATCATTCGGCTTTGTTTCAACGCAGTTTTAGTTACAATGCTGCTAAAGTATTCAACTCGCTTTCTCATGACGTCAGAAGTGCCACTAGTCTTACAGTTTTTAAGAAAAATGTTAAAACGCAAATTGTTAGTGCTCGTGATAATGTGAACTAATATCCACTATATTAATATAGGGTGCATTCATTTATTTACTTATTGAATCGTTTATTTTTTGTTTGCTTTCTATACTTACACACTGTACTTTTGTATAATTTTGTATAATCATATTTCATTTACATACAATGTTATGAATTGTTTCTGGGGTGGTTGTATGAGCAGCTTGGTTGGATACCGCCACCCATAACAAATACTTTATTTATGTTTTGTTAAATTAATAAAGGCTTATTATTATTATTATTATTATTATTATTATATTGACTAAATTTTGCTGATGCTAAAGAACTTCGACTTTATTGGTTCAGGCGTCATTGAAAAATGTAGGTAGCCCATTTCTGAAGTAGTCATAACTAGGAAAGTTAGCTTGCAAACTTCCAGTCTGGAGGTAACTAGGCTATAATAGGTTAGGTTAGGTTCAAAAGTGAATGGGCCGAAAACTAGACCCATGTGGTCTATTGTGGCTCACACCTACTTATATTTCACCCAACAGGTCCAGCTTCTTAATGTAGCTGATTACCTTATTAGGTGAGAATTTGTTCAGATCCTCTGGCAGAAGTTGTCCTTTGCCAAATAATGAGTATCTGATCCTTTCCCCAGCGGGGCAGGTGCACAATATGTGTTCTGCCGTTTCATCATCTTCTAAGCATAGGCGGCACTCAGCATTTTCTGCTAGGCCGAATTTGCACAGATGATATTTTAAACGGCAGTGGCCCGTATATAGGCCAATTAGAGTTCGTAGGTGAAACCTGCTTAATTCTAGAAGTTTTTTAGTTCTTGTTTTTGAAGGGTTTATTATAAACGCCTTCGAATGAACTAATCGTGGTAGTTCCTGCCAGTACTGGAGGATTTGCTCCTCAGCCCGGGTCAAGAGCGTTGCTTTGGCAGTACTCGAGGATATGCCAAGCACCGGTTCTGGTCCGACAAATTCAGAAGCAGCACCCTACCTAGCTAGAGAGTCGGCTACCTCATTCCCTTCATGGCCAGAATGGCCTGGGACCCAGACCAGAGTTACTCTATTTTTTCTGCTCAATTGAGCAAGTGCCTGCTGGCAGCTCCATACCGTTTTTGGGTTGCAACGGTAGGAACCAAAAGCTTTAAGAGCTGCTTGGCAGTCTGAGAAGATTTTTATCGATTTGCGTGTAAGTTGTCTTTGTTCCAGCCTCTGTACACACAATTCGATGGCTATAATATACAAGGTCTTAAAAGTAATGTATCTCAGAAACTTATGTATGTATAAAATATTATTTTACGTAATCAAATTATATCAAAAAGTGCTTCCCAGTTCGATGATTTGTATAGGTTTTAAGAGAACCTATTTTTACTGGAAGCACTATGAAACTTGCAGTTAATTAGGCTTAGCTCTATTAAATCTCATGACTTTTTACTGCTACCCGATCATAAGACTTGGGCTTATTTTTACAAGAATTGTTCTGGTTCAGGCATTATTTAATAAATCGTAATAATTCTTTTCTAGATAACCAACTGTTTCATTTATCATTAATATAAAGCTACCGATGTTAATTGCCGATTACTGATGTTAATGAAACGAAGTAATCAGTATGTCTAGTAGTATAGTTGGAAGTATACAAGGTGTTTCCGATATAAGTATTCAAAATTTCAGGTCAGGTAGAGCAAACAGAAATATGACTAAAACCCGTATACAGTTTTCTTCTAAAGTGTCTAGTAAGGTAGCTACAACCCTTCAAAGAGGTGGTCCCGAAAACGGGGTTTATGAAATAACTTCGGAACGTACTCAAAATACACAATTACGAAATTTTTGCTGATAATATCCTTTTTATGCTTAACAATATGCAATATAAAATATTTTGATCGGGGATGTGAGAACTTTTTTATACTTGTTTTTAATAATTTTTAAAATGATGAAAATATGAACATAAGAAGATTTCTACGTAAAAAAGGTAGGTACTCTAAAAAAAATCACAGATTTCTCTTTCATGGTTGCAATTCTTGCAACAATTGGAGTGCACTGAAAATGAATTAAGGAAATTTGGAACTACAGAAAGTTTACAAAAGCTACCTTCTAATTTGAGAACTTACCATTTGCGACTTTTTGTCACTTTGCGCCACTTTTTTCACATTCATATAAGAGCTCAGACTCTCAGACTTGTAATTTGCAATATACGAATACGAATGCCAAACAATGCGCCCACGCCGCTAGCTCTACTCGGTTCCCGACTACCTAACCATGTCGGTGTGACATGCTCATCGCGTTACACTTTCATCGAAACATACCCACATACGAATCTTCGCGATTATATATACATTTTCAATCCTAATATATGTGAAAATGTCATATTAACTTATAACTTAACTTATTTGTAGTGCGTTTTCATGATTCAAAGTTTTATTTTGGGATTACACCATCTGTAAAATAACAAAAAGCAGGAAACCAGAAGCATACAAATTAAATATTCAAAGTGCAGTATCAAGACAAACCTCTAAAGTTTTCCCCAAAAAAACCACTGTATATTAGTGTATACCTATGTAATAAAATAAATATTTGATAAATTAACTAAATTTCATCAGTAGTTTTTTAGTTTTATACAACATTCTGTAATATTAGAAATCATATTTTGAATTGTGTCTAAATTTTTTCTGGTTTCCTACTTTTTGTTATTTTATAGTTGATGTAATCCCAAAAGAAAACTATGAATATATGTGAAAATTATAACGTTGAGACACTACAAAAAACTCTATTTGTGGAAACGTGTATTTCTGTATTTAAATATCATAAATCACTTGAGGAAAGTCTATTGAAATCAATGCTTCATAAACATTGTTTATGAATGAGTAAGCAATGCCAGCTCTAAATTATACTGCATTAGGGCTGAAATTATATGAAGGGCTCATGTATTATTCAAAGTTTCGTGATGGCATAAAGCCTGCACGGTAGTTACATATTATTACTTATTCCAAATAGCGCAGCTGTCCCAAAGAAAGACGTTAGTGTATATACTGATATTTTAAGATATGCGTCGCTTATTATTTTTGATTCTTGTTGCTTGTGCCCTTTGTCAGAAAACTCAGGAACTTGTCAAAATAAGTAAGTTGGTAGTTGATTTTCCTTTCCTTTTCGTATCAATAACATGAGTGTATTAGATAAAAACTGTATGCTCAGCAACAAAATTTTAAATAAGTTTTAAAATACAATAAATTTTCTAAAAATATGTTCGATTTGATACTTGTTTGATTTACCGCTACCGTTTATACTAATAATTATTTATGTTCCATGTTATATGATGACTGCACCTAATTGGATAAGTAATATTTATTTTGTCGCCTTAAAGACAGGTAGTCAATACTGACAAAAGTTATGTATGACTTGAAGATATATTATGTGTCCAATTATTGATAAAATTAGTGGCTTATTTCAAACCGATTTAATTGACTTTTTAATATTAAATGTGTTTACTTTTTGTGAGTATAAGTACTTTAATCTTATACATAATGTCTGTAACTTATTTATGGTGCGTTTTCATGTATTTATGTATTTTAATCTTATTTTTTTACACATTTTAAAATATGTGTATATATTTTTTGTAATGTAAATGTCTAAAATATTACACTTGAATTTAGTAAGTAATTAACAAATTCTAAATCTTTTTTAATCTGCAGTATTTAATAAAACATTAGAGACCTATGATTGCCCCTAAATTATGATATGTTAAAAGATATGTTTAAATTTATTTATTATCGGTTTCAATGTTTTTTTCCATGCCACATAGGGGAAAAATTATTGTCGTAACCCTGTATACCATACTAAGTTGTAACTTATGTTGTTGTTTTGGATAATGTCAGACCTTGTTTTTTATTAACAATATAAAATCTTATTGAATTAACATTATTGATCCGCAATTTGACGATGCCTATTTCTATGAAAAGTTTTTAAATGAATTTAGGTACTTACCAGTTACCTATACAGGGTGTCTCAGTGTAAGCGTACAAAAACTTACCAAGGGGTAGATCAGATCAAAATAAGAATAAAGTTCTTATAAAAAGAATGTCTCTGATGCACGCCTAATGAGTTCCAGTGTGTTATTCTGTGGAAAAAAAACAATTTTCCCAATAAAATTTTTTTCATAGATTTAGGTAATTTTTGGGTGACGTGTACATCTATTAAAGGTCATTAAAACAACATGGTGTTTGTTTAACTCTGACACCTGTGGTGGCCTAGGCCTACTCTTCCTTTTTATTTTGTCTTCATAACTTTTGCATATCCTACTTTTTCGTCAATTGACTAAGTTTTCCTTAATCGGCTAACAATTCTGAACAAAAAAGGTGCTCTTGTTACACAGCTCTAAAATCAGCCATTTTCGAGTAAATTGAGTGTAAAGTACCGACTAAATTCCTTTATGCAGAAAAATACATGTAAAGATTTTATTTGTTGTCATCTAGTAAGTACCTGTCATTAGAAATAACAAAGTCGCTTACAAGAGTTATGTTTAAGAGCTACGAAACGGTTTTTAAATTATTGAGGAAAATTGTTTTTTTTTCAAAATAACACTCTGTATCTCGTTAGGCCTGCATCAGAGAATTTTTTTTTATAAAAATTTTATTCTTATTTTGGTCTGGTCTACCCCCTGGTAAATTTTCGTACGCCCACAATGGGACAGCCTGTATACCTACTCTAATACTTACATTGTTGTTGTCAGTGTCAAGGTATCCTTTAGTTGAAGTTAGGTTTGTGTTTAATAGGATATTTTTAAAAAGTAGAAAGAAATGATAAAAAATATGTTTCCTATTACCTACCTGTATACCTATTATGACTGAATTATACCAACAATTCTTTATTCCTATAATATAATGTAGGTATTTAAATGAATGCATGTCTCCTAATAGCAGTTATATTTTGTTTTTCAATGTACAAGTTAAAAGTTATTTCAAAATATTTTTTTATATCATATACCCAATCCCATTTCGGCCTGCTAAGGAATTTAATATTCAGAAAAAGTATTTTGCGTCACAAGCCTATTTCGCACTTTTGAAATATGGTGTAGGTATTTATACATCAAATTAATCAGAAAAATTGGCTGACTTCGAAAATGATAAAATCCAATTTGGCACCCATAATAAAAAGTAAAGTTACTATTATTTTCTCGGAAACTATCAACTAAAAAAAAACTACGCCACCACCCTTGGAAAACCAAACAAATCCGTTCAGGACCTTCTTCGATCGGACCACAAATCGAACCATAAAAAGTTCGAGCTAAAAAATTACGACTTTCACTTTTTTCTAAATAAAATCTAAACGAAACAAAATTTAATTGTTTTCTCAGCGGAATGTTGATCTACATTAAATGCAGCACTACTTTCTCCACTTAAGCCTTCTTGTAGCTCTAATAGTCTAATAGTTTTCGAAATCTCTGGTAATGGATATCCATAGTGGTAAACAAACTTGGTTCAGCCTGTATATATAGTTGAGTACTTGCCAACTTTTCCTTGCAAATCGCTCGGACACGTCAATTAAGTTTTCGAGGGGGAAAAATTTGGGCATATTTTCCATGTCGTAGTTTTACCCCTTAAGCGAGGGTGAGGTTCACCCTTAAAATTTTAAATGGGAAGGGGGATCGAGCCAAACCTCATTTTAAAGCTTGAAAAGAGACCTTTACAATGCTGCATACTTTTTTGAATTTGAGTCACTAGTTCTTGAGAAAATAAATATTTTGTTTTTTATTTGTTTTTTTATTTTTGCAAAATAATTTCGAATTCTTTTTCTTTAGCTTATAATACTGTTTTTTAAGTATTCTTTTTTAAAAATAATAATAATCCTGATCAGTAAAAAATAAATTACTTGTAATTCTTATACTACATAGGCCATACGAACAACTAGAAACGAAAATTTACGAGTACTTATTAATATTTTTAGTACGAGTATTGATTTAACAAATGCTGAAAATGACCAGCTCTTGCTTCCATACAGTGATAAAGGTTTTGCTCGAAGTGTTCCCGAACATTACTTAGCATTTCTGATGTGATTTAATATTAAACGGAAATTTGTACATCGGATTTCTTGACGATCAAGATAATTACTACATTAATGTTTAAAAGAAATACTTAGTAAACAATACAATACACAATCTACAGAAAGAGAAATTCGAAATGTTTCCAATTATTTTGCAAAAATGAAAAAAAAAATTAAAAATAAAAAGTTTAATTTCTCAAGAACTAGTAACTCAAATCCAAAAAAGTATGCAGCATTGTAAAGGTCTCTTTTCAAGCTTTAAAATGAGGTTTGACTCGACCCCCCCTTCCCATTTAAAATTTTAAGGGTGAACCTCACCCTCGCTTAGGGGGTAAAACTACGGCATTAAAAATATGCGCAAAATATTTCCCCCTCGAAAACTTAATTGACGTGTCCGAGCGATTTGCAAGAAAAAGTTGGTAAGTATCTGAAAACTCGCTTGTTTCGTTATTCGTGGGCCACGCTGTATAGTATAGTCTTGAGTCTTAAATTTTAGTAAATTTTCATAGTTTCAGAAACATCCTTATATATCTGTAACTAAATGTGATAGAAAACCGGGATAAAAACGTGAGTATAAAAAATATACCGGGTTACCAAATAAAAGTGCAATAATATTTGCATAATTTATGTAAAAATTCAGAAACATACTTAAAATTCAACACAAAACATAACGCCGCTTTATAATTTCAATTGTTTGATTTAACAAAATTGAAGATTTCCAAAACCAAAAGTATGTTGCACAAGATTAAATGTAACGAAGCAAAAAAAAAAGTAATCGGTTCCAAAAATATAGGCAATTAACTGTCACTATAAAAATTGTTGTTGCAATTCAGTTGCTGGTCAGTATAGGTAGGTATGTGATTATTTTATAATACGTAATAATTAATAAATATAACAAAAACTTTATTTAAAACAAAAATCACAAAAATGCTTTCATTAATTTTTACAATTCATCTCTAAAAACTACTCGTCTATCAGTTCAAATTCATCGGCTCTGTATTTCCTTCTTTTCAAAAACAAATGAATTTTGAACAAAGCGACTACTATAATAATTACTGCTAATAATAGGCTTATAACTACGCCTAATACTATAAGCGTATAATTTACATTGGACATGCTCTGCTTTTTTAAACTTCCTGAAACAATATTTTTTTCTGTATTGCAATATATTCCTGCTACATTTTCCTGTTCATAATCAAACTGTTCGTTTATCGTATAACTGATATCTTTATGCCTGAGATATTTGATAATCTTAAATAGCAGATCACACGATAAAAAGTTCGATTTTATATTTAAAACAGAAAGTAAAGGCAAATCGGAAATAATTAAGTCGTATTGTATATAATGTAGCTGATTTCCGGCTATATCCAATACATTCAAATATTTTAGTGGATCAAGTACAGCGTAATTTAACTCTTGCAACAAATTGTAGGAAATGTTTAAAGTTTCTAAAAGACCTAAGCCTTTGAATGTATCATTCGAACTGATGTACTGAATTCTGTTGCAGGACAAATCCAGATTTCTTAAGTTAGTTAGATTTCTAAATAAAAGTGGTGGTAATTCCCCGATGCTATTATTTCTTAAAGAAAGATGTTTTAAATTAAAAAGTCCTTGAAATGTGTTATCTTTTAATCTAATATTATTACTTCCTATTTCTAGCGCTTCCAATGCAGAAAACTTTTGAAAAGTGTTTGGATAAATATCTACAACTTTATTATTAGATATAATCATTGTTTTTAAAGATTTTGTATTGTTTATATTATTTAAAGTATTCGCGTCTAACATATTATTAGCTAAATTAATATAATCTAATATTGGTGTATTGTTTAAACTAAAATAATTTAACCTATTATTTGATATATCTAAATACTCTAAGCCTTTTTGGTTATTAAATACTTTATTTTCAATACTGTTCAATAAATTATTCTTAAGGTATATTTTTTGTATGTTATCAAGTGAGCTTAATTCTTTCCGTTTAATTTCAACCAAACTATTTCCCTCCAGATTTAGTAATTTCAAATTTTTAAGATCCGCTAGCGCAAATCCAATTTTTGAAATATTATTATGACTTAAATCAAGAGTCGTGAGCTTCAAAGAAATATCTGATATGCTAAAATAATCCCTCTTCTTACGATCTAAGATATAGTTGGCATTATTTAAACTGAAAGCCATGGTCTTTTCTGACTTTCTGCAGTAAAAATGTGTCTCGTTCAAATCGGATATAAAGTTCCCTGATAAATTAAGCACCTTTAAGCCTTGAAGCTCACACAAGGGTAGGGTTTTCATACCACTTATTCTATTTCTTGTGAGTTGTAAATAACTTAGACTAGATAAATGTTTAAATGAACCTGGCTCAACCTCTACCAAGTTGGTATTGTCCAATATTAACTCTTTCAGTCGAGTCAGTCCCACAAAAGTATATTTGTTTACATAAAAGTCTGTATTTATTACAGAAAAATGTTCTAATTTTCTGAGTAGATCAAAGATTGGTTTCATTCGAGAAAAACTGAAAGTCGAGTTTTCTAGGTGAAGGTACCGTATGTTGTGAACATTGTGGAAAATCGTTGAAGAAACATTGTTCAGTGTTGCGTTTTGAATGGTCAAACTAATTTCATTGGTAATAGTGATGTTTTCTAGTAGATTAATATGTTCTTTGGTTAAACCCTGGCAAGTGATGTCGAATCCGTTTCCATAATCGTCATAATAATTAAATTCTTTGTCGCAGTGTAGGGCTTCTAAAACTCCTAGAAGAGCCATTAATATTAGCGACTTCATTTTACCTGCAACAAATAAAGAAAACTTAGATTCTAATAAATCTAAAATGTTCAAAACCATTGAACTTGGTTCAAGGTCGTATCTATTCATAGAAAGGCAGCATAGCTTAAAATATCGCTCTCTCTTCATCAAATAAACAATAAACTTCCTCATGAGAACACCATCATCAAGTATTGTCTTCGTTCTAAATGGTGCGGCATATACCTTGTTTAACATTCATGTTCTAAAAATGAAAGTTGTACACATTCACTACATTTCCCAGTTACCATTGATATTTAATTTTTGTACATATTCCCTATATTAAGCACCTCTATTGGCTGTTACTGTTATTACTAATATGCAAGGCTAACACACATGATACTACGAACTGCAGATAATGAGCTGTTGGGGTAGGAAACTTGCAGCGGAAACAGCAGCGTCAAAATTTGCTAATTTGAGTTCGCCCACTACCTAATGGTGTACGATATAAATGGTGTAGCAACTTTTGAAATATGCACAAATTTTCTCTATGAATCTCCTATATGTAATACGATTAAATCTAAGGATAGAATATTTACACGTTTGTGAATAATAGTGAGGTTTGTGGTAAGCCTCTAAAATTGCATCTGTTGACCGTTAAAAGTGAAAAAATAGTATAATAGTATAACAGAAAAGATATATATCATTATTTGCTCGGCTATAAAAGTAAGAGCACTATTAACCACAAAAATAGTTTCACCTCTTCTAAACGTTTTGTTATTATAAGCTATTTACAAGGTCTATTTCGAAATTTCCAGTCAATACCCAGTAAATATTTCGATTATTTAATTATCTTCGAGAAACTACATAACTATTATTTTACTTTTTTAATACCATTTAATAATAGTATGTTTTAAGAACTGTTGAAACAAAGTTGATGTTCATACTATTACAATTACAAATTTTTTTGTCCCTCACGGGTATGCATATAAAAATAAATCGTCTCAGTCACCTATCATAGTGACAGAATATTTTTTTGAATAAAAATTCTAAGTTTCAATTTTAATTTTAAAGTTTGCTATATTTTAACATACTTAGAGAAATACGTAGAAAGGACCGAGATTTTGTATTAAGATGAGAATATAGATATCTTTAAGATGCCCAAAAGTCAAAGTTAAAATAAAAAAGCGTTTATTCACTTTTTTGTTGTCGGTAATGCTGAATTATGAGAAGGGATAATAATTAGAAATATTAATATAATAATGATAATAATAATAATAATAATAATAATAATGGTTAAGGGATAATAATAAGGGATATTAATATAATAATAATTTTAAAGTTTGATATGCTTTAATATACTTATAAATATACTTGGAGAGGACAGAGATTTTCTATTAAGATGACAATATAGACGGGGCAATATATGGACATATAGAGATGCCCAAAAGTCAAAGTTAAAATAAAAAAGTTTTCTTCCACATTTTTCACATTTTTGTTGTCAGTAATGCTGACAACAAAATAGTCGGTTGACGATTAAAAGTGACAAATGATTAAAACTGAGTTCAGTTTTTGCTTTGGAATTGCTTTGGAGATCATTATGTGGCTGATTAGAGTGTGTTAATAGTTTTATCATATCAATATTACTTTCCTTCAAGTTGATCATCTCTTGTTTCAGACTACTAAATTTTTTGCCACTTCATTTATGCTATTTTTAGTATTGCTGCAAATTCTTCGCCTTTTAAAAAGTATAACATTTTCAATTTCTAGTCGTCATTTTCACTTTAGTCGATCACAGGACAGAAAGACACAACCGCTCTCTGAGACTGCGCACCACTGTATTAAATAATATTGATAATCAGTTGAGAAGTAGTAACATAATTTCAGCTATTCTTCAGTTTCTGAACTTTAACCATCGTTCGGGGCGGCCAGTAGAAATTCCAAATATCTAACCTTAACTTTTATCAGTAGGTATTATCTCTAGTTTTGACACTGTCACGGATGTTTGTCAAAAACATAACTATGTTAATATTAAAATATTATTATGTCTGTTTGTTTAGGAGGTTTAGTTTTCATGATTAATGATTTATTTTAAAAAACATGCAGCGGAAAACGTAATAATGTTTTACAATTTTACTGTCGATGAAGTGAACTAATAAGAGAAGGAAAGTAGCGAAAGCGAATAATATGTGAGTCAAGCAGTCTGCATCTTGAAAACCTAGCTTGCCTACTTTATATAACAAATAAATCAGGAAGGTGTAATTATTTCCATTGCATAAGTTATTAATAATTAATTAATTATTATTATTATAAAATAGAGAGTGAATAAAATAACACTATCACAAAACATAAGGCTTGCTTGTTTATAGTTGAGAAATGCAAGTAAGAAAAGTAAAACATTTTTTTTTAATTTCAATACTTTCAAGGAATTGTGGCGTTAGTTTTTATATTCTATATAAGAATTATGCCTATTAAATTATTAAATGGGAAAGCAATTTGTGTCAGCATCCACTAAAAGGATACTTTAAGATACTGGGTCTTTGACTGACTCTAGATTCGAGAATTTAGTTATCTCAACTGCTCTGACAATATCAGAACAACATCCACTTCCATATTTTACAAAAATTAACAAGATTGGTATTTTTTCTTAAAAAATAAGGTGTATAAAAACATCGACTACACTACACTGACTTATATTCGCATGCTATTGTTTCCCTCAGTCAATGACTAAGTTCATTCCATTAAGTAAAATACCTTTTACCTTAAAAACATTTTATCGTTGGGCAAACAGTAAGAAACTTCAAGGACAAATGAATAGTAAGTAAATACTATAGCAATACAAATATATACATACATCAAAATAAAGATATACTACATCAAAAGTAGACAAAATTACACTATTCTAGTTTTCTATACAAAGGGAAAATTTCTATATAAAATAAAAAAAAATTGTAACAAAAAAAAAGTCTATAGACAGAAAACTTACATTTCACTACTGACTAATTAGACAGTTTGTTAGATAAGAATGTTAAAAAAGTAGTACTTTTGCCTTTTGTAATTTGATATGTTAAAGATAATGTATCCTTGTAACTTTGATGCTCTCTGTATAGTTCTATTAATCATTAAGCAAATATTTTTCCTATGCTACTTTTTTCTGTTGACATTTTTTCTGCATACACGGTAATATAAACAGTGCAATACACAACAACTAGGTATCAAATTCGTGTGGTTTTTTTTATCGTTTATTTAACGTCGGCCTATTTCCGCGACTAAGGCCAATCACCGACGCCAGGAGACGAGCAACCCCCAACCTGGAAATTTTGCCGAACCCCCACTTTTTATAGCAGGGTAGGGATCTTTTACTTGCCTATCATTTCATAGACAAGGGATCTCCAGCTTTACATCCTATCCAAGGGATGGTACGTCTTCTACGCAAATCTCGCCTAAATTTGCATAGCTTCTGTGAATTCACCGACGTACAAGCCACTAGAAGATGCGGGCAAGCGCCGACGGTCTTCCATGCAAGTACTAACCGCGACCTACCTTGCTTGACGCTCATTGAACGCCAAGTTGCTACCACGGCTTGCCCTCGTGTGGTTTTACGTTTGCTGTAAAACACAGAGACAAAACAGAAACTATTTTATCTTTTCCTACTCGAGACAGAACTAGCAAAAGTCTTCGAATTTAGAAACAAAACCAAAATGTCGCACAAATGTATTGGATTTGTCGCCACTTTGTCTCGAAACATGAAAGTTCTTGTTATTTATTTGAGGGAGATGCCAAAAACAACTACTCCACGGGCAATGTGCCTCAACTAGCATTGCATTACTCCAACATCTCCATTGGAGTCGCCCACATCCTTCATCGAGACCAACGACTAGACACTGACTTGTTTTGCGCTTATTATGTGCTCGTCAGAATACCGTAGGAAGTGCCCCTCAGGCAATTATGTCGCAACATCGTTCAACGATTCCACTACTTATGAAACTCTGACGAACGCATAATAAGCACGAAACCGGTCAGTGTCTAGTAGTTGGTCTCGATGAACGAGTTGGATGTGGCGATTCCCATGGAGATGCCGGAGACTGCAATACCAGTCGAGGCACATTTCCCGTGAAGTAGTTGTTTTCTGCATCTCCTTCAAATAAATAAATAGCATGTGGCTATTTATTTATGTGGCTGTCTGCCAATTTGATAATAATTTTCAGGGGGATTGTAGCAAAGACCCAAAGAGGGCACTACGGTGTGTTTCTCACCACTACTAACATGAATGTTCCTGTTTTGTCTGCTTTTGTATAATGCGGATTTGTAGTACTATGTTGATTTATTTTTCAAATGTGCTATTTTCACACACATAACCTGATTATTCTAATTCCTGATAAAGAGACGATAAGTTTTCAAAAGCTCGGGTTGGAATAAAACACATATTTGTATAGGTGAAACGACCGCAATTCCCAGTTCCTTTTATCTTCAATTCGGATTCCAGTCCAGTCGCGCTAACTCTCCCGTTATTATTGTACCTAACACCGTTAGCATGCTCAAGGTATAATATCCCTATTTCTTTCAAAAGCATAGAGCACGTTATTTGCAAATTTTTGAAGTTAAATTCAACTCTCAAAATATAAATCCAGCAGTTTAATTTGTTTTCGAGCTATTCGAGCTATTCTCCGATATTCTTTTTTATGTTTGACAGTTTTAAGATTTATATATTTTGTCGTAGAATACGCTACGATATCAATTTTATTATTTACTGAGTTGTTACCAAGCTACAAATAAAATGTATGTTTTTAATTGAACAATAGCACCTTTGGTTAAGTAAAAATCTTGCTTCAGCGTTTTCTAATATAATAATTTCAGCAGATAATTTAAAGTTATTACTTAGTATTTGCTTACGGAAATGACTGACTTTAACTACAGTTAAAATAGTTTAACTAGGTACAACTAAATGGTAACTACAATTTTAAATAAAGTTCGCAGAAATTCGATCAGCTTTCAGATTCAATATTGCAAAATATTCTTCAGTCCGATTCACAAATATAAATAATATGCAGAAGATAAAAAACACTTTTTTTATTCGCGTTCAATATTTCTAGCAAACTTCTTCGTGTCTCAATCACAGTATACTGTGATTAATATACTCTTTTAGTAATATAAAAATCAAATATGGTACTGATGGAGAAATTTCATCACACATTTATATATTTGGATCTGCTAGATTTTCTAATAGACACTTCCTATACACTTAATGGATCGGTTCGTGAATTATTCAGGAACTTGCAAATCAAATAAAAATGTTAATCGCTTTTACATAGTTTTCACCGTTTCTATTTCATCTAAGGAAGACAACTAGGGAATAGATCTAATAGAAAAAGGTTTATATAAAATATTGTAAGATAATTAATAACAATTTAAAATTCCGTATAAAATATTAGAAACAACAAATTATATTATTCTTTACTATATTATATATTATAATTTTAATTTTTCCAAATTTCAATATTTTTTCAGTAGTGTACTAAAACTTTTTTTAATATACTAAAGCCATAAAAAACCAAATTGATTTTTACTCGTTGGGGTAAATATGCAAATAAAATAATAGATATTATGGTATGATCATTGGATACCACGCTCAAAAATAAATTATCAGGGTCATTTACTCTTCTTTTTTTCAAATTTTTTCAAGTAAGGTCCTAGACTTGAACTTGGTCTTGCAATATGGTAGTTTCTTGATCTATCCACGCTTACTCCAGCATAGCTCATAAGCCTACTAAAAAATATTTTTTCGAAGATTTAACTCACTTAGAACATGTTTTTTATTAAAGGTAAAATAAAAATAATTGTGATATATATAGTATGACCAGAAATAGACAGTAGTGAAATAAAAAAAATATATTGCTTATAATTAACAAATTTAACAAAAACGACAAAGTTAACGTCTCTTATAAAAGCGAATAATATGCTCTATATTCCCACCATTCTGTTGGACGCATAACTAAAGGCGGGCTTGGAGGTTCCGTACCATATTTTGAAATGTAAGTTGCAGTAAAGTTCGGAAGAAGCGAATAATTTCCACTGTTAATTCCGGAATTGAAGAGGGTAGGCCATTTTGAAAAACTGCTGTTCTCATCATGCCACAGATATACGCATTAGAGTGAGTAAGGTCCATGCTATGTAAAGGATAATTAAAATCTGTTTTTCAGAAAATAACTCTGTCACCAAAGTTATCCCTAGACATTCTCAACGATGTGATTTCAGCGGTGTGATTCGTCGCACCTTGCTGAAACCACCGTATGGGCAGCAAGATTTCTTGCTCTACAGAATTGTCTGAGGTCTTGTACAAAAGGTATCAGAACTTGCTGCTGATATTTTCGCTCTGGACGGTGGTAGTGCGGCCTGCATCATCAGTACTGAAGTAGGATCTATAATCCCATTGGCAGAAACTACACCCTATACAGTCACTCTTTCTTCATGAACAGATGTTTCAATCAATTCCTCAGAAGGAGTAAACCCATTGAATTTAAAATACTGCTTATTTATGTGCCTAGAAAGTGATACATGGAATTAACCTGAAAACCAGACAATATTCAAGAACTCGCCATTTTCATAAATGTTAGACCAACATCAGAGCACAGTAAACTACATGACGTGTTTTATCATTTTGCTTCAGTTTGTGGCACATTTGAAGTTTGTAAGAGAAACTCCCAATAGCCTTGACCATTAAACGCACAGATTCTCGTTTTACACGTAGATTTATGGCATTTCTTTGCATACTTCTTTTCGGCGACTGTATGACTTGCAACATTACTCGTCGTAATTTTCGTTTACTCGAACACGGCATTTTCTTCCTGTCTTGCCTTTTCGTTGTATTCGTGTCGCACAGTAGTCTTAATTTTTTTAACAACGTACAAAATAACACTGTTTGATGGTTTAGACTTTTGAAACTTCTGCTCAAATTGAGATCCAACCCACTTAATGCTGAATCCATTATTTCTGCCAAACTCGCATGAACGATTAAGTGTTTCACATATAAAAAATGTTTCTTCGGTTGTCAGCATCTTGTTCACCGACAATGATGTATAATCTGACAGATAACAAGTTAATGTTTGTTTAAAATAAGTTTGACATCAATGTCATTTCCATAGCAACTCAGGTTAGAGTTACTATTTTCGTACTGTATATTTACGGTCATATTGTATATGTGTATCGTTCCTGTACCTAATTAGAAATATTTTATCCCTTCGTATAGTCATACAATATTTTTTCCCGACATATTCCAATAATTTCAATTCTTATCTAATAAGCGATCCCTTAATGTCCGAATAATATACAGGGTGCGTCACGATGAGCTGAATCGATCAAAAATATTCCAGTTCTCTATATACAGATCAATTCAATTCGTCGTGACACCCTGTACAAATACAAAATATAATACTTAGTTGTTTATACTTTATTTGAAAACAACTAGGTTAGGTTAGGTTAGGTTCAAAAGTGAGTGGGCCGAAAACCAGACCCTCCACCGCGACCATGTGGTCTATTGTGGCTCACACCTACTTATATTTCACCCAACAGGTCCAGCTTCTTAATGTAGCTGATCACCTTATTGGGTGAGAATTTGTTCAGATCCTCTGGCAGAAGTTGTCCTTTGCCAAATAATGAGTATCTGATCCTTTCCCCAGCGGGGCAGGTGCACAATATGTGTTCTGCCGTTTCATCATCTTCTAAGCATAGGCGGCACTCAGCATCTTCTGCTAGGCCGAATTTGCACAGATGATATTTTAAACGGCAGTGGCCCGTATATAGGCCAATTAGAGTTCGTAGGTGAAACCTGCTTAACTCTAGAAGTTTTTTAGTTCTTGTTTTTGAAGGGTTTATTATAAATGCCTTCGAATGAACTAATCGTGGTAGTTCCTGCCAGTACTGGAGGATTTGCTCCTCAGCCCGGGTCAAGAGCGTTGCTTTGGCAGTACTCGAGGATATGCCAAGCACCGGTTCTGGTCCGACAAATTCAGAAGCAGCACCCTCCCTAGTTAGAGAGTCGGCTGCCTCATTCCCTTCATGGCCAGAATGGCCTGGGACCCAGACCAGAGTTATTCTATTTTTTCTGCTCAATTGAGCAAGTGCCTGCTGGCAGCTCCATACCGTTTTTGAGTTGCAACGGTAGGAACCAAGAGCTTTAAGAGCTGCTTGGCTGTCTGAGAAGATTTTTATCGATTTGCGTGTAAGTTGCCTTTGTTCCAGCCTCTGTACACACAATTCGATGGCATAAATTTCTGCCTGAAATATAGTTGCATAACTGCCAAGGGATGAGGATATTTTCACCGTTGGGTTGCAACTATATACTCCGGCTCCAACTCCCATGGGTGTTTTGGATCCGTCTGTAAACCAACAACTATCTGCCCTTAATAGGTCAGCCTTATTCCGATCCCATTCATCTCTTCCTGGGAAGAGAATGTGAAAGGGCAGTTCAAGGTTGGTCTTTGCAGGCATGACATCTGAAATCATCTCCAGGATACTGTGACTTTCCATGTCATCCAGCAGCCTATTGCGCTCCATGGTGTCAGACTGCGGCATGTTAAAAGCTGCCTGCTTTAGTCTGTATGTTGCCCATCTGGCCTCTCTCTCCAAATATATATGAAGAGGAGGTAGGTCCAGTAGGATTTCCAGAGCTGCTTACGGTGTGGAGCTAATTGCTCCAGTTATGGCCAGGCAGGCTTGTCTCTGTAAACCAGAGAGTTTGATTTTGGTCCTTTGTTGTAGTCCTTTGGACCACCA
This sequence comes from Pogonocherus hispidulus, assembly GCA_963924545.1. Taxonomy (NCBI): domain Eukaryota; kingdom Metazoa; phylum Arthropoda; class Insecta; order Coleoptera; family Cerambycidae; genus Pogonocherus; species Pogonocherus hispidulus. Next base: position 87,702,551 of record OZ004692.1, read on the forward strand.
AACTATGGAGCCGTATGCGATCATGGGTCGTATGACCGTCACATACAGCCAATATATTTGTTTGGGTCCAGTGCCCCAAGATTTCCCACAAATTCTTCGACAAGTCCATAAGGACAGTCGTGCCTTGTGGATCATTTTTTCCAGATGGGAGTTCCAATTAAGCGACTTATCCAGTACTACACCCAGATACTTTGCTTCCTCCGCAAATGGAATTATTTCACCAAGTAAGGAGGGAGGTCTTAAGTTGTCCAGCTTTCTTTTCTTGGTAAACGGTACAATTACCGTTTGTGAGGGTTTACAGACATCTGCTCCCTCTTACACCAACTCAGTACTGTCTCTAGTACCTCTTGGAGGGTGAGGGAAATTCCCTCTTCAGAGTTTCCTCTGATTAAAATGACTAGATAGTCCGCATATGCTTGAACCTCAACCTCCCACACAGAAAGTATGGCCAGCAGGTCATCCACAAGCAGTGACCAAAGTAGGGGGGAAAGAACCCCCCCTTGTGGACACCCTCTTGCGGCCCTAAATTTGACCGTTTCTTCCTGAAGGGACGTCGTTATAGTTCTACTTTCTAACAACATATTAATTCTATACAACTAATTAATGTATATAATTGGTAAGTAGTAATTAAACCCATGGAAAAGTAAATATTTTAACCAAGTTTAAAAAATTGTATCAAAATTATTGACCAAATGTTACAGACCTCTTAGTTGTTAGTTAATTTCCAACAATGACCTTGAATTATTGTAAACTAACACGTGACACTACCTACTGTAAGTTTACTATAACTATTACTCCAAATATTGACAAATATGAAATGTAGCGTAAACTTTGTAATTACATGCCTATAATTGGTTACACACTTAGTAAAAAGAGACAGTACTGACTTTTAAATTGAAATATAGAGATAAATCGAATATATCAAGTTATTTGTCTAAAAAATACAAATGTGGGGATCCGATATTTGAAGTAGAACTTAGTAGGTATATTAGGTATATTATAATACTGAATATAATAATATACATAAAATATCATGAGTAAGGCAATGCTGATTACTTTGAATTACTTTATTTGCATTAAAGTTAAGGTACCTTAATACTGAAAACTGAATTTTACTTAAAACTTTTACTTACAACTTTTGCCTCGAGGCATGATCTATCTAGACTGGCGAAATACATTTACGTATCACCAAAGATGATGTATAGTAAGTTTAAAGTTAAATAATATTTTATGAACCATTTATTCGATTTTTTACATTGTAATAGTTTGTGTGAAGTATTGTAAAATCACACTCGTAGCGTTTACCAATAACAGCAAATCTAAAGATACTATTAATGGCTATTGCTATTTATTGTATTTTTTATGCAAAAACTTACAAACAGTAGGCTTATTCATTGTTTTCTGGACATAGCTGACAGAAAATAATATACCTAATGCCTTTTGCACCTATAGGCCGTCGGTGTGAGGTAGTTATTCAAGCAAGAGGAGAGAACATTGCATATTAGTCCTTTTGATCTCTTGTGAGATCCTGTTATACGGCCATTAGTTTTACTTTTTATATAGTAAAAGTTTAAGTTTAAGTAAATATTTTTTTAAGACAATAAAATATTGGAGAGTTATAGAAATGTGTATCTCCTTTAATAATAGACATTAGAAGGTAAATAAAGAGGGAATTTTAAAAACAGATTAGGCTACGGTGTGATTTATCGTTTAGATTTTGCTGTTAATGTTAGTTATACTCTGGAGAAAAATCATAACAATAATGGTCAGTATTTAATCACAATTGAATTGTAACTGAAAATCGGTACCACATCAATATTCCCCACAAACACTCGTGATGCGTAAATTCATTTCGCCGGTGTATCCAATAATGAAAAAGAGCTAATAATTAATAGCTATATTTCTTATTATAATAATAATGACGATTACGTAATATGAAAAAAAATATTACAATGAAGAGAAATCAATGGTATGTACTTTTCTTGACACCAGATATTGATGAACCAAAAATTAAACTGGTTTGATAGAGCCCTAAAAACAATTGTAAAATGAATTTTCCTTCAAAATTTCTCATGATTCTAATTCACTTCAAATTGAGATAGTTTTAACGCATTTATTAAATGCATATTGATTGCACTAGACAGAGAAACTAATTGTTCCATTTTTTTCAATTACGATATTGATAAAATACCATCATAGTTTAACGTGATTTGTCAATTAGGAATTAAATTACAGGAACGAATTGATGGTTTTTGTTTACTGATTAAATCGTATATACATATAACTGTTATATTTTCCAAATACGCTGTCAAATATTGGTATTAATAAATTCATTAATTCATTATGTATTTACATTATGTACTTATATACATTCATTATGTATTTTTATATTCTGAAAATTTGAATTAATCATTACTCAAGGTTGTCGTGTTTCTATATTTCAAAATACTCATTAAACTTACTATCTACTTTTTTCTTTATTATTACAGAATATAGGGTTATCAGTACAAAACTATAACTAGTTACAATGACAGTTATAGAAATCAACCGTTTTCATTTGTTTCTCATGGCCACTTTGAATAAAAATAATAAAATGCTTGTAACTTTTTTATTTTTGGAGTTATTTTCAAACGAAATAAACTAAGTATATTAGAAAAATAAATGCAACTCCATGTCGTTGAAATCCAAAATGTGCCATGAAAAGTGAAGTGAAAAAGAAAAGTGAAAAATAAAAGAACTATGTGTATTTTTATCATCATTATTGGATTCTGCACATGCAAAAATAGCCTCGTACTAATTTTTAATCGAATATCTTTAAAAATGTCTAAGCTACGCGAACATTTTTATTTTGAGAATTTTTCAGGAACTTCAGGAATTTCAGGAACCAAGTAAAATAACTTAATTCTGAAACTGACAAGTGCAAGTTTTCTCTAATTTAACCTTTTTTGTATGTGTTTTAGTTTCCGAGATCCGAATAGTAAGCGAAATTAATTGAGGCACCCTGTATACTTCATACCTAAGCAAAAAGTACCTAATTATATTCAAAACTACCTCAAAGTCAACCTCAAATAATTGCTGTAAGAGTTGCAAATAAGAAAATACAAAGTTCATTATAAAAAATTATTTTGATAAAGCCTGACACAAGAGCAGAGCGATGTAGGCACGGCTATCGGCGGATATGACTAAATTCTATCTACTTAAAATAGTAGATAATAATGTAGTGTACCTAGTAGGTAATAATTAAAAAATGTGCCCCCTAAATTTATATTTTCCGTATTTAATTTTTACTTTCAAAATGAGTGTAAACAAAATGTTGAGACTGCTACTCGTTTTTGAGGAATTATAATGAAATTTGGTTCAGGGGTCATGCTTCCATAATGATAGTAATGTATCTGTCAAATTTCCATGACTTCCTATTTAGACGAATTTGATCCTATAAATCATTCCAACGAAATACACAGAGTAATATATCATCAGATCCTTTGAAAATTAGAAAAATTACATTTAACTTAACGATGTAAATGTGGTAAAAAAATCTCTATTTCTCAACCACAGATACTGAAATAGGCAGAACTAAAATCACGTGGTCATTTTCTTTCACGTGCAATTGTTTACATCTAATATAACAACTTACTATTCTATGTGCTTTATAGCGCTAACTGATACGTCTATATTTTAAATGTTCAATAGATTCAATAGAGTAGAATATATTCAATAGAGTATTTATATATGACTATCAAATATTAGGTCACTTCCTACCAAACCATAAGTTATTGAAATCTGTTCCTAACATTTTTGATAGGAGTATGATCTAGATAGAAGTTTAATAATATCTATATATCTTTTATCTTTTTATTTATTTCATCATTAGATCAACTAACATATGTATTGCTCTCTTATTGGTAGGTGTACAACTCTATTTTCGCTTTTCAAACACACTTATTTTAATATTTTAATTAATTACTTATTATTATAAAAATTGTATCCTATTATTTAATATTTGTTTACGTATATTAGTGACCGAATTATCAATATTGCAGTTACGTATGTAATTTGATCAAATCAAAACAAATCTATTAAAATATTCTAATAATAAAATATTAAAGTTTCATTTTCAGTTTGATCTTATATGCCGCTAAGCAATTTTTATATAAAAAAGGTAATGTTTTGTCTATAAATTCTTATTAACAGGTCGTATAATTTATAAGATCTTAGCAGTTTAATCAAAATTGAAAAAGTTATAGAAAAGTTGCACGCAGAAAATTTATAGATTGCTATCGGAAATGTATGATTATAGGTTAAATCGGATACATTTTTTGGAAACTGAAATATAGCGTAAGTCGTAGGTGCATGTAGGTACTTATTATTGATTATAAAAAATAAACATATTAAAAATGAAACATTAATTTTGTATATTATATTGCAGTATGGCATTATTTATGTTATACCTAAATCAGTTTTTTACAATAAATACTCACAATATTTTAAGTAACACGAACTCCATATTAGATATTCCGTTTATTTGAAGCAGCCACTACACATTGCGCCAAAATCAACACATCTCATTATATCGAGGCAGTTATCACTAATACATGACTGCCTATCTATGAACATTACAATAATATATTGTTATACAATGCCGTTTCGTATACAGACTGGTAAACTGGAACGTTTTCTTCGCAGAGTTGTATTTATCTCCGTGGCATGTACAAGCGTACCTCGAGCAAGAACCTTGTAAAAAATTAAGTAGTAGTAGATACACTTTCATTCCCGATAGTCTAAAATGTAATAAAACAAAAAGTACGCTGTAGAAATTTTATATTGTGGAAATTTATTTTATTTATGCAAGTAGTGCAATAACATTTATTTAACCAATTTCGAAGGCATCCATACAGAGTGAAACAATCAATGTGTTTACCACCGTTGCACATGACATCTCTTAAATTATTAGAGATACAGTAACAGTTAAGTTAAGGCAAAATTATGAATTTATGTATTGAATTAAATGACCTTTCGAAATATGTGAAAAACGTTGAATATTTTCCTGGTATAGGTAGGTACATATCGTATACGTACAAAAAATTTATTTGTGCGTTTTAGATTTTTGGCTTTTATACAAGGAGTCCATAAAGTTTCGCATAAATTCATTATTTTGAAAATGGTTAAGTTTTTGAAAAATCGCTCGGACCTTTTCTTTCTACACTTGTTCTACATATTTTTTTTTTAATTTGAGAAGTAATTCAAAAGTGAATTTTTTGAAACGTAATGTATTACATTACGTTTCTTACGCTATCTGTAAGAAGCCCTACATAAGGGCTCCTTACAGATATTATTTCAGAAAATGGTGAATTTTTCCAACCTTCTTTGATTTTTTATTAAAACTTTTTAAAAGGACAGAATTTGCTTATTTAAAAATAATATGTGTTTCTCTGCTAATGATTGATTCATGTATTCATTTCTAGCCTTATTTTCTTAAATAATTATTTAAAAACTAAATATGTCTAAATACAGGAGCAAGTACAAAATTATTTTTATTTATTTGCTCCTGGTATCATAATGTTCTTTCTATCTACACAGATAACTACGCTATGGAAGAAAGACGGACTAACGCCAGAGTCTCCACACCCTTATTTGAAATAAGATGACTATATGGTGAAATACCATAAACTTATAGAACATAGATTTTCACAAATTTTACACAGCGGATATACTCGTATTACTTCTACTATAGTCATAAATTGTTGTTGGAAAGCGGCGCGGTTACCCTCAGCACTCAGGCCTTTCCACCCATTGTGCCTACCGCTAGTCGGGAGCTATTGGAGGAGAACGTGCTATGCGCATAGGCCAACACCCATTCTAGTGGAAGCTCTCTAATGTCCTTGGGTAAGAGAAATGCTGCACCCAGATGTTTGTGTCTCTTGACCATAAGGCAGGCACAGCGACAGAGGATGTGAATGGAGTCCTCGTCATCGTGCACGCAAAACCTGCACCTTCTAGTGTCACTAAGGCCGATAGTGTTAAACTGCTTGTTGAGATTTCCGTGACCTGTCAATAGTCCTGTGACAATTCTTATTCTGTTACGATTTAGCGCAAGTATTGATCGAGTTGCGTTCGACCAAGGCCCTTCAATTAATAGTCTGGCTTGTCGCAGCCCAGTCCCATTCGACCATTCTTCCTCTGACCTTTTCTTGATGCCATTTTCAGAGTCATAAGTTTCAGTGGCAGTTAAACATTGGTAATGTTTAACTGCCATTAGTTAAACATGTTTGGTAATATATAATACTCATATGCTCAAAACAAGGACCAAAGCATATACAGGAGTGTCATTTAAATGGTGAACACCGTGAATATTGTCCAAATCTTTTAGGTAATGCAGGAGCAAAACAATGTTATTTTTATTTTTTGTTCCTGGCATCATAATGTTTTTTTCTATCTTCACAGATAACTACGCTATGGAAGAGAGACGGAGTAACGCCATGATGTCCACACACTTATTTGAAATAAGATAACTCATGAAAGGCCATAAACTTATAGAATATAGATTTTTACAAATTTTACACAGAGCGGATGTATTACTTACAGTTATAAGTTTTAGTGACAGTTAAACATTATTAAAAAATTGCATGAGAAATTTGGTTTTCCTTTTAAGATGTTTGGTAATATATAATACTCATATGAGGGCAACATCATCATGTAAAACATACATTTTTATTTTGCATTAAGAAATTAACCACATTTCTTAACCTTCGCTTATATTGCATGATATTTTATAATTCAGCTTGTATAATAAAAATCAACCAGTGAAACATGCCTATTAATTACAAATATTATTTAAGCATTCCTTTCATTGAAAGTGATTACTCTACTATACTTTATCCATAGCCTTCATTACTGTTATTTTTATATCATAACATACATTTTTTCTTAGAAACTGTAAGTATACCTACATCTAAGTCATCATTAGCTTGAATAAATCAATTTAGCAAGTTGGTATAATCTCAGGTTGGGTGAAATAGAAGTATACCTATGCTGAGGCTGGATCTTTTAGTGTGTATTACAAAAATCAACCAAGTTTACCACCAAGACACATTTCAAAATTTTAATTACCTTCTTAAAAAATTTACGGGGTGTACCAAAAACTCACTTTTTTATAATGGAACACTCTATGTATTATCGTTGACTGACCATTAGTCACTCAATGGTATTATGCTAAAACTAAAATCTACTATTTTTTCTTCCATGTAATTGCGACGACATATGATTCTGGTGTCATCTTCAATAGCTTTATTAAAAACCTAATTATATGAAGTATATATATCTGATATATTTTTAATGAATGAATGGTTCAAGATTCTTAATTTGTTAATGTCCTAATTTTGTTAATTGTTTTGCTGATTCTCATGGGAAGTTCGTAATAAACTATTGTTATTATAACATATTTTACCACGATAGACTAATATTAATAACAAAATATTGTATTCTCAGAATAAATCCAATAAAGAAACTTCATAATCTTAAAGATCAACTTCTCAAAAACGAAGATAACCCCAAAGAGTTTATATCTTTGCATAAAAAAATCGGAGATTCTAGTTTTAGCACAATATGTGTGTTGCATATATACAAACATGGCATAAAATAGGTGTTCAAAAATTTTGGATCTGAGTTTTGAAATAAAATAATGGAAAATGTAGCAAACGTGAACCACACTGTACCAATTTCATAAAGTGGAAAATAATAAAAAAGCATAATCTATCTTTATAGGAATATAGCAAATAAACGATGCCATGAAATCCAAGCAATATTATTTATGCACCTGTCACGTTTGTTTGCACAATTTAATGGAGTAAAAATTTACAAAACATCAACTAGCCAATGACCTAGCCAGATTGCTTAACGCTATTATAATAAATAAAATTTTTAAAATTAATTACACATTTTATTTTGTAGATATTTGAGTGAAACATCTTTCTTGTATACATTTTCTTTTTCGCCGCTTACCTAGTTACATTAGCCAATTTTGGGCCAACAACTGGCAGCCTGAGAATAACGTTTACATGCTAACTAGGTATCAACGCATTATATATATTAGGGAGTTTTTGAACCCCCTAAATTTCAGCACGTCGTTATCGCTATCGTTATTCTGCGCATGCGCAGTGTCAAACCATTTTCAGCGCTGCGCATGCTCAGAATAACTATTACAATGTAAAATTTACGTCATCGTAAATTTTAGGGGTTCAAAAACTCCCCATAAAAAAATATTTGTGTGTTTCGTTATAGAATATAATATAAGACATATTATAGAAAAAGCGTATTGTTTTACTAGTAAAGAAATATTTTCATTTTTTTACTGGTACAAAAAAGTAAAAGTGTAACCATAATAACTAAAAAAGAGAATCATGTAGCCATGATTTCTCAGAAATGTCAGTTTCAAATTAAACATCGTCAGATGGCTGTTTATACAAGCATAAATTTCGGAAACAATACAGTTTTAATTTTGACGTTTGAAGAAAAAATAGTATATGTATTTCACTGGGAATATAAAGCTCGTTATGTGTTTCGCCAACTTTACACAAGCTTGGCTAACGCCTCGGCTATGTAAGCTTCTGGGCTCAACAAATAATGTTCGCCTTTTATTCCTAGTAATATAATAATATACTATTTAAGTGTAAATTTATAGGGGAAGTTGATAAAACCAAGTAAAGGGTCACAATATTTTTTCTTGTACCTACTTTATATAACAATAGTTCACAAAACATCTCTCATCTTTAAAAAGAACTCCATACCTACTAATTTTTGGTTTTCAATATTGCATGCAAGTGTGATTGTAAGAATATACATTTTTTAAACTCACAATTTAGAGGAATTTACAATTTACAAATTTACAAGAATATATAATTTATTACAATCTCTTTAGAGATTTCTTGGAACTTTCTTTATTTTTGATTTATAATTATTCATTTCACCATTTGAAAAAATCCACTTTTTCAGGAGGTCGCAACGATGATACTTTAACCGTATCTGAGATAAAAATGCACAAAAAATCTGATTTATATTTTTTATTTTTTATTCTAAATAAATAAATAGCATGTGTCACTATTGTTATCTCCGAAACTATAAGAGATACGAAATCGGTAAACTAGCGAAATATTGTTATTCCTGGTGGAGATGACTATTCATAATACATTTACAGGGTTGGCAAAGTGCTTTTGGTTTTTGAGATATTAGAAAAATATGAAAAGTCGAAAACTATTAATGTGAACGAAGAAGGTTAAATAAGAACAACCACACTTTTTTCTTATCTAAAAAATAGTATCACCGGTTTTTTAATGTCATTTGAAACATCTGTGATATCAATCACTACAACTCATCTTTTTCTAAATACGGATCTGAATTTTTTATTTTAGGGCTGAAATTTCTCACTAAGTATTTGACTGAAATCCAGTATCCTTCTGGTTATGACAGATGTAGTCGAAGGCTTCGCTATTTTAAATGATCTACTTTTCTGTTTTCTATATTTTGTGAAAATATTCTTCATAATAATGTGTAGGGTAGCTCTTTCCATGGATATTCCATCTTCAAATGTTAATGACTATTAGAAATATTCGTTAATTCTATCATGATAATTCGAATGACGGATTTATCTTCAATAATTTTTATAAATTATAATTTAGAATTTAAAATTTTATAAACTGCTGCTCTACTTAAAGTTCTAATAACCTTTCACTCCTTTACAGTGCAGTCAAAGACGTTTCGCATGACTGGTACTAAACTTAGCAATCATATTTTATTATTCATAATCACAATCATAAAAGAACATGAAACATAAAAATATAATAATATTGTGTAAAAAAATTGTGGTTGGTATTGCACCTGATAAATATTTTAATTACATCTAAGTTGTAAATAAAACAATACTGTTTCATTATTTTCTTAAAAAGTTATTAGATTCTGGTACTTCAAGGATTTATTTTACACTACGAAACTAAATATATTGTACCTAATTCACCTGTCGTGTTCTAAATATATCTTAATTATATTTTACTTTTTATTTTATATACCTAATTTATCTTTTATAGGCCGGTCTTTAATTGCACGATTAAGGATTGATTACTATAACTTTAGAACTAGACGACAGTTAAAGCGTTCTTCAAACTATAGTGAACTGATAACTGCCAATCAATGTGCCTGTCAATTTAACAAATAATACTTCCATGTGCCTGTTTGTATATTAACTTCAACCTAATTATTCATTGTCAAAAGTGATAGTGATTTGTAATTAATAGAAATTTTGTTATGTATGATCTTAAAAGATAATACCTATTCAATTTGAAAATGAAAAAAGTTTTACATGAGGATAAATTTATGGTGGAGTTCTTAAATCGTGAAAGAAGACCCTACACAGTTAGGAAAAGAAGGAATCCTTTTGAAGAATACGATGACTTGGATTTCTTTATTAGATTTCGCTTGAAGAGGAAACAGTTCACCGAATTTTGGAACAAATTGAGAAACAAATTGAAGCCAGACATACATTACATACATATCTATTTTCTCCACTATTATAATATGATACTGTAATCACAAAACGCTGGTAATAACAAAACAAACATTAAAATTTAATCAGCGCACATACATAAAATACTATAATTAATAATATAATAAGGTAAGTTTTAGATTGTTCGCAATTAATAACAATTAAATAATTTTTGTATACCTAGAAGGTAAAACCCAAAAGAAAATAGCCAATAACACTAAAGTAATTTTGAAAGGGGTTGGAACATTTGGTGTCAACATAACACTGACGTAGTTTTCCACATAATACCAAAATGATTAAAACTGAGTTTGAATCATCTTGTTCTCTAGATAACGCACATTTGGAAATGATTAAAACTGAGTTTTAAGTGAAGTATAGTATAGTGAGTATAGTTATTTGCTATTATGTGGAAAACTATGTAACTGTTAACACTAAAGTTACTTAGTGGTTTTAACTGTGCGTTGAAAAACCGGTCCATATATCATGTGGTCTCAGACAAAATCACATTTCACCCAACATCCCATCATCATAATTTTAAATTTATCAAACAATTTTAAACCAATTCCGCAAGAATTGTCCAGATTTTCTGGTTGAGATTATCCTCTGCCAAACATTATATTCTTATTCATTTCTTATACGTATATAGGGTGGATCGAGATTGAACACCTCCTCTATCTCCCTTATTATTTGAGACACCAATCTGGGAAGATAAAAATCTGAAATAATAACTGAAAATCATTTTCTCGTCATTTATCCTTTTTCAGCTTTAAAGATGGAATATCCATGAAAAGAGATACTCGATGCTATAATAATTTATATATATACAGTGTGTCCAAGATAAAGATGGGATAGCATTGGGATCTTGGAAACGGTAAGAGATACAAAGTTGGTTAAATTATGAAAAAGTTGAGCAGTTTGAATACCTTTTACGTGGACTTTGCAAAAATAAGTTATCTTTTTTTGATTTCGAAATATTTGGAAAACAATTTATTTTGCGATATTTGTTTTTATTTGTTTCTGGCGTTATTTTAACAGCTATCAAAAAATAAAAAATACTTTTCCAGTGTCACTTTTTGAGCTTAACAAGATGGCATTCACCAAGTTTTTGTCCGACGTTTCATTTCCAAGAAACCATCATCAACTTATTTTTTTTTAAATACGGCCCTGTATTTTTATGTAGAAATTTTGATAAATTTTTTTATTCTCAATTCAGTGGTGCATCACAAGTAATGGTTCAATTACGTTTTTAGCTTGTTTTTGCCACCATTAAAAATTAACGAGGAAAAGCCTCCTGAGTTTATAACAAATAAACAAGTAAAATAATTTATTTATCTTAATTATTTATTAGCATGTTAATTACAAAAGATGTTCGAATAAAAGACCATTATTTTCTAACACCGTTTAACTGTAGCTTTCAAACAATTGTAAAGTCCATCTGGCGTAATAGTTTGAAATGCTTCTAGTACCAATTCGCGTAATAATAATAATAATAATAATAATAATAATAATAATAATAATAATAATAATAATATCTCTATCCCTCATTCTCATCTTAGTGATGAGCCCGGAAGTCAGAGACTTGTGTGGGAGAGGGAGCGGCATATTATTATTTTGCGGGCCGCGAGTGCGCCCAGGAACGACCTACGATGTTATAACTTTAATTACCATTTAGTACGAGAATAAGGGAAACCTGGAAAACCTTATTAATTAAAGTGTACAGTAGGTTGTTAGCCATTTATACAGTGATATTGTAGTACTAGTTGCATATTAAGAACGCTACCAGCCTTACACACACAGATTTAATATTGGAGCAATTAGAAAAAGTTGACCACGGTGAGTATCGAACCGTCGTCAACCGCGAGAGAACGATTGAAAACCAGACGTCTTAACCGCTCGGACACCGAGTTCATAAACTCTTCCACTGTAATTCTTCCACTGTTTGAGAATTACGTTGGTACACATAGTTTTTTATGTAGCCCCATATTATTTTACTTGCTTATTTGTTATAAACTCAGGAGGCTTTTCCTCGTTAATTTTTAATGGTGGCAAAAACAAGTTAAAAACGTAATTAATCCATTACTTGTGATGCATCATTGAATTGAGAATAAAAAATGGTATCGAAATTTCTATTTAAAAATACAGGGCCGTATTTAAAAGAAAGAAGTTGATGATGGTTTCTCGGAAACGAAACGTCGGACAAAAACTTGTTGAGTGCCATCTTGTTAAGCTTAAAAAGTGACAATGGAAAAGTATTTTTTTAATTTTTTGATAGCTGTTAAAATAACGCCAGAAATAAATAAAAACCAATATCGCAAAAAAAAATGTTTTCCCAAATATTTCGAAATCAAAAAAGGATATCTTATTTTTGCAAAGTCCATGTAAAAGGTATTCAAACTGCTCAACTTTTTCATAATTTAACCGACTTTGTATCTCTTACCGTTTCCAAGATCCCAATGCTGTCCCATCCTTATCTTGGACACACTGTATATATATATATATATATATATATATATATATATATATAATTTTAGGGTTGTAGAATATTTCTCAAGACCACAGATACATATTATGACATTAGTAGTGTCACTAATTGTCAGAAATACCATTCTTCTTTTCAGTTTTGCTAAAAGAGGAGGGACAGGACAATATTGTGAAATGGTACAAAAAAGCACTGACTACACTTGATGCTAACCTAAAATTTGAAACAACCTTAATTGATATAACTGATGAGGAAAGTGACGTCGAAAAAAGTAAGTAGGTATTGATTAAAATTCAGAAAACATTTATTTGTGTATAATATCACCATGTTATTGAATAAGATCGCAGACATATCCTGCTTCTACGCCAGTGAAGTTGAAATGCCATATTTCGGTAATAAATGTCATTAAATTCATTAAAAGGTTATAAAATAAAATGTTTTTTTCTTGAAGAATTTCAACCCCCTGTAACATGAAAACGAGTCAAGCTGGGACAAAAGATTAGACGATTTTTTCTTGTTTTCATTACTAGAACACACGTATTTGTGATATATAATGGTTTAACAACCTGTATAATACATAAAGATGCGTCCAAAACATTCCAAGTTAGATAATATTCGATCAGAAGTTTAGGTTGAATAATATTCTATAAAAAAACATATCTAGGAAGTGCTGGAACTACTTGAAGGCCTATTATTTTGGACATTATTCCTCACTTTCCGCGCCTCTGTTCTGATTGATAAATTTTGCTATTTACCATTTTTGGTTTATAGTGAAGGTGTTAAAACAAGATGATTTCAAGAACTTATTTCTAATATTTATCCTATTTCTTAAAGTATAATGAAATTGTTTAATAAAGAACCAATAGAAGTGAAATTAAAAATATACCTAAATCTAGGTCGTTACTTGAGAAAGATAAAAAGTGTTTCTTTCTTCAATCTGAAACTTTATTACCGATAAAAATATGAATGAGAAGTTGATATTGTTAGTTAAAAACTTCAATTAAACACTATTGCTATCCTAGCTATCGAGCACAAAAAAAGAGAACAGGGACAAACTGAGAGAAAGTAATATCAAACTATATAATGAAAGTTTCCAAAACCGATATCGATGTAGAATTAGATTATTAAATCACATTCTTGTTCTTTACTATACTCAAATTTAGTAACAGAGAACACTGTTTATACATAAAAAACATACTAGTAAATACATTAATTATTTCGTACCTATTTCGTCACAGTGAAAATTAATTATAACTTAAATATATGACCCTCGAAAGAATAAGTATACAATCAAATAGATTAACTGAATCTATTTTGCAATACAAAAACGTGCAGTAAACTGTGTTTAATAAAAAAAAATAACGCGTAACGGTTGTTTAAATAATATTCTTAATAATGTTAAACTAAGGAAAATACTTTAAAGTATTGGAAGATTGTTTCCTATAATTCGTATATTTACAATAATCGAATCAAAGAGCAGACTAACTAACCGTGTAATTTAGAACAGCGTTTTACAAGATTCATCAAAAATTATTTTAAGAACCAGAAAGCAGAAACTATTTAAGACCACAAGTGCAGTGGAGCATCAGTCAAATGTCTAAAGATTTCCCAAAAGAAACTGTATGAAATCTAATGAACAGTTATTTAATTTAGTTATTGGTTTTTAGTTTAACAGACTTCCGCCTCCAGAAAACTGCTTGCTCTCAAGTAATGCAACCTGGTCCACGGTTACTAAACGTTAGTAACCGTGAGCCTGGTCGGGCTTCTCATAGTTTGAGATTTTTTTCTCTGGATGGAGGCTCTCGTGATCTTGTAGACGTATTGTTAGCTGAAATTGCGAACACTTGATTGCTCTTATTGTTATTATGCTTATTTGGCACTGACGACGGCAAATCACCCAGAAACTACGTTGTCTGCGAAAAACATGATGACCACGAGAGGCAGCACTTCCGTCCAATGGTACAATGCAAACGACAGTACTCTTATAAGTGGCAGTTAAGTTCACCAAAGTGCGCGATCAGAATTTTTAATTATCTGGAGGATCAGACAAAACTTATTTTATTGAATGTACAAATATATATTTACATTTTTATGCACATCTGATTTCTAATTTTATATCCTATTTTTAATTCACATTTATTATAACATATATTTTTTTCAGTTTGCAACGAATTATCCGCTGGTGTATCAATAATACTAGACATCGCCTGGTCTTCAAATATTATAGCTAGGAACTTAGCGAGGGATGTAGGCATACCATTTATCGAAGTAGATGTTTCCATAAGTCCTGCTCTATTATTGCTGGATAAATATTTAGATTTCAGGAATTCAACTGACGTATCCCTCATATTTGAAAACCCACAGTGTAAGCATACTCGCTTGACAAGTGTATAGATTTATTAATCGATGTATCATGCATGACCGCTATTATTTCATTATACTGACTATATAGTAACCTTTATATTCAGTAAAATTATTAAAATTCAGTAATTATGTTATACCTTGAATATAGAATAATAAGCTCTTGACAAATATGGATTAATGTCTCATTGATGTATGTATCTAGATGTTATTATTCGAATTATCTAGTATTCGATTCTAAAGATTATGGTATTTTCAGTGAATTGAAAAGCTGTATTAGAATATTTTAATACAAAGTACATCTTGATCTGGATTACTTAATACTGGAATACTTAATTTATAATTTGAATCACTTGGTGTTTAGAATCATTATTCAAGAATCGACATCTTAGCTATTTATTATCAACATTCAATTATTTATTTGGTCAATTCTTCATTCCGCTATTGTTGTAAAACTAACATTCAAGATTACGGTTTTATTTCTTGATTTCGGTCAATTAAATTCTTCAATCAGTGACACATGTAAAAAGTTTTTACAAGCGATTATTTTTCTAGTCTTCCCAGTCAGCAACAGGAATATGATTAAATACGAAAATACGATTCTATGTACCTAAACTTAAAATAATATTTCGTGATTTTCAAATAACTTGTCAACCATAAACATTAATATAACAGAAAAAGCAAAAATAAGAAAGGAAATATATTGAATAATAACTAAAATAACGACGTTATTGTATGTAGAAAATTTAAAAAAATTGTCTAAGGTACGGTACCTAGTACTTTATGCAGTTACCTAACACGTAATGAATTATACAACATGAATGTCCATATGTCCGTAGGAAAGTTACAAAAATCACATTGATAAAGTACAGGGTCATTGGTTATATTTTAGCCACCCACCTAGAGGTTTTCCCTTTAATCTAAGGAAAAAAAGTTAAATACAAAAGTTGTAGAAAATCAAGTGTAGTTTATTCCAGAATGTAAAATTTTATACAGGGTGATTCGAAAACCTGCTAAACATGACAAATGTTTGGCGTGACATGCCAAACTTGCATTTTCTTACATGGAATACCCTGTATATTATTAAGTTTTCCGATTCCACGCAAAATTCTACGACTTTTTCATATACCTACCATACCTTATGTCTAAATTTAACCGTTTTCTAATAAATGATGGTTAAAGATATAAAATATGGGTACCCAAACATAAAGGAAATGATAATAAAATAATTCAGAATCGGAAAACCAAAATGTTTGACAATGCATATGACAGGTATCGGTTTTTTGTTTTCATTGCTAACTAGGAATAGTAAGCACGCGTCGCTCAGATCAATTAAATTATTACAAAATTATGGTAGGTATATCTTTAACCATTATTCATGAAAAAACGGTTAACTTTAGATATAGGGTATGGTATATGAAAAAGTCGTAGAATTTTGCGGGGAATCGAAAACTTAATAATATATAGGGTGTTCCATTTAAAAAATGCAAGTTTGTCATGCGTTTTCGATACACCTTATATAAAAATTTTACATTCTAGAATAAACTACACTTGATTTTCTACAACTTTTGTATTTAACTTTTTTTCCTCAGATTAAAGGGTGGGGTGGCTAAAACATAACCAATGACATTGTACAGGCCTTTGGCCTTTAGTTAAGGAAGGTATTGAGAAACTCATTGTAATTCTCAAAATTCAGACTCTTGCATTTGACAATAATATATATATCTTCATCACCAGAGTTAGTAAAAGGTGGAGCGGATTAATTCGCTATTATTAGCTATTCGCTAAGCGATGGAACAAAAAACGAAAAGGACCAAACTAATCAAACGTCCCAGCACAAAGTTAAACATGGAATATTAAATTCTGCCCATAAGAAACTATACTAATGTGAATATTATTATTATGCGCAGATAAATAATATACGAACTACATTGTTGATAATAATTATTTTAATCTAAATGAGAACCAAATGCATATGGTTATATCTGTTTACAAGTTCATTATACGCTTATCATTTGGTATGTATAAAGTGTATTAACAGCTTGATAATAACTTTGAAATTAATTATACCTACTGTCTTTCTAGTTCATAATGAAACTTTTTTTGTGATAGACATATTATTTTTTCTGTATTAAATATTCCCAAAATTAAAAGTAGATGGTAATTTAGATATACTCTCGAAACAAGAATCCAAGCGGTGCACGTCATAAAGGATCCACAATGTTATTTTCCAGAAATACATATATTTTTTAATTTTAATGTACCTCAGCAGAGTTTACATTAGTGTGATACTGTGATTACATAATTACAAGGAAATACATGTTTTTGGCCCTTTAAAGTAATGTAAATAATTTTATAACTGATGACGTGAATCGCTTGGGTTCTTGTTTTGACCAGATTAGTGTTATTGCGCACAACTCATTCAAAATTCTATATATCCTGGTAGCTCAGAATCTAAAGGCTTGATCATGGTTAAATCTGGAGTTAGCGGATTAACTTATAAGCAGACTCGACAATATTTCATTACATTTTTGATTCGTATATAAGATGTAGAGGCAGAACTGGATTAGTGTAACAGGCTGGTCGATGTACTCTACAGGCTTCGCGGAACTTACTTAATTATTCAGTTATCTCGAAAGGGAGTCTAAAGTTTTACTGAATCGATTTATCTGTCGCGGGGTTCGAGATATGCTGTGATTGACGTAAAAAAGAGTATTGAGTTACCGTGGGTTATCTTATCCTGAATCTCGATGTAGGGACGTATTCCTGGGACACTTCTTATATGCTAACACTGAGAGGGTAGTTGGGCGGAGTTGCACGAAAACACAGCACTTTTAAGCAAGGGTTTTTAATAACAAATAAATAGAATTTAGAAACGTAAACAAAATAGAAATGCAAAATACTGAAATAATATTTGACCTAAGAAAACGACTGAATACAATACTAATGAACTCTAAACTGAATGACTCTATATAAAACAACTAACGGTGTCTACTTCGAGCCCGAGAAACGTACTTTACCCTACCTGGGTGGTGTGCCCTCATACTATGGGGAGAAGCCCCAAATAATTACCAACTGATGGTGAAGTCGTACCGCGGGAGACTAACTTTTCTTCAGTCGAAACTTTCCAGGTAAAGTTTCTTTGCTATGAAATTTACATACACTAATCCCATTGGTTGTTAAAGTACGTTTCTTCTCTCTGTCTAGTACCGCGAACCATGACCTGTTTCTGTCACGGTGGCCAATCAAAATATTATTTACTAGCTAGTGACCTATAACCCTTAGATATTATCCTCGTCTCAAAGTGAGAGGGAGTTACGGCTTACTCTATTGATACTCTTCCAGGAAAAACTCCCCTAAAAAAACCTGGTTGACCTATGCCTTTACACTTAACTGAACATATAAAAGATCGTATTTCCGAGAACTTCCAAGTACCACCATAATTCATTATAATTTACTGGCTTTAATTAGTTACGCCCAATTGGCGCTTTGTGTCCTCAACATTGTTCCGTGTCCAGGGATGCACGGAATTAGGCATCCATAAAATGCTTTACTAAATCTGTTAAGCCCGAAGAATTATCAATACTATTTATGACCCAAAATGACATCTTTGCTACAGAACCAGAGATGGTTTTACAAAATCTATCTATTTGAGCCAGATGTTACTTTCTAAAGATATTTACTTTACTTGACGTTTACCCTGTGTGCTTTTGTTACATTAGCAATCAACTACAGGATGGTAAAATGCGTATCAAGTCTTAATGTGAGAGATTAATATGGGGGTGATTGACAGTTTTCGTGTAACTAAAGACATTTTACAGATCTCTCTTATTCCTGCACCATATGGTGATTAGCTTTTACCAACCATAGTCATTCCTGAGCCGTAATGAAACCTATGCAGGACAATAATGTACCGCCCGTACCATGTCCCTTTTGTACAAGCCTTTTTCTGCAATATAAGTAGTTCCAATATTATTTAACATCACGCAAATGACGTAAAATATGAATTCATATTATTATTATTACGTGTTTTTTAACAAAAACAGAATAATATACTGTGCAGTATTGTCTGTAATAACGAATTATCTGCGAAATTATCTAGATTTTTTTATTTTTTTTGGGTATTGATAGTAAAAAATAAACCTCTGACTGAGGTTTATTTTGTAATTTTTATAATTATAGACGTTTGGAGAAATCCAAGAAAATTAGAATACAATTTTACCTACAGTATTCTCCGAAAAAATAAATGATTAAATAGGGAGCTCAAAAGTAATAGTACACGTAATCACTGAGCTATCTACTGCCCCTCATTCACCACTGGTAGAAGAGTTTTATTATTACACATTTGTAATTACTGTAAATCTGATTTTGAATGAACATTAGTATGGAATAAGGGTTGTAAGCACTGATACAGTTTATCTTAGATACGGGTTATTACGGTGATTCTGTTCCTGTCCGAAAAAGTTGAGATGTATAATCATAAGTTGGTGCTAATGCCAACTAAAAAAATTTTAAAAACTTTTAAATTATAAATGTTAGTTGCCATATAAAAAGTTAAAATCTTAAATCATCGACAATAGCAGTAACTCTAAAGCCGGGCTCAAACGACTCGTGTACTTGGCAAGCACACAAATATTTGCGTACTTGGCAAGTATACCAGCTTTGTAAATAACCATGGCAAGCAGGGCGCTCGCACGACGTATACAGTTTACAAGTACGCCAGCACGAACACATGGTTAAAACCTTGAATAGAGTAGTGGCAGCCAATCGGAATGAATAGTAACGCTATAAAAGCAAAATTATTGGTGCATTTCGTTTGAGCACCTCGACAAGTATAAACATGTCTGTATTTGGTAAGTGTACCAATAACTGTGGTCCCTTTGACTCGGACCATTTTTACAGACAGAGAATGGGAACGTAACGAGTGACAAATAATTGTACAACTAAACCACTCACACAACATGGCAAGTATATGCCAATAACAAATATTTGCCAAGTACACGAGTCGTTCGAGCCCGGCTTAATGGAACGAAGAAACGTAATAAGAAATATGAGCGAATTGAGAACTAAACATAAAAAATCCATATTGAATTAAAAATGGGCGCATTCAGGGAACCGCAGCGCTTCAGTGCTTTATGAAAATAGCTGCAGCACTGTATTAAAGCGCTGCAGCGCTTTATTAAAGCGGTAAAGCATATATTTTTCCCGCTGGATCGCTGAATAGTTCCATCAAGCGATAAAATTAATATAGTTTAGGTTTACGTCTATGAGTTTACGCACAAAATATCTATTGATAATATTAATTACTATTAATATTAATTACAAAATATGAATTACTGAACTGAAAATTATGTTACTTTAAGCTTGCGTTTAAAATGTCGATTCAGCGAACGTGAAGCGGTAAAGCGCTGAAGTGCTGGAGTGCTATGTCTCCCTGAATACGCCCAATGACTTGGTGGCGTTTTTAAACTTGTTCAATGATGTTACATTAAAATCAGCAGGTAATAAGTTTTTTCACATTTAGCGCAGAATCATACGCAAGACCCCCCCATAATATCTTAAATATTGGGCGCATTCAGGGAACCGTAGCGCTTCAGCGCTTTATCCAAATAGCGGCAGCGCTTTAATACGTTGTTCATTTCTGTGGTGGTGTGTTTAAAAAAAAATAAAAAATACAGCGCTGCAGCGCTTTATTAAAGCGGTAAAGCATATATTTTTCCCGCTGGATCGCTGAATAGTTCCATCAAGCGATAAAATTAATTTAAGTTAGGTTTACATCTATGGGTTTACGCACAAAATATCTATTGATAATATTAATTACTATTAATATTAATTACAAAATATGAATTACTGAAAATTATGTCACTTTAAGCTTGCGTTTAAAATGTCGATTCAGCGAACGTGAAGCGGTAAAGCGCTGAACCGCTGGAGTGCTTTGTTTTCCTGAATGCGCCCATTATCTAGAATATAAATTGTATTTTGTAAGTATCAGTAAGTATAGGAATGTCAATTTTTTCTATAATTCTAACAACATTGTGCCAATTTGTGAAAATATGTAACAAATAAGTAGATAACTCTTTGTAGATATCGACCAAGCCCTCTATTACTGGATTGATTCTACACGACTGAGGATGTTAATGTCAGAAACGCTAGATAAAAAAACAGCACAGAGACTGAAAGATATTCGGCCATCTCCAAATAATTTTGCTTTGGTAGCTACTACAAGAAATATGAACAAACTTTTTAAAATAGTAATACTTTCTTTTGCCAGTCTAATTTAGATATACCTATTAAACTCATGACTTTTTAGGCACTGGCAGAAAATTTAGTGGAACGCCCAGATAGGTGGAACCTGGTTTTCCTAGATTTCAACTATAAGAATTTTGAAAAATCGTTGGCGTATAACAAATCCATAAATCTGTTAACTTTAGATACAAGTGTGTGCTGTAATTTGCTAAACATGGAAGAATCCTGCGACTGCCCAGAGAACTTAAATTTACAAGAAGAATTTATTAAGGCGGTTTTATCGGTAATAGATAAAAGTCTGGGAGAGTTAAATAACGATGGATTGAAGCTGGTTAATGATGTGCAGTGCAATGTTACTACATACGATGAACAAATCAAATCTCGATTTGAAGAAGTATTTGAAACTGAACTTGAAAACCAAAAACAAATATACAAAGATAACTTAGTGATACGTGTCAATATTCTGGGGACTGTTGAGATTGGAGTAAATGATAGTTTTAGCGTAGTAGCAAAATATGTCAATAATGTTATGCAATTAATGGAAGGGAAGACCGTGGATCCAATAAGACCATTCTATAGGATTGGAATAACTCATGTATGTATGAGTGGTAAGAGTTAGATTAAATGAAATGCATCCCAAAGGAGTGTAGATATTCCGATACGTTATACTTGTACATACAGGGTGTTCCACGTAGACCTCCAGTTACCCGTTTCTAGAATACTACGCATACTAGAATTCTGACAATTATTAAACTAGGGTTTCTCGCAAGTTTCTATCGATTAAAAATATTGGCGTTTAGATCCGACTTTGGGTTCCACAGGAATTTAGGTATAGAGAATGTTAATATCAATCGAAAGGGAATTAAAAAATATATAGGTTAGCATTATAAAACACAGGGTGTTCCATTTAATAAGTGAGTTATTGAATTTGTCACAATTAGTTGGTCCATTTTTGACGCCCTGGGTAATTTGCACTAGCTTTGGTATTTTCTACATATTTCGATTCATTTCAGTGTTACTTCCTTAATATTTAAAATGTTTAAGTTATAAACTGAAAGAGATAGAAACGGATAAATGTAACTATGTTCTGTCAGAGATTTATGAAAAAATCAAAATATCTCCAAAACGATTAAGATAACAGTAGCCAAATAAGCGAGTTGACATCGACTTCCGCTGCAACCGGAAGTCGCACCTCAACGGCAATATTTTTAATCTATAAAAAATTGCAAGATAACCCCGTATTAAAATTTTTAGAATTCTAATACGCGTAGTATTCTAGAAACGGCTAACTGAAGGTTTACGTGGTACACCCTGTACATCTACGTTAACTTCTGGATCTAAAATTTTATGAAACGTAAGAGTTAACATAAAACATACCTAAATTAACATTTAGGTATACATTTATGTTATGTTATACGTTTTATAAAAGACATTTAAGTTTACTAATCTTGTAGGCCATGCCATGGTCATACAAAGAACAAGACCCACGCTCTGGAGAATGGTACTGGACAGGGTACTGTGCAGATTTCGCGAAAAAGATTGCCCAGGAATTAGATTTTGATTTTGAATTTGTTGAACCGGAAACTGGAACTTTCGGCAAGAAAATTAACGGGACATGGAACGGTGTTATCGGAGACTTGGCTGTAGGGGTAAGAAATTATATAGACCGCAAGTAAGTATCGCCTTGTAAGATTGTAGTAAGGCATGGTCTAAGGTATAGTAATGATTCATGGTGGAAAATATGGTCGGTTAGAAAATGACAATTCCTATCATCCTGATATAACAAAAACTTATTGTTTTTTAATATAATATTATTTCTAATAATGTTATCTATGATATTTTAAATATGAGAATATTAAATAAGTGCGTCTACTTTCACTCAAAAATTATTATTAATGGTTACATACCTGTTAGTGTCAGATAGATAAGAGATTCTTTTCAAATGTATTATATGTACAGGTGGCCCGTTTAATATGGGCCTATACCTTATCTCAGAAACTACAAGTTCTACGAAAAACAAATTATATCAAATTGTTTTTTTCAAAGTTATCTTCAATTTTTTTATATTTTCAAACTTATAACCTGTTTATATACAGGGCGATGAACTAAAGTTCCTTTTTTTTAAATAGCACACCCTATATATTATTACATTTTCAAAAAGCCCTTCTAAAGACGAGTTCAATGATATATGATATGATGGGTCTGACGCCCGCCGTTTCGGAGTTATTGAGTATTATCTTCAGGAAATAGCCCATATTAAAATCGTGTTAGAAAGGTTAATAATTAAGTTTTTGAACCTTAACTTGCGCCAAGAGATTTCTAATTTTATGTACTTTATTATGTTATTACTCAATATTCAACTTATAAAAAAATTTGACCGTGTTGCCACATTTCGAAAACCATAAATTCTCACGATTTTTCCAAATGGAACACCCTGTATATTGTTACATTTCTAGAAAGCCCTTCTATCGACAAGTTCAATGATATATAAATAAATATATATAAAATAAAATTAATATATATAAAATATCAACTCTTTACACAACTTTATGAGTTACATTAATTTGATTCAACATAACTCTGTGTTGAATACTAATAATAGAATTCTTGACTTTGTTTTATGCAATGAATTTTGTGATGTAATTCGAGCACCTGAAATTTTGTTACCAGAAGACAGTCATCATCCAGCCCTTTTTATCGAAATTTTCATCTCTGCTTCCGATTGCAATAATGCATTTCCCCTAAGCCAGACCTGTGGCACATCCTCAGAATTCAATTTTAGAAAGGCTTATTTTGAGGCTTTATATCTTGATTTATCATTAGCTGATTGGTCTTGTTGATCATCTGTTTCAGACGCGGTCGACTTATTTTATGGTATCTTGAAGTCTATCTTGATACAGCATGTACCCACCATGAAGATTACAAATTTTAGCAGACAGTTTCCACCGTGGTTTAATAGGGAAATTATTTCTCAATGGAAAATAAAAAATAAAGTCTATAAGAAATATAAATCTTCCAAGCTGCCTCAGGACTTTGATAACTTTCAAACACTTAGGTCTTCTCTTAAGTATCAAATAAAGGAAGCATACAAAAAATTTGTGTCTGACGCAGAAAAATCCGTTAGAACTAATCCTAATACTTTTTGGTCATTTATAAACTCTAAAAAAAGCACGACATCTATTCCATCTTCCATGATGTATAACACCCAAGAGATAGATGATCCTCAAACAATAGTGAATACATTTGCCAGCCACTTCTCCGAGGCATATTTAACTCCCGCTAGTACTGATATTGACGTTAATGAGTTTAATGTGAATTATACAACTGTCTTGCATTTGATGACGGTTTCTGATAGGGATGTCTTACCTGCACTTAAAAGGTGTAAAAATAATATGTGTATGGGTCCGGATGGTATACCTGCTTTTTTGTTAAGGGATTGCTCTATTGTTTTCGTAAAACCACTAGTTATCTTGTTTAATTTAATACTATCTACACAAAATTTTCCTAATATCTGGAAAATATCTAGAATTACACCTATTCACAAAAAAGATGCAAAAAATAACTTTGCTAATTATCGCCCGATTGCCATTTTAAATAACTTTAGTAAAGTGTTCGAATCTGTTATGCATAATATTATATCAAATCATGTATCTGATATTATTGTACCACAACAACATGGATTCATTCAGGGTAGATCCACAGTATCGAATCTCGTGTGTAAGACTGAATTTATTTCAAAGGTCGTAGATGAGGGAGGTCAGGTAGATGTTATCTACACTGACTTCTCCAAGGCCTTTGATAGACTTGACCATTCTCTTCTAGTCAGGATTTATTTAATTATTATAGGATTTATCATTGCCTTGACAACCGGGGTAAACTGAAAAATTATTTGACATTGCGTTAATATATTAAGTATTTATTAATAATAATGTATAGTGTGGAAGAAAAAGTTGATATGCTACAATGTTATTTATCAAATAATAAAAGTCCAGCTCAGAATAGAGCAAAATTTCCCGTGAGACGAATTCCAGAAAAGAAATTATTTGCTAGACTTTTTCAACAATAAGATTGTTTATGCAAATTCAGAGTTCAAAATGATAATTTGGGATCTTGGTTAGCACTATTTCAATCCTGGTCATATTCTGAGTATCACATATCTCTAAATTTGTCAATAGAAGGGCTTTCTAGAAATGTAACAATATACAGGGTGTTTGTTCCATTTGAAAAAATCGTGAGAATTTATGGTTTTCGAAATGTGGCAACACCTTCAAATTTTTTTTATAGGTCGAATATTGAGTTGATTACATAATAAAGTACATAAAATTAGAAATCTCTTGGCGCAAGTTAAGGCTCAAAAACTTAATTATTAACTTTTCTAGCATGATTTTAATATGGGCTATTTCCTGAAGATAATACTCAATAATTTCGAAACGGCGGGCGTCAGACCCACCATATCATATATCATTGAACTTGTAGATAGAAGGGCTTTCTAGAAATGTAACAATATACAGGGTGTTCCATTTGAAATAATCGTGAGAATTTATGGTTTTCGAAATGTGGCAACACCGTCAAATTTTTATTATAAATTGAATATTGAGTAATTACATAATAAAGTACATAAAATTAGAAATCTCTTGGCGCAAGTTAAGGCTCAAAAACTTAATTATTAACCTTTCTAGCACGATTTTAATATGGGCTATTTCCTGAAGATAATACTCAATAACTCCGAAACGGCGGGCGTCAGACCCATCATATCATATATCATTGAACTCGTCTTTAGAAGGGCTTTCTGAAAATGTAATAATATATAGGGTGTGCTATTTAAAAAAAAGGAACTTTAGTTCATCGCCCTATATATAAACAGGTGATAAGTTTGAAAATATAAAAAAGTTGAAGATAACTTTGAAAAAAACAATTTCATAATTTTTTTTTTTCTGTAGAACTTGTAGTTTCTGAGATAAGGTATAGGCCCATATTAAACGGGCCACCTTGTACATATTAATCAATGTAATATATACAGAGAATTTCCCAATGGCGTGCAGAAAATCCAAGGGCATATTCCGTAACTGAATTAAGGTAGATAAACATAGTTGCGTAAGGCTTCCGTTTTCGAGGTACAAAATTTTCAAAATAAAAAATAAATTTAAAATTTTTAATTTATAAACCGCGTAACCGCTCCCAGTACGCTCAAACCGCTCTTATAAAATTTGCAACGATCTTACTTCAGGATGTATCCTTTCTGGATATCTTTGGGCGTACACTCGTGACGCAAAAAAATATATATTATACAAATTTCTTTTAAATGCGTTTTTCTTGAAAATGACTGAAATGAAAGGCAGACTTACTGGTATCAAAATGAAGGTAAAGAAACACTATTTCCATATATGTCATGAAATACAGGGTGTGACATTTAAAAAAAAAGAGAAAAATTAATCTGAATATGCCAATATTTGAACAAAAATTTTGGGCACCCTGTATAAAATAATGAAACTCTAATAATTACCTCTTATAACAAGGATCTAACTCAAACTTCACCTAAATTTTTATGAAAAATTATCTAGGGGTTGAAGAATATTTGAATTTTACTTGAGGACTGAAAACGAGGAAAAATTTATGAAAAAATGTATAACTAGAGAACGCAGCATTTTAATACAAAAAAAAATTATGGTCAAGGATACCCAAAGAGCCCTCATTTACGATAAAAAAAATACAGGGTTTTGCATTTAAAAAAAATATTCACTTGCGCGCCATACTTTTTAGGAACATCCAGTATAGGTGTTACTAATTTTAAAATGTACCCCAGTTAGTTCCATTTAGATTCCCCCATTACTTTTTTAATAAAGCTACGAATAAAGCTATAATTGAGGAAGGGATATATGTTCATCGGGGGTGATGTCTTAAGAAACCAAGGGCCTCAGGTTACTGGTTTCTACGATCGAGGGCATTAAAGTTTTTGAAAAATACATTTCTCGGATTATTGGAATTGGATTATCGGAGCCGAGTTATTGGAATACCCTAGGATAACCTACGCCACTAGATTTTCAGAAAAATTAATAGACTCTTTCTCTTCTTTTAGAGAGATTTAATTCTCTTTCACACTTCTGACGAAAAAATGTCTATTGTCTAGGGTCTAGACCATTTGAGTTTTAAGATAAATTTGTCACATTTCATGGTTTCATATTTTATATTTATTTTGAATTTCAGAATACTGATTTGGCCATCACTGCGATCATAATGACTGCAGACAGGGAGGAAGTTGTGGATTTCGTCGCACCATATTATGAGCAAACTGGAATCACAATAGGTAAGTCGTTTTATCTCATTTTCAAGTGATGAAATGTGCATACACAATTCTGTTTTCAGTAATAAGAAAACCCGTTAGAAAAACTTCTCTTTTCAAATTTATGACAGTTCTCAAATTAGAAGTGTGGTTAAGTATAGTTGCTGCACTTATTGTGACGGGATTTATGGTGTGGTTTCTAGATAAGTATTCTCCTTACAGTGCTAGGAATAATAAGAAGGCTTATCCATACCCGTGTAGGTAATTAACAAAAAATCAGTTATTTATACTCGAACGTAATAATCTGTTTAAATGCATGTGGATTTTAAATACTAATGTATTTGTTTATTGTATAAATATTTAAATTTACCTTTATACTAAAGATGTAAATTGATACTTTTACCTGCAATAACAAAATAGACCATGTTCTGTGGTACCATGTTATGTTCGAGCCACCAAACTGGCGCATTGTCTGTGTGACTAACATTTATTGATTTTGCTAGTAAATAATTTTAACTGAAAATTTATTAAAATTACCTGAAATTTGTTCAGATCTGGTTGAATTTTTGTAACATTTATAATAAATTTCAATCATATCACATTTTTCTTGATTTGTAAATGGCATTATTACTTATTATTTAAAGCGAAGCTCTTTTAACGTCAAATTGTATTGACAATTAAAATTGTTTTGTAACAAATGTCATCAGCCCAAAGCATACTAGATTCGATCGTCTTAAAAGTTATTCCTAGTATTTGAGCAAAAAGAATAATTAAAACTATAAAGTATCATACATCATTGGAATCAGAATAAAAAATCCTATCGTTTTTCGTAAGAAACATTATGGGTCCCTATTTAAAAAAATAAAGTTGAAGATGGTCCTGATCGGACGAAACGCCGTAATAGAAATTTTGTACTGCCACGTTATAGAGCATAAAAAGTGGCAATGAAAAAGTCTTGTCAGTTTTTTGATATCGTGTCAAATAAAGCTAAAAAAAATTAAAAACGAAAACACAAAATTTTGGTTTTATTGAAATAACTCAAAAACGAATGTAGATATTCTGGATTTCTTGACGGCATATTATTGGTCAGAAAATTACGCAACTTTGTCCCAATTTAACCGTTTTTGTATCTCTTACCGTTTCCAAATCCCAAAAGTGAGCCTCGAATTTCGCCCACCCTGTATTTTGGATGTTACATTTAAAATAACAAAGTTGGTATCGACTTTCAGTATAACCGAAAGTGCTATGCTACAAAAATTTTTCAATATGTACATGTTTTTAGAGAATTTACGCTGAAGGAGAGTTTCTGGTTTGCTTTAACTTCTTTCACACCTCAAGGTGGAGGTGAAGCCCCAAAAGCACTTTCTGGTAGAACTTTGGTAGCAGCGTACTGGTTGTTCGTGGTCCTCATGCTGGCGACATTTACTGCAAATTTGGCTGCATTCTTAACAGTTGAGCGTATGCAGGTAGATATAAATATTTTTATTAGTTTTGACGATACATTGTTGTTCTTCTGAAAAAAAAGTAAACTTCATAATAATCATTTTAGACGTCATATAAATTATGCGGTTATCAGTAAACATTTTTAGCAGAAATTAATCTTACCAGATGATTTCCATTGATCATAACAATCTTTGGAAAACTCCGCAGTTCTTTTTCTATACATATGTAAGACATACTTTTAGGACAACTCATTCGTAAAAATAAAAGAAAAATTGAAGTAAAAGTTATCCATTATTTGTATGCATTTTAAGGCCCCTGTTCAATCACTGGAACAACTAGCACGCCAGTCAAGGATCAACTACACCGTAGTCAAAAACTCTGATACACATAAATATTTCATTAATATGAAATTCGCAGAGGACACACTTTACAGGTAAGCGATAATAATGCATACAAATATTCAATACTATTTATTACTGCCGTTGAGTGACCAAACTTGTCACTCAACGGTACTACTTACCACAATGAGTAAATGAGTATTTCTAGATTGATGCTTAAAAACAGATAACAATTTACAAATATTTATTTTCCATGATTATATCTTTCTGTATATAGGAATTAAACCAAAAAGTTAACAAAGAGATAAATTATTAATGAAATTATCAAATTTTATGGTTCAATAAAGTTTTTAATTTTCTTCGTTACGTATAACCTAGGTATGCAAAGTAATAACTTTATTATTTTTAAGATAATAATATGTCAAAAACATTGCGTGCAATATGCAACCCCCATCATTGAATTACAATGGCAAATCTTCGTATCTCTACTTATTGTCTTTAATACATTTTCTTTTTAATAGTACTATCTACATCTTTTAAAAAATGAAATATTAAACAAGCATCTACATTAGGTACATTAAAAATAATTATTTTTAGTCACATACCTTTTGTATTGAATTTTAATGAAAAAACTAAAATTGTAGTAATCCTCCTTAGCCTAACATATGATACGTATTTCTGCTTCCGGCGTCTTCATGATATTTTCCATGATAAACCTCCCAAATTGTACTTCGTAACATATTCGTACCTGCGGTTATAAAATTGGATACAAATATCAAAGTCTACAAATATTCTAATAGCATTTGCAAATATTAAGTACCTATAGAGGATGCTCAGTAAATATTTTACTTTGGATTAATGTCTTCTGTTGAATTGTAAGGAATTTCAAAGAGATGGAGCTAAACAAAAAAAATAATACAATTTAAGTAACTGTCACTGGTTTTATATATCCACACCAAACAGGAGAATCATATCTATATCAAACAATTGTCTACTCCCAGTAACCTAGTGCAATAACCAATAATCAAATGCCCTCTGGTCCTCTATAAGTGAATACGTCATTTTTTAATACATAGATAACTGAATAAAATTACTATTTCAAAATCAGTGTCTGCAATAGGAAAGTAAAAGAGAATACTCTAATGTGTTGTGCAGAGTTTGTCACTATTCACAATTACCGACGGTTTTGTTACGACTTACCAATAACTAGGCTCCTCCGTAGGTAGTTGAATTGTCAAGTCTGCTTCTGATTGATGACTCCCAAAAGACTGCAACTAGTCTTAAAATGGCATAGTCATGAGTCATGACAGTGAACCCTGCATTAGTACGTGGTGCTCGATAAATAAACGATAGGCTTGTCTATTCGGACAGACAATTTTTATCTTACATTTTTCATGATAATTTAAACATTCCAAGTGTACTGTACCAAAGTTTTGTAGGTTTCGCTTTTTACAGTTAATCCTTACCTCTTGGATTTATTTAGTTTATAAAAAATAATGGCTGCAACCCCGAGAAGTATTTTTGATATATTATCAAAAATATTTGCTGTGCATACTTTAAAGGAATTCCACCTGTTTAGTGTCATAGGTATTTCAAAGTCATATAAAATTTTTGATTTTTTTATTCCCTCTCAAGTAATTGTTATAATTCTTTGATGATGTAAATCGATCAGCTATAAGGTCTATAACGCCTAAAGATATTGTTCGTCGAAAGTGTAGTTACCCACAATGACTGATTTTTTTAAGTACATCGAATGTGGTTACCACGTAACGCCCTTATCTAGTAGGAAGCTATTAAACCAATATACCACCAAAACTCATGATTGAAAACGTTGAGCTATAAATGTTATATCCTAACCGTTACTTATCTAAATCACTTTTCTTTTTAAATTTAGATTTGATTAGTACGGCTTGTAAATCGTATCAATTATACTTTCAATAGGTATATATTGGAACTTAATAAAAAGTCTATAAAAGTCCTAAATAAAAGTCAATTTCTCATTCATCACACTGAGCTTTTAAATATTTATTATGCAAGTTACTTTAGATAGTATTTATTACTTTTATATTTAAGATTTAAGATTGTCCGATGAACTGTTTATCACTCAGAGAAATTGCACATAAATATGACCAGACACCTGTCAAACGGTTGTTTGAGGTGGTGAGACGAATAAAATAAAAAAACCTTCCGGGGACTGATTGGAACTGTGAGAAAGATAGTCAGCTGAACATAATATAATTTGTATAATATTAGGTACTAGGTCAGAGAGGAACCAGCATATTATTATTTTGAAGTCTGTCAGTCAGGCATTCATTTGAAGGTAGATCGGATATACCATATACTACATATTTGTTTCAATGCTCTTTTAGTAGGTACTCACCATTGTTCGTGGTGGAACTGTATAATGCTTATATTATATAGTTCAAGGTAAGATCTTTTTACCTATTTTTACAATATACTGCGTGGAAAGTACTTAAATGGTCATCAATGATCACCAATTTATAGGTGTCTCGAAATTGTGAGAGATACATAGAAGTTTTTACATAGAAGAAATTTTAATATTGCGAAACTTATTGCTGATTAAGAAAGAGTATGTAAAATAAATTATATATTCTCTACTGTTGCAGAGATACAAAGGAACACTGAAAATAATCTTTTTACTGTTTCAGGATGTGGAAAGAGTTAACTTTAAATGCATCAACAGATGACAGTCGATATCGTGTTTGGGATTATCCCATAAAAGAACAATATGGTCACATTCTACTGGCTATAAACGATTCGAATCCTGTTGCAACGGCCGAAGAAGGTTTTCGAAACGTAAATGAACATTTAGATGCAGACTACGCTTTTATTCACGATTCAAGCGAAGTAAAATACGAAATAAGCAGGAACTGCAATCTAACGGAAGTTGGCGAAGTGTTTGCTGAGAAACCTTATGCAGTGGCTGTCCAACAGGGTAGTCATCTGCAGGATGATATAAGCAAAACGTAAGATGTCTTATAAATAACAAAATTGTCTATACTTATCTACATAGTCTTTGCCAACTATGAGGGACGGATGCGACAGCCAGGTATTCGGGCAAATGCCTAAAAGGCCGGTCGGTCATATACGTAATAAACTACATTTCAACTATTTTAACTGCATTGAGTCGCAGTATCAAAACTTTCCGGCCAGGTAGACTCATTCATCTCTGATGACTATGTAATACCTATTTAAAAATATATATAACCAACATTCCATTCTGGTTTAACAAGCGAAATGCATTGACGATGAACATTAGAATTTATAATTAAATGCCATGGTATGTAAAAACTTCAAAAAGTCCCTCCTATTTCCAAATTTCACAACTTGGTTTCAGCGCAGATCAAGGTTAGAGAAGACCGGGCCAGATTGTAACAAATTTTGAATTAGAGTGGATATTTATGAATTTTACATGCATTAATAAGATAAAAATTTAATGTTTTCCTCTACTCTAATCCACAAAGAAAATACAAATAGCTGGCTTCGGACTAGTACGGGATTAGTCGGAAGCAGTTGCTCAGTTACTTCCTGCACTATTCTTGTTCAACAAGTACAGAGAAAGACGTAATTGGGCAACTGCTTCTGATTAATCCCGTACTAGTCGGAAGTGCTCCGCGAACAAGCCTAGTATTTAAACAATTAAAAATCAAGACTACTGTATACCTACACAGTGGTATACATTAGCAATATATACAACTACGCCTATTATTTATTTAAAATTAAATTGGCTGTAACTGGAAGTACCAATTCGATATTTTCTATTTAAGGATACTTATTTTGCAAAAACAAAGATTTTTTGAAGATCTGCGTGCAAAATATTGGAACCATTCTTCCAAGGGCCAATGCCCTAGCACAGATGACAATGAAGGTATTACACTTGAAAGTTTAGGTAAGGAATATAAAAATTATACCTATTAGAATTATTTTAAAGATTATGTTATTTCCAAAAACATTATTACATGGAAATGCACGAGGATCGTTCAATAGAAACACGTTTAAAGGCTGTAAAGCATTTTTTATTCAACGAATTTGAAAGAAGTGTCCATTAGCATTAAAGCATGAGTTCCATTGTTGCACTAATCTGGACATTCCCTGCTGGTAAAATTTTTGCGGATGTTTGCGAAACCAATGAAATCATTCCCTAACAGTAAACTCTGCCTCTGCGTTCGAATTAAAGCGCCGTCCTTTTAATATTTTCTCTAATAGGCCAAACGCATGAAAATCGCATGGGGATAAGTCGGGACAGTAAGGTGGATGTTGTAACATTTTCCAATTTATACGACCAAGCATATCTTGAATCCTTTGAATACTTTTGACAGACACGTTCTTGTTACTATATCTAACAAGAACACTAAACAAAACTAAGTAGTACTTAAAAAACAATATACATGAATGAATTACCTACGTTGCTATTGCGATGAAATCATGGCCAGACAGTAGACATAAATAATAAATAAATAAATTTAATCTGTGTCATGGCGTGTCATGGCTTTGCAGATCAAACATATTTCTATTGAACAATCCTCGTACAATGATTACGTACTTTCTGCATTTATCGCTATTATAACCTTTCCTCTGGTAATAAACTAACTAAATACTTATTTTTATTGTTTGTGTAAATTACATCTTCACATAAAAAAATTTCAACAATGGCCCCATTTATGTCATTTAGTTTAAAAAAAATTAACTACATTATATTATTGACTATAGGAAAAATTATTTAGCAAAAACAATAATTTAAAGCATGATTTATTACTGATACGTATGAAGTATTTATTAAGGACTTAATATATGACCCTTTTAGTTTTATGCTCTAATACCTACTTTAACTTTAAAACTTCGCAATGTGCGTGTAGACAAATTTATTTAAGGCCACTTATTGCTTTTTCACATTATTAGTTTCTAATTATAACTAATTATTTGATATCCTTATCTGTAATATATAAAATTACCATTTCCATGCTCTAATTTAGTTTTATTAATGGTTGGTAATAGTTATTTTCTTATATACAGTGAGATCATAAAGTAATGCATAATTTTCAGAAACAAAGGAAATGTATGTTTTATAAAAAAATCGCTCGGACCCATCGATTTTGTTTCCATTTTTGTCACCTTTTGCATGTATTCAACTTTATACAGGGTGTTTTAAAAATGATGTACTAAATAAAATTTTTATTTTTTAAATGGAACACCTAGTATATTTTTGCATATTTGGATTGAGCTCTTCTTTACAAACACCATGATATAGGGTTTGATAAATTAGACCGTAATGGTGCTTATAATTTTTTATTAAGCTAATAATAAAAGTAATTAAAAAAATCATAAAATTAATTAACTTATTTACTAAATTGATAAAATTGATAATAAAATTATAAAAGCTATTTTACTGGTGCTGCAATTAAAAGGGTTTCGACACTAACAAAATAAGAAAATCCATAGTTAACGAAATTATAATGATATAACTTAAATGAACGTAAATGTTCAAAATTACCACCATTTACTAACTGACAATAACCAAGTGTTAAATTCAAATTTATCTAACACATTGCCAATAACTTGCCGATTTATTGCCCAAATCTCTATGTGAATTCTTTGTTTCGGTTCATCTAAATTACCTGATGGATTTATATACACCTTGTTTTTAAGGTAACCCCACAAGAAGTAATCAAGTGGGGTTAAGTCAGGCGACCTCGCCGGCCACTCTATTACCCCTCGTCTACCAATTCACCTTCTTCGCATAATGAGGAGGTGCCCCATCTTACTGAAACGACTTTGCGTGTTACGGTATGGCAGCATATTCTTCATTAGGGTACGTCTGCACTAAAGCAGGAGTTAGTTCATTTTGAAAAAATGCTAAACACCGATTACCTGTTAAATTTTCAAAAGTATCAAAATTATAAGGTCCCATTACTGTGTCACGATAAGTACCACCGCCAACATTAACTTCCTGTGGATTCTGGGTGTGGGCTTCTCTATTCCAATATGGATTTTGGTCTGCCCAGTACCTAAGCTAATTGAATTTTGTACGCCCTAAATTTTTCTTTTCTTAAGACTTTCCATGTCAAGGTCTTACTAACGTTATTAACACTTACAAAGTGCATTGTAGTAACATGAGGTTTTCCTTCTACTCCAAGTAAAATATTTAACTTAGTGTCTTCAGAAATACTTGACTTTGGAAGATCTCTAACCGAATCATGTGCCAAAAATGTATGTACTATTCTTGCATGATACAACTACGCTGATATGCTCATAACTTTCGTTTGTTCTGCGTATGACGTCATTCGTGAGGGAAAAATGGCGATGCGATGCGAAAATTCAAATATCTTAAGGGCAGTGATATAATTATTTTCGTGTTTATCAATTGTTTTTCCTCGTAACTGACGTCACGATCAATCGATAGACCACGCCCCCATGCGCATTGGCATATATGTGTAGTTGTATCACAGTATAATGCTTTTCTTTAGCATTATACTGTGGTTGTATCATGCTATTCTTGAAACAACACACTGAGTTATGGGTTGATACGGATATGTTTCATTAAACAGAGTGCATACCTCCTGTTGTGTCCTTTGGCGATCTCCATAACACCATAACCATCCATACATCATAAGAAGTTCAATCTTTTGAGTTTCAGACAAACGTATACCATTTTACTGTTATTAATTAATCGACAAAGAATAACAATTTTGTCTTAAAATGACATTTGGGAACTTGACGTTGACTGTCACCGTTACCATGACATTTTTATTTATTTTCCAAATAACGATTTAATATCCAATAGTATCTTCTTTCGGCTGTGTACCCCTTACTTATAGGCTGATAGACAGATAGGCTTATCAAACCCTATATCGCCGTATTTGTAAAGAGCTTTATCCAAATATGCAAAAATATACTGGGTGTTCCATTTAAAAAATCACGAAAATACATAAAATTTCGGTGTACGAAATTTTATTTCGTACACCGTTTTTAAACATCCTGTATAAAATTGAATACACGCAAAAGATGACAAAAAACGAAACAAAATCAACAGGTCCCAGCGATTTTTATAAAACATATTTTTCCTTTGTTTTCTGAAAATTATGTATTACTTTATGGGCGGGCGCATTGTGTATACAGGGTGAACCAAATCTGACTGTGTGTACAGGGATCTCGGAAACTAGAAGAGATACAGAAATGGTTAAATGGGCAAAGTAGTGCAGAATTTAATGCCCGTCAATAATCCGCTAAGAAAACAATTTAATTTCGCACCGTCTAGATTTTATTTAGAAAAAAGTGAAAATCGACAATTTTCAAATTTGCTTCTAACTCTTTTATTTGCATTCGGATCGAAAAAATTCAAAAGCCATTTTAGGCAGTTTCTTACGGAGATTCCAGTGGCGTAGTTAGATTTTTGCTATGATACATACTTTTCGAGAAAATGCTAGCAACTTAATTTTTTCTAATGGACGCCATATTGAATTTTTGCATTTTTTAATTTAGCGATTTTTTCTGATTACTCTGATATAGCACATGTCATATTTCTAATCTACGATGTAGCCTTAGTAACGCAAAATATTATTATTAAGAACAAAATCATCGATAGGCTATGAAAGTAGGCATCGGAATAATAAAAAAGGCATAATGGATATAAACGAGGCATATTATATCTCTAATCCTAAAGAAACACAAGCAAATATGTATTAAAAAAATAAAAATGTAGCTAAAACCGAAATATGAATTATAGGATGTATCCAAAGCTGATTTCAAAGAAATTCTTTGAGTTAGCCATGATTTATCAAGAAACAAAACAATATTTTATTGTGCTGTCATAATACTTATCAACATTCGGTAATTTTCATAGAGTACAACTGAAATATACCTAACTTATGTCATTATATCTTGTGAAATATATCTTATGTCATTATAAAGAGAATTATTAGTGAAAATTGAATTTTCCAATGAAGAAAGTTGCATATGATATTGTGCTATGGTGAGAGTCGGAGAAATAGCACGGGGGCTGCACAACTATATTTTGAACGATAATTTGATCGCCGGCAACCATCACTAAGTACTTTCAAATATTTGTGTTCAAATTTAAGAGATTTTGGAGCTTTCAAAAAGCCGAATAGAATTGACAATACTATTGACCAACTATCCGAAATCAATGTTCTTGCTTGCGTACACCATAATGCTGAAATATCAACAAGGCAAATTGCCCAAGAAGCTGCTACTTCACAAACAACAGCAGTTAGAATTCTCAAAAAACATAAATTCCACCCATACAAAAAACATCTCTTACGCAATTTATATCCAGGAGACTATGAAAGAAGGAGTGTCTTTTGCAATTTGTTGGTGAATATGTGCGGTCAAAATCCTGAATTTCCATTTCAAGTTTTATGGACTGATGAAAGCCGATTTACAAATTGTGGAATGTTTAACCGACAGAACGAACATGTATGAGCACAACAAAATCCACATCATGTTGTTCAAGTAAGGCCTCAAATACAATTCGGGTTTAGTGTGTGGTGTGGGATTTTAGGTTCATCATTAATAGGACCGTACATATTCCATGAAAATCTGACTGGAAATCGGTATTTGCGTTCTTGCAAAATGATTTTCAAAATATTCTTGATGATCTACCGCTACACATATTAATAAATTTAATTTTGTTCCAGCATGATGGAGCACCGCCACATAGTAGTAGGGCTGTATGCGAATATTTAAATGTCGTTTTTCCAAATACATACATTGATTGGCAGAAACGCTCCTATTCAGTGGAATGCAAGGAGTCCTGATTTGACGCCACTGGATTTCTTCCTATGGGGCACTATTAAAAACATTGTCTATAGTAAACCTCAATATCAGACCATTGAAGAGCTGCAAGAATGTGTGACGAATGCTTTTGCTACTCTAGATAGACGTCACATAAGGAAAGCAGTTAATTCCATTCGAACCCGATGTGTCAAATGCCGGAATAATAATGGTGGACATTTCGAACACTTAACATATTAACAGTATTAAGTAGTTTTGTTTAGGTATTTTAGTTTGTTATTAGATTTCAGTATACCTACCTATAGTTATTTATCAAAGTTGTTCATATTTGTTCAGATTATAATATTTATTCACAATATGGTGTTTGTTTATTGCTGTCACACTTATCTTCAAGGCCTATTTTGTTCTCAAAAAAAATATTTTTCTTAAAAAAAAAAGGCTACATCGTAGATTGGAAATATGACATGTGCTATATCAGAGTAATCAGAAAAAATCGCTAAATTCAAAAATGCAAAAATCCAATATGGCGTCCATTAGAAAAAATAAAGTTGCTAGCATTTTCTCGAAAAGTATGTATCATAGCAAAAATCTAACTACGCCACTGGAATCCCCGTAAAAACAGCCCAAATTGGCTTTTGAATTTTTTCGATCCGAATGCAAATAAAAGAGTTAGAAGCAAATTTGAAAATTGTCGAACTTCACTTTTTTCTAAATAAAATCTAGACGGTGCGAAATTCAATTGTTTTCTTAGCGGATTATTGACAGGCATTAAATTCTGCACTACTTTGCCCATTTAACCATTTCTGTATCTCTTCTAGTTTCCGAGATCCCTGTACACACAGTCAAATTTGGTTCACCCGTATATATATATTTAATTTAAATATTACAGGTGGTGTCTTTATTGCAACTTTATTTGGGCTAGCTCTAGCTATGGTAACACTAGTAGGAGAAGTATTTTACTACAGAAGAAAGCGAAAAGTAGAGGCAGCCAACTCAAATAAACCACAAGCTTTTCTAGAGAAAGAATTCGGCAATCCACCCCATCGATTAATAAATGCCAGAATGTACCCAGTTACAATTGGAACCACTTTTAAACCTGTCAATATGAAAGAGAAGTTACAGAAAGAAAGGGATGATTTAAGACTATCTCATGTTACCCTATATCCACGTGCAAGGAACACCCTTACTAGAGTCAATTATTAGGAAAAAATTATTAATAAATAAAAACTAAACACAAATAATACTTGAGAATACACTAATAATCTAATTACTTTGCTTAGTGTATAGTAATTTATTCAGTAGTTATGTCTATGGTAGTTACGACTATAGGTAGGTAGTGTATAATAATTATTGTAACATTGTTTCTTATATTCATAGTTGTTCATCACTTTATAGGTATAGGTACTTACTTCTTCTGTCAATTACAACAGTCTAGATATTTAATGGAATGCCATGTTTAGATTTTCATTACATTAGTCTATTATATAGTTCTATAAATAAATTTATAAATAATAAAATAAGTTTCGTTTCCCCCCGACAAGATGTAAAGGAGCAGTATCATTGTAATCACCATAATGTATCAGCAAGACAAAATATGAAGGGGCATTAATTATTAAAATTACAAAAAGATTCTGAAAATTTGTAGTCAATAGCTAGACTAGCAAAAACTACTCATTAGAGTTAAAGGTGCCATGTCTTATTCATAAAATTTGCTCAAATGGGTTGGCAAGTAACTCTGCGTTCAAACTAGGACGTGATAAACCCATTAGGTGCTAATCTGAGAGATAACTGCGATTGCCCTCTTAACTAATGGGCATGGGAGATTTCCAGATTTCTGGCATCCCTACACTAAACGGATATTATGGATTAATAAGTTACGTCATTCAATTTTA
Source organism: Pogonocherus hispidulus (assembly GCA_963924545.1). Classification (NCBI taxonomy): domain Eukaryota; kingdom Metazoa; phylum Arthropoda; class Insecta; order Coleoptera; family Cerambycidae; genus Pogonocherus; species Pogonocherus hispidulus. Next base: position 87,742,893 of record OZ004692.1, read on the forward strand.
TATGAAACCTACTTTAAATTTAGATGGTGAAGTTTGGCCCAGTCTTAAAAACAACAGACTACGTAAGTACTCCATTTCTAATCTTTCGTTAGAGCATAGGCCGCTTCCTTAGGAAATACTAACTTTCTGCGCATTTCAAACAAATACAGTGTTTAGTGTTCGGTTATTAAATTGATTGGGGATAAGAAAATGAACAGCATTTTGACAAATATAGTTCAGAAAAATATATAAGGAAACCGCTATTTTTAAGAAACGTATGAAACAAATAACTTTATAAAATTAAGAATGAAGCATGTAAGCTGTAACTACAAAACAGATATTGTGTAAGTCTACTGTATCTATTCTGTTGTACTTTTTACTCTTAAAAATTACAACCGGTGTGAAGACAGCAGCCAGCAGTTACGGAAACACCCGAATGATCATAGGCGTTCGTCGCAATAGAATAAACCGGTTATAAACATATAATTAAAATCATAGAAGTAATTTCTTGAAATTATAACTTATGATGAGATTTTCAATACTAGAAAGCTCAAAATATTTCAAAAATTAAGAAACCAAATTGCCAAAAATATTACAATCCTACATGAAGAACAAATAACAAAAACAGGTTGAAAACAGGAAATTCTGAAAATTTATCATTTTAACAGGATGAAACTTAATGGCTGAGTAACAGAAATACTTATTAGTTTTGTCATACCAGTAGCATCCACTTGCAAGCCGTCGGAGGGATCAAAAATAAATAAAATCTTAAATTCGACAAACCTGAAACGAAAACGTATCATTTTAACCGAATGAAACTCGGTGGCTGAGTAACAGATATACTTATCAGTTTTCTGATCCCAGTGGCATCCACTTTGCAAGCCGTCGAAGGAGTAAAAAACAAATAAAATCTTAAATTCGAGAAACCTAAAACGAAAACCTATCATTTTAACAGGATGAATCTCAGTGGCTGAGTAACAGACATACTTCAGACATATTTATCAATTTTCTGATACTAGTGGCATCCTCTTGCAAGGATTGAGGTCAAAATAAATAAGATCTTAATATCGACAAATCTAAAACGAAAACCTATCATTTTAACAGGATCAAACTCGGTGGCTGAGTAACAGACATACTTATTGGTTTTGTCATACCAGTGGCATCCACTTGCAGGCCGTCGGAGGTGTCAAAAATAAATAAAATCATACATTAGACAAACTTAAAACGAAAACGTATCATTTTAACAGAATGAAACTCCGTAGCTGAGTAACAGACATACTTATTGGTTTTGTTATACCAGTGGATCGACTTACAAGCCATCGGAGGGGTAAAAAATAAATAAAATCTTTAATTTCATAGAAAAAACTACAAAAACAGTACAAAACTAATAATTATGTCTATTACTCTGCCACCGAGTTTCATCCTGTTTAAATGATAAGTTTTCGTTTTAGGTTTGTTCAATTTAATATTTTATTTATTTTTGACCCCTCCGACGGCTTGCAAGTGGATACCACTGGTATCAGAAAACTCATAAGTATATCTGTTACTCAGCCAACGAGTTGCATCCTGTTAAAATGATAGGTTTTCGTTTTAGGTTTGTCTAATTTAAGATTTTATTTATTTTTTACCCCTCCGACGGCTTGCAAGTGGATGTCACTGGTATAACAATACTACTAAGTATGTCTGTTACTCAGCTACTGAGTTTCATCTTGTTAAAATGAAACGATTCCGTTTTAGGTTTGTCTAATGTAATATTTTATTTATTTTTGACCCCTCCGATGGCTTTCAAGTGGATGCCACTGGTATGACAGAACTAATAAGTATGTCTGTTACTGAGTTACCGAGTTGCATCCTGTTAAAATGATAGGTTTTCGGTTTAGGTTTGGCGATTTTCAGATTTTATTTATTTTTGACTCCTCCGACGGCTTGCAAGTGGATACCACTGGGATGACAAAACTAATAAATATGTCTGTTACGTAGCTACCGGGTTTCATCCTGTTAAAGTGATACGTTTTCGTTTTAGATTTGTCGATTTTAAGATTTTATTTATTTTAGACCCCTCCGACGGCTTGCAAGTGGATGTCAGTGGTATCATAAAATTAATAAGTATGTCTGCTATTCAGTTACCAAGTTTTATCCTGTTAAAATGATACATTTTCAGAATTTCCTTTTTTCAACCTGTTTTTATTATTTGTTCTTGATGTAGGATTGTTCTCTTGATGGAGGAATAATTATTTTTGGCAATGGGGTGTTTTCCTATTTTTTTTACATCGGCAATGAAAAATAGTTGGAAAATGAAGAGATACGTATTTCTGGAATTTTAATATTGGGTTCTTTTAAGTCCATAAATTATTTTTTTATTGTGCGCGATATCTATGTGACGTCACTAAGCGAAAATTCAAAATTTGCGCCATTTACTTTTGTTTATGTTTAAATTGTTTGGTTAGGGTAAACATCATGGTAAACATGAGAAATTGTTTTTAGTTTATAATTTTACCTGTGAATTGTTGTCTCTGCCTGTGACTGATTACATGTGTATTTATTAGTAATAGAAAAACATCGTAATTTGCAAAGATAATTTTTTAATATATTTAATCGACTTTGCAGTAATATTGTTAAGTTAGATACTAACCTTACATTTTTCATATCTTTTATTTCTGAAAGGATTTATAACCGGTAAATTGTCGGACTTAGCCTCTACAAAACCTTGCTCCATGTTTAATAAAAGTTTACTTCACAAGAAAACAACAATAATTATACAACACGTCAAGTTGTCAATCCAAACACAAACAGGAAATTTCAAATGTCAATTATCGAAATGTCGACTGTCGTCGTTACAAACTGAATCTAGCCACATATTATCAGTGTTGCCTCTTTATAGATACATATTCCCTAGTTTTCGCTTAGTGACGTCACGTAAATAAAATTTCAAAATTGAATTAAAAATTTTCTACCTCAATCTTAATAATTTTTATCCTAATAAATATAAAAAAAAATATATTTTATAAAAATACAGGTTTTCACTTTCATTTCGATTGAAGGAAAATACCCCATTTGGTTTCTTAATTTTTGAAATATTTTCCGCAGATGCCATTACAGCCATTACAGTCGGGGCACATTGCCCGTGGAGGAGGTAGTATCTTCGGCATCTCCTTCAAATAAAAAGCAGCATTTTTGAAAAATGTCTGATTTGGTAAGAGTTTTAACAGTTCTGGTTACAAGAAACACGCCTGGTAATAAATGATAAATGCATCCTCGTAATGTATTAAGACACAAATAGGCTGATTTTTATTGTAATTCTGCTTCCATCAATAATATTCTTGTGAAAATTTGCGTAGAGGGCTAATAGATAGCGCCAACTATAATCTATTTTGTAATTTTTCTCAAAAAATGCTCGGTAGGGTAAGTATAGTTTGCATATTATTGCGTCCACCCTCGCCTAGATAGACTTTGTTTTAATGAAAAGAAGATCATCTAGGCGGCGATGATTGAGTCAATTAATTACCGCAAAATATATAAATTATTCAACCGTATTATTACTAGTGAATGGTTACAAGATGTCGTGACGGATAATGCTTTCACTGACCAACGAAATTCGTGCATTCATAGCGAAATGACCAATGGAACTCAACGATTTAAGTATTTAGTATTTTTATCGATGGTGAGCGCTGTTGTCAATTAACGTTAATGTTTCATATTATGATAATTTGATAATTCATAACTTTCATAAAATATGTCCTCCTGTCTATGCTTTGTTTGTAGTCGTAGATCGTAGATGTCAACGCTTTAGTAACAGTTTTCTGCTACTCATACCACAACCGACGTTGTGCTCATACTTACTGAAGAAAATCGAGAACTAGAATACACAGAACTGTATGTCTCTTTGTTTCCTACAACGTAATTGGTTCAATTTCGTCTCTGGTTTCTAAACACAAATTGAATCCAATCGCAAAGTAAGATAGCTGTTTTTTTTCTTCATTATTTCATTGGTTTGCAGAAACTACCTTTTGTCAGAAAGTTCTTTGCATAATGTAAATTTCCATTATATTTTCTATAATTTTGAATTTCGACAGACTTCCATAAGTTAATAGGACCATTCGTTCGCTCGAAAAGTGTTGCACTGGACGACACTAATTTCAGAATTCCATTCGGTTGTCACTATTTAAGGCATTACACCTTACATCAACGTATATATACACCTTATATCAACGTATATAAGGTGTATATCGCCCTGACATAAATCAACTGATGAGAATATAGTGTAGTATACACTGGTGCACACTACACTAGTCAGCAATCGAACAGACCTAATGTTCTGTGGGCTTGACATGACCATAGAAAATAATAATAAAAGTAAAGTACTAACATGGCCGACTTTGATAAAAACGAAGAAATTTCTGATGAAATAATGCGTAAGAAGTCGGAAAGTGACAATAAACCAGCTTTACAGCAAGATGAAGATAGTGAAAGTACAGAAGAACAGCCCTTGGACATTGGAGAACATTATTTAGTACAAAGATCCGATGATTCTTGGCGTAAGTTTAAAGTATATCTTAATTTATCATAACCTCAATTGTTTGTTTATGTTGCTACAAGCTACAGTCAGCCAAACTATTAATTTTCAGATCCTGCTGAGATAATTCAGTCAAGATATAACGATTTGGAACGTCAGTATGAATATTATGTTCATTATGAAGGATACAATCGACGATTGGACGAATGGGTTTGTTGTCAACAAACAATTCTTAATTTTTTCCAAATTGAATCTGGTTTTTGTTATTAATTTTAACTTTATTTAATCTGGTAGGTACCCAGGGGTCGTATTATGTCTTCCAGATTTAATATGTCGGAGAGTGGTCAGAAGGGTGCAGTGGATATGAAAGTTTGGAGAGATAGGCCCGTAATAACAGATCTGCTCTCGGACAATTCTGACAGAAAAATAACTCGCAATCAGAAACGTAGACATGATGAAATTAATCACATACAAAAGACATATGCAGAAATGGACCCAACAACAGCTGCTTTGGAGAAGGAACATGAACAAATAACAAAAGTTAAATATATTGATAAAATACAAATTGGTCGGTTTGAAATCGACACTTGGTATTTTAGTCCATACCCTGAGGATTATGGACGACAAAGTAAACTCTGGATTTGTGAATATTGCTTAAAGTACATGCGTTTAGAAAAAAGCTACCGCTATCATATGGTAAGTTGGCATGGAATAAAGATAAAGACTTAACTAAGTAACTTGGTATTATTCTAGAGTGAATGTACTCAGAGGCAACCAGTGGGAAAAGAAATATATAGAAAGGGAACATTATCAGTATATGAAGTTGATGGAAAGGATCATAAGGTAACTACCATAACATAAATAAGGTATACTCAGCATGCACAGTGCCAAAAAGAGTAAAATTTTTGGCATAAGCCTGCTCAGTGTAATGATAACGATAAGGTAAATTTTTAGAGGATTCAAATTCTCCCTATTGTATCATACCTACTGAATGAAATAGTAGGTACCACTGCTAAATAGATATAATTTTGAATCTATGTTTGACAACTGCTCAATTTTACCTGTTTTGTTGCAAAAATATTTTATTTTGCAAAATAATCTGAAAAACCATACTGAAAAGTTGTGTAATTATACTGTGCAATAAGTACCTATCTTCGATCTAATTATATTTTTTAAACAGGATATTTGCTTAGAATGTAATAGGTATAAGAAATAATATAATTTTCTGGATAACTTTAATATTATACCTAATATCTATTATAATAGGCACTTACTATGATAATTTATTAGGTTATAATAGTAGTTCTCTTTCATGCTGAACGAACTGATTGAAGTCGATCAGATTAAACGGAAAATGATTAAAAAATTCGCTTCACTTTAATGTTAATTAAAATTATTGCAATTAGTTATCGTTGTAAATTCAATCAGTTTGTCAGTGGGAAATAAAACTGATTATATTACTATTTGTTTTTGTTTTTAGGTCTACTGTCAGAATCTTTGTCTTTTGGCAAAATTATTCCTAGATCACAAGACTCTGTACTTCGATGTAGAACCTTTTCTTTTCTACATACTGTGTGAAGTAGACAAGCAGGGTGCTCATATAGTGGGTTATTTCTCTAAGGTATTTAATTTAATCTAATCCTAAATTTCACTGCTGCTGAATGATTTAATAAGACATTCAACTGAGTGAAGTCGAGATTTTAGTAAGTTATCTAAATTTGCTAAACAATATTCCAACGCTTCCAATAAAATTTTGTATTACATGATCACTTTATGAATAGCCCCTTGCATATAGTAACTACAATCATCAAGATTTATTTTTTCCCAAAATATACAGTGTATCACATAAATTAGATCCGTTTTGTTGTATGTCTTGTAGATCTAATTTAGTCAACTATTAAACATAATCTGTTCTATACACTGCAAATGTTGAATTTAGTCTAGGTACTTACACATGACTTTACATGGGTTCTAGGAAAAAGAGTCTCCAGATGGAAACAATGTAGCCTGTATTTTAACTCTTCCACCCTACCAAAGGCAAGGATATGGAAAACTACTCATTGCCTTCAGTTATGAGTTGTCTAGACTTGAAAGAACAGTTGGTAGTCCCGAACAACCTCTTAGTGACTTGGGAAAACTGAGTTATCGCAGTTATTGGAGCTGGGTCCTTTTAGAAATTTTAAGGGATTTCAGAGGAACACTATCCATTAAGGATTTGAGGTATGAAAACTAATACAATAATTGTGAGTACAGCAACAATTTATGTATTTGATGATGTTTACTGCAGTTATTTACACACTAATTAAATAATACCAGTAATTCCACTAGTAATCTTGTTAATTCTATAACTAAGTCTGTTAATTTTTTAACTAAATTCCTAACTAATACCACCAATACCACTAATAATTTAAATGGTATACCATTGGAACTAGTGTTTGTCCAACTCTTATAAGCAAGAAAAAATTGCAATAATCGATTTATCAATATTTTTTCCTCTTGGGCAATGTCATATCAGTATTATAACATACTCATACTTTATCATATAAATAAATTTATAAAAGTAAGAATAACTCGCTAACTTTCTCTGCTATCTAATTAAAATTAAAACATATAGCATGCATGATAATCGAATTTATTTAGAAAATTGTTATTTTGAATCAGAGGAAATCTGTGATTGTTTAAAGGTAGGCATTTCTAAAATAGTGATTTTGCTTTATGGCCTCGTATAGTTTTAATCCTTTTTCTAACGAAATTCGTATAGTAGTGTAGTTGATCTAAACTATTTTTAAGATTTTTTTATTGTTTTCGCAACATTTAAAATAAAATAGTTTATGTTTATAGCAAATACTGTTTTCAATTAGATTTTGTGTCTGCTGGTCTGACATAAGTTTCATTTTAGAACCACATTTTTATCTATAACTAAAAACTAAAATTCAGGAACTAATTTAAATTGTTTTATCTGAGACGTACATATATCATTTTGATGGAAACTGGCAACTAATACAAACTAATACAATGGCATCAGTTTTGTATTGTTTAAAAAGTGAATGAGGAATTTTATTATTTTTTTTTTTAAGAATTCTCTTCATTACCTTCGGTACTAATCCTATCTGTATCACTAAGTATATATGAAAATGTTCTAAGATTGATAAATTGATAACTTGTCTTACTAACACTTTATATGACTCCGAGAATACTGTAAAATTTGATGTATGTAATGTAATAAGGTAATTGTTTTTTTCAGTCAAATGACAAGTATCACTCAAACGGACATAATCTCTACTTTACAAAGCATGAATATGGTTAAATATTGGAAAGGTCAGCATGTAATTTGTGTTACTCCAAAGTTGGTAGAGGAACATATAAAATCTAGTCAGTACAAGAGACCCAGACTTTGTGTCGACAGTAGTGCCCTTAGGTGGACCCCCAGAAGGCATGCTAATAATAAATTAGGGAAAAAATAGCATATACTTATGTTGTAATTAGACAGAGGGTACTCTAAGTATTTTGTATAGACTTGTGATATTACAATTGATTTCGTAATTGTTACATACCTAGGTTATGAATTTTGTTTTAAGTATAATTTAGATTACATTTATGTTGTTTTAAATAAATAAATAAGCAGACAGGGTGAGTATTGTTTTAATTGTCATAAATATTTTTAAAAACTATTTTGCATATCTCAAGTGAGTTTATTAGTTTTACTATCATGTAAGAGGACGAAAGTTCTGATCCTTAGTTGGTGAAAACTAAAAACTCATATTACTGCATATCCTGATAGGAGTAGGACTTAATTATTGAATTGTGGGAAAGAATGAAATGGTTTTGTCCCTTAACTGCAACGTCATGCAGGTGTAATTATTTGCTTTATTTTTAGTAGTCTCCCGATGTTATATTCTTAGAATGAGGCTGTAAGTTAAACTGCATATTAAAGTTGGAAATCTGAAAAAATTTGAATCAGGCCTGGCCCGACTAAGTATAGGCCAGGCCGAGTACTTACCGAATGTTTAGCAGAATTAAAACCAGCGAACCAGACCTATCGACTGTGATGGCCTGGCCTACCGCAATAGAACCTTGTCCAGCCGGTCAGGCTAGATTCAGCCCAGCTCGGTTAGACCATGTTTAGCACGACTTGACCAATCAAAGTTCAACTTGATCCGCCTAAGCCAGATTCGACCACGTCGAGTCTAGTTTGTCAAGCCAAATTCGACCCACTCTTAAGGTTAAAGCTCTCAAATTAAAACAGAAGATATTTAAATTTTAATATTTTAAATCTCCCGCTAAAGGGAATCCATTGACGTCGCATAATTGATAAACAAAATGTGATTGGGTGTTACTGGTTAATCAGTCCTTCTCACATACATAAAGAAGTATACCACGCAAGAGAGACATCCGACACGTGAAATATAGTGCTTCGTCATTTTGACGTATACTGACCGCAAGGATTGTTAACTGTTTACAGGATTGCTCGATCGCTCAATTTTGTCATCCGCCTTTGTGACGTCATCGAAGATGTATTTAATCGAATTGTCAAAATATACCTATTTTGTGTTTGTTATATTTCACATTTGCAAGGGAATTTTCGTATTTGAATGATTATTAATATTATTATTTATTAAAGTTTGTAATAACAGTATAAAGTGTACCTATTTCTACAAGTTCGAGATCTTTGGATCTTTGATGTTTGATGACGTCACAATTATGGATTACATTGTAGTATAGGGATCGAGCAATCCTGTAAACAGTTAACAATCCTTGTACTGACCGTACATCATCCACATACATACCATCATCTGAACCTTTAGCAAATGTTGCAACATTTTATACACGAATGTGTAATGGTGGTGACATTTCCTACACTGATAATAATAAATTATTTTCGCGTTTTAATTGAATAATTTATTTCAAAATAGTGCTCAAAGTTTTTGAATACTTTAAATTTCTTGTGATTGATACAAGAACATTATGGTTTTACATTTATTGTACGTACGTATGTACGTTTGTTTGACTTAGTACGTCAAAATGGCGATTATTTTTATCTCCTTTGATTGCAAGCGCAATACGGATGCGCAGTTGACTTTCAGCAGTATACTTCTTTTATGTATGTGATCCTTTGTTTTGGGGTTCTTGCATGCACACGATATATCGCAAAATCCAATACGCATGCAACATAAATACTACATCTCTTCTACCAACATTTTAAAAAAAATTAAAGGTTGGGGGAAGTCCATATGACTATAGTTACTCATATGGGGTAGTCTATCAGTCTGTAAACAATGTGTCAGCTTTCGTAACCAAGGAGATCGACTATATATATGCGCATGCGCAATTAGAGATGGGTAAAACAGTTATTTTCAGATAACAGTTGCAACCGTTGTCGTCATTTCTAAATAACAGTTGAAAATAACAGATAACGGTTATTGGGGAAACTTCAACATGCGTAGCCTATTTCAGATGTCTATTGCGCCGAACACTGAGAATTTTATTTATTTTAATTAAGAGAATACAGTGATGGGTTTTTAGCCGCTAATTATATATTTAGCCAATTCTAATTATATAATTAACATTTAGCCGGCTAAAAATATTATAATTAGCCGTTAGCAGAATATATAGTTCGGAGAAACAGCTTATGAGCATGGGCTAATACAAGGAATTTATATTATATTCCTTGGGCTGATATCAAGGCATTTTAATATTTTAATATAATAAGTTTCTTGGCCAACATAGGGAATACACGATATAATAATAGTACAGCCACAGTCTTCTGAAGTCTGTGGCACAGCTTATCATTGGTAATCATGATACAACCACAAGTATAAAGATATACTTTATACTTGTGATACAACTACACTGATATGCCTATGCGCATGGGGGCGTGGTCTATCGATGAGCGTGACGTCAGTTTTGATACAAAATTAAATAAAATACTTGTAAACAAAGATAACAATATAAAAGAAACGTCGATTATGGAATTATAATACACGATTCATACAGGGAAACTAAAATAATAGTGGATTAATATCAATCTTTCTTATTTTAATTCAAACCGCATTCTGTGTACCGATCTACCTACCGAATATAATTCTAACCTAAATTTTATTATTTGAAGAGATAATAAGAAGCACTACTGTAAATAAACACCACCCTATAATATAAAAATGACAACTTGATAACCCTCGGACCTCACAATTATAATAATACGGGAATACAATTGACAAACACGAAAATAATTATATCACTGACAGTCACGTTGACAGTAACGCATTTGAATTTTCGCCATTTTAGCATCAAGAATGACGTCGTGCGCAGAACAAACGAAATTTGGTTAAGTTATGAGCATATCAGTGTAGTTGTATCATGGGTAATTGGTAATGGTAAGTTGTGATAGTAGTACATATTGGGCGCATTCAGGGAAACATAGCACTTCAGCGTTTTACCGTTTCACGTTCGCTGAATCGACATTTTAAACGCAAGCTTAAAGTGACATAATTTTCAGTAATTCATATTTTGTAATTAATATTAATAATAATTAATATTATCCATAGATAATTTTGTGCGTAAACCCATAGACGTAAACCTAAACTATATTAATTTTATCACTTATTGATGGAACTATTCAGCGATCCAGCGGGAAAAATACCGCTTTAATAAAGCGCCGCAGCGCTTTAATACAGTGCTCCAGCTATTTGAATAAAGCGCTGAAGCGCTGCGGTTCCCTGAATGCGCCCATTATTATTATTATTATACATTATTAATATTAGAGAGTTTTTGAACCCCTTAAATTTTAGCACGTCGTTATCGTTATCGTTATTCTGCGCATGCGCAGTGCCAAAAATGATACTCTTTTAGGCACTGCGCATGCGCAGTATAACGATAACGACGTGCTCAAATTTAAGGGGTTCAAAAACTCTCTAGTGTAGGTAATCGACAAGAACCCTAAACAAAGAAGGACTGATCAATCAGTAACAGCCAATCACATTTGTTTATCACTTATGTGACGTCAGTGGATTCCCTTTAGCGGGAGATTTGAAATTTAAATATCCTCTTTGTTTTAATTTGACAGCTTTAACCCTTTAACATAACCTATATATGTCACATTGTCATGTAGAATGTCTCGGTTGTCTTTGGAATGTCATCACTGTCATCAGTCATCTCATCATATCAAAGTATTTCTGTATCATATCATCATAGTAATCTGTGCACTGATTAACAAAACACAAGTTATCACAGTTGTCAAATCGACAACGATTTTTGCACAACGCACTTCAAATCGTAAGATATATATCGTAAAACACATATATAAGTACTTTAAAATCACATTTGATTGCATTAATACAGTCTCTGAGATAATATTGGGTTGGATATTTTGACTGAAAATTTTTGAAACTGCAATTAGAGGCCAATTTAGCAATAGGGGATCCACTGACGTGTACGAGAAATCTGTTGAAAATGACCTTCAAATTTTTATGAATGAATTGATCAGTCCTTCTTTGTTTAGGGTTCTTGGGTAATCGATATCGATGGTAAAATTGAATTAAAAAACAAGGAGAGAGAGAAAGAAAGAGATATCAGATAGCAATGGTCTCTATTTCTGTGATCATCTATGCTCATGATAGAATTACGAGTATACGCGATTGATTTTAAGATCGAAGCGCCAAAATGGCAGTATCCTATACTAACCTACGTTCACTGAAACTGACGTTTGAAATTTTATTCATCAAAGATTTGTTGTCGAGAACTTTAAACCAGGTAAAAAGCTTGTAAAACTATTTTGAAAGGGGTAAGTAGTGATATAAAATTAAAATAGATTTCAATATTTTTCGAGCGTTCAATCTGAAAATGAAACTTAACCTCAAAATATGTCAAATTCTTTATTGGGCATACAGCATAACATACCTTTATGGAAATAGTCATCCTTAGAGAATGGTAAAGAGCACACTCTCTACTCTGCGCTCTTTAGATTCTTTATCCATAATTGTCTCCTGTAACTCTGTAATGCTCAACTTATAGTTTCCGCGATAGCTCCAGATTTTCCCGCTTTTGGAAAAGTATGAAACTGATCTCGGGGTTTTTCTTTGTACAAGAGGAACAATGACGCTCACAACAATAATGATTCATATCTAATCAAAGCAATTAACTAATATAACAACGGATATTTCAAAATTCACAATAGACATACATACGCAAAACTGAACCAATACCCCATGCGTTAGTTGTGGGTGCCGCCAGTAGGTAGCGTATTGTTTAGCAAGAATCGCGTATAGAATTGTATTATGATCTATGCCTTTGTATCATGCCCCATGCGCCCATGCCCCTTCCATTCCATTCTGTGTTCTGTGTTCTGTGTATTGAAAAGTGACGTGTCTCAAAAATTATTAAAGTAAACAAATACTCAGAACTTTCCCCATTTTATAATTGTTAATAACGTCAACCATCCGACCAAATATATGTGCAACTGCAAAAATCTCAAGAAATTCCGTAAAGTCGTTAATTTATATTTGTAAATAAGTAACTCAAAGGGAAAGGATAATTTACTTTCTAAATAAGCAAGTATGTTTTAAAAATTGTTTATATTTCTCAATTTGTAAACCAGGGGAAATTCCCAAATACCTTGTGAAATTTTAGATTATTACGACTCGTATAATGTTCCTTCTAGATACCTTATATCAATAATAGTTAAAAATACAAATAGTTATAGTGTCAATAATATTCTGAAGAATATTATATCGCACAAAAAGAGCTATTTTTTATTTAATATTTTATTCATATTTCAGATTCAGAAAAATGCTGAAATTTGTTGGATTTATTTTGCTCTCTATATTCCTACAAGTTTGTACTGCCCCACCAGTTACCCAAAGTAAAAAAGGTTCTGAAGCAAATGAAGAAGAATCGAATATAAATGGTCTAGAAGATTATATGGAATATCACAGGTATCTCAAGGAAGTAGTCAATGCTCTAGAATCTGACCCTGAGTTTAGAAAGAAGTTGGAAAAGGCAGATGAAAATGAAATTAAATCTGGTAAAATAGCTGAAGAACTTGAATTTGTTTCACATCATGTGAGAACAAGATTAGATGAAATTAAGAGAGTGGAGTTGGAGCGATTAAAGGAACTTACTGAAAAGAAAAACAAACTTGAAAATCCCAACTCTATTAATGAAGACCCACTTCACGGTCATTTAGATCACAATAATCCACATACATTTGAAATTGTGGATTTGAAAAAACTTATTCGCCAAACCACTTGGGACTTAGCTGAAATTGATAGGAAGAGAAAAGAAGAATTTAAACAATATGAACTCGAAAAAGAATATAAGAAGCAAGAAAAGCTCAATCATACTAATGGTTCCGAAAAGGAAAAATTGGAAAAAGAATTTAAGGTATGTATTAAAAATCTTCACTTTACTATCTCTGTACATTAAATTACAAACCTACTATATTCATATTTTAGTGGTAGGTATTTTATTTAAGATAATGTATGAAAGTATTTATTCGTGGCATTGTTTAATTACCCTTATTTATATGGGTATTATGCCACCACTAAAAAATACAAAAAAATAATAATCAACCTCTGCGCTGACGTATCAGTCAAAGATTGGTTTTTCAAAAATATGTTTGCCTAATAAACAAATTTCACACTAAAAAGCAGATTAACAATATATAACATTAAACACATCACTTAAAAATGTATATATTTTGAAAACCTTTGTTTTGATAACGAAAACGGAAAAATTTTCGAAACGTAAACGTTTTTAAGTTATGTGTTTAATATTGTTAATCTGCTTTTTAATGTGAGATTTCTTTATTAGGCAAACCTATTTTTCAAAAAGCCAACCTCTGACTAATCTGAGTATTTTATTTATTAGTTTTTTAACTGCCTGTTTACCTATATTTATCTTCTATTTATAAGGAGGTATTCAGCAAAAAACCTAGAGATGTATTGTTATTGAAATTGAGAAATGAAGCTATTAATCAAATATGACCCAATTAAGTTTTTATTTTCATTGTCACCTATGATAGGTATACAAAAGCAAATAGGTATCTTCTGGGTGGTAGACTATTTTCAGTAGGGGGTAGACCCCTCTACCACATATTGTCTGTGATAATATGTGCCTCTACTATCGCATATCTTCAAATTTCCTCACATTATTGTATTTTTATATTTTGCTATTTTTAATATTATATTATAGTTCTAAATTTGAAAATATTAAATACCTACTTATAATAATAATAATAATAATAATAGTTTAAAATATTACAAATATTTTTTTAATTTGAAATACCTAGATATTTACTTAATACTCTTATGTTTCAATTCTCATACGGTAATATGGTGCAATCAATTAGGCACCATGTTTCATAATATAATAAAAAATTGCATAATTGATTGCAGAAATTGTGTGGTAAGCAAGCAAATCCTATCTAGATGCCAAAATGTAAAAAATATGTATAATCCCATATGAACTATGATTCTTAAAGCTTTTAATGATAATGAACCAACACTTTTGTCCATTGCAATATCGTTTCGATAATAACAATAGCGTTAGTGTGCTAGCTTTTAGAAATGTGGCTAATTTTATTTTGGTAAGCCAACTTATTTTGATCTTCTTGCTTCAATATGTTTTTTAAAAACTGCTTGATTTTCTCTATGCACTTGGGTGTACCCATTACAAGTTTAAAGCAAAGTGAATTGTATCCGCTGTCAACTATAATTCATAGATCGGAGACCTTAGACAGCTATATTGAAATTATAATATGACAACAGTTTTATAAACAAGTTTTTAATTTTGTTTTATATTTCCAAATAAGACAAAAAATCTTTCATAAAGTTTTTAACATTTGAATAACAAAGTAATAATAATAACCTAACAACCTCGGTAACTTTATGTGCTGAAATCCACTGGTTCCACTCCAACCTAATTATTTTTGTAGTATATTTAAAATAAATACAAATTGCACTGTTTTTGTAGATAAAACAATATCTAGTGTTGGTAATTTTATATTTATAGGAACTGGAGGAAAAACATAAAAAACATGAGAAATTACATGAACCAGGACATAAAGCACAGCTGGAAGAAGTTTGGGAAGAACAAGATCAAATGCAACAAGATTTTGACCCCAAAACATTTTTCATGTTACATGATCTTGATGGAAATGGTTTATGGGACCAAGATGAAGTTAAAGCCTTGTTTATAAAAGAGCTTGATAAGATGTACCAACAAGGGGCACCCGAGGATGATATGAGGGAACGTATTGAAGAAATGGAACGCATGAGAGAAACAGTTTTTAAGGAAATGGACACAAATCGAGATGGGTATATTGATTACAATGAATTTTGGGCCCAAACTAACTCAAAAGATTTTAATCAAGATCATGGATGGCAATCTCTTGATGAGCAAAGACCTTACACGGATGAAGAATTAGCAGAGTATATTAGGCAACATCAGGCTAATCAAATATATCAGGCTCACCCTGGAGCATATCAAGTTCCTCAAGGTGGTTATCAGCAAGTACCACCAGGTGGATATCATCAAGTACCTGGAGGATACCAGCAGATACCACCTGGAGGTTATCAACAGGTTCCTCAGGGGTATCAACCACCTCCTCCAGCAGGGTATCAGCCGGTACCCCCAGGAGCCCCTCAGCAAGTTCATCCAAATCAGCAACCTCAAGGTGGATACCAACAAGTACCTTCTGGTGGCTATCATCCCAATGCTGTCCCACCACCTCAGGGGCAGATTGATAATGGACAAGTACCACCAAATCCCCCTCATTCTGTAAGTTACTATCTTTATCTATTATCAGTACGGAGTCTTATAAGTTAAACTGTTTTTGTTTTGTATGGTGGTTGATTAACTTAGACAATATACAAAAATTACTGTTGTAAATAAATCCTTGATAACCACAAAAGGTTTATTTAAAAAAAAATATAATTTTGATATGTTTATGAGTTTGTTTTGGTATTTCATATTGCATTTCTTTTTGTTAGAGCGATTACAAAATATGCCACTTTTCATATACATTTTTTAATAAATCTGCTATACCTAGGGATAATAAACTGATGTAATAATGGTTTAGACTCATAATAATCGTAACCTGTTTAAACAATTTCCCGGGTATTTTTAAAATTTGATTTTTGTGTCTTAATACTTATTATCAAACTTAATTTTGTATTTATATTTAGCATATGCATAGACACAAAAATTTATAAAATCTTGTTTGGCCTTCACGCACATGAACTTTCATGTGCGTGCTAGCTTACCTATAACTTTTTCAGGTTAAGATCATAACGTTCCAACACAGATCAGATTTAATTTTGCAGATCTTGACGTATCCACAGTAAAAAACCCTTTTACAAATCCTTGATATTAATACTGACTAATATTTTTTAATTTTTGTTTGGTAGTGTTGTAATGTAATATTTGACAGAAGTACCTTCAATATGTCATTATCAAATTGACATCAATGTGGTTTTATCAAGTAACTTTAGTTAACACTCTGATAAAATGTACTGAAACTAACATCAAAGTGGCATAGGTTGCTTTTTAAACTTTAATTTTGAGTTATGCATACAATCTGATTAATATTGAATTTAATATGGTCGGAATATTTCCATTCTTCTTTCTTCATCTATTTGTAGCAAAGTTGCTTATAAGCCGATACAATTTTGGATAACAAAATACATTTTCTGTTATTATTGTTATAAGAAGGATACATTTAATTTTTTTTCCTTTACATTAACATTCACGTTTAAATTAGATGTAAGAGTATAAACAAACAATACTGTTCTTTTAATTTTTTTTTGTCATCAATTTTGATGTTTCATCATATTCCGTATGAAGTAGAATATTCTAACTACTAACTAATATTTTGTAGTGGAAAAGCACTATCATGAAACAAATACTAAAAGGAAAAGGTTGTTTATAACAACCGATAACAACATAACCAGCATTTTGTGTATCAGTTGATGCAACAAATACTCATATTTGTGAGTGACCGTAATAATTATATTTCAGTTTCTTCAATTCTAATTTTGTAATATTTCTCATTAGTCAAAAGACATTTAGATATTTATGTAATTTTCAATTTTAAAGATCTAATTCCATACAAAACTTCAGTTAATGGAGATGTTAGGTATTTTGTATTTTATGAGTTTTGAAGATACTTAACCCATTCTGGTCATTTATTCAATTACCTGGTAGTCATATACAGGGTGGGCGAAATTCGAGGCTCCTATTGGGATCTCGGAAACGGTAAGAGATACGAAAACGGTTAAATTGGGGCAAAGTTGCGTAACTTTGTGTCCAATAATATGCCGTCAAGAAATCCAGAATATCTACATTCGTTTTTGAGTTATTTCAAAAAAACCAAAATTTTGAGTTTTCGTTTAAAATTTTTTTTAGCTTTATTTGAGACGATATCAAAAAACTGACAAGACTATTTCATTGCCACTTTTTATGCTCTATAACATGGCAGTACAAAATTTCCTTTACGGCGTTTCGTCCAATCAGGACCATCTTCAACTTCATTTTTTTAAATAGGGACCCATACTGTTTCTTACGAAAAATGATAGGATTTTTTATTCTGATTCCAATGATGTATGATACTTTATAGTTTTAATTATTCTTTTTGCTCAAATACTAGGAATAACTTTTAAGACGATCGAATCTAGTATGCTTTGGGCTGATGACATTTGTTATAAAACAATTTTAATTGTCAATACAATTTGACGTTTAAAAAGATTCGCTTTAATGGTGGCCTGTTTGAACATACACTTTAATTTAAGAAAATTTTCATTTTAGATTCCGCTGACAAAAATATTTCTGTTATTATTATAAATTACTTTGTTACCATTATTTTAAATTTAATTATACGGTACAACTTGTGTTACCATATAAAACCAAATTTGAACATTCAATAACATGATTTGGACTATTATTTTGTATTCTCCTGTAAATACTGTTATGTTCAAAACTACCGTTTTCTGTCAATAATAAAATTGTCTGTGCAGTTTCGAAAATGTCGTTCTATGTGGTTGTGGCCTTTCTGGTTATGTTTCAAAATATGTTTGTTTAGATCTGGTTGAATTTTTGTAACATTTATAATAAATTTCAATCATATCACATTTTTCTTGATTTGTAAATGGCATTATTACTTATTATTTAAAGTGAAGCTCTTTACGTCAATGTCAAATTGTATTCACAATTAAAATTGTTTTATAACAAATGTCATCAGCCCAAAGCATACTAGATTCGATCGTCTTAAAAGTTATTCCTAGTATTTGAGAATTGTAAAAAGAATAATTAAAACTATAAAATATCATAAATCATTGGAATCAGAATAAAAAATCCTATCGTTTTTCGTAAGAAATATTATGTGTCCCTATTTAAAAAAATAAAGTTGAAGATGGTCCTGATCGAACGAAACGACGTAACGTAAATTTTGTACTGCCACGTTATAGAGCATAGAAAGTGGCAATGAAATAGTCTTGTCAGTTTTTTGATATCGTCTCAAATAAAGCTAAAAAAAATTTAAAACGAAAACTCAAAATTTTGGTTTTTTTGAAATAACTGAAAAAAGAATGTAGATATTCTGGATTTCTTGACGACATATTATTGGTCACAAAATTACGCAACTTTGCCCCAATTTAACCATTTTCGTATCTCTTACGGTTTCCGAGATCCCAATAGTGAGCCTCGAATTTCGCCCACCCTGTATACATAGAGGGCACTACTGCTAACTTTGTGTTTATTATAAAAACTGAGGTTTTCTGTTTTCACATAAATGATATCTTTAAGAATACCCTATATATTTTAATATTTTTTTCGAGTACATGAATGTTGTGCATTAATTTATGAGTCTATCTTTAAAAAAAATAATTACATAAAATGTAAGAGACTGTATCTTTTAAAATATGTTGGAAACAGAGATGTTTTAAGTGGATGGAATGGAAAACCTCAAAAGTTGACTTGCTTATGCAAACTTGCTCATTAGCATCTTAAAAGCAGTTTGCTTTAAAATATGTTTACATAATCTTTGTAATTCTGTAGACATAAAGTGAACATAACTTCACAAGTATTTGCATACACATTTTTTTATTAAGAGAATTCCTTAAATTTGTTTTTCATTTACAATTTTGTGACAGATGGACTTTCCCAGGCTTGACCTAGAGAAATCTTGTGCTTAGATAACTATATCAAAACAATATATAGTATATCTGAATAAAAATATATGTAAATAAATGCCTGTATTTTGACATCATAAATTGGTATTTTAGAATATATATTTTTTACTTTATTACTTTGCTTTATGAAATACCTCAGAATAAAATTCAAGCATTATCAGGTAAAAATATTTTGGAAAAATTAAAATGATAATAATTTGTTGTTTTAAAAAGTATATGAAGCATATTTACATATTTTAATACATCATTTGTTTTCATTATATTCTTTTGACTAGGCGCAAGTTTCTCAACAACAATTAAACACAAATGAAATACATCCCCAGCAAGGCTATCAACAGCAGTCTGGCCAAATGCATTATCAAAATCAACAAGCCAATAATCAGCAACCACAACCTCCTAATCAGCAACAAAATGTGCAGCAACCCATTCAAAATCAACCACCTCAGGCCCAGCAACAAGTGCAACAGCAGCCACAAGTGATCAGTCAACAACAACAGACGAATCAGCAACCGCAACCGTAACAGCAAATGAATCAAAACAAAATCAAGCTGATCCCCTTGTCGTTTATTAGAGTAAGATACTTTTTAGATTATTAAGCTATATGCTGTTCCAAAATCTATTCAGCATTTGTATTAATTTTATACTTCTCATTTTTATACAAGAATTGTTCAATTATTTTATTTGCAGAATTGATTTGTTTAAAAAAATGTGGCTGTGCTGTGCATTAATAGATTATTTTTAGACTAATGTGTTTAAAATTATATATTATTTTATTGGTGAATCTCACATGTGTAAGCATTTATCTGAAAAAATGTAAGAATTAAAGTATATAATATAAATAATTGTTTTATTATCCTAACCTCTGACACTAATTAGAAATCGTAATAAATGCAATTTCATGATTAGGAAAGGTAGCATAATTTCCAGATTTAACACCAACTTCTTAACAAAATACATTTTTAACTTGAAGACGAATCACAAAATATTTTTTCCAATACTTAACGTCAAAAATGTGTAATTTTTTATGACTTTTAAATGTCAAAAGTAGAGTATTTTGAAGAGAGTGCAAAAAAAAATTTGGATCGTAGATAAGTAAAAGTTCTAAAATATTTTTTAATGTAGCTTTCTTGTTTCGAATACGATGCTGTAATAATTACTCTTAGTAAAAACAAAACCGTAGCTATTCGTGTATTCAAAATCCAAATGTCTTTTATACAAATCCTGTACTGATCTCGTTAATAACCTCAAAGATACAGTCATAAAAATTGAGACACGTTATATACAACAGTACGAAAGTACACGAGTTTGGTCTGGCACAACAAAAGAAAGAAGAGAATAGACTTGTGCAAGGAAGTTATAACATATCAATGAATTCCACACTTTAGATCTTATTTATGGACTTAATGTAGAAATGCTTGTTTCATGTTGCATTAGTGAAATAATATAAAATTTAACCATCTTTGTCTGTTCCTACTCATGTCTAGTAAATTATTCTGTTCCTCTCATAATAAAATCGACAGAACTCATGTACCTACTCTCGGATCCGGTATATTATAGTAATAGTTGGATTTTTATGATGGAATAGGCTTCCTTCATTATTTTGTCTCCTCAATATAATAATCATGTTTTAAATGTGATTGTTTTTTATTCGCATACTCGAAAAAGTTGCTTATTTAAAGCTGACTAATTAAAAATACCCCTTTCTGCATAATTACTGAAAATTAATTACTGATTTATATACTTTTCAGGTGTAATAAACACTAAAGAACTTTTTTTTGTCAGAAAATGTGAAAGTAATTTTAAAAATTCAAACATAATTTGAACATTTTACTACTCTTCCACAATTATTAGCATTGTTTATTCATGATAATAATTCACAATATTTCTGTCCCTAAAAAGTGATATTTATTGCTGACTTTTTATAAGTAGGTATATTGTGTTTATCCAAATCAATATATTCTGCAATTAGATGTACTGAATAGATTTCAAATAAAAGAATTGCTTAATTTTTTACGTAAATTTTTGAGAAGTATGATAGATTGTCCAGACCAAATAAATAATCTTAGTTCACTCCACTAGAAAAAAATCCACTTTAATATTTCTTCTGTCGCACTCGCCCATGTTAGAACAGAAGTTAATGGGAAACTGTTTTGCATCATACTGTGTCTGATGAATATACTCCGGATTAATGGGTTTAGGACAAAATAATAATAATAATATCTCTACCTATCATACTAATCACAAGGATTAACCTGAAAGTCGAGACTTGTATGGCAAAAGGGGCAGCATATTATATTGCAGGCTGATTTCCACCTCGGGAACGACTTAGGTTGGTAAGCGCTAACCACCAGTCAGTGCCGGAATGAGGGAAACCTGAAAAACCTCATTAGCTAGGGGGACAATCAAACATCAACCGATTTTAATCTGTCGCAGTGACACCAAGTTACTCCCCGAGTAACTTATTCTTTCCTACCTAGGCCATTGCCAGGATGGTTGCCAACCCATCCAGGCGAACAGCGGTGGTACTCTGCGTCACGATAGAATTCTATATATCGCCTCGAAGCGACAGTTTGGTACTCTGCGTTTAGTTATCTACTTTTTCCCCTTACCCCGCACTGCAATAGCGATCGCTTTCTGGCGATGGCTCGAGAGGTGTAGCTATTGAAACAGAAAATATCGTCTTCCGCTAAGCGCGCTTGAGTGTAAGTGAGATAGTCACAACCGTAAAATTTAGTGGTGGAGATTCCCAATTTTATGATTTTAAACAGCTGTGGTGGGATACAATATACCTAATAATTTTTATTATCACAAAACAATTATAATATCATTCGTTGTGGATAGATGAATTTCTAGCATCTTTTTTGATTATTGTTTTTATAAAAATGCGTGTAAGAGTAGACCACTGGAATTTATTTTTAGCTATAGCTGAGGAAAATTCTCATTTAATTACTAATATAGGTACAAAGGATGAGGTGGCAGAGACAATTTAAATATTATTTGGCAGTCTGTTGCCGCTAGACTAAACAGTCTTGGGTTCGGAGAAAAACAATTGAAGAATGGAAAAAGGTTTGTATGAATAAGTACTTATATAAACACTAATACGTAAATATAGGTACATAAATTTAGCTTTTCAGTTATCATTCATATTAACACAAAGCATATTGCACGTGTCTCTTGATCATGTAAAAATGAAAATTTAAGACTACTTCTGTTGAACTTGAACTAGAGGAAACATCTAAAATAACAATCTAATTTTAGAATAATAATTATTAGGAACCCTCTTATTTTACGATAATATAATTGCAAGCATTTAATTACCTTAACTTCAGCAATACCTATGCAATATAAATTTAACAAATTTAAAACAAATATTATAGGATAATTATAATAAAGAGGACGTGATTATATGCGAATTATACAATTTACGAGCAAAAAAAATAAATAATTTACTTTTGAAATACAAATCGTTAACTAATTAAATGTTGACATTTACAAATTTCATGTACCAAATATATATTATTTGGTTACAAACCCAAAGTTACTATTTTAAAGCTCTTATTTATTTACGTTGAATAGTATAGCACCGACTGTGCCTGAACGGTTGTCGATATTTTTGCAGAGTACCGTTTTAGGTAGAAATAGAGATCGCCAGTAGAAAGCGATAATAGCTTTCTTTCTATTGTAGACAAGCATACGCAGAGTACCAATGCAGGTCTTAAGTTGCTAGTAGACAATTTTTGTATTGCCTTTTAGTCTTCACAAAGATGTCAAACTGTTTGCCATTTTATAAATAAAGGAATTATTTATTCAGTTCTAAACCCGCTAATCCGTAGTACACTAAACATAAGTTCACAAAAATTTCATCTCGGCATACTTAACAAAAAGTCCAGTCGAGCATTACATTTCAGATGTATATATGTATATCTCAACTCTATAACTCAAGTTTTTCTGTTGCCACATTCTATGAGATTACATTATTAGAATAAGGGTCAACAATTATATTTAACTCTGTTCTGTAATAGAAAAATTTCTGTATTTCATTTCAACTATTTCCGAACAACTTTCAATTACAGACTTGCTAACTAATAGGTTTGCAATCAATGGTCTGCTTTGTTTTATAATTAAAGACCATACTAGAATGAATGTTGGTATTTTGATTTTATTTTTTGTGGTTATAAAAACAGAAAATTACATTTAAAAAAACCAATTTTCACATCATTATACTGCAATACTCCAAAAATTATGTTTGCACAGTATCACTTAAATATCATATTCACAATAATCGATAAACTGTAGGTATATTTCAAGATATTTATTTCCTTCTATTCCAGAACTTTAAAATAGGAGGTACCAGAAGAAATTATTGAAGTATAGTTTATTTAATGAAGTTACACTTACCAGGCTAACAGCATAAAACAAATTACAAGTGTTAAAATAAAAATATAATACATATGAACAATTTGCACCAAGCCAAGTTGTTTTTACTACATGGTTAATCATTGTCTTTCCGTTCCCTAAATCTAACGACATTAAAAAACAAATTCAAAATAAGTTCTAATAAATGTAAAAAAACTGGTTGAAAAGGCCTTATCTTCAATATCATTGAAATTTATAAGATGATGGAGTACCAGCACCATGCTTCCTAAACAATTGCCTAAATCTAAAATATTTGAAAAAAAATGCATTGCTTTCGCCTAGGTGTTCTTGTACATTAATGATGAACCTTGGCAAGTGCTTTACCCTTACTAACAGTTATAAAATATGATCACTTTACCAGACATATCAACTTAAAGAAATGCATTGTTAACCTACTTTCCTATGAATTTAAAACTAAATGGTACTTCTTAGCTTTTATGTAGTTATATAGTCATCCTTTAGTAGGAAAAAACCTGGAAAGTTGATTAACATGATGAAGTATACAGAGATAGTTCAAAAATATATACAAATTTTAAAAACTCCATTCAGATTCAAATATATATTTTCTACAATTATAACAATCTACTATAAATCTAAACCGTCACTGTATACACATAAAATATAAAAGAAATATAGCGCTTGAAACATTTAAAATATGTAATAGTAAGTAACTGCCACAAAAACCGTCAGTTTGTATTTCTAAAGGAATTTAAAAGTATATATATAATATATATATACAGGATGTTTCAAATAACAATATTTCTTTCGTACAACAGATTTTTATATACAACAAACTAAAGCAAGACAAACCCTACCAAAAGACATTTATTACATTATTTTTATTTTAGATGACAAATTTGAAATAAAATTATATGAAACACTCTGTAGGATACCCAACCTAGTTTTTAGTGTATTACTCAAATATTTATATGAAATTAAAATGCCAGTTTCAGAAGTAAGATATTAAATTCATTAATTCATGCTAAATGTTGGAACTAGCCAAGTTTTTAATGAAACCGAAAAGTAAACTAGGTTGGTTGAAGAATGGGCCACAAAAATTTATTTATGTTACAGTAGATAATTATAATGAATTAATTGTAATAAATATACAATATAGTGGAGTTTTGGGCATAATACATATCTGAGTGCCAAGTCTTTATGGATGTTCTCAGAGTGCAAATTTGCCCAATATAATGCCTATAATGCCCGCAATTACAGAGAGAACAATAAATAATATTGGGATAGGTTCTTCTTGCACTGGCGGCGCATATCTGTTGGCTGGTGCACCAACAACTACATGTTGCTTTAGTTGTAAAATTTCCTCTTTCAGTTGTAAATTTTCCTGCCTGAGTTGGCTTTCTTCTTCTCTTAGTTGTTGAACCTGGAGTAGTACAAATTTATATAATTTAAAATGATGAACATTTCAAGAAATGGTATACAGGGTGTCCACCTAGTGCGCGTAAGTCCAATATCTGGGTTAATAAAAGAGATAACTTAATTTTTTTTTCTACAGGGTTGTCTAATATCCCGAGCTGCACAAAATGAAAATATATTTACATATTCAGGGTGTTCAGTTTTGCCTGGACAGGTACCAACTTCATTTTTTTAAATGGAAACCTATATTTTTTATGGCATTATCGAATTCTACGTAAAAAATTAGTGGGACTTTGTGCATAACACTGCTATTGAAATATTGATAGTTTTCGAGATATTTGACTTTAAATTTTTTTTTCTTATGTTTCGTCACTTCTAATAGTTGACATAATTATGGTTGTATGACAGCTAGAAATTATTTTTTTTCAGAAACTGTAGAGTGAAGATGGCTCTTTCGAAAAACGTATCAAAAGTTGACCTGCGATATACAGGGGGCAACAGAAATCGTGCCAAACCTGATGGTTTAAAATTTAAAAAATCTCGACTTTTTCAAATGGAACACCCTGTGTTTTATGATTTCATTAGATGCCTTTCTGTAGACTCTACAATTTTATAATAGCTTTCCCTATACCTAAGTTGCGTAGTTTTTGCAAAAAACCCACTTTTATGAAAAATACCCGATTTGCGCACTCCTTTGACGGAAAAAATATTGTAAGTGGGTTTTTTGCAAAAACTACGCAACTTAGGTATAGGGAAAGCTATTATAAAATTGTAGAGTCTACAGAAAGGCATCTAATGAAATCATAAAACACAGGGTGTTCCATTTGAAAAAGTCGAGATTTTTTAAATTTTAAACCATCAGGTTTGGCACGATTTCTGTTGCCCCCTGTATATCGCAGGTCAACTTTTGATACGTTTTTCGAAAGAGCCATCTTCACTCTACAGTTTCTGAAAAAAAATAATTTCTAGCTGTCATACAACCATAATTATGTCAACTATTAGAAGTGACGAAACATAAGAAAAAAAAATTAAAAGTCAAATATCTCGAAAACTATCAATATTTCAATAGCAGTGTTATGCACAAAGTCCCACTAATTTTTTACGTAGAATTCGATAATGCCATAAAAAATATAGGTTTCCATTTAAAAAAATGAAGTTGGTACCTGTCCAGGAAAAACTGAACACCATGAATATGTAAATATATTTTCATTTTGTGCAGCTCGGGATATTAGACAACCCTGTAGAAAAAAAAATTAAGTTATCTCTTTTATTAACCCAGATATTGGACTTACGCGCACTAGGTGGACACCCTGTATGTCCACCATTTTTTTGAAATATAAAAATTTTCATTTTGCATTATTGAAACAATTTTGTTATTAACATATACTTAAATTGATATTTATATTGATATAATAACACAGTCTCGGAGCTAATGCAAAGAGTGCCGATACTGATAAATGACTGGTGTAGTGGGTAAGCACTGTCTGTCAATCCGGACAAGATAGTTGTGGTATCCTTCACCAGAAGAAATCTGTACGGGCTTATAGAACCCATCTTAGGTGAGAGGACTATCCGGTTTTCGGGGGAGGTGAAGTATCTAGGGATTTGCGGTAGGGATGCCGACGGGTACCCGGGTACCCGATAACGACTCGCTACCCGGTTCCCATTTTAGGATCCGATAACCCGTTAAAAACCCGATAATCCGTTAAATACCTGATAACCTTGATAAGCACCTGCATTCGGTCGCCCTCTATGTCACTCATCTTCATATGACAACTTATTTTTTTTTTGCAGTTTTGCGTTGGCGCAGGTTTGACGATATAAAATATGATATGAATTGAAAAATATTTGCTATGTTGAATGCTATGGGTTGATATCTCGTAATAGATATATAGCGGGTAACGGGTAATTAACGGGTATACCGGGTTATTAACGGGTAGCAGGTAAATACCGGGTATAGAAAACGGGTACCCGGGTAGTAAAATTAACGGGTATCGGTATCCCTAGTTTGTGGATATAAAACTTACCTGAACCTGCACCTGAAAAAGACTATCGACAAGGTGAGGCGGGCACTGGATATGTCGATGCTTGATAGGGAAAATGTGGGAACTGAAACCGAGGATGTTACATTGGATGTACACCTCAATAGTGAAACCTAGGATACTTTATGGTGCTCTGGTGTTGTGGCATAAGGCCAGGAATGCCACTTTAATGGAAAAGATGAATAAGATTCAGAGGTTGGCCTGTGTAGGTATAACTGGGGCCATGGCTTGGGCACCAACAATTGCGCTAGAAGTCTTGCTAAATCTACCACCAATTCATGTGATGTTGGAAAGAGGAACAAGGATAGCACCATACCAAATCAAGAACAATAACGATTGGATAGGAAATTTCCAAAGGTGACACTCCAAGATAAGAAACATATTGATGTCAGAGCCTATCCTAGAAATGATATCTGACAGATTGATTGCAACTTTAACTTCCGGTAACCATTCGAGTTCAAATACGTTCTCAGTAACTGAGAGTTGAAGATAAATTCTTTGGAGGCTTGGAGCCTTGTATGGTTCACAGATGGCTCCAAAACAAACAGAGGAAGAGGAACTGGCGTATTTGAATTGAGACCTAGGTGGCGTACAAGCTATAGTCTGGGAACTTATCCCACAGTACTCCAAGCAGAAATTTTTGCAATAATGGCATGTGTGGCGGAGAATGTGACGAAAGGATACACACGTAATCCTTGATATTTAGTATTCCTCACCTACGTATTGCATTTGTGAAATAGAACCTTATTGAATATAACTATGCAATATATGATAATATTCTTCCTATTCGAGGGAAATTCGAAACAATTTCGTATGTATAAAAATAATGGTACCATATACCTCATTTTTAGATATGTACGTGAAAGGTAATCTAATAATACATAATATTTGTTATTAACACAAGAAGCTTTCAGCACTATATTCTAAATACATTTTATTTCTCTTTAGCCAGAGCCTTACTTCTGACTTCTGTCTTTCATAAGGAATTAACAAATCTGCCAAGAAATATATTTGCTCTAACTTTACAAATTGATAGTTGATGAAACCTTCAGATCTAAGGTAATGGCCTAATAAAAACCAAAAATGTAATTTATGCATTTACGGCAAAACTTCAAATGTATAAAAGAAAACTGTGACAGGAAGGTTTTATCGGGGGAGTAAGATGTACTTGAATATTGCCAACATTTGAAAGTTCTGAAGCGGTCTTCAAGAAAAGATTTGATATTTTAAAAATGGATGTATCCAATTGGTTTTTGCATGCATGTTCCTGTTAAACTTTAGAAGCGTCACATGTAGTTAAAAGCAAACAAAGAGCTGCAATATAAGTTTAGATCTAGATGTAGTTTTGGCTGCAAAAGCAGGTATCTGAACTTGATCCAAGTTTATGGAACATTGTACAAAAATTTTTAGTAGCAGTGCCTTGATGTCATTGATAAATAAATAAATAAATAAATAAATAAATAAATAAATAAGCATATAATAATAATGATGTATTTCACTTCAGTATATATTTTTGTAAATAGATGTGTTTTCAGGGGAAAGGGGAGAAAACTCCGCATTAAGTTTTATCGTAAAAGTGGGCAGTACACAAAAAAAAATTAAGACGGGTCTACAGTATAGTTTGTTGACTTTAACACAAAATACATTATTCGCATATGAACATTCATATTTAAACATTGTTCTTGGGTTCTTTTTATTGGTAATAGTATAACAGTGGCATAATTCTAATAAATCAAGATACCCGTAACCTATATAAATTACTTTGGATTTAGTTTGAAGTAAAGTTTAGTTCATTAAACTAACCTCATGGGCGGCCTTCTGTAGTTCAGTAACCACAGAATTATTGACCTCTGTACTGGAAATAGATTTTGGACTAGCTTTATTGGGATCTTCTTGAGATTCATTCTGTTCCACTGGCATCTCAAATACACATTTCAGCTTAGAATCCATAAGCTGTTCTGGGCTAAGGACTTTCCACAGCTGTTCCAGATTCACTTCACCATCTGGCGCAAATACAGTCTGTACCATAAATTTATGTTTGTTTTTCTCCGCAGGATCAAATAAAAATGGCTGGAGGCAAACTAAAACAGGCAATAAATTACGATAAACAGCAATAAGTACCGATACATATACATATCAACCATGGACAGATATCTGGCAGTACATTGAAATAAAAAATTCACTGCCAATAACCTCTAGTAAGATTGACGACAAAAAACTAAGATTACAATGCCTTTTCGGTTTTGAAGTTATTTTTGAGATTACAGTTTGAACAAAATTGGATAAAACGCTAAATTTAAATTTATCAGTAACTATGGATAGATCTATAACTATCGATATACTTATTAGGTTGGAAAAAAGAAACCTTTCTTTTTTTTGAAAATTTTCAGAATATGAATATTTTTAGGAAGACATAAAGCTGCAGAAACATTCACTGGAAAGTTTCTGGGAATAAAATTGGAACCAAATTTACTAACATAATCTCATTCGAACACAAGGAAAAAACACTATTTATTTTATATTATACTATATATTTTATTTCTTAAAGAACGTGTGTCTTTCATATTATCAAAACTTATTAATTATTCAAATAAGTTACTATCAAATAACAACAGTAGTCATAGTCATAGCTGTACTTAACTATAAGTTTGATATAATAAATTATTGGAATCTAAAAACTATATAAGGTACGATTAAAGAAAGATAAGTATTTTATATATTTGGAAAGCTAATTATGTGTGGAATACAATATTAAAATAGAAATATAGAAAGATAAAGTTGATGATGTGTAATACATTTCTAAATATTTCGGTAATATTTTTGTATCAAATTAATGGACGTTAATGTATCTAGCTTTTTTATGTTTTAGACATATTATTATGTACTTAGTGATTTGGTACACCACGGTAAGCCTACAGGGATTAATCAAAATATAAGCTTTACAAATTAATGGTGTTTTTTACTATCTTTAATAACCTGCCCAAGTAAACTGATATTAAAAATGACATGTTATATGAAATTCACTTTTATTGTTTGTTTCATGTTTAATCTTGCTTAATTTAAAAGACCTCTACTTAGTTTTGCATTCTTCTAACAAGTGAATCATGTTTGAAGTAATTTAAAAATGTACAGATTAAATTAAGTGCTGAAGTATTCAATGCAATTATTCACAGCCATAACTCTATGCAGATGCTTACTCAGCATAATACCTGGAACTTTTGCATTGTTTTCTCTATCATAAGAAAAGTTAAAAAAATATTGCTTACTTGCTATCTCTATATTACTGTTGGGTTCTAAAACACCCGAGTTAGGACGTACACAGTATTTTTTGGGAGCAGTAGTTTTAATTTTAAACATGACTCTCTTGTCTGATGGGTTGGTTAGCTTCATATATGAAGTGACCGAAGTATTAAAAGGACCTGGAAAAAACACAAATATTATAATACATTATTTTATTTCAAATATTAAGTAACAGACATAAAAATAAGTCATTTCTACCCCTACTATAATTTCTGTCAATTTAATTTCATGAAAGAAACTACATCCAAGTTAAATCAAATGGCCAATAATGCAGCTTAAATTTAAAAAAAAAACAAAGAAGAAATATTGATTAATATAATTTAAACTACATTTAAAAAATATGTTAAATATTTCCATTGTACGTGAAAAGAAGTTAACTAGAGAGAATGGCCATATACTTCTTAATTTAACTAAGCAAATATATATTTAATATTCAATTCAATGTTTATTGGCACAATATTTTATAGATAATTATTAGTCATACAAGGACGGATAAGAAAAATTAGAGGTAAAACTAATCTTACTTCACATTAGTAATGTTTATTGATAGTTCTATAACTAAACTGAAGCAATTAGCACTTTGTAAATTAATATATAAAAGAAATACGCAGTATATGAGGAACCATTTGACTACGTTCTCTCTCTATGTCCATGCAATGCTTCGACATTAAGCTGGATTAATAATATTGGAATTCAGTTCTCTTGGATGGCCTGCGGAGTACTTTATCAACTAATTAAAGAAACTAACAGCAACAAGGTTCCATTGTATAGCCTGCTGAATATAACTCTGAAAACTATGCATTTTTAGTTATTAATAAAAAAAAATAATCTTTAATGAAATGATACTACCGGGTTGACCATGTAGGTAATTGATAACATATAGGTACTCAGGATGATAAAACTTAAATTAGATTCCAAGTAAGTCTACGTCTTACACCTGAACACCCCAAAGTACACCCTGTACATAACATGGGTCTTATTTTTAAATATTTTATAACAATATAGGTACCTATGTATAAATGTCAAGTTTTTAGTCATTTACTACAATAATATAACTAGGTTAGGTTAGGTTCAAAAGTGAGTGGGCTGAAAACCAGACCCTCTACCGCGACCATGTGGTTTATTGTGGTTCACACCTACTTATATTTCACCCAACAGGTCCAACCTCTTAATGAAGCTGATCACCTTATTGGGTGAGAACTTATTCAGATCCTCTGGCAGAAGTTGTCCTATGTCAAATAATGAGTATCTGATCCTTTCCCCAGCGAAGCAGGTGCATAATATGTGTTCTGCCGTTTCATCATCTTCTAAGCACAAGCGGCACTCAGCATCTTCTGCTAGGCTGAACTTGTACAGATGATATTTTAAACGGCAGTAAGTATATAGGCCAAATAATATAACTAACAAAGATATTCATTTACGACTATTAAAATTTTAATATACCTATAAGTACAAAAGTAAGGATTGCCATGTATACAGTACACAAAAAAAAAAAAATGGGCTGATTGAATACACATTTTAATTACACCCTTCAAAGTACACACGTAATACAGACTCAACCCCATACCTATTTACTACCTAGTTTATGTATGATACCCCCTATGTATAATTAGATTAATAATTTTCCATAATTTAAATTCTTTTTTGAAAAATATGCTATTTGAATGCTAATTAATACTTCGAATAAAATCTATATTACGCGGCAGTAAAATGTTCCAAATTATGTAAATTGATACACTCAATCACAATGTGAACATAAATGAGTATTAATATAATGTAGGTATTTTAAAAAATTGTGGGGAATGATGTCTTTTACAATAAGCTATCTCTTAAATAATCTAGAGATATTGTGATAAGACTGTAAATAATAAGGTATTTTTTTGTCATTTTACATCTTAAAACTGAAGGATGAAGAATGTTACTTTTGGCCGGCAAGCTTTTAAAGCATTTATAGTGTGTGCTCACTACAAATTACTTTTCTTCTTGGTTTAAAACTTGATGGTTTCTTTAAGAAATCATCAGGTAACTTTACGTGATATACAATTTTAAACAGAATGTTAACAGTAACTTATGTAGAAAACAATAAAAAACCAGGCAGCACAAATAATATGGTTAGGAGAAACAAAGTTTGGATATTACACATAGTTATATTCTAAGTCAAAAACCATTGAACATCATCCTTAGAATTTCATTAGATTGTCCTAATTCTATAAAAAAGATATACTTACCTGTAGCATAAAAACGTAAATAAATTAAAATCAGCTTGTTGTTTGAAAAATTATTAAAAATAAAGATTGATTCAACATTTTGGGTCGCCTGTTAGTACCAGAATACCATTTTTTTTGTTTTATATTACATAAAGTTAACATTATATAATTAGTTATTGATTTAATGACCATTAGATAGGTATATTTATTATTAGTAATATTATCATTACCACTCTTAATTTTTTTTTAATGTTTGAAAATAATTGAATTTTTTAAAACATCTTCCATACATTTTTCTAGTGGTTACTCTGCAATATAGAGGATTATAACAATGGTGAAATATTTTCAGTTTATCAAATCCCCTATTTTGATATTTTTGTGTTTACCTAATGGCTTATACAAATTAAAATGTCTCATTTGTTTTTTTTTGTACAATTATGGTTCCTGAGGTCCAAATGGCTCTAAACGAGGAGGATGTCTAGACCAGAAAATTTCATCGGGATCTGCTTGTATATATATATATATATATATTAGGTCACCCATATCAATGCTTTTATGCATATTATGCTTTCGCATGATACGAGAAACTACTGCTAATCTGACTTCTACCGTTTTTTTTCTTCTACTGTACCTACCTATAAAATATACATATAAAATTCCTGAAAATATAAATATTGCGACAAACTATTGTCATAAAAAATATACCTATACCCAAAGGCATAGTTCTTGGTTACCATGTTATATTATTAAGTTAATTCAAAAAGCTTGTCAAGAAGTAGGCAACGTTTCCTCATATACTAAGTTTTCATTCTAACCCTGTTGAAATATTATGTACGTACCTACATACCTATTCGTAGTAGCAATGACAAGAAATATATTTTTAAAGTATGAAAACATTTTGGAATTAAAAACTTTTTAATTTGAATGAGAGGTAGGTAAGTAGGTAGTATATGATTCAAGGGTGTAATAAAAAAACTGTATTTTGAAATAGTTTAAATATTTGTAATGGTGGTAGCATAAATAATTTCAAATGACTATTAATAAAAATGTATTTCATAGTCTGTTCACATTGAATCTATTTATACTACACCTCATACTACACAGCACGGTATCATAGTTTGGTTTTATGTAACTCCATAAAAAACGAATGATGCATTATTATCATACACGTATTATATTATGTGCTATTTTCTGAGTTTTCAAAATACCTATACAGTACTTAATCAAATATTAAAGGGAACTGAAGCTTTTTTAGACTTGTAAATGTTCAAGTACATCTCTAGTACATAAAATAGTTAAGTAAATCAAAAATTGATAATTTATTTTATATTACGAATATTTTTTAAATAGGCAACATCATTTGAGAGAAACATGAGAAAAGTACAACAAAGTTGAAATGATTTAGGTTAAAAGGTTTATTAGTAGGTAGATATTTTATCAAAGATGTTTTTATTTATGACTGATAATTTACTTGTAATGGTCATGTTTCAAGGTAAGTTACCTAAATAATTAAAGGACTTTGCATTCACACATTAAAGTACGTTACTTATCATTTTTTTGTATGAATAAATGAAGAAACAAAGTCATGGAAATCGACGTTACTATTCAAAATGTAGGCCATTTTACCAAAAATTGTCGTTTTACTTCCGTGAGCTCTAATGATATTTATTTTATATCCACTCGATAAAACACCGTTTTTTACATCACTTTTAGAGGAACCCTTCCTGAAACGTCAAAAATCTTGAAATAGATTTCTTGGTGTGTGCTTGGAAGTTGGAGGCTAGTATTTATTATTGGTGGGTATGGAATACGTCAATATATAAATTCCGGAGTCTCACCTCTAAATCTGAGTTCATTTTGAGGTTCAATCTGAAGCACTTGCTCCTGTTTAGACATTATTTTAACCTAACACTGGAATACTGATGAAAAACAACTACTTTTTCAATTTTTTACACAATTCGGTTAGTGACAGATCCCGGTTATACTGCACTTTCTGACAACATAGGCGCATGCGCGCAATCAAAGATGGCTACTATACACGCCAAAAAAATAGTGACATCATTGTCGACGATAAAACAGGTGTTGACATTATTGGTATTACAGATATCTTGTATTTAAACAAATTTGTCTAGCTCAGCTTCTCACACATAGATGGAGGGACTAATACTATTGACAATTATCGTATTAAATCATTTATATAGGGTGTCTGGTGTCCATATAAAAGTAAAATCCAAAAATACTGATGGGCAATAGAATGGTAGACGACGACGTTACATGTTAGATCTTGTACCACTATTTATTAAACAATTTCTGAATAAAGTGTTGAGTGTTTTAACAACTTGTAAAGTAAGTATACATAAATAAGGTACACTTTTTTATTAAATTGGATCCAATTCGATAGAAAGTAGGTAGAATTACAATAGTTAATTGTACCTTTGCCAATAATTGAAAACTAAAGCCGTAATGCATATGCATTTATAATGATAGGTATAGTAGGTACTTATAGTTTCATGAAAGTTTACAGGATGAATGTCTTAATGAAATATCTTTGCCATCTATTAATGTTAATATTGAACTGGTGCTGTGAATTCCTTGGAATTATTCTAGGGAAATTGGGTCAAAGTAAACTAAGGTGTTTTTGATTTTAGATGTAATACAAGAATATATAAAAATAAATACTGGGTTTTTTATTTGAATTTTGTAAGTTAAGCTGAATTTATTTTCACTTTATAAATTATTGGTAAAAACTTCAGAGTTTACAAAAATCTATAATGTAAATTTAATGTTAGTGAATGGGTGTTCCAATTGAATAAATTCACCATAAATAGGCATATTCAACTAACAGATTGCCTACCTAACCGTACACAAAAACATGTATGTAAATAATATAAAATAGAAAATCAATTTTTCTTGTGTGGTGCTCTAAAATAATTCAAGTTAGTGCAATCCCTTGAGAAAATTTCAGGCGGCACTCCTCGATACTATCTAGGGGTACATACAGGCTGTAAAAATATTACAGTATATACATACAGGGTGTCCCACTGACAACTCCATTATCGATTGTGGAAAAACTATAATTAGGAGGAATTAGAAAATTTTGTTAGTATACCAACGTCGATAGGGGCCATTATGTTCCTTAAAAGCCGTAGCATTTTTGGAACCGAAAAATAGAACAGGGAATTTCCATTTGAAAAAATTGACTTATGATAGTGTTTTCAATTTCATGTTTATTTTTCTTTTTTGAGTACCCTGTGTTAATAATTATCAAAATATTATGACGTCTACTAAAGTAGGTCCGTAGTACCGTGGTAGAGTCACTGTACGTTGTATCAACTTGCAACTACTTGGTACTTGGATGCTGGCTTTACTCCCCACATCTTCTAGTGGCCTGTACGTCGATGAATTCACAGAAGCTGTGCAAACTTAAGCGAGGTTTGTTTAGAAAGACGTACCATCCCTTGGATAGGATGGAAAGCCGGAGATCCCTTGTCTATGAAATGATAGTCAAGGAAAAGATCTCTACCCTGCTAGAAAAGTGGGGGTTTGGCAAACTCTCCAGGTTGGGGGTTACTCGTCTCCTAGCGTCGATGACTGACAGACCGACAATAAATAACCTAAATAAAAAAACCAAATTAGATAATAAGGCACCCGCGTATAGTCAACCTTGGTAATTATTTTTCGGTCTGCAAACGTAATTTTTTACATAAAATTGTCAAGTTGTACAATAAAATGTCTAGGACTTTATACAGGGTTATTCAGAACTTATCCATAATAAAATTTGGGGATGTTCAACATACACGTACAAATGGGTAGTGCAAAAAAAATTTTTTTGGCGGGGTCTTAAAACTATTTAAAAATTTTTCATTACACGCCGCTGGATACTGCTCCACTGTAATGGAGTGACCTTGGGACTGACAATGCAAACAGGCTAGCACGAAAAAACTCCGGAAGATCTGAGAGTATACCGACACTCGGCGCAAAAAAGATTTACAGCGTTTTTACTTTAAAATAAACTTAAAGATAGATAGATCTGACCAAAGTGACGTGTCTTTAAAATGAATAAAATTTTGTTACACTAATTTTGAAGAATTGCGCTACTTGATTACTAGGTATTAGAAACGTGAAATTTAGGTATAAAAAATTTGCACATACCTTGTTATAAAAGCTTTGTTCCTCCTGGTTGCTGATCTTGTAAACGCAAATTATTAAGTAAATTGGGGATTTTCAGCATTTTGCTGCAACAACCACTCACAAAACCTAACTGTCGATGTGTCGGTGTGTCGATTGGGAAATCGTTCCGCATACAAGCGCGAAGCTGCCAATGAATTTTGTCCAACTTCGCCATAAATAAGAATCATGTCCATTAATTCAGCATTACTGTACACATGAGTCATTTTAAAAATTTTACAGTTTAACACTCGATAAGTACAACACCCGCACAGAGACAGCGACACAGAAAGACTGATGACTGCATAGACAATAATCCCCACTCCAACTGTATTCGCCAGGAGTTCGCCAGGTACAAAAACTGTTGTTTACTGTTTTTTGAAGGAATGTGATATATCAGATTTGTTGAAGTACAGTTGCCCAGCTACGTAGTCTTTTATAATGGTATAACTTTAAACATTGTTTACGGGAAATCCTAAGCCTTTTATTATAAATTTTTTTGGTGATATCGATTTCTTATTGAAGGATGCACATATCCTCAATAAAATAATTCTCCTATTTAAAAGTCCTATTTAAAATAAGTAAGTTGTCATTTACTTCCGGCATAGCCGGAAGTGCCACCATCTTCAAAATACTTTAACCGAATGGCTTCTATCGACGTTGGTGTGCCACCAAATTTTCAGATTTCTCCTAATTACAGTTACTTAAGTAAGAATAGTTACAATTGAACATTTATCTTGGTAACCATGTTTACAAAAAGTCCTAAGAACTCATTGATCTAGATGGTTTTGAACTTTTGATTTGTCATTTGCAGATTGAAAACTCTTTTCTTATTTCCTTTTTAATCTCTTGTCGTTTGACGTTATATCTGAGCTTAACGATTGTAGCCTATACAGTAAAAAATCCTTGACAGGCAGCGTACGTACAGGGTGGTCTATTTATCTGGAGAAATGAATTTTTCTGGGAAATGGCCGGGAAAAACAAATTATTTAAAAAAGTATTAGATTTTTATTAACTTTCACTAGAAGGTAGGGTAGAAATACTATAAAACACTATATTTCTACTATAACCAGTGGTGTAGATACAGGGTATGTCTTCGACCTTAAGTAAAAAATGTGACGCCACTGATTACAGTTTAAAGAAACACCATTTTTAAATTTTACATTTCATTCTTGTACATACCATTCAAATATGGTAATCTTTCATCTGTTTCGTATCCCTAATATTTTAGAAACAAATTAAATATTCATAGATATACATATATTCAAGTTCAAGGACGTCACTTTGAACAATTATTGTGAATTTTGGATCATAAGGTAACTAACCCAAGTAGTGTTTAATAATGGTTAAATTGCAGTTGAATTGCACAATTTCTGTTGATTTCAAATGCCGGTTGTTCATAGTTTCTGTAAAACAACAAAAAGTGGGAAACGAGAAGCATACAAATTAAATATTCAAAGTGCGGTACCAAGGCAAACTTCTAAAGTTTGCCCCAAAAATATGCAATAAAATAAATATTTGATAAACTAAGTATATTTCTTCAGTGGTTTTTTGTTTTATATAAAACTACATATGTAATATTACAAATCATGTTTTGAATTATGTCTAAATCAAATAATTATTCTACTAACATTTAAAGAAATTAAGCACTTAACTAGCTTTTTTTTAACTTTTTAACGGTAAACTTCTAAAAGTTTTCCCAAAAACAACTGTATAATGTGCAATAAAATAAATATTTGATAAATTAACTAAATTTCATCAGTCGTTTTTTAGTTTTATACAACATTTTGTAATATTGCAAATAATATTTAGAATTTTCTAAATTAATTTATTAAAAAATAATTATTATAATAAAATTTAAAAGACATTAAACACTTAATTAGCTTTTTCCTAAATGTTTCAAGTTGATCCTCAACTCGTCGTCAGTAGGACGTTTGTATGACAACAATTTTTTGTTAAATGGACATTTTTAATTAAAAATGTCATCGTGATAGACGTGATATTAATTTTCCACTGGTAACATCGTAATATCCTTCTGGAGTAGAGGAAGCCATGTTTGATCCATGAATATTGTTTCTGACGAGATACAGTTATCACCATTAAGTTTAACAAAAGCACTTTCTTTTAATTTTCTTTTAACTGATTTCCTTCATTTTGTAAAATTTTAACCTTTGTCCAATCAGCCCGATGATCGTTATCCCATACATGTTTAACTAATGTAGACCTATGAACTTGGTAATCCTTAACATAATTATTATGTTCGCGGAACCTTATTTGTAACGGTCTAGATGTTTCACCAATATAATATTTACCACATTTACAAGGAATTTGGTAAACACAATTTTTTTAATTTTGATCATTATTAATTGGTTTTGTTTTTGTAGTATTAACTTTTGTAAGTATTGATCTTAAAGTGTTTTTCGTTTTAAATGCCGTTCTTATGTTAAAATCATTACCAAGCTTTTTAAGTCTTTCAGATATCTCTGCTATATAATTGAACACAGGGTAAAATTTTACAAAAAGAAAAATAAGTTAAAAGAAAATTAAAACAAAGTGCTTTTATTAAACTTAATGGTGATAACTGTATCTCCTCAGAAACAATATTCATGGATCAAACGTAGTTTCTTCTACTCCAGAAGGATGTTACCAGTGGAAAATTAATAATATCATAGTGATCGATCAGTGCATGTGATGCCATTTAGAATTAAAAATGTCAATCTGACAAAAAAATTTTATCATACAAACGTTTTACTGACGACGAGTTGAGGATCAACTTGACACATTTAGGAAAAGGCTGGTTAAGTGTTTATTTCTTTTAAATTTTATTATTATAATTATTTTATTTAGACAATTCTAATTATGATTTGTAATATAACAAAATTTTGTATAAAACTAAAAAACGACTGATGAAATTTAGTTAATTTATCAAATACTTATTTTATTGCACATTATACAGTTGTTTTTGGGACAAACTTTAGAAGTTTACCTTGATACTTGCACTTTGAATATTTAATTTGTATGGTTCTAGCTTCCTGCTTTTTGTTATTTTACAGGTGGTGTAATCCCAAAAGAAACTATCTACTACAAATAAGTTACGGACATTATGTAGGTTGTTGATATCTACCGATATTTAAGCACAACTGTATTTATTAACGTTTCTGAATCGTAGTTGATCTAAAACTGATACATGGTTCCTTTCGGTCCAAGCTTAATAATATACACGTGCTGTTTTAATAGAACAGACTAGAAATGGGAGAAAATCGCTGTCGCGATTTTCGTTCCCATTTTTAGCCCTACTGGGGATCCAGTAGGCTGCTTTTGTTACTTCAAGTAACAAAAGCATCTAGAATAATATTATTTTTAAGAAATAATTATACTAAACTTTTCTTAATATTTTGATGAATTGTAAGGGTACTTTATTCTTGATGGTAAAACATCATAATTTTTTAAGTGCTGAAAGTAGAATTTATTTTTCAGTAAACATTTTTATTAATTTTATCAATAGGACCAAAAATATATTGCTGTCATAATTGTAGCAGCAAATTAATATTGTAATATTTTGTAAGCTAAAATTATGAATTTTAGAGACTGCTAAAATGAAGGAATTAATTATTCCAAACTAATAGTAATAAATAATTAGAATTATAAAGTGAAAAAAAAGTTAGTCTCCAACGTGACTCGAACTCGCGAAATCAGCATTACGATTTTTTGAATCCCACAACTATCCCATTGCGCTACCGAGCCCGTTGTCAGAAATCTACCTTGAGATGTTTAAGTATGTAAACTGTACGTGTTATCCTAAAAAAAATAATTTTTACCGATTTTCTAATTGGAAAAGCATTTTGCTTCAGTATTTTGGTAATCAGAAGTGTTTGGCAGTCAGTACTATCGTTTCCGTTAGCAATATTTCTCATAGGAAAATAATGAAAATAACCTATCTGAAGTTTAATTAATTTGACAGTTTTCGTGGGAGGTGCTTGTTTCGTTAGTGCAATCTCACATCGGCAGATAAAATGAGAAAGAAGTTGAGACGGATGCGACTCGAGATTTTCGAAGACGAAA
The DNA here is from genome assembly GCA_963924545.1 of Pogonocherus hispidulus. Lineage (NCBI taxonomy): Eukaryota > Metazoa > Arthropoda > Insecta > Coleoptera > Cerambycidae > Pogonocherus > Pogonocherus hispidulus. The sequence continues at coordinate 87,784,135 of OZ004692.1, forward strand.
TAGACGTAGATGAAGTCGACGTACGGTCTCGAAAAAAAATCTCAAAGTATTAGAGAAAGGACTGAACTTTCGCGTGAAGCCTTTCTCGAAGCCGTAAAAATTAGAGGAGGGGCGAGGGGGTCCCGCGAAAAGTCGGGATTTCGGCAGGCGTGACGGGACCATTAGGTGCGAGGACAAACGCCGGTGCTAGCCGTATCTCTCTCGCCGAACGGCGATCGATGTATTTTGAAAAGGCGTTTATATTGGGAAAACGCGTAGTAAACGGGACGAAAATACTCCTACGCATTGGAGAAAGGCCGGGGGCGACCTCTGGTCGCCCGCGGGGATCGCTCCGTGATGCCCGCTCGGAGGAGATAGCTTTGAAACTTTGTGGAGACAGAATCGACGCGTTTTAATATATATGGATGAATACTATACAGTGTGATCGATTAGTTATATTCCAAAATGGTAAAATATTATTTTATGACATTATATGAAGATATCCGTGAGCGAATAAAAATCTCCCTGCGATATCAAATGCCATACACAATTGCTTTATGGAGTGGTGAACATCGACTTTATTTCATAATATTTCATATTTCGAAATATAATACCTAAAAAGTGAGACAAGTTCAATGTCTCGAAATAATAATAATATCGAATAGTCTGATTCCTTTGTACCGCTTAAAAAACAGTTTTGGAAGTTTCCAATGGAACATGATGCCTAGTTATTTTAGTTAAATGGAAATAGTTTTGTTATAAAGCATTGAAGAGGACTGTAATTTTTATTTCTTTTTAACACACTGTGTGTATCTTATAGGTACGTAGTAATGTAGTAATTGGAATCCTTGTTATTATGATATTTCATAATATATACCATCTTCTAAAAAAAGGTTCATAATAATAATGTAGTTATTATAATGGGTGCGCAGATTAAATGTGATTTCCATTGATTTGATTTTACGACATTCTTTGTATTAATTTGTACTTCGCTTTTTGATTTTCTTCGCGCCTTCAAACCCTAAGGGAATGAACTCCCGTTTTACTGCCTGGTTTGAAGCCATAAAATATCGTTTCCATTCCATTCCCATTTCAAAAAGGCCATTCCCGTTCGTGTAAAATAATTAATAGCCAGATGAGCCTTTTATAAGAAAATATTATTCTTGTACTTGTATAGACAAGACATGCAGTAAGTTTGAAAAAATTAAAGTAATTTTTCTAATGCGAATGTGCATAATCCTAGCATTCCTCAAGATAAAGATTTCCACATTTCTTTTTTTCAGCGTAAAATGTCAGCTAACTCACCGTTTTTTCTGAAATAAATGTTAATTAAATACTTTCGATTAATTTATGTCCTGATGTTTTTATAAGTAATTTGACTATTTCACAAATATTCTGTGTTGTAACAAAATTTTAATCATTTTGTTCCTTTGTATATGACGAGCAGTATATTTCTGGACGATTAAAAATAATATCAAAATACGTATAATTTTTCCCTGAATACCCGCAACCCAAAATGCTCTCTTCATTGTAATGTGTTGTCTACCTCTAAAGTGTTTCTGATTGGTCACTTTTATGAAAAGGTAGGGACGCAAAACAGACAGGAAATTAAGACATTTTTAAAATTCGAGGAGTCTGGTTTTCAACAGAGTACAAGCAAGTTGACAATTTTACGCTTATTAAAAGCACATGTTCTTAAATTTTACTTTCATTTAAATCATGAATTATTATCAATATTGTTAGTGATCGGTGTTCTGATATAATAGAGTATTATCTGTAATAAGCTCATTAATTGATATTATCGTATATTTTTGTTGTTGTCACGAGATAAGTGATAATAAATTTAGTTTACACGTGGTGTAAATTTTCTGCCGAATTTTTTTATTTTTTTGCAGAGTTGTTGAGACGTTAATCTTCCCAGGAATCTACTTTTCTCGTAAACCATCCAATTCCAGGTGGAACGTCTTAGGACATATTTAAGGTGGATGCACGAGATTGGAACTGCACTTTGCATACAGGTGAGTACATTTCATTTTCTTAACAAATTGAATATGATTAAAGAAAATTGTACCCTGTATGCAAAGGTCTGTTCTCTGTGAAGAGCCTGGGTTGGTTAATGCGTTTGTATATAACCATATGGTTATTTTTGATATACTATAAATTTTGTCTGCTAATTACAGAATCTATTATATCCAGGAATTTTATTTTTGATTACTTGCTGGTATTCTAGACCGTATCACATAAATTTTTTTTTTCAATTTAATTCTATTTCCTTGTTCTTGATATTGTTAATTTTGCATTTAAAATCTCATGTATGAATTAGAAATTTTCACCTTTATGCTAACCAGTTTTTTTGTGTAGCACAGTTACGAATTTTGTTACTGCAATTTTGGTAATTTTTATTGTAGTATATAGTACTGGTCATAAGTTATTTTTTTTCTATTACAATTTTTATATACTGTCCTTCAGACATAGTTGCTCTACGGTTTGATTGTTTACAAAATTCCAATTCCTGGATCATTTTTTTGTACAACTCTGGGACTGGGCTAATCATACAATCTTTTACATGTGCCTGTTTCCACCTTTCGAGCCTGAAACCTGAAACCTAGCTACGTGGGATTTACTTACATCCATCCCTGCAACCCCAGCAAGTCTAGCTAGACGGGGATCTGTTCAGGAGTTCCGGATTAATCTAGGAGAGGCTAGTGGGTGAGCGGCCATAAGTAGGCCGAAGACTGGTGAACCCAGCCCAGTAAAATTGTTTGTAAAATTTTGATAAACGCTTTCAGGCTGTAGAGTCTTTTTTCAATTTAACATAAATTGAGTTGTAAATATAACTTGTAATATATACTTTTATCTTAACGTAATTTGTTTGTTCTTACTTTCACGCATTCACAATTTCATATATTTTTTTTCTCATTTAAATTACCTGGTGCCCTAATTTTTTATAAGTAAGCTTAACAGTAAAATCCAATCCCCGCCTTGAGCCCAGAGCTAACCGGAGCTATGTCCCTGAACCTTTAGGGAAGAAGCTAATAATTCCCGAGGTTCAGTGCAGTGTCTAAGGAAAATAAATATGTGTTAGATGATGACAATATGAATGTTTATATATTTATTTTATACTATTACAGTATCAACTCGATTGTATGGCTAGCACCATTTACTACATAGAACATACGCCATCTCCTTAAATGACGAATTTATAAAAGGCCCCCAGTCCATAACAAATGTTAATCTGTCAGAACCGTTGGGTAACAAATGCATTTTGTCACTTCAGAGCAACGGTGAGAACAAACGATATACCTAAATAATAGTGTCAGACACCACAGTAGGGGAGGATTGGGTAATGGCGGTCAGCGGGCAATAGTAGTCACCCCCACTATTGAAAAACTAAATGCTTGAGGTGTCCAGACATCTGGAGTTAGGTTTCCTAAGGGTTCTTCTAAGGGTTCTTTCACACTACAATTCCGGAATCGCATTCCAGAAACCGATTCAAGAATTTAAAAAGAATTATTTTCAAAATTCTATGAGATTCTCAAATCGGTAGTCAGTTCAAATCACTAACTCCCAGGGATTCTTTTTGGCAATTTATTGCTGTAGCTTTCACATTGATCATGCCATAATGCTGGATACATTTCAGTTTGTGATATGAGATCTTCGGTGTTGATTCTATCAACTATTTATTTAGCATTCATTTTGTCTAATCGCCTAAAAACTATTTACACGAACGTCGCAGATAACTGAATACCTGACAATGGAATCGGAATGTGAACGCTTCCATTTGAACCGATGCCCTTTAGTGAGGATCACGACGAGCCACCAGAATCTGCCGAAGATTCTCGTAGCCATAGCAAATGCCTAAGCATTTAAGAAGCGTGTGGTAGCACAGCAAAATTCTTTAGAATCGCAGTGTGAAAAGGTCCCATCTAAATGTATACATTGAAGTACTGCGCTTCTAGAATCGGATTCTGGAATGCGATTCCGGAATCGTAGTGTGAAAGAGCCCTAATACTTTCATTTGCTTCTCTGCGCCTTATCATTCAGTCGTTATCACTCGTTTGTGTATCTTTTGTTTTTACGTGTCTCCGATATTATATCTTGCATACCCAACGTAAGAGGTAAGTACTGTTCTTTAACAGTTTTTTACAACTTTAACTTATTAATGGAGATTAGAAAGACTAGGTTAAAAAAGAAAAAGATTTTGCTAATTTGAAGGTAATTAAATTTGATTTTAATACTCGTTACTAAATATTATTAAATAAATCCAATTTAGTAATGACACTCCCCAGAAAAACGGAAAAGGTGAAATGATCCTCAGAAACACTTGCGAAATTAATGCAGCTTCTTCAAGAGAAAAAATCTATGCGACCAGTTGCAAAAACATTATTGGATATCCCGTTTTCAAGTGCACAGTCACGATTAAGGAAACGTATATTCTCTGAGCCAAGTCTTGGCAGACATCCTGTACTTAGTCCTGAAGTCGAAAATGAAATGGCAAAGGAAATAAAATATATGGCAAATATTTTCTACGGCTGTACTGCCATTCAGATAAGAAAAATGGTAGGGTAAAGGCACCAGTAAATGAACAACCACCAGTGAATGAACAGTTTTTTATATAAATCCCATTTTTAAGGTCTATGTGATATTCCCCTGAAAGTGTCTGTGCGCAAGATCTAGTGCTTTCTTTCTTACGCTTTGTGTTCTTTCACTTGGACGGTTCGTCCCAGTGTCAGTTTAAAAAAATGGCCGAAAATTATGTGCTGCTAAGTGACGTGTGCCGAGAGGTAATTCCTTATAAGCTAAGTTGATGCATACACTTACGATATATACACTTTTCTAAGGCTTAATTACATACAGGATTATGTTTTTTTGTTTTTTCGTCTCACATAATGTTATATTAATGTTTGCATTGAATAAACTGACATTCTAATCTATAATTATAATAAAAATTAAATGTTCATTCACTGGATGCGGAAAACCATGCTAACCTAATAAATGAACATCTGTTCATTTACTGGGGTTTTATGCTTATACACAAATTTGGAACAAAATGACGCATACACTTAATATGAAACCAGTAGTTTACCTAAACTGTATGGTCAGGCGGCTAAAATTTTATTTACCAGTAAATGAACGGGGTCATAAGGTGTTCATTCATTGGACAACTGTTCATTCGAGTCCCTATCTAACGCAAGATCTAGTGAATGAACTTTAAAATATGTTTGAAACTTGTTTTTACTTTTGATAATTTTAAAATTTTGCTGAAAGTGCAAGTTTTACAAGAAAAAATATGAACAAGTTGTACGAAAGATTCAGATATTCAGATATTCATAGGAAACCTTGGCTAATGCTTTGAATAAAATCGCAACCCGTGAAAGCAGAAAGTTTTTAATTCCCAAGTCAACACTTGCTGAAAATGAAAATACACAAAAAAGTACCTCTACAGAGAAAAATGGGACCATCATCGTTTCTGCTCCCTGAGGAGGAAAATCGTATAGAACATTGGATTTTATCCAAGGCCAAATTGAGCTTTCCTATGCACGAATCCAAGGTTCAGGATGCAGTACAGAAGATAATGAAGAGCGTATAGATCGTAAAAATTCGTTTAATGACGATCAACCCCGAAAAAAGTGGCTCAAACAATATCTATTTAAAAATGAACACTCCTTGTTTGGAAGAAGATGGTTTCTACAAAATAAACGAATTTTTCAAATTTAAGCAGTAAATAAGGGTTTGTTGTTCATTCACTGGATAAGTAGTGTTCATTTACTGAATTATACCCGTTCGTTTACTAGTGTTCTGATCCCTGAATAAATTTTTATTTTTTTCTCAATAACTGTGTCTTATTCAATATTGCTACTTAGTGGTTTAAAATAAGAAAACATGAATAATGCAATAACAAAAAATGCTTCGCACATAATGCTTATAACAATTAAAGCACGAAATTTCAAAATTCTGATATCAATTTTAAGTGCTTAATTGTTCAATCACTGGTGCCATTACCCTATATCAATATACGCAGAAATACACAGTATTAAACATAATTTTAATATTGAATCGAAAATGGTTGGTCGTGATTGGTTACATGGTTTTTTAAACAGAAAAACTGAAAAACAAAGGTAAAAAAGTTAAGAGCAAGAGGTAGAAGAAAGACGTTGAAAAAGCCAACAGGAAAGTATTTCAAGAAAAAATGAAACTTCTGAGTCAGATATTGATTCTGTTGATATTTGTGATGACGACGAACTTGACGATATGGAAGACACCGGCAGCAAATGCATTATCTGCGATGAATTTGGCCAAGATAATGAAATGTGGTATAGATGCACCTTATGCGGCCTGTGGGTTCATTCAGAATGCAGTGGATGGGATTCATCCGACGGTTATGTTATAGATGTGACAACTGTTTTATGCCTTAGACCGCAATTGTCCGCAATCTCACTATTATTATGGTCTCTTTTCATGACTATTATTATGGCCACCTTATGGCTCTACACCTCGGTTATTAGACCCTCTTTTCTATATGCGTCGATTGTATGGTGGCCAGGCGTCCGGCAGGCTAACATCAAGCAACGGCTAAATCATCTGTCCCTGTGCCTGCCTCATGATCAAGAGACACAGATATCTGAGTGCAGCATTTCTCCTGCCCCAGGACATTAGAGAGCTTTCCCTGGAACAGGTATTGGCCTATGCGCATAGCACGGATCTCTTCCAATAGCTCTGGACTGGCGGCAGGCACAATGAGTCGAAAGACCTGAGTGCTGCGGATAACCGCGCCGCCTTCCAACAACAACAACAACAACAACATAATATACTGTTCTTTAAAATCTATGTATATGGAACCAACTGATAAAACTATTACAGAATACATATAGGTAAAGATTAAAAAAATAAGAAATACTAGAAGTTTTTCGAAGGTTCATATAAAAACGCTTTCAACTCTGCAAAATATAATTCATATTCCATAAGAAACCTCGAAAATATTGTTTTCATATGTAAGTACGTACATAAGGAAGAAATAAATCTGATTGGTCAATTGGTCATGTTCAAAATATCAACTTTGATATGTATAATCATAAAAGAATTTCTAAAACACCTTGCGAAAACAAACAAATGCCTGTGAAGTGTTTTTCACATTACAATTATATTAAACTGAATTCGTTATTCCAAAGGAGGTACTTCTCGAGTAATTTTTCGTTCACAAGGGAAATTGCCACGGTGTCGCTCTAATAACGAATTGCTGCAGGTGCTGAGGAGCGTTTAGCGCTCTAATTTAAACAGCCCTTGTGGGACTAATAGAAACGATGGATGTCAACAAGGAATGCCATCACGCGCGTCGTTATGTAAAGTGGTAATGCTGCATACAGACGTAGGAATATCTACTTTTACGGTAGAACTCTGATGACTCGCCAGTTTCTTGCCATCGTGCCAATCGCTGAAAAAATGTATTAGTCCATTATTAGCTGAAACGTTTGATCACGAATAATAAAGAAAAGAAAGTTGGACATGGTAGGTATACTACAATACACAATAGTTATGCGCTTTAACAGGGTGAGAAAGGTTTGAGGAACGAGATCCGCAGTATCGAGTCAGCGACTTCAACCGAACTAGTAGCGTTATCTGATGGATACCAATGCTCTGTGGTAGCTTATGTTGTAGAATGCCTACAAAATAAAATGGAGTTTGTTATTAATAGTTCGTATAAAATATAGACACTATAAAATATAAACAACAGTGATATTTCACTAGTTCATTTCATAATTGCCTGAAGGTATTAACAACTTGAGCTATCTATAGTTGTGTATTTGTGTTTACAGGGTGCGGTAGCATAACTTCCTTTTTTAAAATGCGCGCCATTCAGTCGGTTGATGTTGTAGCGGAGCTCTATAGAGGTTTCGTTCGAGAAGCGGGACTATAAAGTTTTGTCCCGACACAGTTCAGTGTTCAGTCGCCATCATGCGTTAGAACAGTGAGGGGCGTGCTTTTGCCGTTGAGGCCTACTTTTCGAGCGGATGTTCCATGATCGCAACCTACCACGCCTTTCGGAATCGCCACCGGAAATCAATTGTTACGTGGATCAAAGGCCTTTTCATTCACCTAAAGTCACAGTGTGGTGTGCAATTTCCTCAGCTGGAATTATTGGTCCCTGGTTCTGAGGAAAATGACGCCGCAGTGACAGTGAATTCGGACTGGTATGAAAACATGATACAGGATTTTTTTTTCCATGCCTAGATGAGTTGGACTTAGGGGACATTTGGTTCAACAACAAGACGATGCAACGGCACGTACTTCAAGAGCATCGATGGCTGTTTTGAGGGAACACTTCCCAGAGCGCCTTATCTCAATTAGGGGCGATTTGGAGTGACCGGCCCGCTCTCCCGATTTGGTCCTTTGTGATTTTTTTCTATGGGGTTTTTTGAAATCCCGTGTTTATGTGAACCGTCCAAGGACCCTACAAGATTTGAGAACCAACATCCAGGAAGAAATTGCCAACATAGCGCCTACTATGCTGGCAAGAGTCATGACAAACGCCAGAAATTGGTTTACTCAGTGTATGGAGAATGAGGGACGTCACCTATTTGATTTGATCTTCAAAACTATGTAAAACAAAACTTTAGGCATGCGCCTACATTATACAAAAACAAATAAAAATGTTCTGGTTCATGCAATGGATTTTATTAAGTTTTCAAAAAAGGAAGTTATGCTGCCGCACCTTGTATTTGTGTGAAAATAATTAACTCGTTTATTTTTTCACAACTCTAACATATTGTGAATATGATTTGTTAAACATTTCAAAGACTAATCATTATTGAATTTTAATCTGTATTCATCTAGTTTCTATAAAAATAGTCAGCAATTGATATTATTATTCTACTTGTATAAACAACCATATTAAAATTTGATGTTTTAACTTACTACTGATATTATTCCTTTTATAAGAAACTGCTTGTAATCCAGATTCATATACGGAACGATTTTCTTGTTGGTAATAGACCCATTCGATTCCTCATTTTATGCGAAATTTTGAAGAATATATTTTGAAGATACGCTCTATGGTAAGGTAGAGGAACAAATTACTGAAACCTTTATTTAAGCACTTCTATGATGATAACCTTCGGGATGATTTTCTACAACATGATGGTACAAGAGAACCCCTCATGCAGCTGTTTATACTGAGACATCAAAAATTATCTTGACGGAGTCGTCTTAGCTTATCTATCAATGTTAGTCAAGCTACTTGGTATACAGACATCATCAATAAAGTGTGTAAATGTATAATGAGTCAATAAAAGGATAATTAACTATAAGTTCGAAAATATAAATTAAAGACTAATCAACTAATAACCTTTTTGATAAACAAAAACATTTTATTTGAATGAAGGAGATGACGAAAACAACTACTCCACGGCCAATGTGCCCCGACTGTAGTAGTTTATTTATTTTTACTTATTGCCCGTGGAGTAGTTGTCGGCATCTCCTTCAAATAAATAAGTAGGATTGTCTTCAGCACAGACATCAAAGGTCACTGCTGTAATGGTACCTGCGGAAAAGCAGGTTATTATCTTCTGTTAATTTGACAATAATTGTCAGACAGATAGTAGCAAAGACCCAAAGAGGGCACTACGGTGTGTTTCTCACAACTACTAACATTCATTATGCCCATTAGGCAATCACGTCCCAACATCATTCATCGAGTTCACTACCTATGGCACTCTGATGAGCGCATAATAAGCGCGAAACCGGTCAGTGTCTGGTAGTTGGTTTCGATGAATGATGTGGCGACTCCTATGGAAATGCGAAAGTAATGCAATGCCAGTCGGGTCACATTGCCAGTGGAGTAGTTGTTTTCGGCATCTCCAAATAAATAAGTAGGATTATCTTCCTCAAAGATCACTGCTGGTCGTTACACAAGCAGGTCGTTAGCTGTCTGTCTACGGTGTGTTTCTCACAACTACTAAAAAAATTTAAATTGAAGTAATTGTTGGAAATGAAATTTTGTTCAATGCACAAGTTTACCTACGCTTCTGGCGTTAATCGGTTGAATATTCTTCAACAAATCTTTGTTCGGCAATTTGCACAATATTTGAAAAACACTATTGTTTATAATATAAATTAACTAAAATTTGAAATTGGATAAGAATGTCAAGAAATTAGCATCTCATCACAATTATTATACTTATTATGTTTGAAGGCATTTGTTATGATTACATTAATTCAGGCTTATTAATTTCTTTTGCTGTTTTTCGATTTCGAAAAACGATTTCTGTTCCTGAAAGAGACAACATCTCGATTCTCATTTATTTCATTCAACTGTCGCAATAAAAGTTTAAATAGTCACAGCTGATGTCAACATCCGATATTAAATCCATTTCCTGAATCCAAGAATGACGTGACTTTTTAGTTCACAGTCCGCTGAGAATCCGTTGTTTTATCTTTTGGTAGTTGAGATATTTTTATTAAGCCCTAGCTAAAAACAAGAAAAAATAAGATATACTAGCTTGCACCTTGCCTGTACAAATATTATCTCACAGAAAAAAGCTAATAAATATTATACACAACTTTTCACTAACAAACATTATCTTTGTTTTCTTCATGAAAGCGATATTGTAAAATTAGTAAAATGTCTAAATAGATTATTTTGGCTTACTTCAAGATATATAAACAGAGTGTTCAAATTTGATCTGGAACATTTGATTGAGTTGCGCGATTTTATGATTTTGATTTCGTGATATTTTTTTGCATATGAGACTCTCCTAGGTGTACGAATTTTTCCAAAAATGATGTTAGTCATTTTTTATCGACAATCCAGTAACCCATTGTTCCACATCTCCTAAAATGCCAAATTCCATGAAGTTATCATTATCAATAACTTTGCTGCAAAATTAATATTATGTAATGATAATTTGATGAAATTTGTCAGGTCAGGAGTCATTTAGGTAAGTAGATGTCAGATTTTTTAAAACAAAATCGCTAATAGGAGTATAGGAAAAACTACTTGGAAAAAATCATAGCAGGTCATAGATTTGCAATCTAGTCACCTACAGGAGGGTCCCATATGCAAAAAAAATCATTGAAATCGTGCAACGAAGTCAAATGTTACAGGGGTATTCCAGGTCAGTTAACACACTGTACAGTGTGTCCAAAATAAGATCCTCTATCCCCTTATCTCAGAAAGTATAAAAGGTAGAGAAAAAAGTTAAATACGAAAGTTTTTTGTTTTTACCTGAATTTTTCATTTTTATAACTTTCTTGAATACAGGTTGTTCAGATTCTCTGATCCAGGCATCAACTTTCTTTTTTTAAATCGGACACCCTATACCTACTCAATTACGTTTTTGAACTCTCATTAAAATTCTTACGTTAAGAGTACCCTATATCATCATTTACCGTTATGCGGTAAGATAATTAGCTTACGGTTAAGGTTAGGTTACGGTTAGGTTAAGATATTAGCATTTAAAGGAAAAAATCTGTAAAAAACATCTGCTCAAAAAATCTCGGCAAAACAAATAAGACATCCAAAAAAAAAGGTAAATAGGGTTTATTTCGTAGACAATTAGACTCAGAAATTACTTTAATGAATCGATATTACCTGATTAATATACAGGGTGTTTTTGACAGAAGGCTCAAACATGTATATGTTTGAGCCTTATTTTGGATCTTATTTTGGACACCCTGTACATATGTCATATATATATTTAAGTACACATAACATAAGCGTGATAAATGCTTGCTTTATCTTCCAATGTGTTACTCATAATTTTAGTAACAATTATCGATTGTAGCATTTGAAAAAATCGACGCAAAAATTAAAAATCCTGCCATGTGTCCAGTTCTACCAAACACCTTACAGTTACTCAATTGTATATAATCTACTCAACCAGAAGAGTATTAGGTGTAGGTATCAAGTGGTGGTCGCACCGAAAACGAAACCGCTTGATGCAGGCAATGGAGACCCGCGATTGCCGCAGGATGAATGAACGACGAGATGCGTTGCCGCTGCAGTACGATCTAACATCACAGTGGCCCAGGTGGTCCGCAGTGGGCGGCGCCTGCGCCCTATCCTGCGTGCCCCGTGTCTCTGGCCCGGACCTCAGTGTACCAAACGCGCCGCGACGCGTCTCTCGTTGATCCCAACCCGACGACCACCCGCTTGCACCTGTTGGAACGACGCGAGGAACAATTACCGATCGCGCTGGAAGATGAAGAGTTACCAACTGCTGAAGGAGACTCTGGGGGTCCGCGGTGTCCTCGTTAACATCCAGTGCAGGAAAAAAGAACGAGTTATCCGTTTCGCGCGCAAGTAGTGCTCACACAAGAACTGTTAACAATAGTAAAGGTCAATTTTAACAAAGTTTAAATTCTTGCTCAATGTAGTTTTTTAGATAGGTAGTTTCGCAAATTTTTTCGCTACATTTTATCCAGTTATCTTCCATTTTACAATAGTTTGTAGAAAGTTTTAAAAATAAAGAGCTAAAGTTTTACCGTTTACAATAGTTCGATTTAGAGTGCAAAATATTTAGCATACCTTCCGCAGCCATAATTTAATATACTTACTATATATCCAGCTATACGTAGTGATTTGTAAAATAAATTAGTGTTGCGAGATACAGAAATGCAATCATGATGATCTTTCCGCAATGTTGCTTGGAGAGTGAAGTGTTGTGACTTCTGGTGACAATCACCAGCAGTGTTTTCAACAGGGGGGATTCTTGGAATGAGCTGCAGACATGACGATGTGGCAGAGTGGGATGGGGAGCCATGGGGGCAAGAACAATGCGTGGATGAAGCTCATGGGCATCGTCCACAAGGAGCGCCGCCACCACGACTCCGGTCCAGGCTCCACCGATCGAACACTTAGCCAGTAAGCTCCATATTATTCTCCATTCATTGAACCATGACTTTACAGGTGAAACGACAGTAATATCTGCAGTGTGTCCAAATTTTTTGGGAATTATTTTGGACACTAATAATAATCAAGTGATTAAATTGGTGACCTTAATATTTATACTACTAGGTAAAACAGTTTTAAGGAAACCCCAATTTTATGAATGCCGACATATTTTACTTAGGAATCTTCAGGACGACCAAACGCTGGTTTTCAAGTTAAGAAACAACTCATAATACATACAGTAACATTAAAACTGTAACAATTAACGTAAAACAGTCTTATGCACATGTGTATAAGGGCAAGATTGTTGCATGTTTGTGCAATATATTGTGCACTGTTCTAAACAATAATGTGTTTTTTATTACTTGGACAACCAATTTTTGGTTGTCCTGATGTCTATATAAAATACACGAAACGTCGAGAGAAAATTTAAGTCTTCTTAAAATAAGTTGATTGACGAAGCCATTACTAAGTGGTAATTTAACATCTTGTAGAAGAATGAAACACGCTTCTATATATAGTTTACCACTATATTTTTTACAAAATGTGTGACTGCAGATTCGACTTACAAAGTCATTTTCAGACAATGGTACAACGTAAAATGAACTACAAACGGCAAATTATCTAAATATGCATCTACTGCCAGGTAAAAAGAGAAAAAATATATACTGAATAGAACAAAAAGAAAAATATACCTATGCAACAATAACATACTGTAGAAAATTAATACAGAGCATAGTCTGTATTATATCTAAACACAATATAAAAATGACCTTTAAACCACAAAATAAGCTATCAAAATATTCTATATAACGCTAAAGATGTTACCGACAACTACTCTAAATCTGGAGTATGTATGTTAAAATATGCAAAACGTAATAGTGTCTATACATATTAGACACTTAGACAGAGTGGTAGGAATTTTAAAATACGATACATACCTTGAGCATTTTAGGTCATTTAGATTACAAAAAAATGATTCCTCTTTCGCAAGCCACTGCATAGAAAATAATCATAAGTTTCCTGAATTAAATAGCGTAGAAATCTTACATGGTTTCATAAAAGGTCGTAAATTAGATATATTAGAATCCCCAGAAATTCACAAATGTCAGTAATAATTTCAATATATTAAATGATAAGTTAGATCTTATATACTCACCCTGATATGCATCTGGGAAACCCTGTATATCTCCTAATACTGTACAAATTATTTTATTTTATTGTTCTGGAAACTGTAAAACATAGATATATATTTAGATAATTTTCCGTTTGTAATTGATTCTATACATTGAATGATTGTTTGAAAATTACTTTTAAGTCGTTTCATTACTTAAGTAGAAGTATGTTTCATTGTTCTTCTTAGAATGTTTTTGGCCTAATTCCCACCATTGACTAGGTAATAATATAAATTTAAACCTAAATAAGTTATGAAGTAGGTAGTGGCGTTCGAAATATTTCTGGAAAACTTAGAAACTGGTATATATTGACATTTGAGGACTTATATACCTACCACTACACCAGGAGTCAATTATCCCAATCTAAGATATCGAACAGTTATTTTACATAAAATATTCTTGAAATTATAAATATATTTTTAATCAAAATTTAAACATAGTATGTTTACACGCAGGTATAGTACTTTTTTACTTATATTTGCATTGCTTTATATTTTTATTAGAAATATAGGCGCTAAAATATTTTCCGGATAAAAAAATATTATGCAGACATTTTGAATATCTCCATAACATTTCCATTTCAAGTATCACATTTTCAAAAATTGTCGTTTTGTTGAGGTTAAGGAATTTTCTTCCATCTAGACATAAGTTCTCTGACTTCTTTCTGACATAAGTAACTTCAATTTTCGGCACTTTGGATTAAACAGGAAATAAGTGTATTATTTCCACGGAAAGTGTAACCTTATTCCCTTTAACAAGTTGTTGTTAGTATATATTATTGTTTTTGTATACAGTTGTAGCACTAAAACTAAGCACTGAAATAAATCCCGGGACCTAAACAAAAATCTAGGGTAAATATAAAATATATCCCAATTGATTATTATTAAATTTAGTAAAAAATTAAACAAATTTATAGGCATTTGAACAACTATTTCTTAGTAAAAAAAAAACGTACAGAATTAACACTTGAAGTATCTAAAACAGCTAATGACTGCTTCTTGTAATTGGTATGTATTTAATTTAGCAAATTAAAATTTGATAAATATATTTTGCGGGTTTTTTTTTAAACAGAACATTTGAGATTTCTATAGATGCATTGAAAACTGCAGTAATATTATATTATGCATGCATCATTGTCGTTTAAATATCAAGGTTGTCGCATCTCTAACAAAAAAGGATTTTTCACTTTAGGTGTAACGGAAAATGTCAGAGCAACGCTGATTGGGACCAAATGAGTTTCCGCTACATTGAATTGCATCAGCGGGAACTGCATCGTAGTATCTATATCTAAATAATACCTGGCAAAAGTTACAGTTTATTATTAAGTGCAGCATTTAGCAGTGAACGCTCATATAAAAAAAATAGATAATAGTAATTTACTGCCATAGTCGAACTTTTCAAAAAAGTTCACAAACAAAAATGTTTATAATCTGACGTTTATTAACATACTTACAGGATGTGAAACTAGTTAACAGAAGATGTAAAATATGTTGTTTGAATTTGAATTTGTCATATTTTATATCACCTCCGTTTCTAGCAAAAAAAAAATAGATATCAACTTTCTTACCTTAAAACAACTTGTATATTTCTTCATACGTTGACAAAACGTAACATAAGAGAGTTGTATACAAAAAATATTAGTGTGATATTAGGGCAAAGAGTTCGATAAAAAGTACGAAGGCTCCATAGCGTAGCAACTTACGGATGTTCTCTTTTTAACACATTACGTTTATGATCCATTTATTTGTAAATGTCCCCTTAAGGGTCCATTCTCTGTAGATTTGACAGGCATGAATGCGGGGTCATATTGAGAGGATGGGTAGCTGTTGGGTGGAGACTTATATATACCCACTATCGAATTATTAAGATTTCGGAGGTGCACGTAAAGCCGAAGTAAAAAGGCACATGGAAATAAAGTTAGCCCTGATTACAAGGGTACCGGATTTGTCTTATACTTGCAACAAAATTTCTTTTTATTGTTATAAATTATATATCACCGGAAAGATCAAAAGATAAACTAGATCCCTATAGTAGCAAATTTTTGTTTAATACATATATTTTAGAGAAAATAATTTTTGAAAATAGGCTATTTTAGTACAAGATTGTTTGCCTGGAATTTTAAAAACAAAGAGAAATACCAAAAATTACTACTATAGGGACTTAGATTAAAGTCTTCTCTTTCAATACTTTTTTACTAAAAGTCGCTATCTTTTATAGTTTTTTTATAATTAGACACGAGACGAACGTCGATTTAGGGCTTATTTAGACCTAGTGAATGGACTCTCAGATAAGTATATAAAACCCTATACCAATGTATTCGTGAAAGTATATAATAAAGCTTGATAGAATTCTCTAATTTATATTCCACTTTAAAATAAGAAAGTTGTTCTCTACTTCCGATAGAAGTGGAAATAACAAAATGTGGCCATTAATTTGACCCTATTGAAACCGAAATTTCAATTACGTATCTAACTGTCAACTCGTCGCTACCACCCTGTGTATAGAAGGCCCGGAAAAGTCAAAACTGCGAAATAAGCATATATATTTATTGAAAATGGCGAATTTCTAATTTACAAACATAGAACCCATTCTGTTTGTAATAACGATGCGATTATCTTTCTAAGTATACTTAGTTGCCTTATTCTTTCTATAGAGCTACAAAGCGGAAGAAAAGCAGCCAATGACTCACCATTGACTGTGACAACCAAGCAGTGTTAGGTAAACTCCAAATTGATATAAGATTACTTGTGTATTGAGATCAGGGCTAGCAGTCAAAACAAGCTACATCGAAGAAACATGGAGGCTGACGATACAGCCCGAGCAGGCGCGCTCAAGGCTATTGAAGGCCCTGGATTCCTGCAGTGATGATTAGTGCATTGTATAATGACGCTATTTCATAAGGAGAAAATATATCCCAAGAATGGTAGTGCAAAATCCTTGAATAGAACGGGACAAGAAGTTCGTAAGAGGATCGCGGACTAAGAGAATGGCCAATAACGATTAAGTTCATTATAGGGCTTGCTAATCGGACACGTTATACCTGGCTAGCACATGAGTGTCATTGGTTTGAAGAAAATATTGTATATAAAGAGCATTGTACGAAAATAATGTAAAATAGCCTTGTGTAGCAACCAATGTACAGAGTGTCCAAAATAAGATCCCCTTATCTCAGAAAGTATAAAAGGTAGAGAAAAAAGTTAAATACGAAAGTTGTTTGTTTTTACCTGAATTTTTCATTTTTATAACTTTCTTGAATACAGGTTGTTCAGTTTCTCTGATCCAGGCATCAACTTTCTTTTTTTAAATGGGATACCCTATATTCAATTACGTTTCTGAACTCTCCTTAAAATTCTAGGTCAACATTGTTAAGAGTACCTACTTTATACCTATCATTTACCGTTACTAAGATATTAGCATTTAAAGAAAAAAATCTTTAAAAAACAGCTGCTCAAAAAATCTCGGCAAAACAAATAAGACATCCAAAAAAAGGTAAATAGGATTTATTTCGTAAACAATTAGACTCAGAAATTACTTCTATGAATCGATATTACCTGATTAATATACAGGGTGTTTTTGACAGATGGCTCAAACATGTATATGTTAAAACTCCAGAAAATCGAAAATCTCTTATGGAACACCCTGTGTATTATTATATTTTTGGATTCTCTATTAAATTTTAACCTTACTCTATATAAAGTTCCCTATTCTTATTTTGCTTAGTTTTCAAGATATTGACGAAAATGTTTGGTGGGCTATTTATAAGAGACACATTTTAGGCCCTGTCTTTCTTGGACAATATTTAAATGGTCCCAGGTACCTTAGGTAAAATATCAGGTAATGGCATTCATTACAAACTTGTATTTTACCTTGCCCATGCCACAATACTGCAGTTGTAAAGAATTTTATTAAGAACTATTTTGTGGAATGGATAGGGTCGAACGGGAATATCCCATGGCCGCCGAGAATCCCAGATTTAACTCCACTTGATAACTTTTTATGGGATACATTGAAAGCCTGAGCTTATCAAATTCAGAGTAATAATGTTGATGATTTAAAGATTAAAATCAGGATGGAAATTGAAGCGCTCAATCAAAGTGATTGCGCTGTAAGAAAACTAGCAGTTATTATATACACAACATGCATAGCTGAAAATTGAGGACATATAGGACACTTGATTTAATTTATTATTTTTATTGTTATTTGTTGATTATTGTTAGTTATTTGTGGTTCAAGTTACAAACAGATTTGTTTATATTAGTTTTTAATAAAATAATGTATTCTTAATCAGTATTAAGGCACACTAACTATAATATACCAAATAATAGTAGATATATTTTTAATATAGTCGATAATGATTAATAGCTGACATTTTTTCCACATTTTCGTCAATATCTTGAAAACTAGGCAAAATAAGAATAGGGAACGTTATATAGAGTAAGGTTAAAATTTAATAGAGAATCCAAAAATATAATAATACACAGGGTGTTCCATAAGAGATTTTCGATTTTCTGGAGTTTTAACATATACATGTTTGAGTCATCTGTCAAAAACACCCTGTATATTAATCAGATAATATCGATCCATAGAAGTAATTTCTGAGTCTAATTGTCTACGAAATAAACCCTATTTAGCTTTTTTTGGATGTCTTATTTGTTTTGCCGAGATTTTTTGAGCAGGTGTTTTTTTACAGATTTTTTTCTTTAAATGCTAACGGTATCTTCGTAACGGTAAATGATAGGTATAGGGTACTCTTAGCAATGTCGACCTAGAATTTTAAGGAGAGTTCAAAAACGTAATTGAATATAAGGTGTCCCATTTAAAAAAAGAAAGTTGATGCCTGGATCAGAGAAACTGAACAACCTGTACTCAAGAAAGTTATAAAAATGAAAAATTCAGGTTAAAACAAAAAACTTTCGTATTTAACATTTTTCTCTACCTTTTATACTTTCTGAGATAAGGGGATAGAGGATCTTATTTTGGACACCCGTACATGTATTGTGTAAGTGCAAAGGCCTACAAAATTCCGACGTTGCGGAATATTAGTTTTCTAAAATTTGGGAGCTAAAACCAAAAGCTACGCGGATAAGCTATTGTCAAGACATTATTAGGCGCTACAAGCTGAATAGTGAGCACCAAATATTTATATCGAGAACCACAGTAGTAGGTAGATCTGGGGAAGATCGCCAGATCGAGGTGGAATAGGTCCTGAAAATGATTCCTGAAAATGTAGGTATGTCGAAATAATCGAAAAATTGATTCACAGTGTTTTAATTAGATTCATGCCTGAGGTTTTCAAAGGATTAATATACGATAACTTTGTATAGATGTAGTTATCGATGAAAAAAGCATGTGCAAAAAGAAAATATTTAACTATTTAGTGTGTGTGTGTGTGTGGAACGGACCTAGTCACTGCAATATTAAATTATTTAAGCCACTGCCGTAATAATTTTTTCATACATTCGCTTCAAGGAGGTCGATAAAGGAGTTGAAGTAGAGGCGAAGGTACTGTGTATTTGCCTTGAAGGAATATAATGTACGCATCTTGTTATTTTTGCATTTTGTACGCATGTAGATAAATAACATTGCGTGGCAACAGTGAAATTGAAAATTGAATATATTAAGAAACTGATTATTAAAATATAAAGTACCTACTACAAAGATATACAGAAAAGTTGTAGATATATACGTAGTTTTGAAGTTTATAGATTTAGTACTTAGGTACTATCTATTACGAGACCTATTACCTTACCACTTATTACCTAATAAATATCTGATAATAATCATATAATGTGATGATAGGATTTTTAGAAGTAATGAATATTCATTTATTATGGTAGAGGTTAAAAAATAATTTTATACACCAGTGAAAAGTTTTAATTCTCGTTTTAAAATCTTAGTGGGTAGTTGAAGGTACTATAGGCAGAATGCATGGCGATAGAATAAATAATTATTATTGTTTATTCTGCTCTGCTAGTTCTGCCTTGTGTCGTCTTGTTTGTTCTGCACACGGTAAAAGTAGAAATGGGCGAAAACGAATTTGAAGAAAGAAAACTTCCTTTAGACGTGGAAGAAAATGCATTAGAGACCGTGAGAAAACTATTGCCCCAAACATGGCGGCTGATATACAAAAAATAATATATATGTTTCCAAAAGTGAAAAAATGCAAATAATATCAATAGTGAGTGAAAAGGTAGTTCTGGCATATTTTTTGCAGAAGTCAAAGAAAGTAAAGGCGTCAGTGAACGTTGCTGGTATATGAAAATTCTGAGATCTCAAATAGCTTCCTAATGTTTTCAGATACAGCAAACTGATTACATTACTAAAAAAAATAACTAGCGGTTGCAAATCTAAAAAGTTGAAAGCCTTAGAACCAGTCATGAGATTTTTAAGAGATGCTTCAAACGACGACTGTCTGTTTCTGAAGGTGAAACTTTTAGAAATATTTTCTTCAATAATTTAGTAACTTAGATTTTATATTACAGATATACAATACAATAGATTTTAGATTACAGATATTACAAACCCATTGCTGCAATAGCAGCAATGGGTTTGTTTGGGGCGTAACGATCCAATGAATTATACAAGTTAGAAACTTCTAATGATGATGATCAAAAATCGATCAAAATCGTCTCTCTTATTGATACCAAAACTCAGCAAGATCAGTTGTTGTTTTGCATTAGCGATAAAGAATGTGGAGTGAGTGTTTTGGGTATTATCAGAAAATACGTCGATACGTCCTAAAAGTGGGTCTCACCGGAAGTTCTCTATCAACTATCGAAATAAAATGTGTACCATACAACCTGTAGAAATAAATAGCTTGTATAATATTTATTCCCAAGGAAATTGTACGATTATTTGAAGTTACCGGTTATTGCATGAAAACATTTCGGTTCCAAGAATAAAAATTTCTGAAAATATTAATTGTATGATTAAAGTTAATATTAAATCAAATGAGAATGAAAATTAAAAATAAGTTGTAGGTATATAATAAATAACAATAAAAAAATGAAAGTAGTTTATCTGCCCTTGCTGCTAAACTATTACTTTATCTACCTTTGCGATTAAAATGTTACCTTGATCTGTTGAGCTGTATAAAGCAAACTTTAGCATTTGCTATAAAATAAATTATATTTCTGCACTTAGAATATGAGTACTTAAATATATGCAAATAGGTCTTATGAAGCGAAATGAATGGAAATTTCTCAATTGACACTGAAAGTCAAACATCTTTAAATGAATTATGAAAATTATCTAACACGTGGAAAGATTTATATGTAACATATGGAGCAATATTAAAACAAGCTATAAATATTACAAGTATTTATTATATTAATTTTAGTATTCTACATAATTTTTATGGTAAGGTTTCTAAAGATATAGGTATGTCAGTGTTTAATTCAGTATAGGAAATAAACTACAACAACTTTAGGCAATCCAAACGACAAAATAGAAATTAAGGAAAATTCGAGGATTTAGGAAATTAGCTGTAAAGACTGGAATCAAAACTATGTTGGACAAACTAGAAGGTCAATTCAAATTAGACACAAGGAACATATGGCTCATCTCAAATATGGTAGAACAGATAAGCTTAGTGTCGCGCAACATGCGTTTGAGAACAAACAAAATAGGTGGTAGCAATTTAAGACTAATTAGGAATGTAACAAAATTCCAGATAGCTAGATGCTTTTAAGAGTTTGGAACTTGCAAAGTGTAAAAATAGTATGAATGGTGACAGAGGGCCAAACCCATACAGCCCGCTTCATTGGACGTTGCAACGATTCACTGAACCGTAGCAATAGTTTAGGTGTAAATAGGACACAGTCTTGGCATAGGTTTAGTTTTAATCACCTTTAGATGATGCCAACTTGGTTGTAGAAACGCGCATCTAGTGCAGTATAGTGTTTGGGTGTTATATGGAAAACTACGTTAGTGTTATCTTCACACCAAAGGTTTAAACTCCTTTCAGTATAATGTTTAGAGGAATATTATTAACTACTTAAGAACGTTAAAATCATAAAGTCCTCAAGGAACCATTTTTTTAGCCAAATTCAAAACCTAAAACCTATTTTGGTAGATTTTTTTATTTCTATTATGTAATATCGACCCATTGTACGCAATTAAGGGACGTCTACGCGAAGTTACCCATGTCAGAAGAGGAGCAACTCCCAATATGGAATTTTGTCGAACCCCCACTTTTGTACTAGGGTAGGAATCTTGTAATTGCCATAATATTATAAACAATTGAATTGCCATCATCTTATAGACAAGGGACCTCCGGCGTTACATCCTATCCGAGAGGTGGCAAATCTTCTACATATACCTCGCCTAAGTTTGTATAGCACCTGTGAATTAACCTACGTAGTATAAGGTGCGGGCAGACATTGCGGGTTTTCTTGTACGGTCACTCATCCAAGTAGTAACGTTGCTTAGCCTTAATATCATGGTAAGTTGGCTACCGTTGCTTGTTCTTTATTTTCGGTAGGAGAGACAATCTTCTAAATAAAGTACACATCATCTGGAAAACAATTCAAAACCTCTGTGATCATTATACATTTAAAAAAATATGTATACAAAACCATAAAGAAAAAGTACCGTTACAATGATGATTCATTACAATCATTAAATAGTTAACTAATAAAAGATTGTGTGTGAAGATAAACTGACACTTTTAATCACAATTAGTGCGGCTTTACTTTTACTTTGTTAATTATACGATACTTTATAAAAATTAAACTAATGAAACTGAAAAACAAAAGAAAATAAACTGCCTCCTCATACGTATAAGTTCGAAACTGATATTTTTGAATATTACTTTTATTTCAATAAAAAATAAAATTCCCCTGTTTAGAGAGGATCTAATTATTGGCAATGAAGCTTCTGTCTTATTTAATCAAGTAAAAAATATGATATTAGTAGGTACTATAACAAAAATTTTAAATGTGCGTATCGGTTGTTCAAACATAAACGTTTAAAATGTCATCAATAACAAGCCATAAAATTGTTATGGTGAATATAAAATGACTGAAAATAATATACGCACGGTAATATTTGTCCCGGTTTAGATATCGACATAATAACCTACTAATGAGATGGATTTATAGCATGAAATCAGTTCGTCATTAAAATCCAAATATTATTTGGATAGGGAATGTAATGGCTTACTGGGTGTAAAAAAATACAGCCTCTTTAATGAATTGATTGAAACCATCAATAAGATGGTGCAGGAAGCACATTCCTTAAGATTTGTTGAAAACGTAATTTTTTAAATAAAATTTTGACATTTCACTATTAGAAATAGAAAATAATAGTACCTACCTATACAGATTTATACAGATGCAATGCAGTGATTCTGGTTCAATGGAAAGTCTATTAACTTTCTACAGTGTTATTCAGAACTTATCCATAATAAAATTTGGGGATGTTCAACATACATGTAGAAATGTGGTAGTGCAAAAAAAAATTTTTTTGGCGGCTTCTGAAAACTATTTAAAAATTTTTCATTGCACGCCGCTGGATACTGGTCCACTGTAATGGAGTGACCTTGGGACTGACAATGCAAACTGGCTAGCACGAAAAAAACTTCGGAAGTTCTGAGAGTATACCGACACCCGACGCAAAAAAGATTTGCAGCGTTTTTACTTTAAAATAAACTTAAAGATAGATAGATGTGACCAAAGTGACGTGTCTTTAAAATGAATAAAATTTTGTTACACTAATTTTGAAGAATTGCGCTACTTGATTACTAGGTATTAGAAACATGAAATTTATGAAAAAATTGCACATACCTTGTTACAAAAACTGTTCGAAATAATATTCCTCGACTTGTACACAGTTTTGGGCACGCCTTATCCAATTTTGCCGCACTAAACCGAATGTTCCTCCTGGTTGCTAATCTTGTAAACGCAAATTATTAAGTAAATTGGGGATTTTCAGCATTTTGCTGCAACAACCACTCACAAAACCTAACTCGTAATTGATAATCCACTGGTAACAGTTCATTAACTCAGCATTACTGTACACATGAGCCATTTTGAAAATTTTACAGTTTAACACTCCTACGATAAATAAAACACCGGCACTGAGAGAAGACACAGATAGACTGATGACGATGACTGAATAGACAATAGAGATATTATCTCTACTCCAACTCTATTCGCTCGGTCATAACCAGTCATTCGAGGTACAGAAACGTGTTTACTTTTTTTTTACCACATTAGGAATATGGTAGGTATATCAGATGTTGAAGTACAGTTGCCCATCTACGTAGTCCTTTATAATGGTATACCTTTAAACATTGTTTACGGGAAATCCTAAGACTTTTATTATAAATTTTTTTGGTGATATCGATTTCTTATTTAAGGATGCACATATCCTCAAAGTTTTAGAGATAAGTTCTGAATAACCCTGTATACATAATTCTCATTAGAAGTTTTTAATCTAATGGTTATATTCCGTTAAAATGAAATAAAAAGAGTGGCTTTTGCGCCCTTGGCACAAAAACACGAAATTAATCATAATCGTGGGTTGGGTAAATTAATTATAATGACCTATCTTACGCTCATAGTTAAAGTGTCTGGTCCAGATTAAGGGATTGAATTGGGGTCATTTAGAGGGCATGGAATGAGTCAGCGTTTCTATAATGACTAACTTGCTATATTTTGTTTCTCGTTTCAATGATGAAGGAGAGAAAGTGATAAAATACTCAAAGCAGTTCAATTGCTGGGGGTACCTACTTAAAGTTGAAAATAAAAAACTATATAGAACTTGGCACTTATATATAACTTTTATCCTTTAAAAATAGTTAGTGTATTCTTTAAATATTTGGGTGCTTATAGGGATATTCATATGTGTGTGGTTATCATGGTACTCCCTCTTTATCAGAAAAACTATCTATTTGTCAAAGATCGCACTTAGAAAGTTTTACCGTCTATTTTTAGTTAAAAAATTTTCTTTACATAAACCTGGTTTATGTTCAAAATATGTCAATAAACATTAAATTAGGCATTTCCATTTAAAGATGCTAATATGCATGAATTATTGTACCAGAATACTATATAATATTTCAGATTTATACAGAATAATGGTGTCACCAATACAGGAGTATAATATAATTTATTTATTAATTGAGTTATATTTTATTGTAATAAAACTGCGAACAGAATGAACAAAATTGATGATGAGAGAATTAAATTGATTCGGCTTTACTTTGCCAGACTGATAGGATACATCTAAGCTCGTTCCTTTATTTTACCTAATGCTGTGTGAAATATCAGAAATCCGTGCGTTTTCTTGAGGTTTGTGACAAGGATTTTCTCGTAAAATTTAGACCGATGACTCCGAAGGATGTCATTGTGCTTACCTATTTTGTTATTATGCCTTTTCCACTAAACTGTTAAATACAGAGTGATTCATCAAAAATGTTCCCCCTATAACTTAACTGTTTCTGAACTTATTCCAAAATTTTAAAAACCTCGTAAAATGATTCTTCTCGAAGATTTTAGACGTCATAATGAAGACCCCGTCACCTCCAAATCAAATTATATGCAGGGTGATGCTTGACTTTTAAATGGAACATCTTTTATATTTTTACATTTTCTGTTAGAGGTTTTACTCATTCACTGATATAAGAGTCGATGGGTCTATCTTGTATAGTAACTGAGATATGTGGAAATGATTCAGTATACTGTAACTTGGCCATTTGAGGACTGGATCGAAAATTACAAAAACTTTGTAAAATCATTCTTCTGGAAGATTTTAAACGACATATTGATAAAACTGTCAGCTTCAAATTCAATGATATACAGGGTGATGTTGGATTTTTTTAAATGAAGCACCCTTTATCTGAACAAGACGGATATATGAAATCATATATCTTCGAAATTAGAAGCATGTGAGGAATTTGATTTTCAATTTAGATTCAGGGTATTGAATTTAAAAAATATAACATCACCCTTTACAAACAAATTGGACTTAGAGGTGCCGGAGGTGAATTAGCCCATTATCATTAGCCCATATCTCCCTTATGATCAAAGATATACACATCGATCAGTGCATTCGTGGAAAAACGCTCTAACTAAAAATATACAGGGTGTTCAATTTAAAATATCAAGCATGACTGTATATACCTACTTGGATTTGATGCTGACGGTTTTTTTCAGTATGGCGGCTGAAAAATCTTCAACAAGAATGATTTTACGTGGTTTTTAAAATTTTGGAATCGGTCCAGAAATACTCAAATTATGGGGGGGGGAGGAGGCATTTTTGGTGCATCACTCTGAACTTCTTCACTGTCTATATTCAAAAATCATTTATTTTCAAAAGGAAAACACGTTACTTATTGCCGCATACATTTTTCCAAAAAGATATATGTAGATGAAGTGTTTACCAATAAACGCCAAAAGTCCATCTGAAGTCTCTAACAGCGGTCGGCATATCAATTTCATCTGAAATCATACGATAAAAATTTGAACCATCTGAACCAGAGACGACATGGTCTCTGCAATGAAAACACCGGACTTTAGAATGATGTAATAATTGACGCTCCCCCCAACTACTCTATAAGTCGTAGTCGTCTCAACTCAAAAGTCTTAAATGACTGTCACATATTTTTGGATAGTTTATGAAAGATACTTTTTGGGAATATCACATCAAAGTCTATTTGGTTTTGTTGTTTTCCATTAATCAAAACTAAAGAACCGAGTTAAACACTCAGCAATTTTAGTTTTTAGTATCTTTCACACTCTGAATAAGCTTTCACAGTGTTGTTATTACCGTAAAAACTTACGTCTAGTTTATAATGAATGTTAACTTACGTTATACCGATACGGTGGCTCAGAGTTTAGTGCCCAGATCACTTAAACTAGAGGTTGTGGGTTCAATTCCACATTACTCCGGATAAGTATAAACTTAAATTATAAACTCGTTAGTATATTAAGGTTTGTTTACAGGGCAACCAACCTGGCTATTATTTACTCTGTAAACGTTAAAAGTTTATACAGAAAGAATATGTAACCGTTTATTGTATAATAATGGTAGGGAGTAAGATATTAAGTTATAAGCAGTTATCTTCAAAAGTCGCGACTTGCGACTTTTTTGATACCACCAAACAAGTATATTATACAGTGTGTCCAAGATAAGGATGGGATAGCATTGGGATCTTGGAAACGGTAAGAGATACAAAGTTGGTTAAATTATGAAAAAGTTGAGCAGTTTGAATACCTTTTACATGGACTTTTGCAAAAATAAGTTATCTTTTTTTGATATCGAAATATTTGGAAAAACATTTTTTTTGCGATATTTGTTTTTATTTATTTTTGGCGTTATTTTAACAGCTATCAAAAAATAAAAAATACTTTTCCATTGTCACTTTGAGCTTAACAAGATGACATTCACCAAGTTTTTGTCTGAGGTTTCGTTTCCGAGAAACCATCATCAACTTCTTTTTTTTAAATACGGCCCTGTATTTTTAAATAGAAATTTTGATACCATTTTTTATTCTCAATTCAATGATGTATCACAAGTAATTTAATGGTTTAATTACGTTTTTAGCTTGTTTTTGCCACCATTAAAAATTACTCCTGAGTTTATAACAAATAAACAAGTAAAATAATTTATTTATCTTAATTATTTATTAGCATGTTAATTACAAAAGATGTTCGAACAAAAGACCATTATTTTCTAACACCGTTTAACTGTAGCTTCCAAACAAAGTCCATCTGGCGTAATAGTTTGAAATGCTTCTAGTATCAATTCGCGTAATTCTTCCTCTGTTTGAAAATTACGTTGGTATACCTACATAGTTTTTTATGTAGCCCCATATTAATATTATTTTACTTGTTTATTTGTTATAAACTCAGGAGGCTTTTCCTCGTTAATTTTTAATGGTGTCAAAAACAAGCTAAAACATCATTGAATTGAGAATAAAAATGGTATCAAAATTTCTATTTAAAAATACAGGGCCGTATTTAAAAAAAAGAAGTTGACGATGGTTTCTCGGAAACGAAACGTCGGACAAAAACTTGGTGAATGTCATCGTGTTAAGCTCAAAAAGTGACAATGGAAAAGTATTTTTTATTTTTTGATAGCTATTAAAATAACGCCAGAAATAAGTAAAAACAAATATCGCAAAAAAAATGTTTTTCCAAATATTTCGAAATAAAAAAAGATAACTTATTTTTGAAAAGTCCATGTAAAAGGTATTCAAACTGCTCAACTTTTTCATAATTTAACCAACTTTGTATCTCTTACCGTTTCCAAGATCCCAATGCTATCCCATCCTTATCTTGGACACACTGTATATTACATAGTCCTGTATTTTATTATGATGTCCTGTATTAGTGGGTCCAACAAAAATATACATTTTTTTTTGTCCGACTGTCTCAACAATTATTACTCAATATGGAAGCGCAAAATTACAATTTTTTTAAGGTGAAAAAATATACTTTTTCACAGATAAAAGAACATATTACTTAACTTATTAAAAATTTAACATAACATACAACATCATTTCCTATCAAAATAATAATTAATTGTAAAGTTGGAACAATTATTTCCTATTCATTGTAGATTATTTGGGAATATACCACCAATAAAAATAATAGAAAAACATGAAACTAGGAGTATCCACAATAAACATTGAAAATTTGCCTTTAAAAACCACTGTATAGTACCTATGCAATAAAAATAAATGTATGACAAATTAACTAAATTTCATCAGCAAATTTAAAATTTTATCAAATTTTTAGTTTCATACAAAATTCTGTAATATTACAAATAATGATATTTTGAATTATCTCTAAATAAACAATAAAATAAAATTTAAAAGAAATTAAACACTTAACTAACTTTGTTCCAATCGTTTCTATTTTCCTTCCATTTTATTGTTAATAAGTAATTATTTCCTATATTTAACCTTTCCAAGAAGACATTTCAGGTGACATACTAGACATATTGTTGGATATTTGTCTTGATTAGAAAAAGTGAAAATGTCAATTTGATTAAGGTCAAAGTAAAATTGTATTAGAGATGTCTGTTTTATTATTCAAACTATCCTCTATATATCCTTTCGCCAAGGTGGTAAATTTCCAAACGCCGTGACATTTAATAGAAGTTATGTCGTTCCTTGAATTAGCCAAAAGATAGCAGAGCTTTTACTCAAGCAATGGCCCATATAGTTCTTTCACATTCCTTTTCCAAGCATGGTTCGTTCAAACTGGGTGTCTCTCCTATTTTATTTACACCAACATGTTAATTAACAGATTTTCCGTTGGTATATTTCATAAACACTAAACGACTCGTGATATAGAGCGAATGTAAAGCTATAAACATATTTTCGATATATCTAAATGTATTTAAAATTAGAAGTAATAAAGTTCTTTCACAATAAGTTTTCGAATAAGGTACTTTAAAAACCGGTATATTTCCCAAATCTCCAATACTCTTTTACAATAGACTATGCAAACATTGTGTTCTATTTATACTATACAGATTAACTAAAAAATATTTAGCCGAAATCTAAAGAGGAACGAAGCGATGTAGGTAACAATGTGATAAACAGAGAGTCCTCAGCGAATGGGTGAAAGGCATGCATATTGTGGTAGACGTAGAGTCACCGCCCAGCTAAGTGCAAGGGTACGCTCGCTCTCTTGACAGGAACGGTTTGCGCCGATCCACGCGCGCCGCTTCTTAGCCCCGCCTTTGAGAAGAGAACAGCACAGTGGCGAGCGTTTCGAACCGAAATAGGAAAATCACCTCGTGTTGATTATCGATTAAGCCAGCGATGTAGTTGTTATTGCGAATTTATTTTGAGTGTAATGTTTTGTGTTTATTTATTGTGCTTTTTTTTGTTTTGTTTTCTATAGCGTTCCTTTTTTCATTAGTGATAATAAGTGATAGAAAAACAGGAAACGTATGTGCAACTAAAAACTGCAATAATAAAAGCTATAATTGTAATAAGAGCTTTTTTACCTTTCCTAAACAACCCGATCGGTAAGTAGATAAAAATGCGTTATACATAAATGTAATTTAGTATCTAAGTTAACTTAATTTAGGAAATTCATTCATAGACAGCCAATAATATGGTTTATACAATCAACAATCACTCAATTTAAGATTTAATGAATTTCGTTTAAAAGTTGGCCAGCTTGCTGTTATATTTTAGCTTTAGGAAAAACAAAATTATAGAACAGTACTGCGCAAGTAGTCGAGTGTAAATTTTTTTGCTAATGTTTTGCGGTGTGTTTAAAAATAATTTTAACTAGATTTTAAAAATATTAATTTTTTTAAGGGCAAGGATATGGCTAATGAAAGCCAATAGGAAAGACCTTTTGGACAAATTGGACACACTTCATAAAAGCCAAGCCAAGCTTCTATTTTGAAAATTTATATAGGCGGAATGGAAGAACGACAATGCCGAATTCTTACCGTTTGTGTTTCTTTCTTTTTTCGTTAAGAACACAATAAAGATTTTTTATTATTATTTATTACATGTACCTCAAGTATATTGTCTATTTTTATTTTTGTGATCAATGAATGTGTAATAAACATAATATGTACATAATTACTGTTTTATTCATGTCTATTTCAAAAGTTATTTATAAAATGTTTCAAGAGTTTTTAATACGGCACTGTTATCGCGCATTTACGATAACTACAAATATTATACGTCCAACTCTGACTTCTCTTCTCAGTGCGAGAGCGATAGCGAATGTCGGTCAAGCTGTGGTTGTAATAGCGACCCGCTGGCCATCGCGCCCGCCGGAGGGAACAGAAGACAAAGGCGTGGCCTGGGCCGACCGTACTTTGCCCACCACCGTCGCTGTGCTTGTTTACATCGCTTCGTCTTTCTTTAGATTTGGGCTACAGATTTTCTAGTTTATGTGTATACATAAACTATTTATAAACAAATTAATTCCTAGTTCACTTTTTGCAATTTAAAATATTTCCAGCAAAAAGAAATACATACATGACAAAGGACATACCTACAGGAAAAATGTATAATACATACAAGATAGAATTACAGCCGAGAGCTGATCGATATATTTCGGAAGTGTAATGATAATGACGCTTTTCATTGATGCATGCCTCACATATTACTTTATTCAAAATCATTCTGTATTATATCATAGTTAGTTATCTAATCAGTATTCGTCAGTTTGTAAAGTACTTGATTACAACCTGATTCAACAACCTGACAACTGTTCATAATTTTTCATAATTATAATTACCTTCCGATTTGTAATTTTTTCTTAATATTTTTGAATTACCTATATTCAAAGTTTACAGAATACAACTGTTTTGCTATAATTAAGAATGAGGAACAAAGCATTAAAAAATATAATGTTGATTCTAGTAATAAATGCATCCAAAACAAAAGAAGTGTATGCAATAACCAGGGTTAATACAATGTTATTCATATTATTCACGTGACTACGTATCACAAAAATTACATTAATAAATTACACCTTCAATCTGCTTCCAGTCACAACCATTATTTAATAGTACTGAGGGGTTATTATCGATTAAACGACAACATGACTCTCCGAGGCTAAATTTGTTAATGTTACGCGCTAATGTGGAAGAATACACGCTATTTTATGGTTAGGATAGTGAACAGTGCATTACGTTATAATATTTTAATAGATTTACAGGTCTATAAAGTACAACAGTCATGAACCGAAAATTTGAAAATATTTACCTACCTATCTGCTTTAAACAGAAGATACATATAAAATCTAACGTTTCGATTTTTGATTTCTCATGAATAATATGGATACAGCCATTTTGGCTTGAACAATGAAAATTTTAATAATACACTTGAAATTACAAGTCGAGACTGCCAAATAAGTTCAACGCTAAAAATATTTTATTTTAAAAACACTTTCGCTCTTATTTTAGGAACATAGAAATAGAAAGACTTCTATTTGCACAATTTTTCATATATAGTTGAAGATATTATTGGTTATTATTTAATTAATTATTAAATTTGTTACTACGTTGTTACAATTACAAAATATCTAATCCTGTAGCCTGTACACTTTCATTTTGGAACATTATCTCATGAATTACAGGCATTAATGGATCTATATTTAATATAGATAGGTTTACAATAGTTCACTATACGTCAGTGATAGTGATCCGACTTTGTTCTGTTCTGTCAAATTGTTCTGTCATTTCATAATTCTCTAAACTCAAGTCTTCCACTAGGTCAAGTTTGTGTAGATATTATTTTAAGTCGCAACTCAAAAAGTTCTTATGGGTTTGTTACAAACGCCTTTGAATGAACTTAGTATTGGTAGTTCTGGGACTGCTGGAGTAATTCCCTAAGTCCAAGTCAAGGGACTGGTCTTATTGCACAACCGGACAAGTGCCTTTTAGCAGTTCCATACCATTTCTGATTTATAACAGTAAGAGCCACGAGCTTTGAGAGATTCCTGGCTTTTGTCGGACATAAGCCGATTGTAGGTTTTATACATTATCTAATCCATGTAGATATTAGGCTTAGGTATGTCCGCATCATGCAAACATTTCTAACGATATTCTTCCAAGGAAGTGCCTTGTTGCGCTCTCCAAGCACGAGGCACTCGTTTTGTTTGTACAAGTGATGAGAGGCCTTCCAAGTCGATGATTGGATCGTAACATTGGAATATGATCTGTAATACTACGTCTACAGCTGTCTTTGTCTACCGACTTCTACTGAGTCCGCAGCTGGCGGTTAGTGAGAACTATATTGAGAAATTTAGGGTAGATAGTTACTTCCCTAATTGCGGTTAATCTGTCAATAATAATTATTGACAGCTTCAAATCGTAAATTAAGGGCCGGTTCTACAATCCTGTTATAAAGTGTGGAATAGTAATTCTCAGTATATCTTATCCCTCGAATTATTCGGAGTATAAAAATGCGGGCGTTCTACTGTGCGTTTCACGAAGTTGTATCCCGGATTGGAATGTTAGTATATATCTCCAACGTATGGAGCTTCGTCATGTTATTAGTTAAATTCAATGCATTGGCACATCTCGGTTACGGACCGCTACAAATTGAGGTGGTGTGATTTAAGCGCGCGTGCCAGTTTCGCACAGGGTTTGCCAGCGAATCCTTACAATCCGAACATTACAATCCGGGATACAACTTCGTGAAACGCACAGTACATCACTTGTACAACGGCGGGATAACTATACGGAGTATAAACGCCGAAAAAGCAGGTAGTAGACCCAACGCACAGATTTAGTCCAAAAGTAACTGAGAATGCAAAGGCGGGAATCAGTTTGTTTTAACCTTCGATACTTCGATCATATAATATAACCTATCACAAGTTGTAATTTACTTACATACTAGTAGCATTTTTTACATTTTTACTTTAATTAGTTTCAAAATAGGAGAGAAAAAAGATGTTCTAGTGATAAACATATAGGTACCCAAAGACAGAATAGGAAACTTGCGTTTCCACTCGCCATATGTTCTTTCTACACAATTGTACGAATATGCGGTACATTGAAAATAACTTCTGCTGGTGTATTTGGATGATTTAAAGGTGTTACTAAAATATTTGTATTGCCATACTCGCTATCTCCTAATACACTACAAGTGTCAAATTCATTACTTTGTAATCTGCCCTTGATTTGACTGCATTAAAAATTGTCTGGTTACCTATGTGCTGATCCAGACCACCGTGCAACTATGTTATTCGAAGATGTGCATCACAAATACTCTGTACATTCCAGGAGAAATAATCTTTACGGTTTCGGTACATCACTGGTTGATTCCCACCTGGTGACTGAATGCGAATTGTTTCAGGTAGTTTTATATAAGTTCACGTAATGCCGCTATTGCCTCAGTTACGC
This sequence comes from Pogonocherus hispidulus, assembly GCA_963924545.1. Lineage (NCBI taxonomy): Eukaryota > Metazoa > Arthropoda > Insecta > Coleoptera > Cerambycidae > Pogonocherus > Pogonocherus hispidulus. The sequence continues at coordinate 87,818,014 of OZ004692.1, forward strand.
CTGTTACAATACCAAGAACAAATATAGGTTATGTTTCTGAAAGGGACAGAGCTACGAGATAACCAATAGAAAGCAAGAATAACTATATTCCGAGTATATCTGGCCAAGTTCGGAGGTATAAGCTATTCCATAGTTTATCCCCAGAATAAAGTTATACGGCGATTGTAGAACGCTCCTTTCAACGATATTCTAAGTATAACTTTATCCGCAGTATATACCTGCTTTGTAGAACCGGCCCTAAGGGCCGGTTCTACAATCCCAGTATAAGGTCTGGAATAGTAATTCTCGGTATATCTTATCCCTCGAATTATTCGGAGTATAAAAATGCGGGCGTTCTACATCACTTGTACAACGGCGGGATAACTATACCGAGTATAAACGCCGAAAAAGCAGGTAGTAGACCCAACGCACAGATTTAGTCCAAAAGTAACTGAGAATGCAAAGGCGGGAATCAGTTTGTTTTAACCTTCGATACTTCGATCATATAATATAACCTATCACAAGTTGTAATTTACTTACATACTATTAGCATTTTTTACATTTTTACTTTAATTAGTTTCAAAATAGGAGAGAAAAAAGATGAATGTTCTGGTGATGAACGTATACCCAAAGAGAGAATAGGAAACTTGCGTTTCCACACGCCATCATATTATGTTCTTTCTACACAATTGTACGAATATGCGGTTCATTGAAAATAACTTCTGCTGGTGTATTTGGATGATTTAAAGGTGTTACTAAAATATTTGTATTGCCATACTCGCTATCTCCTAATACACTACAAGTGTCAAATTCATTACTTTGTAATCTGCCCTTGATTCGACTGCATTAAAAATTGCCTGGTTACCTATGTGCTGATCCAGGCCACCGTGCAACTATGTTATTCGAAGATGTGCATCACAAATACTTTGTACATTCCAGGAGAAATAATCTTTACGGTTTCGGTACATCACTGGTTGATTCCCATCTGGTGACTGAATGCGAATTGTTTCAGGTAGTTTTATATAAGTTCACGTAATGCCGCTATTGCCTCAGTTACGCCTGTTACAATACGAAGAACAAATATAGGTTATGTTTCTGAAAGGGACAGAGCTACGAGATAACATGCGAGATAACCAATAGAAAGCAAGAATAACTATATTCCGAGTATATCTGGCCGAGTTCGTAGGTATAAGCTATTCCATAGATTATCCTCAGAATAAAGTTATATGGCGATGGTAGAACGCTCCTTTCAACGATATTCTAAGTATAACTTTATCCGTGGTATATACCTGCTTTGTAGAACCGGCCCTTAGAGTTGCAAATGTAAGTATAAAGTTGAAAATACCAATTAATTACAAATTGGTAGCTGGTCTCTAAATATAAAGTGTTAGGAACTATATTCGCATTTGCAACACAGTGAGATTACTTTGGAATTGTAAAGTAAGAACGAGAAAGTAATTGTGGATGATCCAAGCCGCGGAGGAGTTTCGTCATCCAGGTCAACATATATTTATGGCACCCTCGACATTCAACATTATAAGCCTGACAAAAAAGAGCACATAATTGCAGTTATATCATTTATTTTCATCCTTGTTTTATACTTCTTTTTCGTTCAAGAAAAACAAACAGTAGGTCTACTGTTTTATTTAAAATTTGATGTTTCAAATAAACTAACTTTAATTTAGTTTTAACGAACACGAACAAAAAATCACATAGGTAACAAAAGTTTATATATATTGCATATAGGGACATAGGATAATAGGACATAGGATTTAAAATCTTTCTCCAGGAAACACATATCACGGAAATTTTACTTTTCGTATAGACAAGGGATCTCCAGTTTTGCATCTCAACTAAGAGACTGGTCTAAATAAACATAACCTAAGTTTCAGTAAATTCATTGACGTACAAATCTCCTCTAGAAGGTGGAAGGTATTCATCCAAATACTTACCATGCCCAACATTACTTGGCTACTAATTTCATGATCTAAAGATTAACTCGCTAATCTCCGCCACCCAATGGGTGCGTCTTTCCTAGGTCCACTCTACTACTAAAGTTACCGAACATATAAAATAGCGTAGAATATACAGTGTTATTCAGAACTTATCCATAATAAAATTTTGGGATGTTCAACATACATGTAGTAATGTGGTAGTGCAAAAGAAAAATTTTTTTGGCGGGTTCTGAAAACTATTTAAAATATTTTAATTGCACGCCGCTGTATACTGGTCCACTGTAATGGAGTGACCTTGGGACTGACAATGTAAACTGGCGATTTCACGGAAAAAACTTGGGACGTTCTGAGAGTATACCGACACCCGGCGCAAAAAAGATTTGCAGCGTTTTTACTTTAAAATAAACTGAAAGATAGATAGATCTGACCAAAATGACGTGTCTTTAAAATTAATAAAATTTTGTTACACTAATTTTGAAGAATTGAGCTATTTGATTACTAGGTATTAGGAACATGAAATTTATACAAAATTTGCACACACCCTTGTTACAAAGGCTGTTCGACTTCTACACACTTTTGGGCACGCCTTATCCAATTTTGCCGCACTAAAGCGAATGTTCCTCCTGGTTGCTGATCTTGTAAACGCAAATTATTAAGTAAATTGGGGATTTTCAGCATTTTGCTGCAACAACCACTCACAAAACCTAACTCGTAATTGATAATCCACTGGTAACAGTGCTTGAACACGCTGGATATGATACGGATAAAACGTATCATATCCAAACGAGTTTCGTGTAGTAAGCGCCACACCGTTGATTGGGATACCCCAGGCACCTGCCTAGCGATCTGACTTGTACTTATTCGCGGATTTTCACGGACCAGATTCAACACTTGTTCTTCAGCTGCTAAAATACGTTGTGGTCGTCCCGGACCACCATTTCATCCACGATTTGCACGTAAATTACCAGTATCACGGCCACGTTGTACCACTGCCGTAAAAGTTGCATAATTTGGCGTGTGTCGATTGGGAAATCGTTCCGCATACAAGCGCGAAGCTGCTAATGAATTTTATCCAACTTCGCTATAAATAAGAATCATGTCCATTAACTCAGCTTTACTGTACACATGAGCCATTTTGAAAGTTTTACAGTTTCACACTCCTACGATAAATAAAACACCGGCACTGAGAGAGCGACCCAGATAGACTGATGACTGATAGACAATAGAGATATTATCCCCACTCCAACTCTATTCGCTCAGTCTTGACCAGGCGTTCCAGGTACAAAAACTTGTTTACTGTTTTTTGTAGGAATGTGGTATATCAGATGTCGTTGAAGTACAGTTGCCCATCTACGTATTCCTTTATAATGGTATAACTTTAAACATTGTTTACGGGAAATCCTAAGATTTTTATTAAAATTTTTTTGGTGATATCGATTTCTTATTTAAGGATGCACATATCCTCAAAGTTTTAGAGATAAGTTCTGAATAACCCTGTACTCGTGTTACTTGTAATGTCTTTAGAATTCAGTACCCATTATATAATTATACCACACGTATCCTTAATAAATAATTCTAATATTTAATAATAAATATTTATGCTTAGAGGCAAAATCACACAACATGCAGGGCTTCGCTTCTGGGTCTATAATCCATGATGACGAGGGTACTCTCAAATGCGGTGTCCTAGGCTGCAGCCCTATTTTGCTTACTAGTCATTCCGGGAGTGGCTCCACGTCTATATGATATAAAGTTTTGATGTAGGTTATTTAAAATGCAATTAACTTTTTTCAGTATGGGTTTAATAAAATTAATGTTAATTTAGTCGTACACAAAGGTTTCATATAATAAAGATAAATATAAAATGTTAGTTTTTATAATAAAAGCTAAAGTTTTATTAGGTTTGCTGAGTTAATAAAGCAAACTTTTAGTATTATCCATGCGCTTGACCACGATCCTTTTATTGTAGTAGTCGCTTTTAAAGTTCATAATTTATTTCATTACTTTATATACAATTTTGGGGATGTATTAAGTTTTCAAATTTGTCGCATTGAAATTCAGCGTCGCTAGTTAATTTACTATAATTTAATCATGTCAGCGAAGTTTACATACAAGTTTTCTTTTATTAGTATTACTGAACTAAATTCGAGAGAAAATTACCTGATCCAATAAACATTTCTTTTTTTATAATAATAATACTGATGCTAACTAACATTATCAAGTATTTTTCAGTGTCGGTACGAACCCAAAATTCATTATAACTAACATTTTTTTAGTTTCCTCGATTGTTTATTTAAAAAAAAATTGTGACAGGATATTCACAATATTGCTATAAATGTAACATCAAAGTGAAAAGCGAATTGAAGAAGTTGTATGAAGTGCAGGTTATAAGTATCACATTTTAAAAAATGTTTAAAAGACTAGTTACCAGAAGAAACAAAAATATAAAGATTCTACATATTTAAGAAAGTTTAAAAATGCTGGAACGTATAAGAACAATAGTGCATCAAAAGTTTCCCGCGAATTGGGAAGTAATAACAAAAAACTATGTTACGACTGTACTGAAAGGGATAACTGACGTTATGTACAATCCGAGGAGTTAATCGCAATATTAATGTACATCTATTTCTGTTTAAGTAAATACTTCCATGTATTTTCATAACTTCTATCTACTTAATGATATTTCCACCATTTTTATGATACTTCCAGCTACTTCCGCTGTACTTCCACTTACTTCTTGTGTACTTCCACCTACTTTCCTTATACTTTCACCAATTTCTTGGTATTTCTATGTAATTCCAACAGTTCCCGTGCATCCTGTGATTTTTTTTCAAAGTAGATATCTCCAAAATATTTTTTCAGTTTTCAGCATTATTTACCTTGGCCTGTTTAGACTACCTAAAATCTATATAGGTATATAATAAAATTGTAAACGAAAAACAACAATTGCACAATTTACCATTACCAATTTAACATTAAAACCAATGTAATTTTAATTTTCAACTTTTCGAGATATTTTGAAAAAACTGAAAATCGTCAAAATTTTTAAACTCGAATATCTCGAAAACTATAAAAGATACAAATAATATAAAAATACTGCGTGATAGTGTTTTTTACGTGGAAGTCAGCGGTGATATTGAAAATTGCACAGGCATCTTAGTTTTTGAGAAAAAAAATGAAGTTATGTTTTTTTAAATGGCAACCATAGTTGGCTATGATATCAATAAAAATCTTATTTTTTTCTGATTTCAAAAATATAATATTTAATATACCTTTCTCTTTTCTTTTGTTTACTGTAATGGACAAATAATTTATTAACATAAGCTATATGAAAAACAAACGTAGATGAGTAAACAACAATAAAATCCAAATGTCAGACCACACTAAAGTCACATTATACACGTCAAAATTAAACGTTCATGTTAAAATAGTTATTGTGAAATGTACAGAAACGAAGAAAAAAACGATTTATTAAATATTATATTTTTGAAATCAGAAAAAATAAGCTTTTTATTGATACCGTAGCCAACTATGGTTGCCAACATAACTATTTTTTTCCCGCCCGTGAAAGGCGGCCCGTAAAATTTTCAATACCACCGCTGAATTCCACGTAAAAAATACTATAACGGAGTATTTTTATATTATTAGTAACTTTTATAGTTTTCGAGATATTCGAGTTTAAAAATTTTGGCGATTTTCAGTTTTTTCAAAATATCTTGAAAAGTTACAAATTAAAATTAAATCTGAAGGAGGCACTGAATTCCTCTTGTAATTCTGCCCAATTTTGCTAATTTAACCAATTCTCTATCTCCACTATTAACAAAGTTAGCCATGTAAGGAGATAGATAATGGGCACCGTATACTATTTTAATACTAATGCCAATTTTTTCAAATGGTGTGTAATTTGAGATTAATATTCTACTCTTTTCGCTATTACATTTGTAATAAAATATCTCTCTCAAAGCAACACAGTGTAATTAACTGGAAACGCTATAAAACTTATTCTGTATATAATAAATAAGGTAGTAGGGATATTCTAAGTAAGTAATAATTGAATTATTGTAAATTTGCAGAACAGTATCATTTATTACTTTTCTCTAAATTACCCTGTACATCTAGGTTATCTTACTGTCTTTTATCTTATTGGCATTTCTTAAAATATTGTTACAGTTGTCATTTATCTGGTTAGATATGAGAGTACTAGTTTAATGGGAAATACAACTTATTTGGATTGTTTAACGTATCTACATAACTTAACAGTGCAAATCTCATTTCTGCAGCCGAACATATTTACACGCATATAAAACAGGAAATATACTGGAATACTGCTCTTGAACAGATACAATAAAGATTTCTGAGTCTCCTCTCGGAGGGAGAACAGCTTTATTTGAATTCGAACGGAGGGATCCAATACATTGTTGGAACATTATGAAAAAGAGGATACGATATACATCCATTTATATTATTCCTAATTACATTAAAAATTGAAAATAAAGTAGTTGAGTCCCATATGCTATTCATCTTGCAATGAACCTTCTTTACATTTTTTTATTGGCTTTATTTCAGTTAGATTATCTGATATTAGCTCCAGTTGAGCTCAGGGTTGGGGGTAGATTTGAGGCTTTAATAATTAATATTAAATTTTATACCACCTTGTGAACGCCAGGATAATTTTATATTTAACTGTATATGTATAGACAATAGTTATAAAATATTTATAATAGTGAATGTTTAGTGAAACAAATAAAAGCAATTCTATATTACAATTAAAATTGGTTGAGAAAAATCTGTATATGATATTTAAAAATAATAAAATAAATAACAACTGATTATTATTATCCTGCAAGAAACCTTACAGTGTGTATCTGCTAAGAATGAAATTGATCTGGTTTACAAAAAATTATTGTACTGGCCTCGGAAAAATGATGCTCGGAGTGGGCTTTCGACAACGTGCAGGGAATGGCACCTTCAGGAAACTCAGGATAAGATGATGTAGCTAGCTAGCTTTGTGTTGATCCTGATACTGCTAATCGGGATGCAAGCGCCTTCTCCTTATATCCTCGTTCTAACGGTGGGAGTTGAAATTCCAGGTTGGTTCTCCTGTTCCAGGAAGCCAAGGTGATTTTACATGAAATGAGAAGTATTTAGATCAAGATCGTAACGAAAAATTAATAATAGCAACAAATAATTATAAATGGCTCTGTGTAACTCGACAAGAGATAAATACTGCAAGCAAGAAAAAATATATGCAACACAAAATGTGTACTTTGTTGTTGAGAATTTAATCAGTACTAATACATATTTATTTACACATTTACGAAATATTGTTTAACTGTTTTTAAAGTCTACACCTACACAGTGATTAAGACAATCCATAGGCTTGACAGACTTTCCAACAAATTTAGTTCAATAACCTTAAAAGAAAAATTCTCACCTACTAATTGTCTTACTGTCTCAACACTCTAATGAAATTGTAAGTTGGCTAATTGCCAGACTATAAGACCTATATTCAAAATGAGTGTAATGCACTTCAAATACAATTTAACAATAAAAGGTATGGATCAATAAATCTTTGATTAAACCCTAACAAAAAAAAAAAAAAAAAGGAAATGCCAACCACGTGGCCTCGAGTTCCAACTGAGATCGGGATCGAGATCCAACCCGAGATCCTCGTGGCCAACCACGTGGTAAAATTTCCACCTAACTGGAATGTAAATATATAACTAAATAAGATGTTATTGATTAATTTTGTCTCAACAAGTACATAAATGCAAGTAATAATATATTAATTATTAAACTGTAAAAATGAAACTAATAAAATTGAGATAAAAAACAGTGCCTTTGTCAGTTAACTCTGTCGATATATAAACGTTTTCCCACTACATACATTACATCTTCACAGCGAAAAATTATAAAAATAACATGCTAAAATTTAATGAGTCATATGACCAGCATTACCTATGGGTGATTTATATTGCTTATATTGCAGTGCCTAATGTAAAAAGATATTTAGTAAGTAGTGATTAATGTTTGAAACTATATTATATTGAAATTTGCAAAATTTTCATTCTGTTCATCTGCAGCGTACTTACATACTTTCGCTCTTAAATTTTATTTACTTGATTTGATTTATATTTTACCATCATCAATCCATTGTTTCTCCTTGGTGGTACATCCATGGTGGTTCACTCCTTAAAATGCGCGTATGCAAATTATTTTTCACTTACATATCCTTACTCTCTTTAAAAAGGCAGCTTTAAAAAAATCTATTGGGAGCCTACGTCCTTTGCATTCAGTAGTTCCTATAATTTTATTGAAACAACTATTTGAATATATATCCTTAATATTTATTCTTTAGAAGATAAAATCGAAAATGCATGGAATAAATATCTACATATTTTCCTTTATTGCAATTCAAGTGGTTCCAAAAGAAGCGTTATATTAACTTCGTTCTTCATGCGTAAAGGTGATATAAAGACTTACCTGTTAGATGCCTACGTTAATGAGGAAATATACATAAAACTCAAGTCCCTAACTTCAGCTGTTTCGCTGTATATTGATTTATGACGCAGTCAGTAGGGGCACCTTTTATACTCAACTTTGAAAAGAAATAGGGTTTACTAATATGTCACCAAAGCTAGAGTATAAATTAAGCTTGTATTCTTAGGGTTAAATATAGGGCTTAGATACAATTCTTCCATTCATTGGGTCATTGGGGTCGTTCTAAAAGTATCAAAATAATAAGAAACCCTGCGCTAGAAGAATATCTATATACAGTGGTGATCAATTGAAATAGTTTAGTAAAAGTATGTACTTGGAGTTCCGTTTATAATTTTTTTCCAAAAATTAGTTAATATTATAATTAAACACTGTTCATTTAACACCGACCATTAACTCCCGCCATGTCCATATCTGGCTATCGAGACATCATGTCGATTTATAATTCATTTTAGGTAAGTGCAACAAAAACCTTCCATAACATCAAAACAATTGAAATTAAGTATAGGGAATGCTACTGTACGCAGAATTGAATTCTACATCAACGTACGAGTAGAAATACGCAACATTTATTTAAAAAAAATCAAGTATTAACGGTGCAAATTTTCGCCAAAACGAAATTATATTTTGGACAGTATCAGGATCAAGATTAACTGTCGCATAATAATTAAGGGTATTCATAATATTAACATCATGATTTCCATTTTCAAAATGGCCATACCAGATAATTCAAAGTTGCGGAATGTAAAATAAAAAAATAAAAAACATTTAATTATCTCAAGAAGTATAGTATATACTCATACATAGTGTAGTATTTAATCAAGAGCGCCTTGATTACAGTTCTCCTAAAGTATAATTCAAATATGAAATAAAAAGTATGTCATTTCATTTAAAATCAATTAGCCATTTTAAAAATATCGGAAATTTTCAAAAAAATTTATTAACCTAACTTCAAAGTTCTACTACTTCCAACCAACGGTTCAATCAACATAAATTTGTGGGTATATGATGGCACAAATAACGGGTTAGGCAAAATGAAGTATTTATTTTCTATGTACTGGTATTCATTAATGATTAAACTCTAATAAAAAAATTGAAACAAAATGTTCTTAAGTAAAAATGGCAATTTATTTTCTAAATATCACAGTCAAATGACCCCCGCCTCGCTGCTAGCACTCCTGAAGTCTAGCGCTGCAACATTTCAATTGGGATTGCGTTAATCTGGGTTCGAATATTATGCTTCAGTTGTTCCAAAATTCGAGGTCGATTAGCAAATACTCTTGACTTTAGATAACCCCATAAGAAAAAACCACAAGCTGACAGATCCGGTGATCGTGTAGGCTACGTGACATCCGCCGTGCAGGCCACGCGCCATCCCCAAATTTTGAAATGACACGACCAGGAAACATTCTTCGCAGAATTGCCATAGGCTGCCTAGCAGTGTGGGAACTGGCTCCGTCCTGCTGAAACCATAGTCTTCGAAAGTCTACACCTTCGTTACGAAGTTGTTCAAAATTTTGCAATACAAGTTGATATCGTTGCGATGACAACGCTCCATTTTTACTATTAAACTGACGTTTCTCGCAAACAGTTTGGCAACTATTATAAATTGCCATGTATCGGGAACACATGGCGATTTGATTTGAATTTAGATCTTTTTACATTATTGAATAAATCCAGTTCAAAAATGGATACGTCATTCTGCCTAACCCTGTATATATCTACATACGATAGATTAGTTACAACTTTTGCATAACATTGCCTTGATAGGATTTTTATCGTTTTAAATTTCGTGAAAGTCTAGTTATCCTTACAGATAATTTATTGTGTTATTGTAATTTTTAAATATATTCTCAGTTCTTATTTTTTCGACCTGCTGCGTGTTTTTTGTATTTATTAGTTTGTACGGAGAATTGATGACATAATTAATGTTGAAAAGGTAGGTATTGTTAATATAAACCAGGTTAATATACCAGATGTGCACATGGGTAAAGGGGAGAAAGCTAAACCAATAAGAAAAACGGTCGTCAATAAAAATTGTAAAATTAAAAATTGTACATTGTAAAAAATACATAATTTATAATAATAAACTACAAACACAATTAAGATTAGCTACTAATAAATCCATAACTGTTTACATATTTATTAATAGGTATCAAAAAAATAAATTAAAGTATATATTATTAATGAGAGTACATATTCAAATAATGATATAATCCAATAAACTTTAAAATTTTCTTGTTACCTATAAAGTAGGTAAGGAATAACCTTATTATTCAAATGAATATGGCGTAAACTAACTGTGCGTGCCTTATGCACCCCCTCACTATTCACTTACAACGGCACATTTTAATTACTTAATATCCAAGTGGTTAAAATACTTTTGCTTTTAACACTTTGTTACATTTATTTTATAACAAGTATAATTTACTCTCCCGAGACTAGTTTGGCTCTCGAGCGAAAGCGAGGGATTTAATGTCGGGTAGAGTAAAATCTCTTACTTGCTATGTTATATACATTGTTTTTTCACTACAGTCGGATTTAAATGGAACAATCTTTTAAAAAATTTAAATTAATTTATTAAAATTCAAAGCTAAAGAAAACATCTAAAAAATTATTACTAGTGTAGTAAAGTGTAGTAAAAGAAAACGTAGATAGTTCAAGATTCAGAATTATGGTTACAAAGCATCTAAGACCTCCTTAAGTGTTATTAATTATAAAAAAATCTAAGTGTTATTCAAGGAAGAATTAGAGAGATTTATCGCAGAAAACGACGTGTACCTACCTAACAACTAAAGTAACTAATATCTAAAAATGTGTGCAATAAAAATTTAAAATACAGAATATTTGAAGAAGGACTAATAATGGAGACAAAAAATAAAAAACCAAAAATGTTTGTAGTAACAGAGAGTTATATGGAGTTATATAGAAAAAATTATCGTTTTTTTTTTTATAAAAATAGTGGCTAAATTGAGTGTACTGGGCATTATTTTCGCCGCTATTCTGCGACGATTTTCGTGGATCCTGGTGCAGATATTACGACGCTCAAAAGGCATGGAGGGTGGAAATCCTCTAGCGTTGCATCGAGGGCTCCTCCTCGGTGCAATCCTTGAGGGTTACGTGAAGGACTCTTTACAAAATAAACTGGAAAATAGCTAATAAGATTCTCAAGGTAGATCGAAGTGGTACCAGAGCGGAGAGCAGTCAAAATAATTTAAGTTGTAGAGCAATAAATATGTCCTTTTTTCAAGTCATGACAAAACCAATAATAAATCATCACAAAACAATAACTTAAAAACTTTTTATGGGTGAATTTGATAAAGGTACCTACTAGAGATTTACACGAATTGAATGAGTGGGGTCATTAGTCATCCTTCAGGATTAAATGAGTTTTTTTGCATGTTAAATTGATATTGTGATGTAGGTACCGAAATTCTTAAGTAAAGGTGATGTGAGCAGGTTATATTTTATTTGAACCAAAACGGAAAAATTTGTTCTGGACAAAATTGCGCTGGAAATATATAGATTGTGGGACGATTGCAGAAAAAATAGTTTGAAGTAGCTCAATAATAAACTAATAAAGCTTTCTCCCTGTGTTACATTTATCTCTGATTTTATTGAACTGCGTTTCACAATTTTTAACATAAGTCTGCATTTAGTTTTCAAATAAGTACGTACGAGAATTTTAGAGAGGAGTTTTAGGAGAATTATGTGTAAATTAACTATTATTAATCGTTATTAATTATTATCGTTATATCTTTATAGAATAGTTATTAATTAAAAATAAATTATTATTGTATATTTGTTCCTTACTTTTGACAGGAACTTTAAAATAAGATAAACTTCAAAATAGAGCTAAAAACTAAAGTAGCAGATACTTTTCAGAGGAATGTACTGGTCTGAACAGAACGAAATCCAAAAGAATATTGACCTCCAGAACTCTGATGTTTGTTAAAACATTAGTTGAATGAATTTCAAGGCTTGAAGATATCTGTACTTTTGGATTGCAACTACTGTGCGTTTCACGAAGTTGTATCCCGGATTGGAATGTTCGGATTGTCAGGATTCGCTGGCAAATCCTGTGCGAGACTGGCACGCGCGCTTAAATCACACCACCTCAATTTGTAGCGGTCCGTAACCGAGATGTGCCAATGCATTGAATTTAACTAATAACATGACGACGCTCCATACGTTGGAGATATATACTAACATTCCAATCCGGGATACAACTTCGTGAAACGCACAGTACAACGTTTGGCCTCAACATCTATAACAGTTTAGGAGAATATTGTCAGTATTTTAAATGACAGTTTAACAGTTATTTTGAATACTTTTTTATAGCATGTCAAAATATCGTATTTTTTTATTTATTTGTTTATTCTGTTTCTGTTATTTATCTTTTTTGTCAAATCAACATTTCAACATGAACATTTTACTATATTTTTAGTTTCATATTGTTTATTGAATCTCTGTTACCTATTAAAATAGTATTTTTTAGAAATTATTTTTAAAAACGTCCAGTTAAAAAAGTTACACCTGATAACTTTTGCACAACGAACCCAAATACTTTTTATTATAGAAACTCCAGAAACCAATATAAGGAGCAGTTAGCAGATTTGAGATATTGGTATAACTTGCACATAAAAATCATATTACGGCTCATTTGCTATCCGGTTGAGCATTAGCAAAATTACGTTTCATATAAATATCGAATAAGTTCCCTGTAAATCGTCCAGATTAACTGAAATCGTTATAAATTAAAATGTCGCCGGAACCCACTGCGCATTTTAAGGAAATCACGGAACATCCAATTAATTCCTGGGAAATCTATTGAACTTCTCGACGTCGTATACTATAAATTTTACCTTTTTTATATGTAGGTACCTACCTTCTAAGTCTTAAATGTCAATAAATACTACATTATGCTGTAACTGATGATTTGATTGCAAATATTTATCTTTTCATGTTCAAATTGTTGAAAAGTAAATTGTGGTAGGTAGGTAGGTAACTATTGAACTGTAGATTTACTTAGGTAAGTATATCTTCAGAAATTCAAGTATGTTGAGAATATCCTTTTTTTATTTGATTTTTCAACATTACTTAATTAAGGTTTTTGTGTAGGGCTGAAATGGAAAATCGTGGTAAAACGCCTTGTGGCTAAAAACAACTGATAAAGCTAGATGATTTCAGTTGGTGTCATTGACTATGTTTATCTAGTAAAAAATCAAATAAATCGAATGGTTTCAACAATTATAAACTAAACATTTATATATACAGGGTGAAGGATTGAAACCGTCCATTAGAAGTATTAGCAAAACCACTCATTACTTTTTTCTGAAAAATTATACACGAACATAGTCAGCTATGCTCTATTCAGTGAAAATATTTTCAAAATGGTTGCATTGTGGCTGTGGCTGTCAACTTCTTTAATTTAAATTGAATGGTATATTTTTTTATTACATTTTAAGATTATACGGGCTATTTTAGGGGGAGTTTTATCAAATTTCCCTACACCTAAATTCAGCCGTTTTTGAGATACTTGAGAATTTTTTAAAAAAATTGGGTTTTGCGCCACGACATGTTGAATTATCTCCTGCAGTTCTTTTTGAATTCAAGAAAATGATATTAACAGTACAACTAAAGGAAGTATTAGGCTTCACGTTGATGCTTTCGATATTTGCCAATTATGTACAGAGTGTCCAGAATTCGACTTCCATTTAACACAAATTCGAACTATCAAAGTTTATTTCAAGAATTTATCACGTATTCAACGAGAGGAATCCACATCTCCCACCAATGAATAAGCAGAAATTTAATAATGTTGCCTAAAACTAACAAATAAGGATTGGGTATAATAATTTTTAATAAAATTTAAATATTATATATATAATATTATACAGGGTGTCCACCTAGTGCGCGTAAGTCCAATATCTGGGTTAATAAAAGAGATAACTTAATTTTTTTTTCAACAGGGTTGTCTAATATCCCGAGCTGCACAAAATGAAAATATATTTACATATTCAGGGTGTTCAGTTTTTCCTGGACAGGTACCAACTTCATTTTTTTAAATGGAAACCTATATTTTTTATGGCATTATCGAATTCTACGTAAAAAATTAGTGGGACTTTGTGCATAACACTGCTATTGAAATATTGATAGTTTTCGAGATATTTGACTTTTAATTTTTTTTTCTTATGTTTCGTCACTTCTAATAGTTGACATAATTATGGTTGTATGACAGCTAGAAATTATTTTTTTTCAGAAACTGTAGAGTGAAGATGGCTCTTTCGAAAAACGTATCAAAAGTTGACCTGCGATATACAGGGGGCAACAGAAATCGTGCCAAACCTGATGGTTTAAAATTTAAAAAATCTCGACTTTTTCAAATGGAACACCCTGTGTTTTATGATTTCATTAGATGCCTTTCTGTAGACTCTACAATTTTATAATAGCTTTCCCTATACCTAAGTTGCGTAGTTTTTGCAAAAAACCCACTTTTATGAAAAATACCCGATTTGCGCACTCGTTTGGAGTGCGTTTTATTTTATAAAAATAAAGGCTATTTATTTTTATAAAATGTATTAGTTTACACTTCTTAAAATAAAAATAACTGAAAAATTTAGATAATTTCAGTTTAATAAACAAGTCTTTATGGAAAGTTACCATTTATTTGTAAATAAAAGTAAAAATCATAAAAGCTCTACATGTAATTAAGAATTAGCAAAACTGGCGTATGCTTTAGAAGAAGTTCATGGGAATTATTTGCTAGCAGCACGTATTTATAGAGATTCCCACGTGCTGACTGTTTTGAAAATGTGAAAGAAAGATTTGAAAGAACAGCAAATGGGAATTATGAGAAAACTACCAGGAGACATGGGAGTAACAACGATAATATTTAGTTTAATGTTGTGGTTTCTGCTGTTGAAAATCCAAAAATATTAGTATCAGAAAATCAGTAGAAATCTTGGAGTTTTCAAAAGCTCGACAAATAAGATATTGAAGAAGAAGTTTCATACGTATCATATTGAAAACCAAACGGTGTTACCGTAGTTAGAAAAATTATTAGTGAAATGGATGAATATACATAGAGTATTGAAAAAAGAATACGCAAAACTCATACAAGCAAGCTAACCTAAAGTAAATGCTCAAAATGTCCACCGTTGTTTTCAACACAAAGCATTAATCTACGACGAAAATGAATGTGAACATTTCTTAACATTTCGGGCGTTATGGTTAGAAACTCATTTTGGATCTTTTCTTTCAAGTCTTGCATATCCGTTGGTGGTACTTCGTATACTCGCTCCTTGATATAACCCCACAAGAAAACGTCCAGAATATTTAAATAAGGCGAACGTGCAGACCAAGAAACTGGACCACCACGACCTAATCACTTATTTGGATATACGTGGTTTAGGTGTTCTCTAATCTGAAATATGAATAGATAATAGGAAAAGTACTACAACAATAAAATAATCACAGTACCGCCAAAGTGGAATGTGGAGGGGCACCATCATGCTGAAACCATTGTTGAACCAAATAATCAGCGGGCATATTCTGTAGCTGTAGAAGGGGAAGTTCGTTTTGCAAAAAATGCAAATACACATTGGCATTTAAATTGCCTTCAAAAAAGTACGGTCCAACAATATGTTCTCCACAAATTCCAGCCCACACGTTCACTTTGAAACGATGCTGATTATCTAGTACCCTCAATAATCTTGGATTATTGTCAGCGTAGTGATGAAAGTTGCGACGATTGGGTAAGCATGTGTTTGAAAATGTTGATTCGTCAGTAAACAAGACATTCATAAAAAAGTTTGGACTTTCCTGAATTTTATCCAATGTCCAGTGGCAAAATTGCAGGCGGTTTAGGTGATCTTGAGGTAACAGTGCTTAATGGTTTTCAATATGATACGGATGAAAATTATTCTTCTTCAGTATCTTGTTTGTCAAGCTTTTGGAAACTCCAAGATTATTACTGATTTTCCTGACACTAATATTTGGATTTTCAACAGCAGACGCCACAACATTAAACTGAATATCGTCATTGTTACCGTCATGTCTCCTGGTAGTTTTCTCATAATTCGCATTTGCTGTTCTTTCAAATCTTTCTTTCACATTTTCAAAACAGTCAGCACGTGGAAATCTCTGTAAATCTGGATTATTTGCTTTGTAAATACGTGCTGCTAGCAAACAATTTCCATGAGCTTCTCCTAAGGCATAAACCATTTTCACTAATTCTTCTTTTGAATAGTTCATTGTATGCACGCTTAGTACTTACTCTAAACTCGTACGTGAATATTCAGTAAAAGAAGAAATGACATGTAAACTGATTGTCACAAATTTGCAGACAGACGCTCACTGCGTTTTTCCCGAGAAAGGAACGTGCGCAAATCGGGTATTTTTCATAAAAGTGGGTTTTTTGCAAAAACTACGCAACTTAGGTATAGGGAAAGCTATTATAAAATTGTAGAGTCTACAGAAAGGCATCTAATGAAATCATAAAACACAGGGTGTTCCATTTGAAAAAGTCGAGATTTTTTAAATTTTAAACCATCAGGTTTGGCACGATTTCTGTTGCCCCCTGTATATCGCAGGTCAACTTTTCATACGTTTTTCGAAAGAGCCATCTTCACTCTACAGTTTCTGAAAAAAAATAATTTCTAGCTGTCATACAACCATAATTATGTCAACTATTAGAAGTGACGAAACATAAGAAAAAAAAATTAAAAGTCAAATATCTCGAAAACTATCAATATTTCAATAGCAGTGTTAAGCACAAAGTCCCACTAATTTTTTACGTAGAATTCGATAATGCCATAAAAAATATAGGTTTCCATTTAAAAAAATGAAGTTGGTACCTGTCCAGGAAAAACTGAACACCCTGAATATGTAAATATATTTTCATTTTGTGCAGCTCGGGATATTAGACAACCCTGTAGAAAAAAAAATTAAGTTATCTCTTTTATTAACCCAGATATTGGACTTACGCGCACTAGGTGGACACCCTGTATATAGCTGTTGCATTGTGATTAAAACCTTGAACGACTCGCACTGGGCAAGTGATGAGGGTAAGACATGCTTAACCGGCCAACTCCGAACAGCCGACAGCTGTTGAGAGCTGGTTTGGAAATCGATCGCAACGCGTGTTCAATTCGCAGTCGTTAACAAACTGTTGCAATTTACGTCACTTACGCATAAAATTATTAAATGTTTTCCTGAATTACGGGGAGTAGTAAGAAAATCTCTTCTGTAGCAATTGTAAAAGACATAGGTCGCGTTCATCAAGTTAAGCGATTACTGAGCGATTACTAAGCGATCGGGATTATTTGTCCTGAACGGCGCGATCTCAAGTTAGCGATCACTGATCGGTGGACATTTTATTAGCAGAAAAAATTTCTGATTCATGATCACTAAGTAAATTTCGTAGTTTTTATATCGAATAAATATTTTACTTACATTTTAGTATCAATGTCTATTAAAATATTTGCTCAGTTTTGTTTATATTTTTTAAAATTTGTGGATTTTTCTGAGTAATCACTACAGCGACGCCTCTGGAATTAATAACTATTTTAGTTTATTTTTTAATCCAATTTACTCGTATGATTGAGGCAATTGTATCTAATTGTATCTAATGTTATTAAAAGTATTAAAAAACAACTTTCCTTAAATTTGGTTTGTGAAACCGACCCTAAGTAAAATAATACATTTTAGTATTCCCATATCAAGGAGAGTTTTTGAAAATATCTTAATAGTATATTGCACGATAATGGTTAAAGCATAAACCATAATATGTAAGTTTATAAGTAAAGTATTTCGAATTTAGAGCCATTTAAAAAATCAAAAAAATGTTTTTTACTAATAATATATGAACACAATTCTCACAAAATATCATATCGTACTGCTCTCTCATCAGCCGAAGTTACACACAATTGGGAATAATATTAAGAAAATTACATTTAGATTCTTAGAGGGAGTGCATACGATTGTATATTCACTAAAAGTATATTAAGTTTCCAGTCCATCCTACCCTTCCTTGTAAAAAACCTGAAGACATGGTTAGAAAACTCTGGCAGATATATTTTTGATGAAACTGATTTATAGGGTTTGTAAGTAAAAAATATTTAAAGAATTTAAATGTTAATATTTTTACACTTTTTTACTTTTTTTTATGTTTTACCTATATCTTAATGTGTATCGGTTTATTTTATGTCCATTTTTGTGCACTTGAAGAATAAATTCGTAATATTGATATAGCTAATAGATTTTATAGATTGAAAACTTAAATCCACTTAGTAGGTGCAGAAATTTCGATGTGAACATGCCTTTTTCAGTTCTATCCGAAATTATTTTACTTCCATGGTTTTAATCAACAGTTCCAAAACCATTCCTTCAAAAGCATCCTAGGTATATTGTAAAATAAAGTAGAATAGCAATTCAATTTAAAATCTAAAAGACAGAACTTACATCATATGATGTGAATAGTGAATATTTGTGAATAAATCACTAGGATATGTATATAATGAACAATACTAGAACAATTACATATATCAATAATAAAATACAAAAATGAAACTTTATTCCACTCAACAATTATTAGTTTTATTATTTTTAAGAGCAGTAACAGAAAATTAGAATTAGTTCGTATTATGTGTGACAATAATTAAAAAATGAGAGCCTCTGGTTTTAACTCTATTGCAGCTTATACAGGTAAAACACTATACATAAATAAATATCTATAAGTAACACATAATCAATATACCTCATTTAAATGTAAGAGTATACATACCTGCACAGTAGAAATAATCGATAACTACAACTGCTTTTAAAGCAGGTGACAAAGGGATTATAAAAAACTACAGCTCATATAAGTTGTAACAATGTTTGAAAACAAAGTTAATTAACAATATCTGAAGAATATCTGGATATTATTTGAAATCTTAATAAAATGCCAGTCTGAATTCAAGGCTGATATGAGTATGAGGATAATACTGAACATTTAATAAATCAAGTCTATAACGCAATACTCTGTGCTTGGATTAAGTGAAACTGCACAAGCAGATTGGGTGCCACTGTTTCATGTAAAAATTCATAAAAGAAACTACAACAAAACTCCTGACTGACTGTAATAAATATAACGGAAAAATAATAATACAGTCTGGCATGTCTATTGTCCATAAAGTGATGCGCCCTTTCTTACTTTTTCAAGCAGAGTTAAAGAGTTTAAATTAATGTAGTTTCTAACAATAAATTCGATTTTACAAATTCACAGATGGCGGCAAGACTGTTGTCGGCAAGACTGTCGAATCAATTTACTAAAATGACAAGGTATATCAATTTGCACCTTTTTTAATTCAAATAATTAGCTATTGCAACAAAAATTAAAAGAATTAAATGAGTTGTTCCAAAGGTCGTTCATTGACTTCTTGGTATGTAAGAAGACGATTTTGAAATTCTTGCTTGACGTTTTCTAAAATTTCTACATACATCAGAGGCGTTACTGTAGTTCGTCGATATATTCTAGGGGAGTTCTGTAAACTTTCGACATCATGTATCCTCACACGAAGAAATCCAGTGGTATTGAATCAGGGGCACGAGCCGGTCGTTCTACAAATTATATCACAGAATAACTAAAAAAAAATGTAGAAACTTTAAATCACTCTTAAATTGAACATCAAATTATTTTCTCGCACCTTATTGATACCTGAGTAATAGTCAAAGCTAGTCCCATATACTAGCTTTGGGTAATAGTACCAATTAAAAGTCAGCATACTTGATAAAAGAAGTTTTTTTGAGAACGGATATCTCAATTGCCACTTTTAAAAAACGAAAATGTAAACAGCTGAGTTATTTTTTAAATATCATTTACCTTATCATCTAAAAAAAAAAATAAAACTAGATGGCGCCATCTTTGAATCTGATGAGTTGTACGTATTTATCGTCACAAATTAACATTGTAACAGTTTTTAATGAAATTGTAACTCTTATACCTATAAGGTTTTTGTATGGAGAGATGGGTTGACAAATTCTACATATCAACTAGGGTATGAATAATACCTATCAGATATCAATGTGAGATATTAATATAGGTATCTTGTTTGACAGTTCCCCAAACTACACTCGACGGCTAAAATAATAGGCAGTGACGTATTAAATTGTGGTGGGGACTGTAATTCCATAGGCGTACGCAAAAAATCATTGGAAATGTGCTAATATGTCAAATAAAAATAAAAAATATCAAAACATGAACGGTGCTATAGAAATTGTGAATTGTTTTTTAAATTCACCTTATAGATTAGTTATACATTGGACGAAATTGATGAATATTGCTACAAATATTAAAAGAACGCTCTTAAGAATTATTTGCCCTATCTTCCATGATGATCTTGGTAAATTCTCTGTTCTCCTGCTATGGTGAGGGGTATTATATCATATATTACAACAATTGCACCAGGTGTGGTGTGGTGTAAAACAGATTCAAACCATTTTTCAAACACCTCGCTGTTCATATATTCGTGATAATCCCCAGTCTTTCGTGACTCAAACATATGTAGACCATTTACCAAAAATCCCGAATCACTTCCAATATGAGTTACTTATTAGTCTTCGTCCTTTTCCAGAAGGTGCTTTAAACCTGTAGAAATCCATCCATAAACGTCTGTCCTGTACGTTGCAATCTTGCCATACTTTTAGCACAGTATAACCTTCATTTAACCTTGTTCATCCATATAATATATTTTCCTATTTAAAGCGCGAAATTCTCTTATCTTCTCCAAATATTCTCGTCTCCATATTACAATCTCATTTTTCTCTATAAGTATACTCTTCCTATTCCGTTTGCAATATTTGAAATTCATTTCATGCATTGTCCTTATAAGCAATTTATACGAGAGTTTGGGCAAATCGTTGTCTTCTGTCATGCAACCTGTACTTTACTTACTGTTGGGATTTCATTTTTGAAAAAGAAACCATGAATTTTTCGCCGATAGCATATTCGGCGAAAAACAGAATATTTCACATTTTCGTTCACAGTCATTTTATTGCACGAAATACACTTCGAACGGAAACTTTTGTTAATTCACTGCATAGTTCCGTCGCATCCACTAAACTTAAATTTCTATCGCGCGCTTATAATCCCTCATAGACATTTTTTATCATACGAATTTCTAATCCATTACTCCCCGCAATCGCATCCATAATAAAATTCTTTTCTTCGAACACTAAATAAACTAAGTAACACGTACCACTTTACAGTAAACATCTACAAAAACAAGTTAACCAATTAATTTGCAAATTAATTATGCAGCAATTCCCGCATACTACGCTTATGTCAGGCTGCGATGAAATACTCGGATGTGTGTGAAATGCGCATGTCCGATCTTCTTGACACTCTTGAATTTTGTTGCATAGGTTGCATATCTCGCTCTTCGTTTTTAACCCGTTAAATAAAGACGGAACTATATCCGACGTAAAGAATTGTGGTGGCATGGAATACAGAAGCATAGAACTACCATGGAACAGATAATTTATAGTTCTGTTCAATAGTAATGCGTAAGCGGCATCACTTTTCTATGTACTAACGTTTGTGTCGCTATGTATTAAGTATTTACACTTCGTGCCTATTCTGTATCGAATTAGATCATACGTCACTCCCTATTATTTTATCCGACGAGTGTAATGAGATTTTCCAGGTTTCCTGCATTCAATCGTGGCAAAGGTTTACAAACCTAAGACGTTCCTGAGTCTGGTTAAATGCGACTTACAGAATAATAATAAGCTGCCCCCTTTTTCATACAAGTTGATAACTTTAGGGCTAAAATTGTTATCGTCTAAAGAATCTATTAACTTTTAAAAATTATCCTCTAAAACTTATAATTAGAATGAAGGGTAAATAAATTAAAATACCTGTAAGTAGTACAAAATACTTTATTAAAAATTATATTTAAGAAAAATAAAAAACACCCATTTGAAATCGTTTACATAGAATAAATTTAATGTTAGAAAACTATTTATCTATCACTGCATGCTGTGGATCCAAAAGTTTAACTTGGATCTCATCCTACACGATCGTCATTCTAGATGTAAAACGAATTTATCAGTTAAAATCGGCTTTTGTAATCAATCACAGACTCAATCATCTCTATTATATTTCGGGCTAAAATTTTATAACTTATCACATACATGAATACATTTTCCTATTATATTATTCTCAGTCAGAGTTTTGAATATATATTTGAGATTTGAGTATTAGATATATTATTGTCTGAATATACGATGCCTCTTTATAACTCATCTATCAAAACCGGTGAAACGAACCCTCTAGTTTTCTTTTTCTATTACCTAAACATTAATCTGCATTATATCATTTAGCATTTATTATTACATAAACCACATTTTTATATTGCATTGTAAGATATTCTAGTATTATATATTTAATTTTGTTACTTACATTCGTTAATTATTTCTTTTAATATCTTTCTAATTATATAAATCTACTAAGTATAGTTATACAGCGTGAGTCGACTAGAACCTCATCATCGATTATCTGTGAAGGGACTGGTTTCCATGGAAAATGCTCCGCTAGGTCGATTTTTATTTGAATGGTGCACAGTTTTATATTATTGACATTTATATAGAATGCTCCAAATAAAGAAAGGTTTACCACAACTTATTCTTACGTATTTATTAACTAGAACACCCTGTCAATTCATATAGATTTAGATAGAACGTTCTCTCACAAATATATTGATACGGGTTTGATAGATATAGCTCTATTAGTGAGGGAGATTTGCATAAAAGTGTGTTCCATGAGCATAATGAGTTAGTAAAAGAATATCGACTCGTTGCTAGGCTACAAACACTACAAAATCTTTAGTTAAAAAAGCGGTAACCGGCGCGTATAAAATTTGATTAAAAGAAGAGTTAAAGTACTGGCACATAAGACGTGACAACCTAGGACTCCACCAAAAACTCATACACACTGAGCTACTAGAGAAGGAGAACTATTTCTACTTCCAACAGCTAGATAGACAGATCAGGGAGACGGTAAACGAAAAAATTAAAATGATTTATTTCAGACAACGAGGTAAGTTTAACAGTAACAGTTTAATAGCCAATAAAAATAGGCCATATACAGGGACTGAACCTGCGGTTTTCCAGGAACCTTTCGAATTTTATCCCAGGGTGAGTAACTTAACTAATGTTAATTTCGGAGAAAATGAAATTAAGTTACTTTCAAAAGGTTTGAAATATTCTCCAAATAATTATAGCATGAAGGATTTTGAGTCGCTCGCGGTAAATACAGAATTAGCAGTCGGTAAATTAGATAACATAGAACAGACAGATAGGTTCGAATTAGCCAAGTTATTTAACAATTTGAAAACTAAAAACGGTCGCAATGAAAGTAAAACAATTGTTAATTTGAAAACAAAAATAGAAAATAACGATTTGATCCTTTCCAAAGCAGATAAAGGTAACACAATTACAATAATGGTAAAACCAGATTACATCAATAAAATTAACAATTTGCTAAACGGCAACGAATTTGAAGAATTGCCTTCTACTCCTACTAATAAATTTCAAAACGAGATAGTGACAACTTTGAAAAGTAATAAGACTATTTTAGGTGACAATTACCGATTGAGAGTAATGAACCCGTCTCCTCCTGCACTATATGGCTTGCCAAAAATTCACAAGGAAGGTAACCCGATAAGGCCAATAGTCTCCTATATAAACGCTCCCTCGTATAAATTATGTAAAGATCTAAGCCACAAACTCCCAAAATTGATCTCCTTCAGCTCCAAATACTCTGTAAAAAACTCCTTCGAGTTTTTAGAATTAACAAAAAATTTATCTTTCGCCACAAATTCTAAATTAGTTTCATTTGATGTTAACAGTTTATTCACCTCAATCCCAGTCGCAGAATTGACGTCAGTACTATGCAATTTAATAAATCAGTCAAAATTAAACAGCACAGAAAAATATGAATTAATAAGTGTAATAAAGGTATGCATTAAACAAAATAATTTTTATTTCAATGGAAAATATTACAAACAAAAAAACGGGTTACGCATGGGTAGTCCTATTTCTCCTTTGCTAGCCGAAATTTTTATGAACCATTTTGAAAACACACTGTTCAACAGTGACAATAATTTAAAATCACATGTACACTTTTGGGCTCGCTATGTAGATGACATTTTTTGTATTTGGACTGGTACTGAAAGAAATTTGAGCGGCTTTCTCAATTTTTTAAATTCGCTTAACGATACTATTCAGTTTACAATGGAAAAGGAGAAAAACAATCAATTAAACTATTTGGATATAACAATAAGAAAGGTAGAAAATAAATTAAAATTCTGGGTTTATAGAAAACCAACAACTTCCGACGCAATCATACCAGCAAGTTCGCAGCAGTCCTGGCAAATAAAAAAGTCGGTTTTCCATAGTTTAATTCATAGGCTTTTAATGTTTCCGCTGAAAAAAGCAGATTTTGAAAAAGAATTAAGTACAATCAAACAAATTGGAAGAAACAACGGATATAAAGAAAAACTACTAGATAGCATGCTAAAAAACAAAAGGAGGAAATTAATTCGTCGGGAGTTTTACAATATTCGGGAAAAAGAAGGCACCTATAGTTATATTAATCACGTCCCAGGTTATAGCGAAAAAATAGCTCGCAGAATAGAACGAAACGGGTGTAAAACGATTAGTGTCAACAAGCGTACTATTGGGAGAATTTTGATAAACAATAAAGAAAGGGTTAATAAATTAAAACAATCGGGTGTATACCAAATTAACTGCGCGGATTGTAATGCCGTGTATGTGGGTCAAACTGGCAGAAGTATCGAAACGAGAATAAAAGAACATAAAAAATGTATATTAAATAACGCAAAAAATTCAGGATTAGCGACGCATTGTATAGAAAACAATCATTTTATAGATCAGAAAAATGTAAAGGTACTGCATCGGGAAAAGAAAGGAAAGCGCTTAGATCTGTTAGAGCAATTAGAAATTAAAAAATCTTTAATTATAAATCCTTGTACTACCAATGATCAGATAGACTTTACACTCTCGCCCTTCTTAGAAACGGTATTAAAAACTCGGGCTTCACCAGATGGCCAGAGGTAGGCTCGTAAACAAATAAATAACGAAAACGCACTTGGAAATATTTAGTAATAGACGTTTACTCTATTGAAAAAGGCCTAACAAGCCGAAATACTAGTATATAGAGTGTTTTCTATATATTTCTTGGAACATCTAAATGAGATCAATGTTTTTTTCAAAACAATTATTTTCACGATGTTTCATAAAGAACCATCCGCTTCGAGTATCCACTTTACAAAATCTTTCTCCAACACATTGTTTTTATGGTAACCATTTATGATTATATCTCTCCCACTATTACAGCTAAATCTATCAAACCCTATATTAATGTATTTGTGAGATAACGTTCTATCCAAATATGTAAAAATACACAGGGTGTTCTATTTAAAAAGTATAAGTTGTGGTAGACCTCTCCTTTATTGGGAAACCTGTCCTCTGTGTGAATGTCAATATATAGAAATGTGTCCCCCTTCAAATAAAAATCGCCCTGTACGAACATTTTCCATGGAAACCAATCGTTTGACAGATAATCGAGGATGAAACTTTTCATTGACACACCCTGTATAAATTAAATTACTTATACAAAGCCGGAACATAAATAATTAATTTCACGTTACAAATTTTATAAATTCAGTTGAGACGCTTTACTTTGTAGACATAATAGCCAATAAGTAACCCAACAGTTTGTCATAAAACATCGTTAGTCTGACATGCTAGCGATTACGTATACTGTTAATACTCCTCTCTGAGTTTTCTGGATATCCAACACCGAAACCAACAGAAAAATGAAAAACTGCACATTAAATAAATCACAAAAACAGAAGGCATAAGAAAGAAAATATATATAGCTCAGGAAGCTCATGTGCTTAGTTATCTAAGTGGTGTCCAAAAGCGCAGTCATATAGGCTTTATAAAGATTTATGATAGTATTTTGAATGTGAAACTTTTGTGTTTTAGTACTGGTAGTACAGATTTTATACTGGTAGCTAATAATAAGGAAAAAGTTATGAGTTCTATCGTTTAACTACTTATTACTGTACTTACTACTGTAATTAGTTACAATTTTCTATCGCCTTCGGTTTGTTATTTCAGGAAAGCTTTAATTATAAATTATTGTAGTTATGATTGCTTTAATAATGAAAATATAACTTTTTTAAGAATAAACATTTTATACAGCGTCTTCATTTAAGAGTAAATAAAAATAATGGTAAACATATGAATGCATTAGGAAGAGAAATCATTATATTGTGGTACTATTGTGAATTTATTTTGACTTAATCGGGCTTTTAAATGAATTCTGTTCTAATTCATTAGTTTGTTAACATTTCAAGTCCTTAGCGTTAATTAATTTAATAATGAGTAAAAAATTTCCGATTATTAAATACCAGAAAGAATGGAATATTTGTTGATTAAATTCATCGTATAGTCTCTTTTGGGATTACACCGCCTGTAAAATAAGAAAAACCAGAAGCATACAAATTAAATATTCAAAGTACAGTATCAAGGAAAAGTTTGTCTGAAATTTAGTTAATTTGATAAATTAACTAAATAAACTTCATCAGTGTTTTTTTAGTTTTATACAAAATTCTTCTGTAATATTACCTACAAATCATATTTTGAATTATGTCTAAATAAAATAATTCTTATAATAAAATTTAAAAGAAGTTAAACATTTAACTAGCTTTAATCATTATTAAAGTTCAAAGTTGATCCTCAACTAGTCGTCAGTAGAACGTTTGTATGATAAAAAAATTTGTCAGATTGACATTTTTAATTCAAAATGACCTCACACGCACTGATCATTACGTTGTTATTAATTTTCCACTAGTAACATCCTTCTGGAGTAGAGGAAGCCACGTTTGATCCAAGAATATTGTTTCTGACGAGATATAGTTATCACCATTAAGTATGATAAAAGCACTCTCTTTTAATTTTCTTTTAACTGATTTTCCTTCTTTTTGTAAAATTTTAGCCTGTGTCCAATCAACTCTGTCGCCGTTGTCCCATATTATATGTTTCACTAATGTAGACCTGACGTAGTTTTCCACGTAACACCAAAACACTATACTGCACTCGACGCGCGTCGGTTTTAATCATCTCCAGATGATGCCAACTTGGTTAGAGAAAAGCGCGTCGAGTGCTGTATGGTGGAACCTTATTTCTAATGGTCTAGATGTTTCACTAAAATATAATATTTACGTGTTAATAATAACGAGATGAATAATAATAGTAATAATAATAATAATAATATTATTATTATTATTAATTAAGATGTTATCAGTGGAAAATTAATAATAACATATGTGATGACATCTTACAAAATTTTTATCGTACAATCCTTCTACTGACGACAAGTTGAGGATCAACTTGAAAAGTTAAAAAAAAGCAGTTAAGTGATTAATTTCTTTTAAATTTTATTATAATAATTATTTTAATTAGACATAATTCAAATTATGATTTGTAATATTCAAAAATTTTGTATAAAACTAAAAACCCACTGATGAAATTCGGTTCATTTATCAAATATTTATTTTATTGCATATTATACAGTGATTTTTTGGGACAAAGTTTAGAAGTTTGCATTGATACTACACTTTGAATATTTAATTTTCATATTTATGGTTTCCTGTTTTATTATTTCACAGATGGTGTAATCCCAAAAAAAAACTACAATGAATCATGAAAACGCACAACAAATAAGTTACAGACATTACTTTACAGTGACTATTTTTTATTTTAAAGAACAGGCGGGCCATTTGTTTCTAAATCTGTAAACTTTAACATAACTAGCTTTTACCAAGATAATATTTCACTGACCTTGAAAAGTTAAGCAGTTTTGTACATGGTGGAACAAATTTGTTTCTCATCAGTGGTACCTTATCACTTAAAGCATCATTTGCTTCATAGGTATGAGTGTATTTCGAAGAGTTTAGGATTTAAACACAATAAACGAAATACGAGTACAGCAAAGAATAAATCACGGCTATGTTGTGTATACTGTCAATTTTTTTATGCTAAAAACAGTTGGCAAATTACATTTTGGCTTTTGTGGAAAAAATATGCAGGCCTCTACTCATGATTAAATTGAACTGGAGCCTAAAATCTGACTATAACTTAATTTTTTTTTCACCTATAAATTTTATCTCGGAAGATAAGTATCCTATTTTGATATACATAAAAAAAATTAGCTATATGTGGCTGGAACTGTAAACATTTATAATTGTTATGTCGTTATTAAACAAAACAAGATCGTTTATATCATCACTTTTCTTAGCGTATCTAAAAAACTTCTTAAAGTACGAGTTAAACACGGCACTGAAATGATATAAGGTTCCAAAAAAGTAAATAGGTTTCAGCATATATATTATAAAGGCAATGTCATGAAATTGAACGTTGTAACCTGGTTCAAAGATGAAACATATTAGTACCATATCAACCATTAATGGAAGTGCGCAAAAGAAATGTATGTTTGTCAGCAAAAAATCTATATCTTTTATGGAGAAAAATTCTCGAATTCCTACCTTAACAGCATACATTATATTATAAGTAATTGTGAAAAATATAAATAAAATACACACTAAAATTGAAAACATTCGGAACACAGTACTGAGCTTCAGATGACATTTCTGGGAAGTTAGTTCAAACACAATACTAGTAAAAAGTAAAACATAAGTTACAAACACAAATGTGATAAACTTCTCTCGAATAATATCACAGTTGGGGTTAATTAAATTAAAAGACGATTTAAACAATAATCCTAATATCAACAGTGTTTCAAAGGGATATATGATATCTCTTGCTTTCACTATGCAGTCTTCGTATTTATAAATAAAATGCGGCAGTGAGAGGACGAGTGCGCTGATAATACTTAAATTTAATAAAATCGTGAAAGATTTATCTTTGAGGAGACGTCCGTATCTTAAAGTGATGAAGATAAAAACCATCTCCATAAAAATGATTATCAGAGACAAATATCTTATTATATCCTGCAGAAGGTTGCGATGGGTTTCCATTTCCTGAAATGAAAATTCATGTTAATGGTAAAGATAACAAATACAGTTAAATCTAAAATAACATTGGTCTTCTTCTAAGCGAGTTTGTAACATTTGGGAATAGATGTTAAAGCATTTTTTGGTAGGTTTATGTAACCCGAAACTAGTTTTGATTAACCCTAGTTACTACTACGTAAATTTGCACAATTAAGTTGCAGGATCACTTAAAAAGTCATGGATAAACAAAATTACTTTTTTTACTGGACAGCCTGTAATACTTTTTAATGTTTTGTTAAAAGGTCTGTATATAACAAGAAGACAGATGCTGTCTTGTGCTGAAAAGAGAACACAGACTGTTTGCTAGGAGGCTACTGGAGTTACAAAGTCTGTCTAATACATTACTCTTATGGCACAGTCTTTTGGTTATATGTTATATCTCCTTTATTATTACAGATAGGTATATACACAGCCTTCTTTAGTACTAGCCATGAACTGAGAAAATTGCAACACTGCATCCCGTCCTAATTTCAGACCGAGCGATACTGTTTTAGTAAATGGTGCGTCTTGTACGTGTATTAAATCATCCTATATATTTGTGTTAAATAGCGTTTAATTATAAGAGATAATTATTTCAGACCGTTGTATATTAAAGTATAATCAATGTAGATAGTGCCGTGTATTACCAATTTGATATGTAATATCATTCTCCCGAGTTTTTACATGTTCTATTATTTATCAGTTGGAGTGAAATGAACTTAACCTTGAATAGTGAAAATGCCGGCACGGTGCTGTGTACCAGGGTGTAAATCTAATTACGATTCCTCTGTAAAAAGTGAAGGAGTAAAAAGTGTTTTTGGATTCCCTAAGGACGACACATTTAAACAAAAATGGCTCAAACGTATCCCTAGGAAAGAATGGTCACCTACAATATATTCCGTTGTTTGTGAGTTACATTTTGATCCTAATGATGTCGTTAAACTAGACAGACATCTTTTACCAGACGGTACATTAACAATGATCAATGATTGCTTGCAAAGCAAAATTAAAAGCGGATGCTATCCCATCTATTTTCCCAAATTTGCCTAAATATATGTCAAAGGAAAAGTCGATTGTTCGAAAAGATCCTGAATGTAGGCGCCAACAGCAAGTTCAGCAACATGAAATGTTGATACAAAATTTTGAAAAGTCAGATCTTATTGCAAATTACACTGGACAATGTTTAACAGTTTACTTTCAGAATCAAATGCGAAATTAAATGTTCAATCAAATCAAGTAAACACAACAAAATGTAATAGCTTTATTCCAAATCCTGCCAACATGAATAAAAAAATATTTTTAACTTTTGACTGTGTACATATTTTTAAAAATATTAAATCAAATTGGTTAAATTTAAAAAATCTTGACAACACATTTGTATATCCCGATTTTAATACCTACGAAGTTAAGTATGCTAAATTTAAAGATATTCGTGATGTCTATTCCAAAGAGAAAGATATGCTTGCCAAGAAAGCCTACAAATTAAACTTTAAAACTGTTTTTCCTACAAATCTTGAAAGGCAAAAGGTTTTCTTAGTGGACAATATTTTCCATCATTCAACAATAGCCGCCATAAGAGATTATAATTATAATGGTACTGCAGATTTTTTGGGCATAATTAAGAAATGGTGGGATATTGTTAATTGTACCAGTATAGTAGTAGGAGATATGAAAATAAATGAATGGGCAAAACCTATATACTCTGCCACAGATTTCAGATTAAACTTTCTTCAAAAGTTCATCATTTGGTTAGACAAATGGCAAGAATTAAATTTTAATGGCCATCTAACAACTGAAACATATTCAGCTCTTCGACAGAGTACATTGGTTTTAATTGACATAATAGAGTATTCATTTCAAAACTTCTCAATATCATACATTCTTCCTGGAAAATTCTGTACTGATAAGTTGGAAAAAAGATTTAGCATATATAGGCAATTGTGTGGATCTAATTATAATGTATCGTTCGATGAAGTTGTTAGCGCTGAGAAAAAAATTAGACTAAAACATATTTTTAAAAAAACTGGAGCTAGTTCACATCAAATGTCGTTTAATGAAATAAAATCAAATTTTGAGATTGCAGAAAATTCTGAGGTTGGTTTTCATTGTTTAGAAAAAGTAAATAAACAGACGATGCAACAGGATTTAGATAAATTCTCCAAAATATTTTGTTCTAACTATTTATCAGATTGTGATGTTGATGATGCAGTGAGAATATATATTTCTGGATATGCATCTCATGTATTAACAAAAAGAATTTCCTGTAACATTTACCTTTCACATGTCGTTGAAAATAAGGGAAACTTGATCAGAAATCAATATTTTGATTGTTTGCAACGAGGTGGTCTATCGATACCGACAACTAAGGTAACAATTTTGTTTTTTCATATGTATGCCATATTAGAATACATTATAAACAACGACTCTTTAGAAATTGACTTCCTTAAAACTGAAAACCAAAAAGATTTGCTTGCAAGTTTAACTTTAGAAAGTATAGCTTCGGATAACTTTTACTTAGACTTTTTAGACACCTGTGTCTGTGGAAATAATGTAAATTATATTTTAGGAATAATTTGTTCAATATTTGCAAACGTTCTCTTAAATAACTATGTCAAAACACAAAATAATAGAATTCTGGAAGAAACACTATTAAAATCCCAGTTAAAAACAAATAAAAAACGATGTGAAATAGCACCAGAAGATAAAATAAAGAAACGGAAATTAGATACTTTTAAAAAAGCAATATAAATAATTTGTCATTCGTCAATAATTTGGTCAATTTGTCAATAATTCGTTTGAGCCATTTCATTAAAACCCATTATGTATAATAGATATTAAATAAGTACCAACCAACATTCATTATTATTATTATTATTATTATTATTAATCTAGTCTAGGTATGTCTTTGCTCTTTCACTTTGTTAATTCTTTCCTGTTAATTTTATTTTGGGTAATTTTATTTTTTGTCATTTGTTTTTTCTACATAGATATATTTGTTATATTATGTGCCTATCATCTTCCCTTTATTCCTGTCCTAATATGAATCATTTCCTATATCCTATCCTTCATCTGTTTTTCTTTCCCTTTTTTTTCCACTCCCGGCAAAAATACGCATGCTAGATGAATAATCTGAGAAATATATTATTATTTATTATTGTAGTACTACCTGATACACATACTGTGAGCAATAATATTATTTTTTGAAATATTTTAAAAGCTTGTGTAACTCTGCACCTTCACGTTGGTTTTGCTGAACAATCAAATATCACATGTTTTCATGTAAAATAAGGTATACATTGTCTTACATAAAATATTGTAATATTTAATTGACCAGGCAGAGAACGTATACCTACATATTATTTAATATTTACTTAAGTAGCTTATTACAAACAAAATTGGGAATGCACGTCAAATACGATCGGCCACAGCCTTCTCTGCTAGAGAGGCTGTGGGTCGGCAATCGGACTAGAAGATCGGCGTGGAGCGGTGTTGCCAATTTCAGTTCATGGCTAGTACTAAAGAAGGCTGTGGTATATACATCAAGTCTTTCAGTCCCAACCGAAAATAAAAAATATACAAGGTGTTCCATTAAAAATATTTTTTGTATCCTTATTCTGTATAATAATTTTTTCTTTAATACAATAGATTTAAACAAGAACCAAAACTTTTTGTTTAAGATTTTTTATGATTCTCTTTAAGAAATAATCACATATTTCTATATAGCGATTAATATTAGCGACTCTGTATATAAAAAAGAATACACGAATTTGAAGACCATAATCACTGAACACTTTAATATGTAAAAATTGTGCTGATACTTCATGTTTATTAACTTAGTTTGAACACATATTAAAATTAGGGAATTTTTGAATACATATTTTCATGGAGTATCGTTAACTGAAACAGTGAGTAACAAAGCATTTCAATTGAAAGAATATCGAACTAGAAACGGCTTATTATATCTGGACAATAGTATATTTACCAGAACTATATGCTGGAACAGTACAAAGATGGAGACACGGGGGAAAGTAAGGTATTTTAAAAATAGATACATAATATTCAGTTTACAATTATTGAAAACGAGGAAAACAATCAATTAAACTATTTGTATATAACAATAAAAAAGATTAATTCTCGGTTTATAGAAAACCAACAACTTCCGACGCAATTATATCAGCCAGTTCGCAGCAGTCCTGGCAAATAAAAAAGTCGGTTTTCCATAGTTTAATAAATAGGCTTTTAATGTTTCCGCTAGGAAAAACAGATTTGAAACATAATTAAGTATAATCAAGCAAATTGCAAGAAACAACGGATATAAAGAAATACTAATAGATAACCTGATAAAAAACGAAAGGAGGAAATTAATTCGTCGAGAGCTTTACAATATTCGGGAAAAAGAAGCCACCTATAGTTCTATTAATTACATCCCAGGTTATAGTGAAAAAATAGCTCGCAGATTAGAACGAAACGGGTATAAACGATCAGTATCAACAAACGTAATATTGGGAGGATTTTGATAAACAACAAAGAAAGAATTAATAAATTGACACAATCGGGAGTATACCAAATTAACTCCGTGGATTGTAATGCTGTGTATGTGGGTCAAATAGGTAGAAGTATTGCAACCAAAGTAAAATAACATAAAAAATCCATACTAGATAACGTAAAAAATTCAGGATCATCGACGCATTGTATAGAAATAATAATAATAATAATAATAATAATAATAATAATAATAATAATAATAATAATAATATCTCTACCCCTCATTCTAATCACAAGGATTAGCCCGAAAGTCCGAGACTTGTGTGGGAGAGGGGGCGGCAAATTATTATTTCGCGGGCCGCATTTGCGCCTCAGGAACGACTTACGTTGGTAGGCCCTAACCACCATTCAGTGCTTTAATGAGGGAAACCTGGAAAACCTCATTAGTTAGGGGGACAAGTCAAACATCAACTATTTTAATCTCTCACATTAACACCAAGTTGACATTCTTCCCATCCTAGACCATCGACAGGATGGTTGCCAAGCCATCCCTGCGAATAAGCCTTGATCTACGAGTAAACAATTTAATGAAAAATTGTTGGTGGAATGGGAATTAGAACCCACGACCTCTGGGTTGAGCGACCGAGACGCTAAGCCCTGAGCCACCGACTCGGTGTAAATCATTTTATAGATCTGAAAAATATAAAGGTACTGCATTGGGAAATGAAAGGAAAGCGCTTAGATCTGTTAGAGCAATTAGAAATTAAAAAATCTTTAATTAGAAATCCTTGTATTGTACTACGAATGATCAGATAGATTTTTCACTTTCGCCCTTCTTAGTAAAGGTACTAAAAACTCGGGCTTTCTCAGATGGGAAGGATCAATCGGGGTAGGTAAACAGATAAATAACTAAAATGGGCTTGGAAATATTTAGTAGTAGATATTTACTCTATTGAGAAAGGCCTACCAAGCCGAAATACTAGTATATAGAGTGTTTTCTATATATTTCTTGAAACATATAAATGATAACTGTGTTTTTTCAAAACAATTAAATAGATATCAGTTACATAATCTATAACTCATTACTGTAAAAGGTTGTCAGAACTCGCAAAATTATTTTGTTTGCATTTTCCTAAATAGAACACTCTGTAAATATATTATTAGGTACTCATATATAATAAAATCCAAATGTGCATAGAATTTGACTTTTAAATTGATCCTCTAAAATCGCTGACCCGATGTAATCCTTCGTTATTAAGTAATCAGTCTGTGATACGAACACTAACTAATATGAGTAAAATTACGTAAAAAAATAAAGTAAAGATATACATATTATATAAACAGAACTGGTACTTTTCAAATGCAAATCGGATTTTTGGATACCTATAGGTCATATAGAAGAATATTTTCATAATTTTATTCATTAACTTATTTCTAGTATCTAGGTGAAGATGTGACACAATACACAATTATGTTTTGGTTCAAAGTTTAACCATTGACTTGCCCATTTGCTATTGGACGAACTCTTATATGACCCTATTAATGTGTTATATAAGTTAGATAACTTTTCTTCCGAGGCAGGACTTTTTATTTGTAAAATGTCTTCCATTCTCGAATCCAGAGCAACCTGAGCCCCCTAGCACCTAAATAATTTTAAGACATACGTATACCATTAATATATGTATACAGTCTGTCCATAAAGTAACCCCCTCTGCTAACTTTTGAACGAATCAATTTAGCGAGTTTTAACAAAATACAGGGTGAATCACTTAAAATGAAGTTGATTCTGACGATAAATTCGATTCTTCAAATTCAAAGATGGCGTCACGGGCGCTGTCAACTCAATTTTTTTAAATGGCAAAGTGTGTCATGTCGCATTTAAAAGATAATTTAATTCTCTACTTTCTCGTTTTTGAAAAATGACAATCGACTTAGCCGTTCTCTAGTTACAAGCTTTTCTGTTTCTAATCTGATCTATGAATAAAATGTTAATTAATATTTTAATACAACAAATTTTGAACAAATATTTATTAAAACTAAAAATAAAAGAATTAAAAACTTGTTCAAAATGTTGTCCATTGACTTCTTGGCACATAAAAAGGTCTACTTTGAAATTGTTGCCTGATATTTTCTAAAATTTCTGCAGAGATATTTCTACACATATGTGTTAGACGTTGCTGTAGTTCGTCGATATTTACAGGAGGAGTTCTGTAGAATGAAGCGGGGCCCCATCTTGTTGAAATACAATATTTTGAATGTTATTACCTGCTATTCTTTCTATCTTTGGAAAAATTTCCTCCCGCAGCATTCTTAAGTACCGCTCTCCTCTTAAATTTTCTCTTAAATCTATCAAACTTAAAAAATAAGAAGAACACCTGTAGAAACTTTCAAACACTCTTAAATTAAACGCTAAACTACTTTCTCGAACCTTATTGACGTTTCAGTGACAGTGGCAAGCAAAGGCAAGGAGACTTGATAAAAGCAAAATTTTTAAATACCGTTAATACAAACACTTGTAACTAGAGAACGGATAACTCGATTGTCATTTTTCAAAAACGACAATGTAGAGAATTGAATTACCTTTTAAATGAGGTGCAATACGGCACACTGTGCCATTTAAAAAAATTGAGTTGACAGCGCCCGTGGCGCCATCTTTGAATTTGAACAATTGAATTTATCGTCAGAATCAACTTCATTTTACATGATTCACCCTGTATTTTGTTAAAACTCTCTAACTCGATTCGTTCAAAAGTTAGCAGGGGGGGTTACTTTATGGACAGACTGTATTAATATTAATACTAATGTGAATTGTTCGAAACATTTTGATTACCTTGTGTTTAATAAATACTAAATAATATATTTTTGCAAAAATTATGGCATGACATGTATGCTATTTCATTTAACACATCGATTTCGAAGTTATTCGCTTTGCTTTTGTTGGCACAAACAATTGAACATAAGGTATATTTGGTTTCTGCCCTCATAATAAAATAGTTTTGAAGTTGACTTATATGCAATAATTTCTATGTTGCACAATAGCTATTCTGATTATGGCCAAAGTTTTTACAGTTAAAGAAGAAATTACCTAGGTACTACCCACTATACTTTTAGTGTCCTAAACTCTTTCATGACAAAAATATTACTATATTTACTTGAATAACACGTAAAGGATTTCCGTTTACACCATTCCATATTTTTATTAAAAGTACTTTAACTAAGAGTAATTTAACGAGGTCATTCAACTTGGAAGTTTGATTGTTGTCAAGTTATGTGTTCGTGAACGAATACTATCGGTGTATTTTAAAAATTCGTTCGACACAGTAATTTCCTGTTATAAATATACCATGATTATTCTGCTCTAGCACTTTCAGATTTTCCAATGACACGCATATGCTTGTAACCATACGCTGCATTTAAAAAGGCGGATTTTAATAAATTTTACATAGAAGAAAGATAACTTAAACCATACAAATTATTTAAACTTGCTCAAAATCTGAGATGAGGCTTTCATCCAAATATGGACACAATACAGTGCATTGTACTATCGATAACAAAACAATGTACTGACAAGAGCACGTAAACAAGAAGAGGCGTATTGTTATTCTGATATCTGATAGTAACTGTTCATGAAATCGAAAGATTTTTTCTTTAAATGCTAATATCTTCATAATGGTAAAAGGTACCCTTAATAATATAATAATAATAATAATAATAATATCTCCACCCCTCACTCTAATCACAAGGATTAGCCCTTGTGATTAGATATAGACCTAGAATTTTAAGGAGAGTTTCAAAGATAACGTAATTAGGTATATGGTATCCTATTTAAAAAGTTGATGCCTTTATCAGAAAACTGAAACTTTTATAAAAGAAAGTAATGAAAACGTTATTTTATGTAAATTTCTGTTAAAACAAAAGACTAGAAAGATGAATAAAAACAGAAATAAAAAAGAATAATACATTTTTTCTCTACTTATACATTTTGTGTCAAAGGGATACAGGATCTTATTTTGAACCACATTACAATTAGTACGATAGTGAGTAGCCAATAGCAAAGTGTTATACTTCTATACATTTAGTTTTCTGGCATTTCAAATTTCACTAAATAAACTTTAGAAAATCTGTAGCATTTAAGATAGTTTAGATACTTTTGCATGTTTTGGTGACACAACCATATGAAATATATGTTTTTCAATACTTTTAGAAAATATTACACACCGATTTTTTCCTAAATATGTAAACCTAACCCAGTGAACAAAACTGAGGCGACTTAAAGTCGTCAAACATTTCATCAATCAATTTCACATTATCTGAAGACAATTGAAATTTAAAAAACCGTAAGTAGTCTATATGTTCTATATTGCCCAATATGTTCTATATGTTCATATTGTTTTATAGCCTATATGTTCTATATAGCCCAATGTTGCACAAAGAAACTAATACGTACCATAAACTTCTTAAAAATGTATTAGGAATATCCTCCGCCAATGTGTTGGAATCGTTGCAATGTAGAGGTTGGTTTGGATTAGTGAAAAGGTCCATCTAGAAATACCGAAACACCACAAGTGTTACAGCAGCACAATAACAATTACACTTTTCAAGGAGTAACTTTTAATATTGCATTGCCTGGAGCATTTAAAAGTGTTAACTATTACATCAGATTGATGTAAATGCCTTTGGATCCCTAGTAGAGTATTTTAGATATATCTTGTTTATGTAAATATTAGTTAGATAACCTGACGACCCCAGAGAAGAAAACGTCACGTTTATCTCTAAAACAAAACATGCTGATATTTTATTATTATTATTATCATTGATATGTACACACTTTGTGTATAGAGGGTGGCACATTTTTCTGTATTTCTTCGATAACGGTTAAACGGTTGGCGTATGGAAAAAACTTAGGTATTTAGCCGCATAACCTAAAATTATTTGGAACGATACAGGGTGTTCAGGAAAAGCTATCTTCAAGTTAGCATTGTTTTTTTAATACAACCCCTGCGTAATATTACATATAATTCTTCAGTAATTTTTAGGTTTTGTGATGCTCCTCAACGTATACTTATCTTCTAACATTTACCATTTGTGAGGTATTTTACAATTTTCGAAATTTGACGATTTGCATCATCTGTACTAAAGAAACGGTGAGTATTATAGACAGATATATAGATAAAACTAGTAAAAATACACATAAATATCAAGAAAAAATAATGTACCTATTTACACATATACACATTTGCTTACAAAAATCGCACACCCAATAAAAGTCTTCAAATAAAAATTATTTTAAAACTTTTCTGAAAAGCCCGTGTGACCACGTTTTTTAATTTAGTAGGAAGACCTTTAATTTAGAAGAAGATTAAATGCTCTTAATCCTATACTGTTTGGAGACTTACATGTTACATTACATTTGTCAAACGGTGCATGGAAATCATTCTTATGTTGAGTATCTCTGCTGTGAATATTTTTGTTTAATAGAAATTTACTCTTATTTGTATAAACATACATACCTAACACATATACAACGAAGGTTGCATTAAAATTCCAAAATGTCTAAAAATGTCATTGCAACTGTGGATACAGGGTAACCTTAAAACATGCTTCTGAGCTATAAACACCTTACATGCAAGGGTTAGGTTAGGTTAGGTTCAAAAGTGAGTGGGCCGAAAACCAGACCCTCCACCGCGACCATGTGGTCTATTTTGGCTCACACCTACTTATATTTCACCCAACAGGTCCAGCTTCTTAATGTAGCTGATCACCTTATTGGGTGAGAGTTTGTTCAGATCCTCTGGCAGAGGACATGCAAGGGTAAACGAACCTCAGAAACATATTCCATATCTAAGACGGGATTCTACTTGTGAGTGGTATACCATGCGTAATTGTTTCAAAGTAAGAACTGCACGTAAATTCCTAAATAAATATGACAGTGAATGAAGTTTTGAAATCAGTTGATCACAGTGTACCTACCAATTTAAATGTTGATCTTTATGTAAACCTAAAAATCGAATATGATTGTCACCATCAGATATGAGTACATCATTTAAGGTTAATCTCAAATCCGAACAAGGCTTTTGCCAATTGTGAAACCTTAAACAGTGAGTTTTTTCTGGATTTAAATGCAGTGAATTTTTACTGACCTATTTTACATAAAACACTTTCAGATTGTATTTTTAATTTGTCATCTGCTGGATTTGAGAGTACAATTATTGATGTGCCTTCTGCATAAATAGTAAAATGTGCATCCGACATGTGAGTATAACGTAGTATATTATAAACTTTTACTAGATCGTTTATATAAAGTAAAAATAGTACAGGTCCCAACACCGAGCCCTGAAGAACTGCTAAGTTAACATTTATGGCTACATATTGATTACGTCCCTCTATAAACGTCTTTATCCACAATAAAGCAGAGTTAGTTATTCCATATATAAATAACTTGTGGAGTAATTTTTCATGATTTGAAATTTCATAATTTGCGCATGTATCTCACTGGATCGTGAAAACATTTTTAGTTGGTTCTACAGTAACGGAGATATTTGCTTTAACATTGAATATGGGACACTAACTATAGTACTATGTAGTATGCAGTAATGTGTAACTATAATACAATATTTTCGTTAAATAATCCTACTTTGGCGATTGCTGTACAACAAATTTTATCAATTTCAAATCAATTCAGAATCACCAGTTGCAATAGTTCAATTAATGTCTGTTTCCTTTTGGTAGAGTAAACAAATATGTGTTAAGTTAACGGGTTATGTTGCTTGTATTAGCATTTGTCAATACATGTTTCCCTAGTTAGTCCTGCGCCGCCTGGTTATCGGAGATAACTGGCTCATAAACTGAAATTACGGCAGCTGTCTGCGAATTACAACGCTAGTAATATGTCTGAATTCAGTTAACTGATTAATAATATATATGTTTTAGTTGCTCAAATTGCTCAGGTTTTTATTTGTTAAATAACACGTGCATTTATAGATAAATCAAGTGATCCAGACCAGAATTTAATGACGTGTGTTAAGAAAAACGTTCCGTCTGCTAGTCAGAAAAAATATCACTTTTTATCGTAATAACACAATATGTTATTGTTGCTCGCTGCACAAAACAAATAGTAGGTAAGAAGTGACAAAACTGCAACGTTTTCAATTTTTAATAGAAACAATATTAAATGTTAATGAACAGTTATTAATAAATCCTCCAGATTACGTCCAATTTACTCAAAGGATTTCATTCAATGCCAGAATCATTAGTATTCTTTTGCTGCGTGAATATTTGAATATTTTTTGTACTTCTGATTTTTCTTGAATTTCTAGATTTGACTGTTTTTCGAAATAACGAATTATCTGTGAAGGTAGTACCTACTTTTTAGCAACTGCAATCTCTATTATTAATGAGATCGACATAACCTCCGGAAACATCGGGATTCTCCATGTTTTCTTCCCCATAAATTGGATATACCTATATATTTCTAAATGTCATCGAATTGAATTTTCTATCTTTTCTTTTCAGTTTGATGATATTTTAGGAGTATAAACTTATATAAACTTACCTGAGTTATAAACTACTGAGAAGAGATTAACTCTGAAAACTTTACTGTAAAATAAATGGCTTTCATTCATCAAACTCCTCGTAGCTTTGTAGAAAAATTGTGATCTGGTGCATGAAAGATTAAATTCGCATTTTCATAACTCCTGATACTTTAAAACTTACGGTGGAGCGAGTTGTCAGTTAAAAAAGCATTGAAAATGTCTAACTGCAAAATTTTTAAATAAATTGTTTGTTTGTAATGTCTGTAACTTATTTGTGGTGCGTTTTCATGATTCATTGTAGTCTTTTTTTAGGATTGTTATTTTTTCTTGATACTACATTTTGAATATTTAATTTGATACTTCTGGTTTCCTGTTTTTTATTATTTTACAGGTGGTGTAATCCCAAAAAAGGCTACAATGAATTATTTGTTTGTTTTTTAATTTTTAGTCAGACCTATTACTGTTTGTAGTATCTATTTATAAAAAGCCTTGTACACATTGCATTTGAAAGAACATGAAATAAAGAACGAAGGAATTGTGAGGTTTCAAGCCATTAGCCGATTAAGAGATGATTACCAATAAATACAAAGCATTAGCTTGAGAACTGCTTTTGACTGGATAAATGATGTAGAATAATTTAATGGATGTATTGTTACTGCTTCATAATTTAGATTTCTCCTGTCGTGCGGAAACTCAAATTTAACAAAATTCTAATAAAAAAGCATTAGAGGATACTGTTTATAAGCATTATTTTACCTTACACTATTTTTGATATCTACTTTCAATGTCTTATCCCTTAAAAGCTGAATACTGTATGCATTTTTTAATATCTGTCAAACGTCAGATCCAGAATAGCTTTTTGTATATTAAGAGCGCAAAGTGATACATTGCCGCTCTAAGCGAGAAGTAGCGGAGCGCAGGTATCTCGCGAGAGCGCCAATGTCACTTTGCGCTCGAATTACACACATTATCTTTTCTACAACCGAGCGCACAGTTACTTTGCTGCTCGCCGAGCAACAAAGTAACCAAAACGTTTGCTCCTCTGAAAACT
Source organism: Pogonocherus hispidulus (assembly GCA_963924545.1). Taxonomy (NCBI): domain Eukaryota; kingdom Metazoa; phylum Arthropoda; class Insecta; order Coleoptera; family Cerambycidae; genus Pogonocherus; species Pogonocherus hispidulus. The sequence goes on from OZ004692.1 coordinate 87,860,642, forward strand.
GATACTTTGTTCTTTTGAAAGCGCAAATTTGTACTTTGCGCTCGGTTGTAGGACATATTTTTTGTTATATTATGTTTATAATTCTCTGGAATAATTAGTAAGTATCTAATCTACAGTGGCGGCTGGTGACATTTGGATATGGGGGGGTGTAGAAATAAAAAATGCGCCGCAGGCGAAAATTTTGCATATTTTAAGGTCAAATCCCTTAAAATTATAAATTAGAAAAAAATAACTTTCGTTAGACAAATATCCTCCTTTTTAATACGATTGACGGAAATCTCGACAAAAATTATTTAAAACAATATTTTAATAGGTAATTAATATTTAAAATCAAAAATTGACATATTCGTTACCTTGAAAAAGCTGTAAACTAGAATTGAGGAAGCAGAAACATAGATATTTTTAGTTTTTAGATATCCGTTAATTAAAGACGATATAGCCCAATCACAAACTCAAAAGTATTTTAGTTATTCAATTTATAGTTATCAAACGACACATTAAATTATTACGTAGGTAAACAAACTTCATACAGGTATTTATACACGAGCATCTACACTTGCTTTCTAAAATTGAAATCAGCTCTACGGTCTTTCACAGAAATAAATTTTTCCATAACTTTTTCATCGAAATTAGGTATTTATTGGGCAGGCAACGCCCAACTCTTTTATTTGTATTTTATCTTCCAGTGATACAGTGGAAGATTTGCAAAATTAGCTCTAATCAAAGATTAAATATACCTATATTCATAATTATACTACCTACTAACAGTATTCATGTTAAGTAAAATATAAAATTGTCTTTTCACAAAAATTAAATAAGTACTTTAATAATGTTAAAAATATGTAATGTGTTAAAAATACGTTATAATGTTTAATAATGTTAGCGTAGGGCCGCGAAATAATTGCGGCCAAATCTGCATAATATAAGCATATGGAAAGTATCTAACGAGTGCAGTTGAAAAGGAGATTGGGTTGGTTGCCATAAGCCATGTTCCTGCAGGAATCACAAACTAGTCAGATCCAATCAAATCATTCCAAACCAGTCAGCAAATTGTTTTCAACCAATCACAATCCTTTTGACTAGTTAGGGATTTCTGCAGGAACAAACCTATAGTTACCTGGGCCGCGACTCAAAGTGCGGCCACGAATCTGTGATCCTTTGCTCACTGTGCAGTAGCAGTGTGCTGTGATCCAGTGATGCGGACTGTGGCGTTATGAATACAATAGCTCAAGCGCTCGAGCCCTTCCTTATAATAGTTTTGTACCACAATAAACATGTTTTAACTTTTAACATTTGCATTTAATTTATAATACTTAATGATAATAATAAGGATTCCTTTGGTATTTTTGGACCGCTGGGCGCGTATTTTGGGGCGCGCGGCCATGCGGCCTTAAGGAGAAGCCGCCACTGCTAATCTACCTCCTATAGAAATATATTAAACTATATGGTCACATCATAATTTAACAAGTAGGTAGGTAGTTTTGTTAAAACCTCAGTAGGGGTAATGAAGTTGGGATTATTGATGGAAAAATGACAGAGGGCAATGAAGCAACTAATTATTATTATTATTATTATTATTATTAGTATGTATTTTCGAAGCAATAAAATATTTTAAATTAACTATTAGAACAATGAAGGTACATATCACAAAATATAAAAATAAAATGAATACAATTAAAAATATAACCAATGTTACTTCTACTTTTTGCAAGTAGAAGAACTCTGCTAATAACAACTGCTAGACATCTCTTTCTGATGCTTCTAATGATATTATCTAGTATATCTAGGTCACTTAAGAAACAGAACTAATGTTATTTAGCAATTAAATCTCATGTAAGAAAATCTTAATTTAATTGAAGGCAGTTTTTGAAACGTGTTTTGGTGACAATAGAATTTATGTCAGGTTACTGTTCTGGCTAAAACGTTAACTCAGTATCGTGTCCTTCTATAAAACTGTATACTACTCTCAAATTATGCGGCCAGCTATAGAGTTCTATAGCAAAATTACGTATTAGTTTATAGAGACGAATCAAGTTTGATTATCTAAGCTGAGTTGATTTTTGAACATTTTCGTATTTCAAAATATATTTTATATCTTCCTTTGGCATTATCTCAATGTATTTCCATGTAGTTCTTTTCAAATATATTATATATGTAGATAACTCAAAAATCTCTCCTTTTGCTGATCAAACATCACAGGTCTGATTTATGACATTTTTCTGATTATGGTTCTTCTGAAATTTGGTCTTCTCTTGTGATAATTGGCTTCACTTTACAGCTTTAGTTCTTCGTCGGTTGCTGTCGCGATTCTGTTTTGGATCACTTGCGTTTAGATAATACTATCGTCAACGACCTGTGTAGTTCTTGAAGCGCTTCTCTGCTCCTACGCTCATGTTTCCTGATATCGCTACCGCAAATCCTCAATGATTGCACTTTTTGTTGAGCCGAGCGCCTTTGCTACGTCGAATTGTTATATCATCTTGATTGATAACAACAGCTCTTAATTGCGTTTCCTGGTCAAGATGAAATCTTTCCAACGTAACCTTAATTAACACTGACCAAAACACGCGTTACGTATCAATAAATGTAGAAATAAAAGTAAGAAGTAAGACTGAAAATTATGTCACAAAGAACTATTGCAAATGTAATATTCTATTGTTCACATAACCACCGTTGTGTCGATAACTCTATTTATTCTCAATATCTATTTCACAGATTTAAATATTTCGTAGCATTATTTTCTTATTTTATCTATTAAATGATAATTTAATAAAAACATGTTGTATCTACTTTTTTGTTTTCACAAGATTAAAATTTTTCATAACCTTCTTTTTTGAAAATTATAGTTTTTTTTTGTATAGTATAACTTACATACACGTACAAAACATCCTACATGTGACACTTTATTGGAAATCTTATTTCAAGGACGATTAAATGACTGAAAAATCTAAGATGACCGACATAATACAAATAAAAGTTGACCCACATAACTGATAATCCAAAGACGATCAAGAGTTGCTATTGGCAATAAAAGCTTTCTTTGAAGAAAGTGGTTCATAATTTGCATAAGTCTAAGACATGTCAAATGAACACCTACTGTGTTATTAAAGAAAAAAAATATCGGCAGATTTCGGATTTTCCAAGTTTTATGAGGATAAACTAGGAATGGATTTTCATGACATCACCAATCGTATATTTTCCTGTTGAACATTCCAGTATTGGAGAAACTAGACTCATCTTTCCACAAAATATGTTTAAAAAGTTGGGATTTTCGCGATATGAATAATTAATGAACCAATCACAGAACTTAAGCCTTCTTTCATAATCGCCTGGGTGTACTGGTAAGCCTATACTGGTTGATATTTAAACTTAACATATTTATGTTTTTCAAGTATGATTGCCTAGATCAGCTTCTTTGGATAAATCTCTAATTGAATTATTTGAAAATGCTTCAAAATATGTAAAAATATTTAATTCAGTTTCTTCATACAAAAAAAAAAACGCATTCTTTCATCACATTACTTTTTAGTTACAAATACTTGAAATCAAGAAATCTAAATTACTTCGTTATTTTCAACATTTCTGCAATAATGCTACTATTAATGGGAATTATTATGTTAAAATAAAATTCTGTATAAAAATATAGGGTGTCCCATTAAAAAATATGTTTTTTTATGATTATCATATAGATAGTACTATAAAAAAATAAGGAACATTATCGGGCCGGTGGCTCAGGGCTTAGCGTCTCGATCGCTTAACCCAGAGGTCGTGGGTTCTAATTCCCATTCCACCAAACAATTTTTCATTAAATTGTTTACTCGTAGATCAAGGCTTATTCGCAGGGATGGCTTGGCAACGATCTTGGCGGATGGCCTAGGATGGGAAGAATGTCAACTTGGTGTTAATGTGAGAGATTAAAATCAGTTGATGTTTGACTGTCCCCCTAACTAATGAGGTTTTCCAGGTTTCCCTCATTCCAGCACTGAATGGTGATTAGGGCCTACCAACGTAAGTTATTCCTGAGGCGCAAATGCGGCCCGCGAAATAATAATATGCCGCCCCCTCTCCCACACAAGTCTCAGCTTTCGGGCTAATCCTTGTGATTAGAATGAGGGGTAGAGATATTATTATTATTATTATTATTATTATTATATTATAACATGAAACATCCTGTGAACTGCTGACGGACATCATTGATATATTTGTTTGTAGTGAAAAACAAATTAAAACTTCGTATGTAGTTTTATAATAGTTTATTTTAAAATGTTATTTTACATTTACTCTTTTTAATTAACTATTTTTACACGTTTGTAATTATAGTCAAAAATGTGTTTTATTGTATTGTCTTGTACTTGTGCCTGCTATAATGTTGTATTTTCCTGCTATACATTTTTGTGTAAATAAATTACTAGTGTATGTATGTGTTCTGTAATTGGGCCTTGTGCCTGTTGGATGCGAAACTAAATAAATCATAAAATGATTTATTTAAGCTTTTAAAGAGATCCCATTATTTTCCAGTGTTTAAAACTCGTTCACCAAAGAGTGAATTTGTATACGCCGTCGATAGCTACAAATTACTAGTTGTATTTAATTAGCTTCTGTTGTTTCTTTTTAAAATTTATTGTAAGTGCTCTTTCATGAAGAGCTTCCTGCCTTTTTTGTAGCTCTTTATTAATTAATTAGTTAGAGGTAGAAAAAAATTCGTTTTGCTTATCACCTTAATTGCTTCATTATGGTTACATCGTAACGAGCATCAAACCGATGTACTTTCGTATTCTTTTTGAACATTTCTGTAAGAAGGAAAAGAGAATATGAGATTGAAAGGGTTAAGGGAATTGTGACCAATTATAACAAAAGACTAGGCGCAAACTTCGATGCGGTTTCTGTAAAATTTTCCAAATTTCATTATTTTATGACTTTCATGATTTTATACATGACCTTCCGAACCAAAGTTCTCATGAACTCATCAAAATAAAGGGCTCTATACCAGGAGATTGTCACAAAAGCTTGTTTGCAAATCGATCTTTTCGCCATAGCTCCAAAACAGCTGACCTATCACTTTTTATGTTATTGGTGTAGTTGCTTTTATCTACATCTCAAAAATGCATAAACAGGAATATAATGCGCCGGAAGTATATTTTTTTTATCATAAAAGATATTTAGTGAGGTACCTATTGAAGAAGTAATTCTTGAATGTTGTGTTTCATATGATTTAAAAGAAAGTAGGCCTAACCTCAGTATTATACCGTTTAAAAATATTGTCAAGAATACAAAATTATATTTTCAACAATATTTTAAAAATTTTAAAACATGTAACATTCAGATACACCTTACCAAGTACTTGATTCTAAAGGAAGTACAGAGTCCAACTACAAATACATATTAGTTTAAAGAATGGCAAAGCTAGTTCCTCTTTTTTTCTCTCTCTCTCTCTCTCTCTCTCTCTCCCTCTTTCTCTTTCGCACTCTCCTAGATGATCCCTGTTTCATCACTAATATGTTTTCCAATATAAGCAAAAATGATATTATAACTAATACTAATACTAATATTGGAACTGGTGAAAAGGTACTTAGTAATTTAAGCTAGAGCTAGTTCTCTCAGACGCGGCTAAAAAAAGTCACTAACCTAAATATTGCTCTAGTTGTGATAATATTGTTTAATTTTTAGCATTGAAAATGCTTATAGGATCGCGAAGGCGAGAAGAGCGGGCGGCGTGGGCGCATAGTTTGGCATTCATATTCGTATATTGCAAATCGCAAGTCTGATAATCTGAACTCTCATCTGAATGTGATATACAAGGTGGCAAAGTCTGTAAATTGCAAATGGTAAGTTCTCAAATTATAAGGTAACTTTTGCAAGCTTTCTATAGTTCCGAATTTCATTAATTCATTTTCAGTGCACTCCGATGGTTGCAAGAATTGCGAAATCTGGTAATTTTTTTTATAAGTTGCCCATTAGTAATTCTGTATAATAAAATATTGTCGGTAAAAGTTCAGTTAATAATTGTCATAATATAAATAAAACCTCAAGCCTTCAGGCCAAGCGAGTGCGCCAGCAGTTCAACTGGATTAAGGGGCCAGACTACCTCCTCGATTCAAAGCGGAAAAAGTGATTAAGCAGAAAAATTCTCACGCCGTTATTTATGAAAATTAAGAAACAAAATTTTATGGTTTGGTAGATAAAATATAAATCGATGCTTCTATGGAATTAGTTTTTTTGTTTTTTACGTTATTTTTTTTTATTATACACTACATATGTACGAAAATCAGCAAGTTGCTCAAAGATTACCGGAGCCGTAGTCGAAAATTTAACTCCATAGAATCATCTACTCATCATTTTTCTTTCCTCGCACGTTTACAAAATATGAATAAAACCACAAACAACATTTTGACAATCTTTCTACTGAACGCTTACAAGGCGAATTTCTCGAAAAATCGGTCCTCGATTTGTGGCGCCCTCAAGCGAATCGAGACTGCATATTGTGTGAAGGCGTTTTTTACATACTGCACGTACTTAAACTTTTTGTGGGCCCTTTTATTTATATATTTGGTATTTGATGTTTTACAATTTTCGTAATTCTGATGAAAGAATATATTGAGACAAAAACTTTCAATTATTATTGCTTATAAAAATGCATTTACATTTCTACTTACCGAATTCGCCTCGATTTAAATTTATAACTTAGATTATAACTTTTAATATTGCCATACCGCTTTAATTTATTGCTCCCTCAAAATTATTAAAATAAAATACAAATCACAATGATACTGTTTATTTGTATAATTTACACTTATAGTGGACTGAAAAAGGTAAAAATTAAAAATGTTTAAAAAATTAGGTAGGTAAATTAATTGTACTTATTAATTTACCTACCTAATTTTACATAAAATCACCACATAAAAACCGTATAAACGATAAACTGCCTTGGTCATATCAAATGGGCAATTACAACATTTTTTGGTAGGTCCAATATTTTTTATTACGAAAAATTTCATAAATCTGTGAAAATTAATTTTTCTTATTTTTTTAACACATACATCGTAACATCTCCAAAACGAATCCAGATACAGCCAACTTTTTTTTATCGATAGAGGATATGTAAGCGAAGAGTACTATGTTAATTTGGTTGTTATGGAAGAGCCACTTTTTTGTAAAACTAGGTAAAAGTTTAACATTTATTTTTTTGCTGCAGTTTGCCATCTTCGAAAATAACTGAAGACTTTGCTACGGAACGTATTTGATATTGTTGTTGAAATATGTCGTTAAGAATGCACAGACAGTGATCTATAATGAACCAACTAATCCATGCCATAAGTTGGCATCTTATCGCCTTCCATGCTAAATATATTTTTTTAATTATTATTATTATTATTAAGGGTAGGTTTTCAACCACCTCGACGGCGCGGAAGAGATTGTTATTTTTTATACATGTTTCTGGTTAGGTAAAGACCCTCCAGTGTAAATTCCAAGTTGACATCTTATCGCCTTCCTTGCTAAATAAATTTTTTAAATTATTATTATTATTAAGGGTAGGTTTTCAACCACTTCGACGGCGCGGAAGAGATTGTTATTTTTTAAACACGTTTCTGGTTAGATAAAGACCCTCCAGTCTAAATTCCAAGTTGGCATCTTATCGCCTTCCTTGCTAAATAAATTTTTTAAATTATTATTATTATTAAGGGTAGGTTTTCAACCACTTCGACGACGCGGAAGAGATTGTTATTTTTTATACATGTTTCTGGTTAGGTAAAGACCCTCCAGTGTAAATTCCAAGTTGGCATCTTATCGCCTTCCTTGCTAAATTAATTTTTTTATTTATTATTATTAAGGGTAGGTTTTCAACCACTTCGACGGCGCGGAAGAGATTGTTATTTTTTAAACACGTTTCTGGTTAGGTAAAGACCCTCCAGTCTAAATTCCAAGTTGGCATCTTATCGCCTTCCTTGCTAAATAAATTTTTTAAATTATTATTATTATTAAGGGTAGGTTTTCAACCACTTCGACGACGCGGAAGAGATTGTTATTTTTTATACATGTTTCTGGTTAGGTAAAGACCCTCCAGTGTAAATTCCAAGTTGGCATCTTATCGCCTTCCTTGCTAAATTAATTTTTTTATTTATTATTATTAAGGGTAGGTTTTCAACCACTTCGACGGCGCGGAAGAGATTGTTATTTTTTAAACACGTTTCTGGTTAGGTAAAGACCCTCCAGTGTAAATTCCAAGTTGGCATCTTATCGCCTTCCTTGCTAAATAAATTTTTTTAATTATTATTATTATTAAGGGTAGGTTTTCAAACACTTCGACGGCGCGGAAGAGATTGTTATTTTTTATATATGTTTCTGGTTAGGTAAAGACTCTCCAGCGTAAATTCCAAGTTGGCATCTTATCGCCTTCCCTGCTAAACATATTTTTTTAATTATTATTATTATTATTATTAAGGGTAGGTTTTCAACCACTTCGACGGCGCGGAAGAGAGTGTTATTTTTTATACATGTTTCTGGTTAGGTAAAGACCCTCCAGCGTAAATTCCAAGTTGGCATCTTATCGCCTTCCTTGCGAAATATATTTTTTTAATTATTATTATTCTTCAAATGTAATTTTAATTGTATGTAATGTGGTCGTTAAATAATGTAAAGTAAAGTATTATTAAGGGTAGATTTTCAAACACTTGGACGGCGCGGAAGAGATTGTTATTTTTTATACATACTTCTGGTTAGACAAAGAGCCTCCAGGGTTAATTCCAAGTTGGCATCGTCTTCTCTGCTAAATCTATAGTTTTTTAATTATTATGATTAAGGATTGATTTTCAACGACTTACACAGCGAAGAAGGTATTCATATGTTTTTATGCATTTCAAGTTATATAAAAGATTTGTGTTACGTTTGTTTTAGGTGCACATTTCAGGGCACCCAGGCATCGTCGTCATATACGAATTACATGATATATTTGTTTAAACTGATATAAATAAATATTTTTTTTTATTTTTCGTACAGGAGTTGAAGTGCCTAAGATAATTGTTGATACCCGTATTTTGAATTCGGCAGTTTCTGCACGCCTATGTACATTCGGCTATAGTCGGGATTTTGGCTGCTAAGTTTTGGCCGCCAACTTCACACCGGCTTGTGATGTTGCGTTTATAAATTTAAATTTTTAAATACTTTCTGTTTAAAGTAATCAAACGTAACACAGTTCAGTTCACAAATAAGAAATAACACAGTTTAAGCACACACAAATACACAATTTGTCTACAATTTGTTTAAAATACCTACACAATTTATCAACTAAAATAGGAGACAGCTTGGTAATAAAACATAGAAATGAGTCCAACCCTGTGCAAAATTGCAAGTGAATAAAAATTGTTCGAGTCTGCGCGGTGCGTTCAATCATTTAAATTGCACACGCCCACCGGTCGGTCGGTCCCCTGCCCCCTGGACCCCGCGACATGATCCACATTCAGTCTACGGGAGCCTTAATGTCGAGTCATATTTCTATACCATTGGGTACAAAAATATGGTCGGGACATGTGGTGGAAGCGCCTAGCTTATTTTCTTATGATTAATTCTGCACAATTAATCTATGAAAAATATATTTTTCCTAAATACATGCCCAGCGTCTTATAGACAACTTAAATATAGGAAAAACATACAATGTTGTCATTTAACTAGAACCATGTCTAGGTTGGGGAGTCCTTGGGGACTGTATCTGGGGAACAACCTCTAATTAAAATTAGTAACTGCCTTTTCGTCAGTTCCAATATTAGTTTTATTATCATTTTTGCTTATAAATCATTATTGCAAGTGATGAAACAGTAAAAGATAGAGAGAGAAGGGATATTTTGCCATTCATTGAACTGACATGTATTTTAAATTATTGGATACTGTACATTCTTTAGAAACAATTACTTGGCAAAGCATGTCTGAATGTTACATTTTTAGAATAAGAAGCACTATAAAACAATTTTATAAAGATTATCGGATATACTAAGTGCATTTGGTTTATAATTTTGAATGTTGAAAAAAATATTTACGATATATTAAGGTCTGTCTTAATGAATGTATTAAAACAAGAATCAAACATCTTTATCTTTTTTGAAAAAGTACAACATAGCAAACAAACTAGTTATTTACAACAAATTCTAGGCAATAAAACAAAGTATCATTTCAAATTCAGTATTTTACCTAATAATTATTTTCTCATTAAGTTTAGTAGGTACTTAAATGATATTTTTTAAGTGAATTATTCCTTACACATGATGCTTACAGGTCTGCAACATACATCACACCTGTACATAATCTTACGTGCAGGTTCAATAATATCTAGTTATAGAATTTCCGCTATTACTGCATTATATCCACAATTGACACCTGGTAGCATTGCAACCGGTCGGGAAAATCGTTAATCCAATTTACATCCGGTAATTATACATAGTGTGCAATAACGAGTTGAAAGTAGACGACCCTCTGAAACTAATTTTCTAACGTAATTGAAATTTTGGATTCGGCCATAACATCACATTCTATATTGATTGAAAATGATGGCAATATATTATTACTTCAATTTCTATGGAAGTAGATATCAACTTTTTTATTTTAAATGCAACATTATGTGTGTTTTTCCAGATTTAGTTGAAATATACTATCACGAATAGATTGATATCGGATTTGATGGGTTTATTTCTAGTAGTAATGGAGAAATATGTCTAATCTGAGACCTGTACGGCACTGAGGAAATCTAATGGCTGTCTATCGTTTGGTGTTAAGTTGGGTATCGATGCCTTTCTCCATCTCCATCTCTCCATATCTCAATCTCCGTCTCTCCATCTCTTTATCTCTCCACTTCACCATCTTCATCTCTCCATCTCTCCATCTCTCTATCTCCAAATCCCCACATCTCCATCTTCATCTCTCCATTTCCATCTCTAACGAAGATTTCGTACTCAAGCAGAGTCGCATGAGAAATCCTGTTAATAGAATTAGTTCCGGTTTCCAAATTTATAGTAGCTTTTTAGCTCCTTAATAAATCTCTGAGTAACTTTTTGTTATCCAATAAAATAGTTTTAGTCAAATAAATAATGGCTGCGCACCATTCCCAACAACACAATCTACAATTTCATTGTGTTTTATTCTCTTTTCCTGGCACCCACATCAGAGTAACTCTATTGTTTTCTGACGGTTACCTTATTCTTAGAATATATTCCCTCGCTCTATTGAACAGGCTTGGACACCTTATATAAATAAATACTGAAGGGATTCATTTCTTAATATTAAGTTCTGAATTAACAAAATTATTAAATAAACGATACTTTTATTAATCTTATATTCATTTAAAAAGATATACATTTGTTGTTAATAGCCATTCTAGGGAAAATTATTTTTACTTATACTCCAGAGATACATGTTTTAATAGTCTGAAACTGGTGCTTTTGTTTCCAGGATTTTAATTATATGCCAACGAATTAAATAGGTATGTAAATCTTGCGTGACGGAAAATATATTCATTTATTTGCTTAAATATATGTTGCACCGCTATGTTTGTTGTGGTAATTGGATTTTCTTTGTAAAATGAAAGCACGTTTTCAACCACCTAGTAATATTTCCTATTCACCTCTCTTACTTACACTATTAGACTTCAGTTCCACGTAACATGCATTCCGAAAGCATTATTGGAAATGTAAACATTCATAAACCAAAACCAAGTTATGTGTAGTAGATAGATACTTATTTTAGGCAAATAACTTTTGTCTATACAAATAATTAATATCTACATAAGTAACTAAACAAAAAGATACGAAAATTTTACAGTAATAAATACTAATTCAAATTATTTACATAGAACACATGGCTAAGCCTAAGCATAATTTGCCTGATATTTTACTTTAATAAAAATAGTTAGTGGTTGTTTTAGAGTTACAAATTATGTTTAGTTATTAGTTACAAAATATACAGGGTTATTCAGAACTTATCTCTAAAACTTTGAGGATATGCGCAGTGCATCCTTAAATAAGAAATCGATAACACCAAAAAAATTTATAATAAAAGTCTTAGGATTTCCCGTAAACAATGTTTAAAGTTATACCATTATAAAGGACTACGTAGATGGGTAACTGTACTTCAACGACATCAATTATACCACATTCCGACAAAAAACAGTAAACAAGTTTTTTGTACCTGAAACGCCTGGTTAAGACGGAGCGAATAGAGTTGGAGTGGGGATAATATCTCTATATTGTCTATCAGTCATCAGTCTATGTGTGTCGCTCTCGCAGTGCGGGTGTTTTATTTATCGTAGGACTGTTAAACTGTAAAATTTTCAAAATGGCTCATGTGTACAGTAATGCTGAGTTAATGGACATGATTCTTATTTATGGCGAAGTTGAACAAAATTCATTGGCAGCTTCGCGCTTGTATGCGGAACGATTTCCCAATCGACACACGCCAAATTATGCAACTTTTACGGCAGTGGTACAACGTGGCCGTGATACTGGTAATTTACGTGCAAATCCTGGACGAGATGGTGGCCCGGGACGACCACAACTTATTTTACCAGCTGAAGAACAAGTGTTGAATCTGGTCCGTGAAAATCCGCGAATAAGTACAAGTCAGATCGCTAGGAAACTGCCTGGGGCACTGTTACCAGCGGATTATCAATTACGAGTTAGGTTTTGTGAGTGGTTGTTGCAGCAAAATGCTGAAAATCCCCAATTTACTGCTGATGGACAAAATTTCGAACAGATTTTGTAACAAGGTATGTGCAAATTTTTTATAAATTTCATGTTTCTAATACCTAGTAATGAAGTAGCGCAATTGTTCAAAATTAGTGTAACAAAATTTTATTCATTTTAAAGACACGTCACTTTGGTCACATCTATCTATCTTTCAGTTTATTTTAAAGTAAAAACGCTGCAAATCTTTTTTGGGTCGGTGTCGGTATACTCTCAGAACTTCCGAAGTTTTTTTCGTGCTAGCCAGTTTGCATTGTCAGTCCCAAGGTCACTCCATTACAGTGGACCAGTATCCAGCGGCGTGCAATGAAAAATTTTTAAATAGTTTTCAGAACCCGCCAAAAATTTTTTTTTGCACTACCACATTTGTACATGTATGTGGTACTTACCGCGGTCCTCAGCGCAATATTTTCTTTTGATCTTTTTTATATACTCTTTGGAGCAATCGCCCATGCCAAAATCTTTCCTTATGATAGAAAACTTTTTAACCTGTATGTACAAACATGGTTACTGGATTTCAAAATATATAATATTATCGTTGAAAAAATAACATACAGCAGCTTGTGAGATATAATGAGTACGAGTATAAAGTTTTCTTTCTAATACATTTATCTTTTACACCTAGGTAATGTATTTTTCGAGAAGAATACAGGTGAAAGTTTATTTAAAACCTAGTAAAAATGTAACCTATTCAGAACATGATTCTATTCTAATATTCCCATTAACACTGAGCAAACATGCCTGAAATTCGTCATATATTTACATGTTTGCCAGCGTCTTTCCCTTCAGGACAATAATCTCCTACAGGCTTTCCAATTTAGAAAATTGTCGCTGGTTTTCTACACAAACAATTTGTAAATATAGAATGTCCAAATTCTACAGCGCATTATATACCTACATAAATATAAGGGTCCACCGGTTAGCAAGGGAGAGCTAGCCAACCAACAGGGTCCTTTGGGACACTAAACTATTTTTATATCCCTGATGCACTGCACCATGTGGCTTCAATAATAAACCGATATCTGTACTGCAAAGTAAAAAGACAAAACTTGAGATTCCTACATAATGTAGCAGTCTGTGAATGAATAATTATTGTGCTGTTGTTATTTCTCATTTGCTGTGATTGGTTCTCGACTCAGGTGTCCTTTGATATTAGAAATTTCATCTCCAAAGACTTGAGCATAGCACGTCAACTACGCTCAAGCAGAATAGTAATGATCTTGTTATGATTGAGATCATATTATCATGGATGAAAATCGTTATGGTATTAAAAACTGAGTAAAATTAGATAGACAGATACAGAAGGCATCACTTAAACACGACATGTCAGAAACAACTAAGTTGCTAGCAAGATCTTCGGTCTGTATAAAATAACACCGGCATATTCTGAAATAACTTTGTATACTTACATTTTTTTTAGTGTTTATCTCTTTTAAATTAAAAAATACTGTACATACAGTACAGTTATTTTTTGTACTTAATTTCTGAAATAAAACTTAGTTTTTTAATATTCTATTAAATTTTTTACGTGATATACAGTCTATTTATAATTAAAATATATTGGGCATACAACTTGGGTGTAGCTTCATTTCATAATGGAAGAAAATACAAAATTACAATTAAATATTGAGTAAAATAAAATAAAGTTTCTCATCTTTTAATTAAAGATAGAGATACTAAAAATTAAAGGAACTCTTAAGAAAATTAATAAACAAATTCCAGAAAGAAAGTGTTAAGAAAATCATAGCAGACTGTTAGAAAGTAAGTAAAAAAAGCATATGTAAGTTTTTGGGTTAATGGGGTGAAAGTAGACCATATTCTATTTTTGTTCCACACTAAATATCAAGTAATGATGCTCAGATATTTAACATTTAGCATAGCATGTTGGATTATGTTGCTCAACAAATTACATATCTTAATCACATAGTCACTCACTTCTAACAGATAATAGAAATAACAGTACCACCAGTAACACCAACACCATGTTCCTTTATCCTTTCACTAAGGAGGAATTGCTTAATTTACTTAAAAAAAAGTTAAAAAACAAGTCATCCTCAGGAGACGATGGAATTCCTTTATTTCTAGTGAAAAGGATTTTAGAATCAATCTTGGAGCCTATAACTTGTTTGGTAAATTTATCCTTTTGTTCTGGCAAATTCCCTGAAAAATTTAAAACAAATAAGGTTATATCTTTATATAAGAAATATGATCCTTCTCTACCTGAGAACTACCGACCTATATCTGTACCTAATAGTTTTTCAAAGATCTTCGAATATGCATTTCTGGATAGATTAGAAAATTTTTTGGAGACAAATAATGTAATTACAGACCACCAACATAGATTTCAGTCTCAAAAATCTACTGGTACAGCGATGTTCTCTTTTTATAGTCAGTTGATTGAACATGTTGATGCAGGCGAGAGCCCTGTTGCAATTTTTTGCGATTTAAGCAGGGCTTTCGACTGCGTCAATCATGGGAAATTGCTGGAAATTCTTGAGACGTATGGTATTAGAGGTGTAACCTTGAAGTTGTTGGCATTATTCTTGAGAAATCGGAATAATGCCAGGCATCGCAGGCTGTCACTTTACTGTGTATGCTGACGACATATCATTTATTATCTCTGACAGAATGTTCAATGGTTTGAAAGATAAATGCTCTGATGTTGTAAATAATATTTCTCACTATTTCACTGATCTTAATTTATATTTTAATGTTAAAAAAACCGAAATTATGCGTATCCATGCCTATCAACATGATGTTCAAGATGTGGCTCTCAGTGTTTACAATACATCGTTGTGTAGTACACATGATAGCATTAGATTTTTGGGACTTTATTTGGACGAAAACCTGAATTGGAAATCTCATTGTGAAGCGATAATTAGTAAATTAAATAAACTGAGATTTGTATTTTTGAACCTGCGATCTGTACTACATGAGAAACAATTAATAAATGTGTATTATGCAGCGGTGGAAACAATATTAAGATACGGCATCTGCTTTTGGGCTAACTCGGCAAATGCTTCTAAGGTGTTTATTGCACAAAAGGCATTATTCGAAGCATAGCTAAAATATCTTCGAAAGAATCTTGTAGGAAACTTTTTAAAAGTTACGATATACTAACACTGACGTCTTTGTATATTTTTGAATTATGCACTTATGTATTCAATAACATAGGGAGTTTTCATCTGAATGAAAATATTCATTCTTACAATACACGTCAAAAACATCACCTTCACGTGCCCTTTACTAGAATGAATTTAACAAAAAATTCTCCTAAATTTATCGGGTTAAAAATATTTAACAAACTACCTGAACACATTAAATCGTGTCATAACATAAAAAGATTCTAAGTGTGTTTGAAGAAATATTTATTGGATGAGTCTTTTTATTGTTTGTCTGAGTATATGTAAATCATGTGACCTGTAGTTTACTTTGATGTATGTGTACTTTTTGTATAGTATTTTTCAGTTTTTTTTTCTTTTTACCCTTACTTGACTATTCCTATACAATTGTAATATATTGCCATTAAGGAAAATAAAGGTTTATTATTATTATTATTATTATCAAGGTTAGGTAAGTAGTATGATATTAATCAGATGAACAATATTCCCCACTGTTTTTTTTTGGTAACACTATGCATATTCTGCCTGGCTTTGCGCTCAAAAGATTTTCCCTTTTCCTGCTATAATTTAGTCTTCAATTCCTCATTATAGATATATTTTTACCTTACCCTATATTTAGGTTGCTATGGAGACAGAAATATTAAGCATTAAACTCTATACTGGGAGGCATGAGATGCAAATTAATCAAAAGTATTATTCATGTAAAAAAATCAATTCACTTGCAATTAGTTCGTTTAACTTTACAATTATATTTTTCAAGTTTTAATTGTCGGACTTTTTAAATTACGCTTTATGCTTTTCAGATCCTAATGTCCTTTGGGCTTTCTTTCCTATTTAGTTCTAATGTTTTTCATATGTGTTAAAGTTTTCCCCTTTGTATTTCCTATTTCTATTTTATTCTGTATATTATGCTCATTCAATACTTTGCTTGGAATTTTGCTTTGTTAATTTTTCATTTTTAACTTATTTTTTAATTTATTGCTTCCTTGACCATTGTATTTCGTATTGTTATAAATATTTGCCTATAGAATTTACCTGTTTCCCTTAATTTTTCTTTCTTTACATATTATTTAAGTATTCAGTTAAAAAATTATACTAATACATGTATACTTTTATTTAAATTATTTAAAAATTATATTGTTATGAGTTATGTGTTAATGTTTTTCTCTTTACCTATAATCTAGGTGTGTAAAAGTATAATCTTATCGATTATTTCTAATGTTATTATCTTCATTTATTTTCATAGTACCTAATCTGATCTGTTCTACTAATAATTGTAGTTAATTTTGTAAATATTTATTTTTGTCTGACTGTCAATACTCTCTTGCATAATTCACTACAGAAATTGTCGACTGAATTTAATAAGACGCATTACTCAGTGTAACCAAGATTTTACCCATCTTGATGGGCCCCTACAAAGTTATACACAAAACTAACAAGATTCGTCTTTTTTCTTATAAAATATAGGATATCAAAAATATTCCATTTCACTGTGGGGAGTCCTATTAAATCAGGATATCACCCACCAGGATCAGAACCCAATAGGAAATCAGATACACAAAAAATTGCGCGTTTTAGTTATAGTTTATTGTTGTTTTTTTTTTTATAAAAACCCATTTTATCAATCGACGTATAAAGTAATATCACAGATGAGATTTTCATCTGTGGTAATATATAAGATTTATGTATTTTATTAAGATTTACAAAATATCTGATTTTTACCATCCTTTTGACTTTTCAATTGCCTTTTCATAGCGAAGGTGGAAGACATGTAGACATATATAACTTTTATACGAGTTTGTATACATGTTCGTAAGAAGCAAATATTTTTCAACTTATCTAACGTGGTACGTGGTTGGTAATTTATCTGTTAATAATGCTTTATAATGTTAAATGGTGACATATCAGTGACATATTGTTATTAACTTAAATGTAATATAAAACATACGTAATTATAAATAATATTTTTATTTTAAAGTAAGTATCTACTTATTTCATATTTTCGTTTTTAAAAATTTTAAGTAGCTATTGAAAAAATACAAATAAATGTTCTAAGGTGAGATTATAGTAAGAGATGCCGTTGTAATTCCATAGTAGGAGGTGCATATAGCATGCATAGTAGTTGTTTACAACATACCTAGGCAACAAGGCAATAAGGAAAATTAATACGTCATTGGATCATAATATCTTTATTAATATTAATTAATAATATAATAATACCTAAACATGAATATATAAACAGGTCTAATCATACTTAGAATACGTAGGCCTCAAATTGTACACCTTTTAAAACATTTTTAAGTATATATTAAAATTTTATCATATGAAGTAGGTACAGTTCGAAGCTTTTAGTACTGAGATGAAGTCAACTCTATAATTTGAAAAGTGTACGGTTATTTTTAAATTTATTACTTCGGTTGATACTTATGAGTCATGATTAAAATCGGCAATTAGTTAATGCCGCTTAAACTTTAATCACCTAATAGATACTACAGCTGCACTTTGAGCTACATTTATTAGAACATTCATTTTGGCGGGCCATTACTGGGAACCAGAAATATTAGCTTAGGTGGGCTCATAAATATAGTAAAAAGAGAGATGACAATATGCATTCTCATATGTAGTGAAGTGAAATAGAAAGTATAAAGTAAAAGTTTATAGTTTCTTACATTGGCTGCCCTGTAGTACGAACGCTTTGATTAGTGAGGACATTCTAACCTCAATGTTTTATGTTTCTTCGGTTTGTTCTTCTCCGTCCAGGTAATAAGCTTAATTTTTCATTATGAATGCCTACTATCGACCATATCGCTGAAGGTAAGACAAAAATATCTTTAGAAAATACAAATTACATGTTCATGTTCTTTTTATAGGCAAAAAAAAATCATGGGGTAAATTTTACCACCACAGGAAATAAAATATATAAATAAATAAATAAGTAAATAAAATAAATATTCTATTAACTTAAATAAAAATAAATAATCAATAAAACAACATATATTTAATATCGTAAAAACAGTTGGTTTTCATCACAGAAATAAACCTACACTATAGAATGGAGAAATTATATTACCTACCTTTCACACGGTTTCTGTGACTACAACATGGTTTCTCGGTCCGGACAGGAATTTGGCCATTGAGCAGATGGTATATAAGTTACATATAAAGCAAGCAACTTACATAAAAACCGCAAACAAGTTACATACAAGCTGCATTGTCTGTTCTTTTCATGAAGTAAAAATTAAGAAGTGTGTGAAGAAACTCGGTATACTGTTGAGCTCTCATTAATATCGTACCTATCACTTTATGGTGTGTCGTCCGAAGTTTCAAGAAAAACGCCGTCTTTCGTTATCAATCAGTACCGGACTGAATCGTTCATTTCCGGTCTTCAAAATATCACATAACCTGTATAAGACTTTCTATAATCTTTATTTCTGTGGTTTTCGTAGCCGAAATCGATGAAAAACTTTTTATTATTCCAATAATTGTTCAAATTATCAAAATGGTCTCTAATTGTATATGCACGTCGATTATTAACAAATTGGACTAATTCCTCACCATCATCCTCAAAAATATCTTCTAGGTCATTGTCAACAATCTCAAAATTAAAACAATTTTGAAATCTGCCAAATTTGAATTTCGGTGAAACTCAAATTTTGATTTACCTAGCGATTGGTTTTAACGGTGACTGAATGCACTGTTAACATCAACGTCGGCCATATTTATCCAGTCGTTAGCAATTAATCGAGGAACAAAGACTCTACGCTCAACCCAGAGGTCGTGTTAACTAATCGAATTAATCGATTCCGCATTCCACCAAACAATTTTTAATTAAATTGTTTACTCGTAGATCAAGGCTTGTTCGTAGGGATGGCTTGGCAACCATCCTGGCGATGGCCTAGGATGGGAAGAATGTCAACTTGGTGTTAATGTGAGAGATTAAAATCAGTTTATGTTTGACTGTCCCCCTAACTGAAATTTTGAAATGAAAATGCCATAATGAAATTTTCCAGGTTTTCCTTTATTCCAGCACTGAATGATGGTTAGGGCCTACCAACATACGGTTTAACTATATAACCTAGGTACGCAAAGGAATAATTTTATTATTTTTAAGATATGTCGAAAACAACTAGTAGGTAAAGAGGAAAATTAAAAACTGGATTAAACCATAATATTTGATAATTTCATTAATAATTTATCTCTTAGTTAACTTTTTGGCTTAATTTCTACATAAAGAGAGATATAAACAGTTAAATAAGTCAATCAATAAATATTAAAAATATACAGTAAAAATATTTGTTTATACATTAGTAATGGACTGTACTGTCTAATTAAATCAAACATAATATGATTAGAATGAGGGGTAAATCTATATTTTTTTTGTCGAAATCCAGTCGACCGGTTCCCTGGCTCCGATTCTCAGATTTGGCCGCTGGTGGTTAACAGTAGCTACTCCCCACGTCCGTGGGGTGAGCAACTGCTGAGTCCGGGAATCGTGTGTCATGAGTAAACGTAATAGCCCAAAATGACCGCCTTCTGCATTCTTCCGGCTAGAAGATCTGCCGAATTTCAGCATGCCGGTATAATCTTCAGTTCCGAAAGCAGTGTATCTCTTGCTCCACCAAGGTCTGCGGATTTCGAAGAGAAGATCTCGATATTTCGTCCGTTTCTCCTCCTCTTTCAAGACAACGTTGTACTCGGCAGGAGCCGAGATAATAATAATAATAATAATAATAGTAATAATGATATTATTATTATTATTATTATTATTATTATTATTATTATTATTATTATTATTATTATTATTATATTATATTAAGGAAAACGCTTAATATTGTAATTAATCTGTACAAATCTGTATTATTTCTTACATTATCAATTTGTACTTGTAAACATGTATTTGTTGAACTAGCCTTGTTGTGACATCGTGATGAATAATGATTAGAACGGATCAAGAAAATTAAATGGGAGAGATATTAGATTTTCCAGTTTGATTAAAAAGGCAGTAGCAAACAATGGCTTAAAGTTCCATCATTTTCCTCCATTCAACTAAATATGATTGATGGCGTTCACACCCGAATTGCTATTTATATTGCCGACTAGCAGGGAATATCCTAATTTCGATAAATTACAGTCGTTATTTTAATGGTATCACTTACTTAAAATGGCGCCCCAGAAAGGGATATCTTGCGGCAAACTTCATTAAGTTCAAATGCATACAAAACTGCAAAAATTGTGTGTAGGTTAATTCAAATTGTGACGAATTAGTTAAACTAACAATAATATCTCTATCCCTTATTCTAGACTTAATGCGGGAGAGGGAGCGGCATATTATTATTTTTTGGGATGCCAGTGCGCCCGCAAAGTTATGTTTATAAATGTATTTAACGAAAGCACACTGTTTGCATCATACTCCTTTTATATAAAACATACCCTATAATATGTTTGTTTTAGGATGAAAATTATGTAAATGTGAACACTCTAAACTAAAGAATGTAATACCTAAATTATATGTACCAGTAATCATTATACATAGATGTGAATATAGTCTCATTTAATGATTAATAAAAATATTTTTCAGTGTTCAGTGTTTATTACTACAGCCACAGTTAGTTCTCGTCAGAATGCCAGGGGTGGAAGAACAGCTTATGGCATACTGATAAGAAATAATAAGTTAGAAAAAAGCTGTGGCTCTGGCGAATGATGTGGCTTCCGATGGGTTTTGATTAGTACTTGTCATTGCTATAAATGAAGGAAAAATCCAAGAGATACGGACGAGAAGTAAAAACTGCGAAAGCGGTCTATGTCTGGTGGTAGAGTTGCCAAATTTTCGGACTACTTTGTGTATTTTCCAGTGTAATTCGATACTGGTTGGGGGTTTTTGCTGAGTTGTTTACAATGTTTCTTTTGTTTCTTTTTAAGTAATAATATCCTCTATTGGAACAATAGGCGGCTACTATAACCTGCAAAGCAGGTCTCTATCGATTAAAAATAATGTCTGGAGACATTAAGTAGCGTGGGCACCACTGTGCCTCTATCACTAAAAAGAAATATAAAATAGAAATAAAAAGTTTTATTGAAACTTTGATAAAGTAGAAATAAGTAGTGTATTCATGAATCTCGGTTCTTTGATTGTCAATAAAACGGTCTCATTCAATAAATTTAAGTTGAAGTTTTTATTTTATGGGTTTATCTAACTTTCCTAAATGTTTTGATTTAAAGTTTTTCTCACTATATAAAAGCTTGAGATCCTGACAAATAATGATTGAAACATTTGAGTTGGAAACCCGGTGTTCCAGGAAGCCCTTTGTGATGTCACTGATGCTGCGGAACTGTTTCTGAGCGAGATGACGAATTCGGTGAGAATCTGGCTGAAAGCGGGTCCCCATTATATGCACTGTCGTCGACACATAGCCTTTCCACTTGCTCATTTTTCAGTACTCTGGATTGAGGCATTATTATGACGTTTATATGTTTTTACAGATTGATTATTTATTAGGTATATTGAAGATATACATGCAATGCTTTCATAAAGTAGTAAATAAATTCGTTATTTTATAAATACCCAATTTTTTTAACAGTCGCTCGAATACATCGATTTTCTTTTATTTTTGACCTTATTTTACATATATTTAATTATTTAACAGCCTCGATGAAACTACGTCGATATAAACTTTAATATTTTAAATGAGGCACTCTGTATTTTTTACATATTTAGAAAGAACTATTTTTTACGAATACGTCATATAAGATTTAATGGCTCTAATAATAAGAGAGTCCAAAAAAGTGGAGCATAGGAACGATGTATTGGCGAAAGTCTCAATGCCTAAGCAACGAATCGATATTCTCTTTTCAGCTCACTCTTGTGGCACACTTTATGGGCATATCTCCCTTATTATTAGAGATACACCCATAAAAACTTAGATGACTGCATACGTAAAAAAGAGTTCTTTCCAAATATGTAAAGAGTTTTGATACTCCCAGACATGTACGAACTTCAATATTATCCTGCAGGTATGAGTCCTGCAGGTGGCCTCATTACACGAGAACCTGGGGTAATGGGGTCATGTCTGGTCTGATAACATCAAATATTATAAACACAACTATAAATCGCCCAAAATATGTTATATTTATGTATTCAACTTTACTGAAGTCAGAAATATAACATTTAGCCTTTTCTAAAACCCATACATCCTTGGAAAGAGAATGAAATTATCTTTCAAATGTCGTACCACAAGTCCTATAGTGTAATTTTAAAAAAGAGAAGTACTTTGTGGCGAGTAGGGGGAGGAAATTTAAATATTCGTTTATACGTCAAAAAATTAAAAAAATTAACACAAGTGTACATGTTCATACATTATTACATACATATTATCTAAATATAATTATTAATTAAGATATCCTGCTGTTCCGGGACTTTTAGAACACAGTGTATATGAATTTTCTGTATAAATTCGTTAGTACTATTTACAATGATGACTAATTCCTTGTTCTAATTACTCTTGCTTAAAAGAGATGGCAGCACTATATTTGAATGGAAATAAGAGCGCTATTTTTAAAATTGCAGGTATGGTCTCATTCCCCGGGGTGGCTTCATGGCCCCGGCTTCCCCTACAATTAATTCTGAAATGAACAAACCCGTAAGTTTGGGCCTTATGCTGGAAAATTCGTCAAAGGAGCTGCAATGAAATAATTGAGTTGTGGATCCTTATGTAAAGAAACAATTCTACTTTAATCTTGCTATAGAGATAAAAATTCGTTTGAGTTGGAAGGCTCAGTTGAGTCATGGGGCTTATGTAAACATCTGGATATTATTTACAGTTTGTAGATAATATAGTGTAGATATTACTTATTTAGATCTTTCATTATACAGTGTGTCTTTTGCAATGTGTTTGGAGAAAGAACCTGTCAAGTATAATAAAACTATAATCGAATCCTAATATTTAATAGTGACGATCTACCATAGTTTTTTAGGATACTTTCACTTCACCAATAAATTATTGCTTGATAATTTCGCTGATGTGTATAAATACTGGGATGCATCCATATCATTTAAGTTTAAAAAAATTTTATACAGTGTATTACCCTACAAGTAAATCCTCTACCTATAAATATTTCGCGTTTTTTATATCGATATAATAATATGTACTGCTTTTTTAGTTGTATCTTTAAAAAAAATTAAACCAGTACTAATGAGTCAACTTATTTACTCGCCGAGTATAAAACCGCTACTGCAGCTAACAAACTCGCTCTGTCTAATTGCCGGATAAGGAAGTCTCAGCTCCGGAAAATTTGACTTAACTAAGCTAGCTGGCGGCTTGTTGGGACACGATGTTTGTCTAGGATTTAGAGCATTTATTAGTCAACTGTCGCAGCAGAAAGGATGTGTACAGTGATTCTTAGCTAACTTAATCAAATCGTGTCCAACAAATCCGTCACAAAATATATCACAATGATTATATTTTCCGCTGAAACTGATTCGAAACTAGTTACTTTCTGGTTTTTCTATCTTAGTTGGGTGAATTTAAGAACTAACTAGTTTACTTTTCTTAAAAGGTAAATCATGGATAAAATCATATTTGTGAAGAAAATATTATTTTGTAAATGCTAGTGTTGCATTTTTTGTTTAGTTTTTCTGCTATACATCTTTGAAGCTACATGGTATAGAAGATAGAGTCAATTTAAATAATCACGAAACTATAAATTTTAGATTGAAAATTCAGATATATGCGGGATCTACCAAAAATCAAAACCAACTTCCTTATTTAAAGTGAGCACTAAAAATTTGATATTTTCTTATTTTCTACTCCACATGATATCTTTATAAATCGATTATTATAAAAAAAAATGAAGATTTGCAAGAACTTTTATGACTAACTTCGTGTAAATGTAACAGATCTCTAAAAGAAACACGAAAAAAATGTTCGTAAGTCGAATGTTCGCTAACATGAAATATTACCTATCCGAGTTCGTATGAATATTTTCAAATATTCGTATAATGACGTTTGTTTCACCATTTGCCTGGTTGTACTGTGGAAGTCCAAATAAAAGTTTTTTAAAAATATAACATGACTCTAGAAACAAGGCTGAATCAAGTTATGTAGTAAAAAAGATATCTGTAATAAATTTACTACATATTGATAAAAGAAAACTAGTTTATTACACCTAGCAGTAATATTGAACTTGATTACACATTATTGAAAGTATATTTTAAATGAAAGTAGTTCTACACCCTTTCTGATGGGTGAATTAAAACGGGCATAATTATTATAATCTAAATTACTAAACTTTTTAATTATACTTATACACAAAAATATATGCACCCTTCCTATATTTATCACTTCACGTGAGGAAGTGGTAAAGTTGCATATTGTATGTCCCCTACATTTAATTTTCTTAGGCTGAGTCACTTGTAACATAGAAAGCTTTTCATTAATCATTTGTTCTGTGCTTTTTAAGTCTACACAAATTAAAGAAATCAGGCGCCAAGTAAATCAATCTTT
Source organism: Pogonocherus hispidulus (assembly GCA_963924545.1). Lineage (NCBI taxonomy): Eukaryota > Metazoa > Arthropoda > Insecta > Coleoptera > Cerambycidae > Pogonocherus > Pogonocherus hispidulus. The sequence continues at coordinate 87,885,986 of OZ004692.1, forward strand.
CTTGGCATATTAAATCATGCTTTTTGCATGACTATTCAGGTAAAGTTAATAGCTTTTGTTTGAGAATGAAATTAGTACAATTTTATTTATTGTAAAAATTGTTTTGTATTGTTTATGATATGGAAAATATCTACGTCAAAGGTTGTTATCAAATTATCGAGCAGGTGGCTCAGGGCTTAGCGTCTCGATCGCTCAACCCAGAGGTCGTGGGTTCTAATTCCCATTCCACCAACAATTTTTAATTAAATTGTTTGCCCGTAGATCAAGGCTTATTCGCAGGGATGGCTTGGCAACTATCCTGGCGATGGCCTAGGATGGGAAGAATGTCAACTTGGTGTTAATGTGAGAGATTAAAATCAGTTGATGTTTGACTTGTCCCCCTAACTAATGAGGTTTTCCAGGTTTTCCTCATTCCAGCACTGAATGGTGGTTAGGGCCTACCAACGTAAGTCGTTCCTGAGGCGCAAATGCGGCCCGCGAAATAATTATATGCCGCCCCCTCTCCCACACAAGTCTCCGACTTTCGGGCTAATCCTTGTGATTAGAATGAGGGGTAGAGATATTATTACTATTATTATTATTATTAATATAGTCTTTTGAAGATCTTTTGAAACGAAAAATAATGATAACTTCGGATATTAACAAAAATAATGTTACGGTTGGGCCTGATTTTGTAGAAACAGATTTAGAGTTCAAAAATAAAAGCTCACACGGTCAAAGTCAATGTAGGTATTATTTTAAATATTTATGATTGCCTAAGAAGGAATATTAGAGAAATATCGCGTTGCCAGCGTCTTCTAGTGACCGGTATATCGATGAACACATAGAAGCTATACAAACTAAGGCGAGGTTTATGTAGAAAACGTACCATCCCTTAGATGGAATGTAAAGCTGGAGATCCCTTGTTTATAAATTGATACATAAGTAAAATGTCTCTACCCTAGTACAAAAGTGTGTATTCGGCAAAATTTACAGGCTGGGAGTTGCTCGTTCCCTGGCGTCGGTGATTGTTTTTCTTCGCGGAAATAGGCTGCCGTTAAATAACCGAAATAAAAAAAATACATCCGTATATCAAACAAGTTATGAAATCAAATGTGAGATTGTTCATTAAAGGCCTTTTGTAACTGATATAATATAACACACATACTCTGCGATTAACTACATACTGGGCCTACTGTTCTAATAAAAACTATAAATAAGTCTAAATAATAATAATAATAATAAGTCTAATAACTATAAATTAGGGAAATAACAGACCTGTTTCTGCAGGAATCATAAGCTAGTTATATCCAATCAAGTCACTCCAAACTAGTCAGCAAATTGTTTTCAACCAACCACAATCCGTTTAACTAATTGGTACTTACTGCAGGAACAGGTCTAATATTTAATGCCCAGCTATCTAGGAGTCCCTGCTAGCTATCTGCTAAGTAGGGGTAGTCTGAAAACCTGTTAGAATAAGGTTTGTAATTCTTTGTCGGAAAAATCTATTAAAGTATGAATTTGTTATAAAATTAAAGTTTCCTGGTAGGTCTTGAATATTTCAGCCTCTAGTAATCATGTTTTGATATAATACTTAACGTCGGTTTTCATCTTTCAGTAAACAGCTTTGATTGGGTATAACCTGTGACTTATGTCCATCAATGTATATTTTGGTGCAATATAAATGATAATGTAAAAGAAATTAATAAACTGACATTTCGTACCCTTATTTCAAACTGACTGTTTCCCATATTTATTTTAGAGTAGACCAAAAACTGATTTTACTTATATTTTTGATGAATGTCTATTCAGAAACACACATGAAGGAAACACCGCGCACATCTAATTTCAGAGGCATTCAAGTAATAACATAATCTCCATGGTATGGTTAAAATATTTTCTTAAAACTTCAAAGTAAAACCATATAATTTTGTTCCAACGTAAACAAAAAGGTTAGTAATGTATTCATATAAACCGTTGATAGGCGTTCAGCGACTTTAATAGTATGGAGTTAAGCAGGGATTTTGTCACGCGATCACGTGTGCCAAAATATGCTTGCGGCGTTATTTATTTATTGAATTCGGCTTATTATTACACATGCAATACAGTGACTAAACTATGTATTGTTTTGTGACAAACCAACATAACATATACACAACAACATAAATAATAGGTACAACCAGAGTGACATGTATTTTTTTTGCAGATATAAATATAAAGTTGTGAGATAGATATCTTCATTATACTTTTATAGATCTTGAGGATCTATAGGCAGTTCTCCCTCTTCCTTCTCTCCCTCGCCTTCTTTTATAGCTTCTGCTATTAATTAGAGCTCAGCTTTGATACTGAAGACATTTTATTTCTTTCAAAATCACTAGAAATAATTTAAGAAGTCACTAATAATATATTTTAATATCTCCTGATCAGGTAGATAAAACTGTGATTTAATTTTTTTTTTGGTAGTCTCACTGAACTCACATTTTATTATCCGATTTTGATGCCATTCTTATTCTAACTACAAAGATCAACCTAATTTTGTAGTAATTTTGGGATTGTAGAAGTGTGGGGTAGAAGGGTGTAGGGTTGGTAAACCCTACCTACGATTGATGTAGCAATGAAAACATTCTGCAATACCTCATATATTAGGGGAGCATATTAGCGATTCAAATTACCGATGAAACCACTGAAAGTAGTAAAGAAATATCATAATATAAAGGACGATTAGTAAAAATTTTGCATTTTATATCACAGTTCACAATTAGGCATCAACTGCCAAAAATATATATAAGGTGAACAGAATAAACAATAAAAAAAGTGGTAAAAGCAGTCATAAAGCAGTGGTAAAGTGCTTCTTTGCTATTTATCAAATAATATTTTTGGGTTGAAACATTGGTGGTTTCTTTTTACTTATATTTTAGACTAAAATAACTGTGAGGCTTATCTAAGTATACGCTTATTTTATCTGGGGGAGCAACAAAACTGAAATTACAGTTGAGAGAAAGCACTCTAAATTCGAAAGTAAAATAGAGCCCAAAATGTAATTTGACACAGCTGAAATATCACTTATATTGTATCATTATATTCAGAAATTGACGTAGATTAAAAATGCAAAAATATACAGGGTGTTACATATAAAAATCCAGAATTGGTATTCCTTCCGGTAAAACCGGAAGTGCTAGAAAAGTAATTTTTATGTCAAAAAGTGACCCTTAATAAGTACTTCCACCATGCCAAATTTTAAAATTGTATCTTAAAAAATAAGGGGGGAAAGAGGGGTTTGTATACCATGAATATCTGTCACACTGTATTGTAAATAGGCGTGTTTCCTGTTAACTATTTCCCTGTTATTAAATTGTTACTTGGCTTTTAGGTGATAGAAAATGAGCGAGGAACTGTTTTTTATAACACTTCCCAAATTCTATTACATCCTTTCTGGAATGGCACATAAATACAGCAGTTTGTGTTGTGCTGGTTTGTTTTGGATGCCATTTTAAAATATGTAAAAATAAAGAGGTTCAAATACTAACCACTTTGTCTTTAATTTTGCAGTACCAAAAAGTCACAAGAAGCATTAAATTGTTACGTTAAGGTGCAAAACCTGTTCACAGGCGCTCGTGAACAGCTCGCGATCACTCAATACCCTGTTCACAAAGTGTATGCGGAAACATCGCGAGCAGCTCGCGTAACAATAACATCGTCAACCCAGTTCATGTCGAGCTCGCCAAAATTCCTGTTGGCTGTCGGTAACTTGGAAGGATTTGTTCGCTAACCTCAGTTTGGTGTAGACCGTCGTACTGTTCGTGGCGATTTAAACAAATTATTACGGACTGGATGGATGAAAAAGTAATAACACTTATATGTAGAGAAATATCGTGAAAACGAAGTTTTATGGGACGTAAAATTAAACGATTATCGAAATAAAACAAAGAATGGCGCGTGGGAGAGGTTAGCAACAGAAGTGAAAGGTTCACGCGAAGAAAGTGAAAGGAAAATAAAGACTCTACTCGCGCAGACTCGACGAGAAAGACGAAAAGCGGAGAAAATTAAAAATCAGGAATGGGTACAGACGAAATATATGCTACTACATGGTTTGGCACTCCATACGATGTCAATAAAAGTGGAACATTGAACGAATTTCTGGTGAACCACTCAAATTTCATGTAGACGTCAGGATGTAACTGCTCGCGAGTTGTGCGTGGAGCTGATCGTGAACAAGGCCTGGCTCTCCACGAACTGTTCACTTAACTAGTCACGGTTTGTTTCCAATAAGTTTGTTTCCAATAAGTAAGTGGATACGCACTTCTAAACGAACCCAAATACGTAATCATCTTTATGTCAACAACCAGCCTCCAAAAATTATCAATAATTTAAGGTGACTGTATTCGTAACCTAAAATGTTAAGTTATAGACGTAATTTTAAACAGCGTTAAAGATAAAATAAATAATGACGACTCATTGAAAAGTAGAGCCTTCAACTTAGGTCTTGCTATTATTGGTTTTGCTAAAAAGTCATAATTATATAGTGTTCGAAATTCCCTGATTTTTACAGTTTAGCTTAATATATATTTCTTTAACTTTTATCTTTTTATTAGTATTAATATTGTCAATGCATATATCCCATTTTATTTAACATAATTCAATGTTCCCGCGATATACCTACTTAGTGAAACAAAAAACTCAACATTGACTCAAAACCCAATGCATCGCAGAGCAGAACAGAGTTAGTTTGAATTCTCATATAGGAATAGTCGCTTATTCCGCTCGCTGATTTTTCGCATATTCTCTAAACATCCACGCGCAACTTGTAGTTACAAGACATAAATTCTGTGTGACGTGGCATATAAGTATGTATACAATCTACAGTCCACTAAGTTTGCTAGTACTTGGAAGTGCAAGACCTTTAACAATCCTGGCTAACCATATAGGCTTCCACCACCAGCCACGCCACAGCAACGGTAAGTTGCACCAAGTAGCACGTCATTATCAAACATATAGTTTAAATTATTTAATATGGGCATTTATATCGGAATTCGATATGAATTAAAAAAATAGGAAACATTAATATAAATCTTACCTAAGCTCATCTTTTACCGCTATATTGCATTATAGACTATTTATAAAGAAAACTAGCTACTCTTAAACCTAGCTACGGTAGAAGTTAGTCTTAATGTTTTTTATTGATTTTTTCCATTAGTGTAAGTAAAAAATATAACAGAGGCGGCAGTAGCTTAAAATGATTTGATATTTGCCGCCATGGCTCAGTGACCTGGTTTTACCGTATAATATGTTATGTATAATTATATAATAGTTTCAGCCACAGATTATAGATGTTTCAGCTTTATTTTATGCACAGTAAACAAGAAGTCAGAAAAAAAATAATGAAATTAGGTAAGATAAAAGGAAACTTTACAAATATCAGTCATTTATGTACCTATTAAATAAATCCGAAGACTTTTATAGTTAGGAATTTAGTATTTATTAAAAATAAAGAATATCTATAGTATAAAACTATGGGAATACTGTTTTTTTTTTACAAATTGTACGTACAGAAATAATATAGCGATAAAACAGAATACCTTATTTTAAGCTGTTGGAATTATATCTCAAATTATATGCTAAAAATCGGAATCAAATACCTACTCTGTGTGACACACGGCACTAAATAACAGGAAAAAACGGAACAATCACCACGAATTTAAGCACAAAACGTATAAGAGAAATCTAAGGTTAGGTCCAAATTAGAAATAATGATGAGCAATAAAATTGCGTCACATAGCCTATATATGTGTTATATTATTTTATTTCATCGTTGGTGTGAAAAATTACTTGCTAGTGTTATTTTCGTGTTTTAGACATACCTATTTCTTTATTTTTTTAAAGGCCGCAAAGAATGTCGAAGCGGGCCTCATGTTGGATAGCCCTGGTCTATAAGATCTTAGTTGAGTTATAAGAAACTTATTTCACCGTTTGTCTCCTAATTAATATTGGAGCACCTGTTGTTCATAGCCAATAATTTTCGACATTTTCTTTAGGGCAATTAACTGCCTAATGAAACATGAAAATATAATTAGATCCAGTTCTCCATCACCCTGATCGTTTATGAGATTGTGATTATTGCTAATAGACGATAATTTGATGAGAGAACAAATGTCATACCCAATTCTTTTTAGTTATAGAATTGAGTTTATTTTAAATTTCATAGTTCCTTAAAATCATATTCAAACAACTATATAACACGAATTATAATCACGTTTAAATAATATGGAGACATTTCATATGCAAACCCTCTTCTTGATGCCTCTCATTTGTAAACCATTCGTAATTAATGTTATAAAGTGCATGTATGCGGAATAGTTCTCTCAAGCAGCTACTTAGAGGTTATCCTTTCAAAGGAAGGCGATAGAGAAATTAATTTGATCAGCGACCTTTCTACACACAAACAGATGTTTAAATGAGCTACAGCTTTGAGTTTTTTTGTAAATCTGCGATGTATGTCATTTGCTGAATAAAGCTGAAAAAAGCATTTACTGAATTAAAAATGTTCTCTTTGAAGTACGATCAATTCATGAAAGTTTATGTGAGAAACCATTCGTGTTAATGATACTTCATTATTTTTCAAGCACTTCCAACAAGCGTCTTTCTTCGATAAGCAGTTTTGTTAAACTCCGTTAGTCTTTACTATAATTCCATAATTTGTATTCATTGATTTGGAATAGAGTACCAACATCAGAATGTGTTTTACCGTTTTAAACTGTTATACTTCTACTACTTTCTATACGTATTCCTAGACATATATTCTTATATACGAGTACAGTCTATATTTTTAAACTATAGGGATGGGAGGATGTTCAGATTATGGAACCTCGCAAATAACCGCACGAGTTGCCACCCTTGGCAACACCTTCGTAAAAACAGCTAACAAAATTTTTAACAAAATAGTTTGAAGGAAAGAGATTCTTAAAAAAAAATTATATCCACCTTATTCAATGAGTTACAAAATACAAGTCAATTAATTTTGATGATGAAAATCCGTTGATGATGAATTTCCGTTTTTTAATAATCAGTATAATATTTAGGTTAACAGAAATAGCGGTAACAGTAAATATATCACTGAAAACTTGGTTAATTATACTTTACACCAGTCCGAGTTGATTTACGCTTTTTCTTTTGGTTTCTAGTAAGATTTCGGCCACTGTTGACAGCTATCTATGTTTTGTCATTTTAAGAGTAGGGATAACTAATAATTTTATGTTTGCATCGCAGGGATTAAAACTTGCACGTTACTATCTCATTTTAGGGACTAAATTGGCACTCATGAACTAAGTGCTAATTAAAATATTTTAGTCCCAAGGAAGTAAAGAAATTTTAGTCCCTTGGAAAAACATTCTAAAAGAAGTATGTAGACACTATAGTCATTCAAAATTAAACGATCGAAGTTCGCGCTAGAAATTGTTCTCCCTTCTTGTTGAAAATACCTACAGTTAATATTTTATACTTTTTATAGCCGTAATTTTTTCCCTTCAGATATTATTTTAACTTTACATAATTTGTATCTAATATGAACAGTATTTTTAATTACCAACATCAACTTTAACATTGAGTAATTCACCCGTTGAAGAAACTAGATTCTCACATTTTGATAAAAATAATCACGATCATTTTTTTAAATAATGTCAGTATCAAAATCACATCGTTCTATTTGAACGATGGATCTGTAAACAGAGACATCGTTCTATCTATACAGAGTATCTAGAGTGTCTCTGTAAACAATTACTATATTAATATAAGGGCCAGTTTCATAATCAAATCGGGAATCGGGAAATCATAAGGAACTTTAGCCAAAGCTGCCTTTAAATATCCTGAATGCTATTATTGAGACAATTGTATCGAAGGTATTCAAAAGTAACATCAATTAAGCTCCTTTAAATTTGATTATGAAACCCGGTCTAAGTATTATAGGAAAAAAATATGGTACCATTAGTATATAGTGCTGGTCTTGTAAACAGAGAAGGACATATTAAAATCTCTGAGATGTCAATCTTTTTTTATTTTAATTTTTTTGTTTTTAGTAAGTTTTTATATTCGATTTATCAATATGTTTATACTAAAATAATGTTTTTCAAATAATTTCATATAAATTGGTTGGTATAGTCTTTATAATGTAAATTGAAATTGTAAAAAAGTCCAACAAAAGAAAAACCTGCACTTCGACGGCGGCCTCTTTGTTTACGCACGTGTGTCGTTTGTCGAAATTTTTTATGATGTTTCAAGTTCGATTATAAAAACTATAATGTAAAATCTTCTTTACATTACATACTTAATTCTTATACAAGTTTGTCTCTGTATACAAGTTTTAGTCTCTGCGATGGAAAAAATAGGTATATTATATTCACATTCGGGACTAAAAGTCACACTTTAGTCCCTTGAAACATAATATGATATTCTTGCCCAAAGAGCTGATATTGCCAAGAACTAAAAAATTTTTTTAGAATAAAAAATATCTATGAAATTGGAGGTACTGATTATGGAATACGCTCCATATATTAGAACATTAATACATCAAGAAGAAACACGTAAATACTGCTAATATTAACAAAATAATTTTATTAAATAAGTACATACTGCTTTTAATATTCGGTACCTACCTAGTTCTAAAATAGCATGCAGAATCTATTTTTATTTTATTAGTGATATTTTTAACGCAACTTGGATAAAAATTAGCAGAATTTTATTTATGTATTATTTTTTACTAGTAAGTATTTATACTTACCAATGTTTAATAAATAAATTTATGTTTGTTTTGATTCCACCTAATGCAATAAAAATAAATTTGAAAACATGCAAGCTTAAGCCTATCTAATGAAATTATGTGAATATTTCAAAACTTTTATAATTGGTACAAAAAATATATTTTCATGCCAGAAACACATCAAATATAATTTATAGTTTTCACATTAGATGATTTTTTTAAGTTACTCTATAATGAGGTGCTCCAAAATTGTTAATGCATTAATGCATCAAGTACGGTGCCAAAAGTACCCATAGAAGCAACAAAATTTATTTTATTAATTTTGAAAAAATATTACTGAAAATAGATAGATATTAGTAGAGATATTTGCCTCGAATGACTGACGCGTTAAAACAACAAATTTAGCTTTGATTAAGACTTCGAGGTTGAAACCGATATTTTATTTTTTATTACAAATTTAGGTTCTAAGTTCGAGGTTTCTAGACGTCTAGACAAAAATTCATGTAATCATATGCCTACAAAAACAGATTCTGTGTAAAAAAATATTTGAAATCAATTAGAATCGCCAAGTCCGGCATCTATTTAAAAAAAAAATAATAATAAAAGAATTATACCTAATGAGATTTATTTAAACAGAACTTAATAAAACACCTATACTGCAAACCTGATAATAATACCATTTTATTCTCATGTCAAATTTTGTTTTCCAAAGCGTATAGTAGTAATGACATTTTAAATATTTGTATGTAAGTATAATTGCACGCAAAAACTCAATAGACAGAGCGGGACTGGCCTTGTGATTTATTGCGTTGCAAATCTAACCACTTGCACGATATCCTACAGGAATTTCGTTAATCTATCTATCTTTGGAATACTTTGTGCTCCTAATAAAACTACAAATTACAATTAATTAGCGTTCTAGGGATCGTCATCAATCAACGTTAACTAGACGTTATCCCTAAGCTCAAGCGAATAGACCATGTAATGTGTAGATAAAACATCCCGCTCTTGGCAATGGGTTCTCATTCTTTTTGAAATGCCCTCTACGGATTATCCTTAAGTTATCCTCTTGATATTTGACTTGTTATCTTCCAGTAATCTATATATTTTAGTTGCAACAAGTGCTTAGTCATCAGTAGAGAAACATTTGCTCTTTTCCTGAGGGCAAAGAGAATATAATGTGGTCGAGATTTATTATTGTTGCGCAATATATTATATACATACATGTATCTCTGCGTACCTTAATACTGATAGATGGAAAAAATTTTTAAATACAAGGCAAAGGACTCTAATAGTGCCATCTTTCAAAATTATGTGCTCCCATACAGGGTGTTGCATTTCAACGCGGCCACATCCAACTTGAATTTTTTCAAGGGTACACCCGGTATATTTTTCTAATTCCTATTTACGAATAAAATTGTCTATTCAATAATGTTTTATTTTTGAAAATCTGATTAGCCGTTGCAAACTTATTTAGTCTTTTTAACAAATGAAATGAGGAAAGTACTACCCTTTTGGAAAATAGGTTGCTAGCCAAGTTTTATCAATATGGAAATAAAACTTGAATGAGAGATGAAGGTTATGTTGGAGAATGTTACGTTGTTATTAAAACACATCTTTACTGAACAGGGTGTTGCTTTATGCTGATCGGAAATTCAATCAAATTAAACATTATTTTTTTAAATACAACACCCTATACATTTTTACTTAAAAGAACGGAGAATGAAATTTTCTTTCCAGTGATATGGTGTTCCGTTTACCTGCCTTTTACGGTTTCGAAAATATTGCTGTTTAAAGTTTACAATACCTATTTTACTTAAAAAGATAAATAGTTTTCTAACAGAAGTGGAAGTTCATGTTCCATGTTCCAAGAAATGTATATAATTTTCCCCAGTTATCCGATCATTAAAAAATAGGGATCAATTACATGGTTATTAACAATAGGGCCCCATACATTCAACGACCATATATACGCTGATTGTCGACTTGTCAAACCCAGTGAGAATTTTCTGTTGGATAATAGATAATGCATATTACTTCAGTTTAAAAGTCCATTACTTTTAATATTATAACTAGTAGGAAATAATAATGAAAATTGTACTAAATAGGTTTGTAAATCCGTATATTTTTTCGTTACATTACCACTGTCGTAAAATAATACCATTATACGTTTCTGTATATGGTTTATTTATTTATTTATTTATTTATTTATTTATTTATTTATTTATTTATTTATTTATTTGTTTATTTAATTTATTTATTTATACATACACTGTTCTACAGGTACAAACTCAATTAAAAAACAGTAAAATTAAGTAGAATATAAATAAGCAAAAATGCATTGCAATATGTCAAATAATCTCTCAGGTATTATTGGCACTCTCCAATCTATACATTTAGCAATAATTTTCTCTATGTGTAAATTTTCGTGAGATTTGTTAGGAATAGATAGTTTTATTTGAAAACTAAATATTTAATTATGATGACATACAGACTAAACACGTTAATTCTTGTGTTAAGCGTTGAGTGAGCTAATTATTGCTCACTCAACGTGTAAAGTTATTATAACGTAATTAGAAACGGGTTATGGATTTATGGATACTTATAAGCGGTTTGGGTACCAATTCTTAGGTATATAGCCAACATTAACTAATTAGGTACCTTATAAAATGCATTACTTATAGATATTATTATTGTAATTTTAATTAACTAATATTTATACTAAAGAAAATTATCAGAATAATACACAGATATAGGTACCTATAGAGATAAAATTTAGTGGTATTAAATAAGATTCCGATTCCGATTCCGAAATGATATTCCGAGATTTGATGTCTTTCAAACTCAGAGAAAGGTCTGGTAATTATACCTAGTATTTGATTTAATTTACCAAAAGGTAAATCTGGATGTAAGTTACACTTTGACTGTAATAATTTTGTTATTTCGCTATTATTACCAAACTATTATAGGTAATACTAATTTTTTTCATTTGGTGACAGGCCAAACCACTATATGTTTTACTATTTTATTTTGTAATTATACCCAAACTTTTACTATGACCAAAATTGAAATTAGTTCACCTGACTTGATATTTGATATTAATTATCAGTGATAAACAGTGAACGAATTTAGCGCGCTAAATTCGTTCTGCTCATGTTCTATACGGTAGTTCACCCTCTGTATAAGAACAAAGCTAGTGTCACATTTTATCACTGGCTATAAAAAGAACAATTTTTTGCAATAAATGTGACTTGTCAAAATTGGAACAGGTCGCAGATGCATCGAAATAAATGCCGTACATAATTACTAATACAAGCAAGTAAAGACATGATTACTAAAATTATTTATTTGTAATTATAGATGTTTTCCTAAAGGCACTTTATGTGAAGATTTTTGTATAGAAACAATTTGTCACACATGTATATTTTGTCCGTTTTCCTGTATGGTTATAAATATCTGGGGATTTACGTGATTTTCTTTCACAACCACGACGATATGAAATCCCTTGACGGACTACTTACATCTAGATCAAGTATAGAGTATAGAATAGATACTTTTCTTGAGAGGTTCTAGGTTATAAAAGTAGGTATATTTCTCTCCATAAACATAAGTTACAAAAATATATTGTATTACTTTTTATGACTTGAGAGTTTTTGATTTAACTTATGTAAGAGTGATGACATCTCATGCGAATATAAATGATAAAAGTGTTACTAATTCTATATTTGTGCTAATATTATACTAAGCATGATAAAAATCCCACGCCCAATTGTCTAGCGTGATGGTGCATCTCATTCTAAATGGTACTTATGGAAATAGAACGTAGGTAATTCTCACTTTCGTATTGGTGATTCTAGATACCGATGAAACGTAAAATTAATATAACATATAATTAATAGCTTGTTATTGGCTTTGACATGTACCTGCCTGCTTTATATATATTGTAATTTAATATTATAGGTATACAGTTTACGATTAGCATGAAAGACGAACCCTTTTCTTAAAATAACAACACTGTGTTTTGGATAATCATATTTGTCTTTCTTCTATCGGCCTCATCTTGTACAGGGTATGTCACGCCGAGTTGAATTGATCTGTTTACGAAGAAATAGAGAGGGAGAATTTGGAAAATTTGCATGGTGGGTAATCGATTGCGGTGACTTTTTCAAAATCATTTTTGACTTCCTGTCATGTTCTGTTATACCGGAAGTTCATACCAAAATCCTTATTTCAATTGGAACATTGCATATTTTATTGCATTTTCAGGATTTCCTCTACCTAAATTGTACCGTTTGTGAAATATTGCAGTTTTAGTATAATAAAAAAATTCAGTGTTCCGATAACACTGATATTTCAAATTGATGTCGACTTTCGGTATAAAAGTAAGTGACAGGACGTAAAGTATATTTTTTGAAAAGTCACCAATTCTACCTTTCAATTTCTTCATATATACAGATCGATTCAGCTCGTCGTGACATACCCTGTATGTATATCTAATATTACTAAACTATTATTTTATTAGCAAAATAGGTACAACTAAATAAAACCTTTCCTTGAGTATGGGAGTTATAAATACAACTGCGTGCATTGTATACCAAGTAAATATGTCTCGTGACCCTGAAATAATTTTCTGATAAATGAGAATACGAGCGGGCGTGAGCCGGCTGCTCTCCGTTTATAATTTTCTGTATGCACAGATTGTGATATTTTCGATGCAATACATTCGCAGAGTATCTCGCTCGGCTCTCGTATGAATTAATATTTGTATGTATGATACTTCAGGGGGTTAATTTTACTAGAGAGATAAAACGCGTAATTGTAATATACATTCTTTTCATTACACTATAAAGCAAACTATATATCTTTTATGGTAACTATAAAAGGTTTAGGCATCCCTAAACATTTTTTAGCAACTTATTTTTGTAAACCATAAAATAATTGAGTTGAATATGTAACTATTTATGAAGTTGACCGATATAGCCTAGGTAATTCGTTCTGATATTGCATTTCTGTATCTACCTAAGTATTTTTAAGTTATATTGATGATGAATGCCTAAAAATTCAATAAAACTGTGTTAACTATTTCTCTATAGCTACTCGAATGAATGTTGCGATGTATTTAAATTATTAAATTGACTTAAAATCCACCACAAGTAGGAAGCAGCAGATATGTAGGTATCTGCAGCAAGGTCGAGTGTTGTGGCACGAGATATATATATATATATTGTACATCTTTTATTTGTTATAATAATATAATTAAAATTAATATATATATATTATACCTGTTCATAATACCTAATTGAAATATGAATTTGTTTGAGTAATAAAAAGGAGCGCATTGTATATCATATTTATCTCCGTATTTTGGTAAATAAGGAACAAAGAGCAGTTCGGTTCGCAGAACTGTTTCGAAATGGATTTAAAATTTACGTCTTCTTAATTTCACTCTCAAATTGGATACAATTTTTCATTTAGTTAGTAAAATAGAAAAGTATAAAAAACCACAGTAGTCCAATCTTCAAAATGTTTCGTATGCAGACATAACTACTAGAAGGTAGAATCCATAGAAATCTAAATTAGCGTACTTCGCACCATATTTTTCTTTTTATACCTATACGCTTTCCAAGGCAGCTAAATCGCCTGAAAAGTATATTAGCACCTACCTAATTTTAAACTAAGATAACGTAGGTCTCCAGGCATAAAACCTCACAAAAATTTATCCGTAAATCAACATTTATTGTTCGTTCATGTGACTGACTAAAGAACTTACTGTAACCAGAGACGTATACATAAGTCTCTGCTGTAACGGAACTAGTTTTATAAATAACTGAATAATCGATAAACTTTTAGTAGTAATAAAAGAGTTTGCTTTTAATATCTTCAAAAATTATATATGCTTTTAATTCAGCTGTATTTGGTTTTAATGTGATAATCATAAAGTAATGAAAACCCATCGAGTTTATGCCCTAATGTTGATAAAACATAACTTTACACCCTTGTTGTAATAATGGATGTACATATATAATCTTTTTATAGAACGAGGAAAATATTAGTGTATATAGCGGCCTATAACTATAGAAAACGAATAAACGTAATGTATTTTTATTTTGATAACTGTATTAACAGTAGAAAGATGAAATAAGGTGGTGTTTTTTATCTAAAATTTACTGCAACTGGATCAGTTTCAGAAATAATTCAATTATCTTCAATAAATAAATAATATACGAATCAAAAAATAATATTAAACATGACAAACATAATAAGAAGAAAACGTACGTCTTTAAGACATTTTATAATCATAGATCCAATATAGTAAATAGATAATAAAGTATCCAACACATTTCCTTGAGAAACTCCACTGGTAACAGTTTTGAAATCTGCGGAAATTAGCACGTTAACGTTGTCGTGATTCTAAAAATGCCAGTGCCAAAAAGAGTGTCATTTTTGGCATTACGGATGCTCAGTATAACAGATAAGATAAAATTTAAGGGGTTCAAAATCTCCATATAAACAAGTATTTTGGTTTTTATTGTTAGATCTTAACACGGTATCAGTAACGTGTAAGAAATCGAACTAAGGTCATGTTTTGGTCGAAATCCTGGCAAATGGGATGGACTCAGTTCAGTTATGATTATTCATAAAACCTTAATCAAATCAGTGGAGATTTTTCCGATATCGATTCAATATGATTTATTGATTTATTATTATTTATATAAAATTATTTTATTATTAGGATTGTGATTTATTTAAATATGTTAATGAAAGAGCTCTCTATCTATAGTAAATAGGAATCGAGATATCATATTATGTAGACGAAAATATCTGACTCTGTATATTAACGTACTCTAAATATAATATATAGTATTCCCACGATTAATACGCCTTTTAGTGCTTCCAACTGATATGCTTTTCAAGTGGCTGTTAAGAGACAGTTCTATATTTAAACCTAGGTGTCTGAACCACCCACGGTATTACGCACAGATGTGAGAGATCAAAATAATGCACTATATCATAATTGCGAGCGCGCACACCTCGGAACGACTAATATGAAATCCCAATGTTGTTGTTTTATCTGAACACGTGTATTAATAAAAAACGGCAATACACCAAATTGGTTTCAGTTAATGCTTTCGTATAATAGGTACAGAGTTATTAGCTGTGAGGGCAACAACAGGTTTTTTTATTGAAACTGAAATTGGTACTAAAACTGGAAGTAAAATTAAGGAATGGAAATTCATTGTTTTATGTTGTCGTAATTGCTTTAGTACCTACTTTTGATTACCGGTGTTCATCTAGCTGGTAAAAGTTAGCAGGTAAAATCACGGAAACGCCCGAAGATATCCTCCATTGGTGTACGGATGGGAACCGTGTAAATAATCAGTTAAATTTGCTTAAAATATATCCCGATGGATTACGAAGTTATTCATGTAATTTTTTTCAAATAAAAAACATGTTTCTGTAATGCCGGTTTAATAAGTAAAAAATTGTCCACTACCAGAATGACATTTTAACTTATATTTAAAAAATAGTATCAAATCCAACTTATATACATTAAACTCTTTTTTTTAACTTAACTTTATCGGCAGTGAAGAAAGGAATCGGGGTGGAATATCTCGAAAACTACCCTTAAGGGAGAAAAAAATTCTAACTTCCACCCAAAACGGAGTATCAATTTCAAACTTGGGCCAAAAGTTGCCTACTAGATCAAGTCAATCAGCAGTCGATATAAGGATCCCTTACGCGGGGTCTAAGGGGGCGGAAACTACCCTTAAGTTAGAAAAAAATTATAACTTCCAGCCAAAACAAAGTATCAATTTCAAACTTGGGCCAAAAGTTGCCTACTAGATCAAGTCAATCAGCAGTCGATATATGAATCCCTTACGCGGGGTCTAAGGGGGCGGAAACTACCCTTAAGTTAGAAAAAAAATTGATACTTTGTTTTGGCTGGAAGTTACAATTTTTTTTCTAACTTAAGGGTAGTTTCCGCCCCCTTAGACCCCGCGTAAGGGATTCATATATCGACTGCTGATTGACTTGATCTAGTAGACAACTTTTGGCCAAGTTTGAAATTGATACTCCGTTTTGGGTGGAAGTTACAATTTTTTTTCTAACTTAAGGGTAGTTTCCGCCCCCTTAGACCCCGCGTAAAGGATTCTTATATCGACTGCTGATTGACTTGATCTAGTAGGCAACTTTTGGCCCAAGTTTGAAATTGATACTCCGTTTTGGGTGGAAGTTACAATTTTTTTCTTACTTAAGGGTAGTTTCCGCCCCCTTAGACCCCGCGTAAGGGATTCATATATCGACTGCTGATTGCCTTGAACTAGTAGACAACTTTTGGGGCAAGTTTCAAATTGATACTCCGTTTTGGGTGGAAGTTTGAATTTTTTTGGTAACTTAAGGGTAGTTTGCGCCCCCTTAGACCCCGCGTAAGGGATTCATATATCGACTGCTGGTTGCCTTGAACTAGTAGACAACTTTTGGCCCAAGTTCAAATTGATACTCCGTTTTGGGTGGAAGTTTGAATTTTTTTGGTAACTTAAGGGTAGTTTGCGCCCCCTTAGACCCCGCGTAAGGGATTCATATATCGACTGCTGATTGACTTGATCTGGTAGGCAACTTTTGGGCCAAGTTTGAAATTGATACTCCGTTTTGGGTGGAAGTTACAATTTTTTTCTAACTTAAGGGTAGTTTCCGCCCCTTTAGACCCCGCGTAAGGGATTCATATATCGACTGCTGATTGACTTGATCTAGTAGACAATTTTGGCCTAAGGTTGAAATTGATACTCTGTTTTGGGTGGAAGTTAGAATTTTTTTCTCCCTTAAGGGTAGTTTTCGAGATATTCCACCCCGATTCCTTTCTTCACTTCCGATAAAGTTAAGTTAAAAAAAAAGAGTTTAATGTATATAAGTTGAATTTGATACTATTTTTTAAATATAAGTTAAAATGTCATTCTGGTGGTGGACAATTTTTTACTTATTAAACCGGCATTACAGAAACATGTTTTTTATTTGAAAAAAATTACATGAATAACTTTGTAATCCATCGGGATATATTTTAAGCAAATTTAACTGATTATTTACACGGTTCCCATCCGTACGCCAATGGAGGATATCTTCGGGCGTTTCCGTGATTTTACCTGCTAACTTTTACCAGCTAGATGAACACCGGTCTTTTGATTTTAAATTCTTGCTGCTTGCTTTTCTCAGTAATGGATATTAAAACTGAAAATATAAAGAAACTGAAATGGAGTATTTTATATAATATTTGTAATGTTTATTTAGTAATTTATTGCATCTTGTATCTTTCACCATTTCATCACTAATGGTGTTATATTTGACTTAAACAAGTGCCAATACTTTTATTTACCAACTACAAGGACAAATATATCTACTGAAATATTCCCCAATTTATAGAATGTGTTGTAATTATATGAATTTTCGCTTAAATTTAGACATTTTTAACAATGTATTTTAAGAAAGGCACAACACTTATGTTTTAAATTGTTATCACATTTGTATGTTTATTTAATATTGTTTTATATGTGTGCATCTTGTTTACCTACATTTATGTTCTTGCTAATTCATTGTATATGTATATTATTGTATTTTTATATTTTTTTTAATGTTTTCCTGCCCTGTAATTGGATTTGGATCTGTCTGGGCAGCTGTACTCTAAATAAATAAATAAATAAATAAATAAATAAATAAATAAATAAATAAATAAATAAATAAATAAATAAATAAATAAATAAATACTTGGAACTTCTTTAAGCTTGCCATTTCGTGAAAGCGAGTGTACTTGTACAAATAATTGGTCATTTGTGCTTGGGCTAGTCGCCGATAAATAAGACTCAAGTCAAAGAGTAGTTCACTATTATTGTTTTCACTACTGAAAACTTGTTTATGTATTAATAAACTTAGAGATAAATAACTAGTTTATGACATCAAACATTCGGTTTAATAATAATTTATAAATAGTATAGGTGCAATATTAACTAAACATATTTTCATTCATTGCATTTTTTATTTCACAACGATTTTTTTGGAACTATTCCATTTAGTGTAAATAAGACAAGAGGAGTTATACAAACTAAGAAATTGTATTCTCGTATTAGAATTTCAGAAAGATAACTATTTAAACATAAAATATCAACACCCACTTCACCATTTCCTTAAATCTAATAAAATTTTATGTCATGCGTTTGCTAGTAGATAAAAGGTAGTATAGTGGTCACCTATTGGCCGTACTATAAAAAACCCACAGTTCACAAACCAAACGGTAGATAAGAATGTTCAAATAAAGACAACTTTATAAATAATAAAGATAATAAAACCACTCAAATTCTCTCATCGTGATTTTATTATTAACGATTATTTTTACGATTTGGGCAAGGCAGATATAAAAATTAAATGTTTTGGTGATGTCCATGTATCCACATTCTGTAATGGATTGTAATCAGTAAGCAGATACTAGTTGTCATTTATTACTGATTTACTTATTTAAATGCATACTTCGGCATACAGGGTAACAGGAGTAAGTCAATTTAGGGGAGGAGGAGTAAATTTCGGATGTGCCATCTCCGAAGGTACTCAATTTCAGTTATAACGATTAATTTCGCCATCAAAAACCCTTATATATTTAATTCGTTAAATCTAGGAATTTTGAAAATATGAGCAAATATTTTATATGTAATAAGGAAGGGGTGTATATTCTGGTGAATCTTATAAGAGCTGTACTTCTGTAAAAAAGCCCTGAAGGTTTGTTTGTATACTAACTCTTCTCTCCTTCCTTCTCCCCCCTCTTTTTACCTTTTTTCTGGACATCCCTATGTGCCAAATGCGACAGTCGTAGATGCGGTTATACAGTTATTCAACAACCACCTCCTGAATTTGTATTAACCCTATACAGGGCGCCCTATTTCTTGACCCGTTGCATGGGTAACTTTTTTATTAGTAGAGATACAAAAACGCTTAAATGAGCAAATTAGTGCAGTTTCGTATTAGTAATTCTACGGTAAGGCGAAAAATTATATACGGGGGAAGGTTGAAAAGTTATTGACAAAAAACGAAAAATCCAACTTTTCTATTATCCCTCGTAGCTCGTTCATTTGAAGAGTTAAAGAAAAATGATTCACATGTTTTTTGCAGTATTTTTCATGTAAAATGACATGCACTTGCTACTTTTTATATATCTCTTAAAATGGTTGAGAATCACAGTAAAATATATTTTTTTTAAATGTAATGGATAGGTGGCTGTGACATTAACCGAAAGTCCCCTTTTTTCTCTTTCAGATGATATAACATAGTCCATATTTTATCCTTACAAAAGTAATAATAATCGTTGTTTTTAAAGAAAGTTTATTGTCACATCAAGAATGCTATGGAAATAAAACAAAAAATAAGATTCCTGATATTTTTAAAAATGTCTAGTTGGCATTTAATTATTGACAGATCATAAGTGACATTTTTAGTTTTTGTTAAGTAGTTTATTGTTTATTACTAATACTGCATACAAAATAATAGTGTTGCAAATATGTACACCAACGAAGAGAAAAATGATATGCTATTTTGTTATTATAACCAAAATCGAGATGCACAAGCTGCAGCGAATCTTTATTTTGAAACTTACATGGAACGAAGACAACCCCATCATAGAATATTTAGACAGCTGAAAAATAATATACGATTATACGGTTCTTTTTCAAAGCCTAAGGATGAAAGAAACTTCAATGAAGACACTGAAATAAATGTTTTGGCTTATGTAAATTTTAAACCTGATTCTTCAACTGCAGAAATTGCACATCACTGCAACACTTCCAAGGAAACTGTAAGAGCTATTTTAAAAGGTAACAATTTAAAGCCTTATCATTATTCCATATGCAATACTTTATATCCAGCTGATAATCAAAGAAGGATGACATTTTGTCGATGGTACATTTCAAAATGCGAAGAGGATCTAGACTTCTGGAAAAAGATTTTATTCAGTGATGAAAGTAGATTTACCAACAATGGTATTTTTAACCGCCATAATAACATAATGTGGTGCCGAGAAAATCCACATCTTGTTTCTGAAAGAAGAAATCAACGTCAATTTGGGATAAATGTGTGGTGTGGAATTTTTTGTGGCAAAATTATTGGCCCATATTTTTACGAAGATAATTTGAATGCGAATAATTACCTTCATTTTCTAAGGAATACTCTAACAGAGGAATATTTAAATGAATTACCACTTCATATTTTTAGAAATCTTAAATACTTCCAACACGATGGAGCACCTGCGCATAATTCCCGCGAGGTAAAACAATATTTACATGAACAGTTTGATAATGTTATAGGAAATAGAATGGATATCGACTGGCCAGCGCGAACACCTGATTTGACCCCCTTAGATTTCTTTCTTTGGGGGTTATTGAAAGATAAAGTTTATGTGACAGCTCCTCTAGATATGGAGGATCTAAAAGTCAGGATTCAAGATGCAATTAGAAGCATACATGGACATACAATAAATAATGTTTTAAGAAGTATCCAGAAACGTTGCTTACTATGTATCCAACAGGATGGTGGTCATTTCGAACATTTACTTCAATATAATTAATTAATTAATAATTTCTGTTCTCAAAACATTCTTTTGTTCCATAATCCATAGCATTCTTGATGTGACAATAAACTTTCTTTAAAAACAACGATTATTATTACTTTTGTAAGGATAAAATATGGACTATGTTATATCATCTGAAAGAGAAAAAAGGGGACTTTCGGTTAATGTCACAGCCACCTATCCATTACATTTAAAAAAAATATATTTTACTGTGATTCTCAACCATTTTAAGAGATATATAAAAAGTAGCAAGTGCATGTCATTTTACATGAAAAATACTGCAAAAAACATTTGAAGCATTTTTCTCTAACTCTTCAAATGAACGAGCTACGAGGGATAATAGAAAAGTTGGATTTTTCGTTTTTTGTCAATAACTTTTCAACCTTCCCCCGTATATAATTTTTCGCCTTACCGTAGAATTACTAATACGAAACTGCACTAATTTGCTCATTTAAGCGTTTTTGTATCTCTACTAATAAAAAAGTTACCCATGCAACGGGTCAAGAAATAGGGCGCCCTGTATAATCAGCAAAAAGACTGAGATTTGCATAATCTTAATTAGTAAGTTCATCCTCGTTACTTTTGTATGCGATTTGAAATATATTTCGTAGTGGCGGCTTTTTCTCTCCTACCCTGTTCTTCAAAAATATGCCCCGTTTTCAAAAAAGGTGGCTGGTAAATGTGATTTTATCAATTACGGTGAATGGCCCTATTGAGTCTTTTTAGAAAAATATTTGAAGACCCACTGCATCGAACTCTATCGGGCCAGGTAAAAATATAGTTATACCCCACCAACATGCTTATATAAATGGGAGGTCAACGCGGCAACCAATCTGTCTGCAAAAGACAATTTATTAATGAAATCCCAGACCAAGCTGGTCAGGTTGATGTTATATACACAGATTTTTCTAATGCATTTGATCGAGGCAATGATTTAATTAAACTCATGCAGTCATATTTAACTAATCGAAAGCAAGTAGTTCAACATTGTGCATTTAAGTCTGTCGAGTTCCTTTAAACACGCATTAAATATTTGAAGTGCCACAAGGATCCGTGCTTCGATAGTTGATGCCTCTTATTTTCGTTAATGGCGAAATTTCCTATACGCAAATTCGTTATTTATTATTTGCCGATGGCCTCAAAATAATTTGTCAGCTTCAGTCCAACTTGGATGCCGAGAAAATTCAATACTTATATCTTAGACTTACTAAACTCATTGTACAGGGTGAGTCAACCATAGAGTAAAGTTCATTATCTCCTTTGTTTAGAGAATTACGAAAAAACGTGAAATACAAAAGTTTTATAGAATATTAAGGTGCACAGTTTAAAATTATTTTTGAGTATACAGGGTGGTTCAAAAAAGCGTGGCGAATATAACATACGTTTTTTTAAATGGAACACCCTATTTTTTTTTTTTTTTTTAGATTTTAAATAAAATTCTATAACTTTTCTGTTAATAATGTTATATACCTAAACCCAGTAGTTTTTCTAATATTTTAATTTTTTTAGAAAAATATTAGTTTTTACTCTTATAAAGAATTGACAGTACCGCCATTGTTTCTGAAGGTGGAATACTCAAATTTGGTAGAAACGTTCTATAAGGATGACAAAAAAGGTATATGTAAATGAATTTGTGTTAGATGCTACAGGGCCTTCAAAATAAATTTATACATTTCGACTATTTTAACTTAAAAAATTTCGACTTTTTTAAATGGCACACCCTGTATATTATTATTTTTTCTGATAGGTTTTACAAAACCCTTCAACTTTTATTGAGTATGTCATATACCTAATTTTAATAATTTGCGAGTTTTTTTGATTTTTAATAATTTTTACACTTAGCTACTGTGGAAACAAACAAATATAAATAAATAATAATAATTTCCTTACTAACTTATTTTTATTTATTATGGCGTATAGATGTTCAAAAATATGCCCGTCTACTTGGATACACATATTTAGTCTTTTTACTATATTTTCTTGCACGTTCCTTAGCATAAAGGGTGTTATTGTCCTGCAGATATCTCGTATCCTATTTTCCATATCTTCTGGTGTTGTAGGGAAATTCACATAAACACGATCTTTAATGTAGCTCCACAAAAAGAAATCTAAAGGTGTTAAGTCACATGATCGACATGAACAAATGTGGATTCAACAAGACGAAGCTCCTGCCCATTACCATCGGGAAGTTCGGGAATTTTTAGACAATTATTACCCACAAAAATGGATCGGTAGGAATGGATTCATTGGGTGGCCTCCTCGATCGTGTGATTTAACACCTTTAGATTTCTTTTTGTGGGGCTACATTAAAGATCGTGTTTATGTAAATTCCCCTACAACACCAGCAGATATGTAAAATAGGATACGACATACCTGCAGGACAATAACACCCTTTATGCTAAGGAACGTGCAAGAAAATATAGTAAAAAGACTAAATATGTGTATCCAAGTAGACGGGCATATTTTTGAACATCTATTACGCCATAATAATTAAAAATAAGTTACTAGAGAAATTATTATTATTTATATTTGTTTATGTTTCCACAGTAGCATAAGTGTAAAAATGAATAAAATCAAAATAACTCGCAAATTATTAAAATTAGGTATATGACATACTCAATAAAGGTTGAAGGGTTTTGTAAAATCTATCAGAAAAAATAATAATATACAGGGTGTGCCATTTAAAAAAGTCGACATTTTTTAAGTTAAAATAGTCGAAATGTATACATTTATTTTGAAGACCCTGTAGCCTCTAACTCAAATTTATTTACATATACCTTTTTTGTCATCGTTATAGAACGTTTGTACCAAATTTGAGTATTCCACCTTCAGAAACAATGGCGGTACTGTCAATTTTTTATAAGAGTAAAAACTAATATTTTTCTAAAAAAATTTAAATATTAGGAAAACTACTCGGTTTAGGTATATGACATTATTAACAAAAAAGTTATAGAATTTCATCTAAAATCTAAAAATAAATAAAAAATAGGGTGTTCCATTTAAAAAAAGTGATGTTATATTCGCCACGCTTTTTTGAACCACCCTGTATACTCAAAAATAATTTTAAACTGTGCACCGTAATATTCTATAAAACTTTTGTATTTAACGTTTTTTCGTAGTTCTCGAAATAAATGAGATAATGAACTTTACTTTATGGTTGACTCACCCTGTATATTGTAAATAAACTCCTGTTAAATGCCTCCAAATGTAATGTGTTGTCATTTTCTCGCAGAAACAATCTAGTATTACGTGAGTATAAGCTTGGTACATCCTCTCTAACCAGGCCCGAATTTATAAGAGATTTGGGTATTACTTTGGCTCAAATCGCTCTTTCGTTAGACATGTTACAGTAGGTACTATGGCAGGCTCATAGAAAAAGCTTGGATTTCATTGTTTGAAATATGAGAGACACTTTGTGTTTGCTATTTAACACTTGACAAAATTTCTTCAGAAATTATTTTGTTACTAAGGAATTTAAACAAGAAAACTACTGATTGCATACAGTACGTACGTCTTTATGCCAAACTGGACATATAAAACGTTACATTAAATATCATCAACATCAGTGGCGGCTAGTCATAATGGGCACAAGGGCACGTGCCCTATGCGTAAGCACATAAGATTTGTGAATGTTGTGATATTTTATAAACTTTTATAATTATTATAATTTGGTGGATTTTTTAATTAATTTTTCATCATGAATATTGAATCATTTCGTGCATACATATCCGTCTAGCCTCAAGAACGCTTCACGCTTCACCGTGTGTCCACTGGGCTGGGCACGGCCGCTGTGTGCCTGTTCTTTTTTCTTTTCTATTTGCATGCGCAAGAAAAGGATACACAGCTTCTATTTTTCCAGCGCGTCTTTTCTAATGCGTTCTGTTACGTCATTGAATGGGCGCTGCCCCGTCGACTAGACGGTACAGAGTACAGATACTTCTTTTTCTGTTTTGTGCAGATACTTTTCAATCAGTTACAGAGGAGGCAGTTAGACTCTAACAGTATTATCTAGATGATAATACTGTTAGAAATAATTTAGACTCGTTTACACCTGCTATACAATGTCTAAGAAATAATACAGAAGAATTAATAAATAATGCTGACATTTTAACTGAACATTCCGAGGAACATTCTGTGGATAATTTAAGAAAAAAGAGAAAAGTTACTGTAGGAGATTCAAAGGTAATGCAGTGCAAAGAAATATGTGACATCATATTAATGAACGTACGTGAGAGATTTCAATTTACTGATTTTTTAACTATAGCCAATTTGTTTGAAAAGGAGAAATTTAACAACTATAGAATAGTTTTTCCTCTGGAAATTATTAAAACAGTGTGTGCCTTATTTCCAAAGATCAACATTACAAAATTAAAAAATGAGCTGTATATAATGTATTCTAGAGATGATTTCATACAACATAGTGGTGCGGTTGCTTTATTACAAATGTTAAATAAAAATAATTTACTTACGTTTTCGGAATCGGTTGAACTATTAACTATATTGTGCACAATTCCTATGACTACAGTCGAAAGTGAACGTGTGAAGTGAAATATGGAAAATAATTTTTCCATATTTCTGTCAATCACATCAAAAAAGGGGATATTTGCCTAACGAAACCTATTTTTTCAAGCAAATATTTTTGCTCTACGAATTTCTAATTTTTAATTTTAAGGTGTTTGACCTTAAAAAATGCAAAATTTTCGCCTGCGGCGCTTTTTTTCCTCTGTGCCCCCCATTCCCAAACTTCACCAGCCGCCACTGATCAACATTATAAAATATCTCCTGAAGCGTAGCTCTAGGTGAATAAAAAGCTTCCAAGATGAAAATATCCGATTTAAAAAATCGTCGCTGAACATTCCCTAATGATGAGATATGAACGTTATATATTGGACTCCGAACGACAGACGCGTAGTCCATGTTACATATCCTAGTTCCAAGTGTCAATATTCGTGAGTACCACCTATTCGATATAAAAAGTCAACGCTTGAATTTATATAAATGTTCTCACTGTATCAAATAATTGTTAATTTTGCGAAAATTGAATCACGTATTGATATCTTTTTTAATAATGTGAATGAGATAATAAAATGTTTAATATGAGGTTATTCAAATATGAGTATTATTGTACGTTTGCATTGTTTTTTGTTGTTACGTATATTTTCTATGTTTTTTACTTTTAAGATTTTACAATATATTAAATAATCGTCTTTTAATCATTTTTGTATCTGTTGTGTTTAAGTTATCAATTTGTTTTTATCTTACTTCATTTTAATAGGTACCTACGCAATTTTCCCTTAATCCTGTAATTGGAATTATGCCCGTTGGATATTGTAATTAAATTAATTGATGTAATAAATAAATAACTAAATGTATTTTCCCCTGGTACTTTTCAATGGACGCACTGTACATGTGTAGTGTTTACACTTGTACAAGTTATTGGTACACCCATTATAAAAAGATTATATAGAAGTAGAATTTATTTGTAAAATAACTATATTAATAAGTAATATTTATAAAATTTATTGTAAATATGTTGATTCATAATAAATATAACTTGTTTTTATTTCCACACTGATAATAATATTATAGTCACCACATTGTACTATTTTGGTACTGAACAGTTTTTTAAAACCTATTTATACTTTTAGGATATACCTACGTTTTATAACTCACCAATAAAAACTCACCTCAACTACATGCCTTTGAGTTTATGTGCAATAAAGTACACATAAACAATACCAATCGTCTAGAGTACACTGAAAAAACTGACGTTTGTTATCCAATTATCCATGCGGTTATTTTCACACAACACAACAATTTTGTTAATTCTTTTTCTTTAATTAATTTGTTTATAACATATATATTTTATTAGATTCAGGTTCTGTAAGTCTGTTGTTCCCTAAAATAAAAATACTCTTTAAGTAACATTCATAATAAAAATAAGTCTTACATTTTTATTAAAAACTATAGAAAATTCACTGAAAAAACTGTTCATTCGATAGAAAACGCCATTCAATAAAGCGTAAAAAGTTGCTATGAGAAATTGTCCTTTTCATTTCAATAGTTCTTCAAATAATTCCTGAAATTTTACAAAAACAAATTTCCAAAATTTCGATTTTTTTCATACATGTAAGATTTGCTTTAATATCTTGACATTTTCAAAGTTACTGAGTGTGTAATGCAAATTCACCCACACTGTAGGTATATACTTTTTTCAAGGGCGAGGCAGGGTTCCTTGTAATAAAATTTAATGTTTCAACATGAACTTAATATTCTCTGGGTGAATTTATTCAATGAACAACATTCGAATAAAATAAAACCAATTTAGTAAACGTTCTTTTAAGGCAGCTTACTTCTTCTATTGCGGTGTATCTCCGGGAATAATTCAGGATTCCAATAGAGATTCTAGACGATCATTTACATAAATCGACGTTAACATAAATAAATATTCATTGCAGCTGGGATACAAAAGTTCTCTTTCGCCGGCTTTATCAGCAAGTAAAATGTTCAACAGATGAAACGTGAAACTGGAAAATATTGTTCAATTTACCATGTTTTATGAATACTTATTTTACTGATTTTTATATAGGTATTTTAATATTCGAGAATGCTACTGTTGTTCGGTACTACTTTAATAACGTTAGTAAAATGTTTTATGGAAAATTGGAAACTTCTCAAAATTACATAACAAAATTATCTAGATACATAGTTTATGGGTTATTCACCGAATTGGTGGGAGGATGATCCGCAAACTACAGTACCTAGTTCCCATTGAGCCCTTTGTTGTTATATCTTAACATACTTTAACATCACACGTTAATCATCATATTCCAATGAAAAAGCTCCTTGGATTTCCCCCAAAATGACTATAGCAGGCAACGTTGCTCTACGATTCATTCTATGAGCATTTCCTGGGCATGTTCGTTACTAGATTTGTTCTATGAATATCTGGATAGTTTGTAACTATATCTCTAAGGTACTGATAGCTTAAAATTAACGAAGTTTTTTGCTTGGCATGCTTGGTGACATTTCCATATAGGAAGTATTTTGTTCATAAAGTCAGACGTGATTGTCTGACTGCCAGACTAGATTTTAATTGATTTGTCCATAACGATTCTGCAAGCAACTTATTAGCTTAGCAGTATGGTTATATCTTCCAGATCTGTCTGCGTTATTTTGGCATGGTCTTTCATAGTCCAATTACTCTAAATTAGCAGAAACTTTGAAAAGATTCGCCTACTACTTTTTCTTTGATCCGTTCGTGAAGACACTAATTAATGGGTCCTTCGTTCATTGGGGTATTCTATTCACGGCATGGTTTCACACCTGACGATACATCTTACATTAGGTTGTACATTACCGCATTTGAAGCTTACCATTGTCATCAGAGCCACCTCTCTAGGTAGATATCTAGTTGTAGCAGACACAACATTAATTCTATTGTGCTTGTTGGTGTATTTCACATAGCATAGTGCGATTATGCTTGGCGATTATTTTTATCTGGCAAATCTTAATCTTTGCAGTTGTGTGATCGAGTTTAGCTCCATTGGTCTTACAATTGCAGAATAAATTTACATGAATACTTTTGGCTTTATTTCTTAGGTTTTTGACATAGTCATGTACCACTGTTTATAAGAAGTATACGACTTTTATTTACTTCCGAAGTTAGTTTTGCATCTTACTGTGCTTAAAAGATTATGTGTTCTCAAGATGCTTTTCCCTCTTAAATGGATTGTCTTTGTCTTTCTTTGATTATCAGGATATATTCTTCTCATATCACCCCACTGATTTATAGATTTTAGATTTATATAGGAGTCGGCCCCCCTGGCCTGGTCCACCGCGACCTAGAAGATCTATTGTGGCACTCCCAACCTATTTAGAGCACTCTGTCCAGCTTTGTCTCTTGCATTAGACTCCACAGCCTTGTTAGAGGCTCTTCCATGTAGTTATTGGCTCTTGATCTTCCTTCCCCAAGTATTTGAAATCTCAGTCTTGTCAAGGCCCTCGCACTGGCACAGTACGTGTACTGCACTGAACAAGATACATATGGTACAATTTTTTGGCCATATGTATCTTACTATGAATCTGTCATAATATGATTCGCGCAATTACTAACATATATACTAATAGTCTGTTATATGGTTCGCACTAACATATACCAATAGTTAGAAAAACTGAAGAACACATTTTATTCTCACATTTTTTTAAATTGTTTCAGTGACAATGCTTTCAGTAATTTTTTTAGGTAGTGGATTTCCTATAGATGAATCTAGATAAGAAACTATAGATAGAAACTTTGTTTAAGTAAATGATTATTAAGAAAATCCCAAAAAATGTTGCTAATACCAGATTTATAGAAAGACCCCTGAAAATTATATCTTAAATTCTTTTAATCTAATGCCAGACAGTACAGTGCGTGTGGTATTTTAGTGAAAAACTGGTGATATCTTAACTCCTGCAGTGTATATCAATATTTTTATATTTATGCGTCCTCTTGGGAAATTACCTATCCGGAAAGAGAGAAATAGTTACACGTACTGCTTATAACTTTACTGTTATTTGACTTGCAACTGAGTTATCTAACTTCAGTTAATGTCAAACAAACTTGTTGTTCATAACTATATGTTTTGCTACATAAGGGACCTCTGCAGCCCATATCAACTAATCACATAATTTAACTAAATTGTGTAACTTCTATAGGATGCAAATCTTTAGAGTAAAGTAATTATAATGTAACACTAGTAAGGTAATAATAATTCTTGCGTATAGATTTACTTTTAATCAACCTTAATTATAAAATTTCACTATACAAACACTCTACTATAAAAAGTAAAGGAGTTGAGAGTATTTTTCTTTCATGCTCATCTTTACATTTTGGTATTTCCCTGAACAACATTTTGTCTACAGTTGTGTTTATTTTAAATTTGGAACCTGCAAAAAAAAGTCGAACCTTCGTATGAGTCGATTTTCTCATTGCATTTTATGTTGCAAAATTTCTAAGGAGAACTGTAGCTTTTATATTAATTGTATGAACATGAAATCTTTAATTTTAGGAGAGAACGGAAAATCTTAATGGTATTAGAGGCGTACCGCTCAACATATTAGAATATTATCTTAGATATTAGATATTAGAAGGAATGAAAGCAGTGACTTATTATTGACAGTAAAATCTCGGAAACAAAGGCACTTGAGCATGGAGTACCTACCGCAAGGCTCTGATTCTCAGTAATAATAATATCTCTACAACACCATTAGTTTTATGCGGACTAATTTAATGTTACCTACAATTAGAAAAAGTATCCCGGCGGGGAAATCCGAACCGTCGTAAAATGCCGGAAACGATTAAAACTACGTCTATTTAACCGCTCTGTCGGTCTGTTATAGAACTGTTATACCGGTCTGTTATAGACATTGAGAACTAATTTTTCCTCAAATCTTAAAAAAATGGGTTAATGTAGCGCTACTCTCTACAGAGACCTGCTTAATGCATCAGATACGAACACGGTAGAGTTAAAATTTAACGAATTGACGCCTTAAATGACGATTTAAGTATGAGAAGGAAACAATTTAGATCCGTAGTAAACACTTTCGGTTATCTCAGTGTCTGAGAGTTGAAGATAAATTCTCTGGACACTTGGAGCCTTTTATGGTTCACAGATGGCTCCAAAACAGACAGAGGAACCGGAGCTGGAGTATTTGAGCTGAGACCTATAGATGGCGTGCAACCTATACTGTGGGGACTTACCCTACGGTATTTCAAGCAGAAATTTTTGCAATAATGGCATGTTTGGTGGAGAATGTGAGGAGAGAGTACACACTTAAACTCATTTACATATTCTGTCATAATCAGGCCACAATAAAGGCTCTGCACTCAAACAATTGCTGGTGGAACTGGCACATACCAATACGATGCGACTGTGTTGGATGCCAGGTCATAAGGCATTAAAGGAAATGGAGAGACAGATGAACTTGCTAGAAAGGGATCCGAAATGGCGTTCATGGGACCGGAGTCAGCTTCCGGAGTCGCTTATAGTGTTGCCTGGGAAAATGGGTCGAACTAGAACATTTGAATTACTGGTTTTTAAAGCCAGGACATGCAAAAGCACTCATGGAACGTCCTTTGCAGTGAAAAACTGTGGAGATGCTGGGCATGAGTAAACCTTGGCTCAGGAACATGATAGGGCTCATAACAGGACATTGCCATCTCAAGAAGCATCTCTATAATGTAAGCTTAGCAGAAAACCCGGTATGCCGAGGCTGCGATAATGCAGACGAAACTGATGCGTTTCACATTCTAAATGAATGTGAAGGCTATGAAGTTAACGCTCCTGGGTAAACCATTTTTGGAACCTTGCGAGCTAAG
This sequence comes from Pogonocherus hispidulus, assembly GCA_963924545.1. NCBI lineage: Eukaryota > Metazoa > Arthropoda > Insecta > Coleoptera > Cerambycidae > Pogonocherus > Pogonocherus hispidulus. The sequence continues at coordinate 87,917,678 of OZ004692.1, forward strand.
AGAAATTTCAGCGAGTAGACTTTTGGACTTTATGCAAAGAACAAAGTTGCTCGCTGAATCGAAGATCGGCGGGAAGCACAACAGACCCAGATGTGACCGCAGTGCTTTGGTACTCGTTATACAGGAATCGACCCGCAGGAGAAAGAAGAAGAAGAAGAATCACTTTCGGTTAAGTTAATAATAATAATAATAATAATAATAATAATAGACTTTATTATCCATATTAAGACAATCATACAATTATCGGTGCATTTCAAATAAAGTAAAAAATCACAGAAGCATCATAATGATGCTTGTTAGTGTACAAAAAAAAAGATCAATGACAAAAAATTTTAAAATTAAAAATTACCTACCTAAGTATAATTAACAAGATTAGCAACATCCTTAAAAGTAAACAACAATGAACATATATAGACACACACATACATACACACAAACACATATAGGTATATTAGTCATCGTCTCACTATCTCTTTTTTTACTGTTCTATTTATCTACACATATATACACACACACATACACAATAACTTGTTTCTCTCATTCTTATGAATTAACTGTAAAATTATGCAAAGCTTAAATTAACAAACAATATAAAATAGGTAAACAAATAGTGCAAATGACATTATATTTTATATACCTACATCTAATAAGCTTTCGTGTCAATTATATCATGAAAAAATTTTCTTTCGACCTGTAATATATATTTGGAAGTTTTGTATTTGAATTTATCCTTATTAGTTATGTGTCTAATTTCATTCGGAAAAGTGTTAAATAGTTTTGGACCAATGTATATAAAGCAATGTTGACCTACAGTTTTCCGCATCTTAGGAACGTCTAATACATTAGAATTTCTTGTTGAATACTGAGAAACTTTATTTGTTAGTTTTTTATTTTCAGAAAATTGATATAGTACTACAATATGACTATATATTTGTCTAAGATCCATCACATTCGCGGTTTGATATAACAAATCAGAAGGGTAAGTATTCTCTTTACGATATATAACTTTTAATATCCTTTTTTGCAAGGTATGTAGTTTTTGTGAATGGATATCCAACAGACCACCCCACCCTATAATTCCATACCTCAAGTGTGACTCTATAAACGCCTTGTACATTATTTTAAGTTGCGTTTCATTTAGCATGTCCCTCAATTTTCTAAATAATGGAACTATTCCACGTAATTTATTCAATAGCTCGTTTACATGTACATCCCATCGTAGATGCTGATCCACGTGAATTCCAAGATATTTTGTACAACTCGCATATGATATGTTAAATTGTTTTGTATTCGATTTTATATTAAGATTTCTATATGTAGGCAGTTGTGGATGATACGAGGAAAACGGTACGAATAATGTTTTGTCGAAATTTATAGACAGCAATTTATAATCGAGCCATTTCTTAATATTAATAAAGTCATTTTCTGCTTTTTTTTTCAAGTCACTCCAGTTATCAGCCTCATAATATATTACAGTATCATCTGCAAAACTTATTCTATATCCCTCTGACTCTAGGGTGAACAAATTATTTATATACAAGATAAAAAGTAAAGGTCCCAGAATAGTACCTTGTGGAACTTCGTACTTAACAGTTCTATATGTGCTCTTAACACTTCCAATATTTACATGTTGGTTATACTTATTTTCTGGTCTAGTATAGAAAGTAAGTTATATAATATTAGCCATTAACTTATTTACTGCTTACCTACTTACTTAAAAAAATTAATAGTTTACTGTATTATCGGTAAACTGATACTGGCATTAACATTTTCAACAAATAAAATATTTCTATATTTCTAATATACAAAATAACCATTCAGAGCAAGAAAATACAACAATAAGTTACTTATTTAAAGATGGTTATGACTATACTCGAGTAGAAAAAATCCACCGTTAGTCGATAGCCTATCCTATAATATCCTCCTCTATTTAAATTGCCTATAATATAGATCACTTTTTATATATGTTTTGACACGTCGTGGGCGTTTTATGTACATAATATAAATTAAATATTTCACACTTTTGCATTTGACACAATCTGCTATTTAAGGCTTTAAAAATTATACTAGTTGCCCCGAATGTTATCTTTCGATACGGGTTAGTCAACGAATGAATTACGTATTCATAAAACTGATCTACATGTTTATAATTTGTAGAAATACACATTTGTAAATACCCTGGTTGAGATGTACCTATATCTATTCCAGCATTTATCAATGGCCTTTAAACTATAAACAAATCTGCCTACTTACTTTCGGAGATACAAGAATGTGGTGAAGTTTTAGAGCCACACCACATCCTTATTTTCCGGAAAATAGATTCGTACTATTCGTAGTTGTGTTACTTAAATAATAGTTTCTAAAACTAATTATAAGCCATATTTTTTAGACTGGAAATCTGTCTATTTTTCCTTTTTGATCAAAAGCATAATTTTCAATTACCGGGTATTTTTTATAAATTTTGAATTCCTAATCAATATTACTGGTATGCAAGTATAACCCCACTTTCATTTCTATTCGGAATCGGTTCCTGTTTTCTTTGAATATGTATTTCGTTACAGTTAATTCAAGTTTCCATTAATACTCCTGAATATTGTACTCCAGGAAAAGCTCACCTAATATTAGAACTTTATTGATTTTCGTTATTGTACACGAAGGTTGTAATGAAGGTAAAAATATGTACAGGTATGTTAATGTCTGGCTATTATTAGAAAGATATTAGTGACCTCATAAACAGTAGATATTATTTATGATATAAACATTCTGTGTTTACATTTGCTTGAAATTTATATTTATTAAAATCATAAAATTAAATTCTATGTTTATATTAAAACACAAACTGTTTTCAGGCAAGTATTTTTTATTTACAACGACTATTACAACTTAAATATTGTTTCTAATGGTTAAGTGCATAATTAGTACAGAATCGCTGAGGGGCTACGGAGAAAAATTAAATTCTCTAAAATTTCTACATACTAACTAGAAATTTCAACACACAAACTAGAAATGTCTACTTACTAAGTAGAAATTTCTACTTAATAACTAGAAATTTCTACTTAATAACTAGAAATTTCTACTTACGAAGTAGAAATTTGACATAATAATTTTAAAGAATGAATTGTAAGATTTATTTTTTTCTTTAAAATTAGAGGCATATATTGAACGCATTTTTCTGTGTACTTTTTGGACGAAAAACTATTAGGAAAATTCAATTAATAATCCTCCCTGCCGTCTTCTATCCAAGAGTGGATCAAAGATATTCCTGAAATAGTTTATACAATAGGCATATATATAGAGCTCTCAATATCGGTAGCTTGGATGATATACATATAGTTTCAACAACTTTGTCAATCAGAATTTTAGTGTGTAAACTATATTAATGGTTACAGAAGATGGTTATTGTCACATATTAAGGTAAACTGTGACAAAATATAATAATTACGAAACCCTCTTGCAAAACCTGAGGGTCGAATCCAAACTATTTTAAAGTTCATTTCTTTGTATGTCATCCAAGCAAGGACCATGAACACTTCATGCAGATACCTTAAGAAATTACAAAAACATGCAGGGTTAGCGACGTGACTTTTTTATGCTTTAGTCTACTTGCCCATTCAGGTAACTCACATCATCATCAGGACATTACATAAGAGGTGCTTAGGGGTCCAGGTTCTTCGACGTGCCAGTCGAAACTTATAAAAAGTGGTCCACTTCCACTGCCACTGCATCCTAGGATATCCTAGTGTAGTTACCAATGTCCTTTAGACATCTTAGGGCTTCCTGAGGACGATGTGTGTTACTGGGGCAGAAACAACGCATTGCTACAGAAGAACATAGAACAACCCCTGGGCCTTCAGTCATTTTAATATAGATTTTACAGAATTTATAATTGCCTACAATATGCCTTGGATTTACCACATGTTAAGTAGATATTTCTACTTAGAAAGTAGAAATTGATAAGTATTGTTGGAATTGATAAGTAGTACTTGATATGTAGAAAATGCTACTTAGTAAGTAGAAATTTTAGAAAATTTAATTTTTTCCCAGCGCTTCCACTTTCCGTAAGCGAAGTATAATGTGGTTTATTTTGTAACAAATACCTGTGCTAATTTGATTTCGAATATTTTTTTTTTTTATTTTAAACTTGCAGCTTGTTGCATACGTATAAATCATACCTGATCTAATTAATTGTTTATTTTTACACTTTACTTTTACTTTATTATAGTTTCCTATGTAACGAAGCAGTTTGTTTTTCTACACGATCTTAAAGTAAAGTAAAAAGTAGAATGTTTAAAAGCATGTAGATACTGGAAACATTGCTAATTTTCTGCATACACAAGCAAGTGTAATAACCTTATGCATTTCAGAATATTTTAATAACACATGACGAGCTTATCCACTATTTACTAAAACAGCGGTAAGAACCCCCTCTCATAAGCTATGGCCGAAACTAAATATGAGTAGTGAGCTGAACGCTGAACATGTATTATAAAATGTAATTTATTATTCTTAAGTTGTGTTTGCTGCTCAAAAGAGAAATACAAAAACATAAGGAAGAGTCAATCAATTACTATCTCCAAAATTTAACTGCAGATGAAGAGACAGATTATTCCCTCTGGAAAGCAACTAAGAAAATCAAGAAGCCTATTACTTCAACCCCTCCAATCAGGAAGGACGATCGCTCATGGGCCAGAGATAATAAACAAAAAGCTGACTTATTTGCTGAATATTTAGCTGACGTATTCACACCTAATCAAATTCTTGTAAACAATTTGCTTGATATTGACAATCTAAGGACAGAAAATATTACCCCTGTTACCCCAAAAGAAGTAGCTGAGGAAATAAAAACAAATCTAAGACTAAAAAAAGCACCAGGTTATGACTTGATTACCACTGAAATCTTAAGCCAGTTACCGAGAAAGTGCATAGTCAAGCTGACCTACCTCTTCAATGCAGCCTTTAGACTGAAACACGTTCCTGCCAGCTGGAAGGTAGCGGAAGTGATCATGTTGCCTAAATCAGGCACGCCACCAAATAATGTCAAGTCTTACAGACCTATCTCCCTGCTGCCAACCATTTCAAAGTTGTTTGAAAAACTACTTCTCAAGAGATTAAGACCACTAATTGAAAATGGTAATCTTATTCCGGATTACCAATTTGGCTTTAGACAAAAGCACTCAACCATTGATCAGGTACATTGTATTACTAAGATAATAGAGCGTACACTTGAAGAAAACGAAGTCTGCTCTGCAGTCTTATTAGATGTTGCTCAAGCCTTTGACACGGTATGGCACGAAGGATTGATACACAAATTAAACAAAATACTTCCGAGACAATATGTAGAGATTCTGTCATCGTATATCTCGGGCAGACTTTTCAGAATAAAACAGGAAGATGAATATTCTGACCTGAAAGATATTAGAGCAGGAGTGCCCCAGGGTAGCGTTCTTGGCCCTATCCTTTACCTGCTATATACTAGTGATATGCCAGTACTAGAAGAGACCACTGTAGCTACATTTGCTGACGACACTGCACTTCTTGCGGTCGGTAAAGATCAAGGAATATCCACTAGAAGACTGCAAGTAGCTAGCAACGCAATACTTGATTGGACCAAACAATGGAAGATCAAGCTAAACGAGCTAAAATCAACTCATGTTAACTTTACTAACAAAAGACTAGTTAACCCTCCGTCCTTGGATATTAATGGTACTATTGTACCCAATGAGAATAACGCCAAATACCTAGGCATGACCCTGGATGCCAAGCTCCGGTGGAAAGAACATGTGAAGAAGAAAAGAATCGAACTTGGTTTGAAATATAGACAACATTATTGGATGCTTGGAAGAAATTCTAAGTTGACAATACATAATAAGATACTAATTTACAATCAGATCTTAAAACCAGTTTGGTTATACGGTATTCAACTCTGGGGTTGTGCCAGAAATAGTAACATCAAAACCATTCAGACTTTCCAGAATAAAGTGCTGCGTAACATAGTAGACGCACCATGGTACATACGCAACTCCGACTTGCATCGAGACCTTAAAATCCCAATGGTGAAAGATGAGATCAAAAGGTTTGCTGGCAGACATGAGGCCAGACTTCACCTCCACATCAATGCAGAAGCTCTTCAGCTGCTGGACAACCAACATCTTGTTCGAAGATTGAAGAGACCCAAACCATTTGAGCTGGATATAGTGCACCAGTGAAATTGTTAAAAGAAAACAATCTAAAGGACGTCGTTGGATGAACTTTAGTTAATAAATGTTTAGTTTGTAAGATTATTGGAAGAAAATTAATGGTTGGTCATCAGACCAGTTTTAATAGAAATAAGATTCTCCAACAAAGAATCTTAATATAAAAAAAAAAAAGTTGTGTTTGTTGAAGTCATCCTAGGTTATGTTAATAAATACATCAGGGTTGGTACCCATGTGAGGTTTACTAACAAAAAAAGTATATCAACGAAAAGCCCCAGGACATCATAAATGGCCGCCATATTGAAGATATATTCACCAAAAATATTTCTTTATAGCCTTGATAGGATGTTCTATAGATCTTGTTGCATTGTAAGTATTTTTCTATAGTCATAGAAATTATAATGCTAATTTAAGTAACTATACCAATAGATATAATATTTCCAATAGAAATATTAGAGTAAAGACAATTTTTCATTCTAATCCAATTCGATCGAAATTCTGAACAGAATACGACGTATTTATATTTTTAAATACCTAATGTTTACGCACAGCGAAAGAAAGAGTTATAATATTTGTTATTACTTGAAAATATACAATCAATAATATACAATCTATAATTTATATGCTACATATTTATATTGCTGTGTTAAAGCCAATACTTCAAAATCTACGTAAAACAAATGGAGCACTGTTCATAATTAGATCATAAATTATTTATTTTATTTAGATTAAGCTGCTTCTAAAATATTTGAATTTCATAATTTTATTTTGTCATAAAACCTAGCTGTCTGAAAATGTGGTTGATTAAAATAAAACATAATTTCTAAATAGCTTGTATTTTTTGCCAATTTTTTATTTTAGGAAGTGAATCATGTTATTCATGTTCCATATCGAATACAAAATTAATACTTGTTAAGATTTCTGACATATGTTTCTTAAACTGTTATTTTAGAAGGGAAAAATTGATGGCTTGCTGAAATATACATTACCTATATCTATTTTTTTCATAAATATTGAATAATAAATTCCGTTATATTCATAGGTTATGATATACAAACATTTAATGTCACTGTCTCTATTTTAGTTTGGTTTTGATACGAAATTGACTAAATAAATGTTTTAAACATAATACGGCATAAAATCTAGCACATTATATTATTAAAGAGGCACAATGCAACATCTTTGTAGTAACGGGAAATAAAAGAAAACATAAAGTTGTGAAGAGAATGCTTTGTCAGATAACCTTTATTTATAATAGCAACTTAATGTTTTGGAAATAAGTCAAGTATAAATATGTTTAGCACTATTTTGAGAATAATAATACAATATTTAATAAATACCTATTTACTAAAATAGAATATATTATTAATATCTGTAATTTTATTTCTGGCATAATAATAAAAACAGGAAACCAGAAATATTTAGTAGTATTATACCCTCATACAAAAGCGGGGTTCAGCAAAATATCCAGGTTAAATAACCGAAATAAAAAATAAAAAAATGTTGTTGAAAAATGAGTTTTCAAAATTCAAATCGAATTAGTCTCTGAAATGTTCTAATACCCTCTAATTTCGCCGATTAATCGTCGATAAATATTTAGTCAAGAGGATTGAACCCTATGTAATCCCCCAGAACCAAATACCATGTTATATTAATATGGCATATGGCATGAATATGGTTAATAATTGCCGCAGTCATTTAAACAAAGAAATTGGTATCCTGGGTTCCTAAAGTAAGATGTTTTTAGATTGATACATTTTCCACACATGAAAATGTGAGTATGCTGCTTTGTATCTTACCATAATATTTCTGAGCCCGTCAGAAACACTGTATGTAGGTATTTTAATTATTTCTCGTTATGTAGATCTTGAGAAAACCACAGTATAGAATAAACATTCTGCGTCGCGTCGTCGCTTCCACTTTCAATTGAAAAGGCATCTGAGTGTACTGAGCTTAAATTTTCTCCTGGATGTCGAGGCTTAGGAATGAAATTGCGTTGTTACATTTTTTATAAGTTTTATTTTCTCGTTTCCTATTCTTTTCTTGATACTTTCAAATGTTTTATAAAACAATTAATATGAAATCGCCTTAAACCTCTCTTTCACTGTTAATAAATATCACCCTCTTGAAGGGGGTTGGAACCTTTGGTGTGAAGATATCATTGACGTAGTTTTCCACATAACACCAAAATACGATACTGTACTCGACGTGTGTTTTGCCAACCAAGGTGACATCATCTGGAGATGATTAAAACTGTTTAGTCATCTCCAGGTGATGATTAAACGCGCGTCGCGTGCAGTATAGTGTTTTGGTGTTATGTGGAATACTAGGTCAGTAATAAATATCACAACAAAAACTTAAAAATTACGGTATACACTTTTCCATTTACAAAATAATTAGTAAATGGAAAAATTGAGCATTTTTTATGGATAGAGATGTACTACCTACTTCAAACTAAATATTTTATTTCTAAATCTGGTTCTTTTCACTTAAAAAAAAAGGCGATATGCCACATTTTTACAGAAATTCAATAACAGCCACTTTGGCTATTCGAACTTCTTACATCTATATTCCAATCAATCCTGAACAAATGCTATCAAATACCCGATTAAAGCTAACTTCATATTTCATCTTATAAGAACAAAACCAACACAACTGGGTTAATATAATACATAAATCTGGAACGCGTTGACGCTTGTATGTCCATTTATCATTTCTATAATCCTACATCTGTGCCTGATGGATTAGAATGATTATTTAAAGACCTGTTGAAGGAATTGTGCTACCCTGATAAACGTAAATTTTACAATGTCAAAGTGAAGCAGCAATTTTTGCGGATCACTAGACTGATTCACGTAAAGCGGGTGCAAAGGCTGATTCTTTAATTGATTTCTAATGAAGCTTTAGATAAGATAAGACAACTCAGATAAATTAAATAAATTCATTCTGATCATGTTTTCAATAAAATATTTTGTATTTTATTCCACTCAATCCAAGAGTGGTATCGCTTTCTAAAATCTATTTTGAAATAAAATAGTTGCAGTAGCTTAAAGTTATAATTGTTTTGTAATAAACTGTGTCTTACCCGCGATTGGTATCACATAAATGAGTATGGTATTTTTTACTAAACCTATTCTAGCACCATTCATCAGATTTTCAACTTAATTGGTTGTGATAAGCGAATAAATATACTACATACTTTTTGAAATTTGTTCTTTTTTTAACATATTATTTGTTATTATAATTAGTATTATAATTGTTTCACAATTTTGGAAAGTATAATTCAACCCAAAAGAACGTTGCAAATGATTTTTCTTAAGACTTAAAAATTACTTAAGAAATTAAGTTTTATCGACTAAGTTTTATCGAATTCGACTAACAGTTAGAATGTATAAAAAGCATAATTTAAGCTAGTTCCTAATAACTGTATTTAAAAAGGTTACCTTGTACAACTGGTGAAATACGTGTACAGATATGAGAATCTGAATATATAGAGCATCAAATAAAAAATTGTTCAATTCGGAAACAAAGACTTAAGATATTTGTATATCATAGTTAAATAAAGATAAATAACATGTAATATTAAAAAATAACTCGTAATTCGTTATTGATCGGGAATGCAGCTGAGAGCAGCTGAGACACACACACCTCTTGTCACTCCACCACCGCTCACTGTATCCATATAAAGTGTCAGGTTTGACGTTCACGCATCGATATTGATATCTCGGCTGCCACTAACGCATGGTTCCTTTTCTCTGTGTAAGATAAACTTTACTTACTAATCGACTTGTCCTTGTCGATAGTAAGTATAGTGTTAGTTACTTCTCCAAATTGAACAAATTTTTATTTGGGGTTCTGTATAATTACGGAGATCCAACAGGTTGTTACAGTTTTTTAAATAATATGGAATTTTTTGAATGGCTAAACTAATATCTATTTCGCATTGTAACAGTCTAAGTTGCCACGAAACGTGTTAGTATTACGGATCCTAATCAACCAGAGGCAGATATATGAATAGCTAATACGTTAATTTGTTAAAAAGAAGTGGTGTGAACATATATAATTGAAACTGATTATCTTTAAATATAGACTCTTATTCTACAACAAAAAAAGAACAATTTACTCTTGACTTCTTTCGTATCTACTAGTTATAGTTTCATGGCCAATATGATTTATTTTCTTTATATGTCTGTATTCGAAACAGGCTGAATATTATCTTCTAGTAAATAATAGAACGGGAAAAAGTGTATGTACTCGTATTATTAAAATTAAATTATAAGCTAACATTTTTGTGAACTTCAGCTCAACCTTCGGATTAAAACGCAACACTTCAAATCCTAGATATACAAGTGTGCATAACACACTTGCTTTATTTCTCGAAATTGTTAGACATTTAGAGTTTGTATATTTTAAACTGAGTTAGGTCCCCTTCATTCCCTTGACTCTTGAATACTCTGTTGTTCTCTTGATTTACATTCCGTTCGAGACCTGTATTTGGTTTAGAACGTTCGTCACGGTTTTTTCTGCAGGTTTTGTTTTTGAAAGCTCAACCGTAGTCGGTTTACTACAGTATAACTTATCCAAAGTTAATATAGTATATACATATATATGTATATAGTAGATGGTGATAAATTTGATAGTTTTACTAGGAATTTAATGCCGTGCGCAGTATCTTTATATTACTGTTTTTTATTAATCTGTTTTTATGCTTGCCTATTTGTTATTTATATTTATATGTTGTTAGAGCTTGTTGGTAAAACACATATTTCCTCCGTTGAAAGATATTAATAAATTTGAAAATGTAACAAAGGTCGAATTTCTCTCTATTGCCCATATCTCATAATTTAATACTATATTTTGCATTCATTTTCTTTTAATTAATAATATTGCTTTCAATTTTAGTTTATAATGATATATGAGTCATATTACTTATAACTATAAGAGTATCCATACTTATAGATTGATAATCTTATATATCCTTTTATATAGATAAAACAAAGTAGACGAAATATATAAGTAAAATTATAGAAATAATAATAAAAATAATTTTACATTTTTTCACATATTGATCTTGAATAATAAAACCAATGTTAGTAATAATAAAACCATAAATCTATTTGTTGCTTTTTTGCCTCTTTTATTAGATACACATAAAATACATGTTGCAGTTGTATTACTATGCTACCCTCCGCTTCTTAGTCGGATAATGTTAAGCACATAACCCATATAACGTTTGGAAAGAAGCTTATTGAATATTTGAAGCCCTTAGTTGACCTGAATTTTGTTATGTAAGTTCTGGAAGGTTGCAAAGGAACCGCCTCTGGGGATGGTAGTGAAGTTACAGGGATATCCTATACCCTACATAGGGAAATATACCGTTATGTACAGTACCCCCAGTATTCCAGGTAAAATTAATTCTTCTGTTATTTTCTTAATTCACAATATATTTTCTTGTTCTAAAAGCCAGATACATGTAATTATTCTTTTAAAATGTTATTCCGATTAAAACAATTTAATTACTAAAGAAAATACTGGATGTGTCAAAAACTAACTTTTTTTAATTAAAATATGCTATTTTCTCTTAATTCAACGAGATATAACTTATTGGGGTTATTTTCAATATTTTTCGAGTTCATTTCGATTTTTCAGTTATAGCAGTTAATAAATAATTACATTATTTCTAATAATACAGTATTTTGTTATTAGTATATTAGTCCAGTCTATGGTACCATAGTATCTATGATATATATGATAAAAATACACAGGGTGTTCTATTTAAAAACCATAAGTTGTAGTAAACCTCTCCATTTTTGAGGCACCCTGTATAAATGTTAATAATACAGAAATGTGTCGCCCTTCAAATAAAAATCGACCTGTCCGAGTATTTTCTATGCAAACCCATCCTTTGATAGATAATCGAGAATGAATCTTTTCGTTGACTCACCCTGTATAATTCTGACCTACCCTTTGGTTTATTTTGGGTTAATGCAATATGGAAGAGTAGATAAGTTCATATAAATACCCTTGGGATACATTGCTTTGAAAATAATTTGTTGACTAGTACAAGTAATAGTAATATCTTGTAAAAGTAGCAATGCTGTGGAAGCATTTCACGGTCTTTTTTCTTCGGCATGTGGGTTGGCCTCTATGAACGAGTCCCAAAGCACTGCGGCCACAGCTAGGCATATTGTGCATCCCACTGATTTCCTATTCAGCGATCATCTTTGTTCTTTGCATAAAGTCCAAAAGTATATCCCCTCTCCCACATAAGTCTCAGACTTTCGGGCTAATCCTTGTGATTAGAATGAGGGGTAGAGATATTATTATTATTATTATATGTACTGTGCCACTTAATTATTTACTCTAGAATGAAAATTTTGTATCATTAAATATTATAATATTAATTTAGACCATGTATATGTATTAGTCTGTAAGAAAGGTTGTATTGTGTTACTTTTTATGAAGTCAGCTGGGAGAGCGGTGATGTTATCCGATCATGTCGGAGGGCTAGCGGGGAAACAGAGGTGAAGAGAAGCACCTGATATTTCTGCAGTCGGTACCTAGATAGAGTACTTACTGATGGGGTGTTGCTTTGAAAAATGAAAAAGAAAGTACTGTTACTTTAATCAGCGCTGTTGAATAGAAACAGAAAAGTGTCTGGTTTTGTTGTATGCTACTGGATTGTTAGCCCAGTTAGCTGACCAGTATGTAAGTGTAATAGGTTTAAAGTGTTGCTGCTGTGCTGTATCTAAGTGGTATTGTTAGCCTAGTTTCGGAGCAGGTCTGCAGTTGGAAACGACATTGTCCGTTCCCGAAGTAACCTAGCCAAGAAAAATTTTCATTGGATCGTGGTGACATAAAGGACTAGTAGTGAGGTGATAAATTCAACTTGCATTATTAGAGTGAGACATGTTTTAGTTAATGTTTACAAATAATCATCCAGGACAATTATTTGTCCTGAAGTAATATATCGTCCTGATTCAAGTAATATATTATACTTAGTCCTCTGTGGTAAAGAAAAGAAAAACCTAACTTAATAATTCCCGTAATAAACACTACTGGTGATTAGTACTGGTACCCACCCCTGATTTGTTAAAAAAAAAGACAAATAAAATAATTAAATTTGTCTGACTCATTACATCTACTAGCTGAATTTACCTCATCTCACAAGGTTCCAAGAATGGTTTACCCTGGAGCGTTAGCCTCATACGAGCATAGCCTTCACATTCACCCGTAGAATGTGCGGCGCAGTCTTGTCTGCATCATCACAGACCAGGTATACCGGGTTTTCTGTTAATCTTAAATTATACAGATATTTCTTGAGATGGCAGTGCCCCATAATGAGCCCTGTCGTACTCCTGAGACAACGTTTACTCATGCCCAGCATCTTTCTTTTCTGCGAAGGACCTTCTATCATGCAGTGCCTTATTCGCATGACTCTGTCGTTCAGGCAGCGCTATAAGCGACTACATGAGTTAGCTAGCTACCTAGTAAGTTTATCTGCAAGTCCATTTCTTGGTCACACTGCCCTATTATGTTCTAGGTTCGATCCTCGGCTCCGGTACTGGCAATATCGGTGGGTATGGGCTATTTGCGCTTTCAATGTGTAACCTCTTTCGGGATAAGCATTTGGGTTTGAATTTGGAGGTTGTCTAATTTATGTGGCGGTGTGTAGTTATTTTAAGAGTAGGCAGACCAATGGCTTAATACAATGGAGGTGAATCCGAATAAATAAATATTTATATTTCGCGTTCCTTTGCTACTTATAAATATAGACGTGTAAAATATATAATTGTTTTGAAAAAAACCTTGATCTCATTTAGATGTTTCAAGAAATATATAGAAACCACTCTATATACTAGTATTTCGGCTTATTAGGCCGTTTTCAATGGAGTAATGTCTATTACTTAATGTTTCCAAGCGCGTTTTCGTTATTTATTTGTTTACCAGCACCTACCCCCGATTGATCCCATCATCTGGTAAAGCCCGAGTTTTTAGTACCTTTTCTAAGAAGGGCGAAATTGTAAAATCTATCTGATTATTCGTAGTACAAGGATTTATAATTAAAGATTTTTTAATTTCTAATTGCTCTAACAGATCTAAACGCTTTCCTTTCTTTTCACGATGCAGTGAATTCGAAAATCCTGAATTTTTTGCGTTATTTAATATGGATTTTTTATGTTCTTTTATTCTAGTTTCAATACTTCTACCGGTTTGACCCACATACAGGGCATTACAATCCGCGCAGTTAACTTGGTATACCCCCGATTGTTTTAGTTTATTAACCCTTTCTTTGTTGTTTATCAAAATCTTCCCAATAGTACGATTGTTGACACTAATCGTTTTACACCCGTTTCGTTCTATTCTGCGAGCTATTTTTTCACTATAACCTGGGACGTGATTAATATAACTATAGGTGGCTTCTTTTTCCCGAATATTGTAAAACTCCCGACGAATTAATTTCCTCCTTTTGTTTTTTATCATGTTATTTATTAGTTTTTCTTTATATCCGTTGTTTCTTGCAATTTGTTTGATTGCACTTAATTCTTTTTCAAAATCTGCTTTTTCTAGTGGAAACATTAAAAGCCTATGTATTAAACTATGGAAAACCGACTTTTTTATTTGCCAGGACTGCTGCGAGACAATCAAATAAATAACGAAAACGCGCTTGGAAACATTTAGTAATAGACATTACTCTATTGAAAAAGGCCTGATAAGCCGAAATACTAGTATATAGTTTGTTTTCTATATATTTCTTGGAACATCTAAATGAGATCAATGTTTTTTTCAAAACAATTATTTTCACGATGTTTCATAAAGAACCATGCGCTGCGAGTATCCACTTTATGTAAAATATAGTTTTATAATAATCCTAGTCATTTATCATATAATATATCTTTTATTTACCATAAACGCATCTCATCGTCAATCGGTGAAATAAAATATTACTAATGGGAGATTACATTATATAATTATTAACACAATATATAATTTATAAAACGACAAATTGGAACGGATAACAGGCAAACGCCTGTCGTCTGTAGTTTCAATTAGTACCTAGTACCGATTCTTCACTGCAGTTATCGAATGTCTACCCATCTATGAGTGGAGTCTGATTGGTATTTTCTCCACAATAAAAATATAGGACTGATGCTCGAGCTTAAAAATCAATCGACCGTATTTTGATTGATAAAAGGGCGCCGTAATGCTTCACAAAGCATATTTTCAATGTTTAGATTAATAATATAGTAAGTAAGTATATAAAATGCAGTTTTTGTCAAAATAATTTTAATTTTCATCATATTCATATATATCGGGAGCAATTTATTCTTTAAAAAGAAAAAAATAGTTATGTAGTATTTGTTCCTACTAACTAGAGAAAATTTAACAAAAATTAACCCATCATGACGAGGCTATACATTTTTGGATTTTATACATTCTTTACATTTTTGGATTCTATATAATCTTCAGATATCAACGCTCATGTAACATATTTATTACATATTTAGAAACGATACTTTTAATGCCATCACAGTCCTGTTACTTCAAAAAGGTATACCCACTCACTGCATGTTTTAAATAAAATTCATGTTTACTAAATACACATTTTTTAAAGAGCTATTGTTTTTTTGAGAGGTTTTTGATTATTTTTTGTATGGATAATAAAGTCCAAATTCTCAAAGGTGGAGCCAAATTTAAAGTAATATCTTTTTTGTAGTCAAGTAAATTGAGAATAGCAGGAATAGATTATTTCCTAAAAAGTGTTGACAAAATGAAGGTTGTTATCAAATACAGCCCTATATATCTCGAAACACAGTATCTGGTAAAATAAAATGTTGGCAATTTATTTGACACACGTATTAATTTGTCCTTACTAACCATCCACATTGCAGAGAACTCAAGAAGTGGAGAGAAAAGCACATTTAGCGTTTCTATATATTACGAAAATTAATGGCCTATACCGAAAATAAACGCCTATTAGGTATCCCTTTTCTTCTTCTCCTCTACACAACCAAAGTTAAATTTATTTATTTCACTGTCCAGTAGATTTACTTACTCTGGACTGATTTGCGGTCGGTAAATAGAACACCACAGTACCTGATAGTGTAATGTTGTCTAATAACACTTTACCGGACTATTAGAGAGCTGTTTTCGAATTTAAATCAATTCTTGGCATTTATTCGCTTTAATTTAGTAATACTAAAAGTGAGGCAATTTATTTAAAATTTACTCTGAGCGTTCCACTATTATACAACCAAAGCAAATTATGATACTTCAAAAGAAGGTTAATGTCACGTTGCATGTCAAGGCTGTTAAGATACTGATGCAATTTGAATATATTATTTTAATTTAATGATTGGTTTAAAATTTACAATAATTAATTTTTATTTTAAAACGACCACAGTATGAAATAAAATATCGCCCGTTGCACGTCCATTAGGTGTTTACAGTACTCGTTTACACTTTCCGAATTCGGCTCCTAATGACGCCTCGTCCGTAAAAAAACTCGTAACTACTGTAGTACCTCACCTACTGGAATTGTAACATAAAATACTATTTCAGCAGTAATTTAACCTGTGCAATATTTATTTCATATTAAGAACTTTAAGAGGTAGAGGTTATCAAAAAAAAAAAAAAAAAAAATATTTTATATCTTGATAGAGTATTCTCCCAAAATTTGAGCAGAAATAATTAACGTAACTTGGATGGGGTAAAGGAGTGGTGTGATTTGAATATCTTGAAATTGAATACGGAAAAGTGTGAAAACTGTAACATATTTTCATTCTCTTATGAAAATAATCCTATTACATTTTCATATGGCCTAGACGGTACCAATATAGCAACTAAGCTCATTTAGTGATTCAGAAGTTACATTTGGCCAACTCTCTTTTAATCAACATGTTCAATCAACTGTAGCTAAAACTAACAGGAGCATGGGTTTTATAATGAGAAACTCTACAAAATTTCAAACAACTGTTGCTGTAACTGTTGTTCTTATATTGTTATTTTGATTGATCACGAATTGAATACCGCTCCATTGTCTGGTCTCCCACATTTCAGAATCAAGTACAAATTATTGAAAGTGTTCAGAGAAGGTATTTTAAAGTATGTATCATTTAGGAACAATGATGTTTATTCCCAGATTGGCTACCCTGGAATTTAACGTACATGGTCTGCAGTTACGTAAAACCATGTTTTCTGTAATTATGTTATTCAAAATAATTACCTCTAAAATAAATTGTTCCCAGATTCTCCATAAGTTGAATATTAAGGTACCACGATTGAACTCGAGAAACATTGCATTGGATATTCGTGGAACAGGTCTACTTACTACAGGAGTCTCCGATTTTTCAAACGTGTAAAAGTTTTAATTCTATTGACAGAGTCGATATATTCAACACGTATTCATCTTTAATCGTTGATTTCAAATTTCATCTTACACTTATTGCTCTATTGGAAGTGATTAGTGATTAGTTTCGTATTTTTTTGTGTTACAGATTATTACCATTTTGTAGCTATACAGGATGCAATAGATATTGCGTTATAAAGGTAATCTCCAATTTTTAACCCGCATGCTTCTTCTGATGGTAGATTTTTGTGCTATAGGTATTTTGTTCTTGTGTTTTATATGTACCTATACTTTGTATTTTTGTGTGTTTATATGTACTTACTGCATATTCGTCATTCTTACGTATTGTTTTATTCGCTGTAACCTCGTGTTTCTTACTATTGGGTAGTTGTAGTATAAATAAATACATTATAGGAAATATATTAGAATTTAAGTCACAACACCGTAATCATGACGTTTGTCAATAATATTAGTAGAAGTAGAAATTACATACATGTGCAATTTCTGCGAAAAAATATATTGTAACTTTTTTGTTAAAAAAGTTAGTTTATGGATATTTCGCAGTGCAAATAGAACGAGGAAAATAATTTCTAAAAGTTATTATTTCAAATGTTGTCTATCCTCGTTAGCTTATAATTTTTAGTTGTTTATATGCTTTACCCATTCACTAAAAAAATCACATAAAAATAAAATAGCTACACTCCTCTTTGAAATAATTCGTCAACTGTTGGTTTTTTATTTGAAACAATTTGATACTGCGGAAAAGCGGATAAATATGATAAATGAAACGGGTACATTTTTATTCTATTTTTATACCTGCAGCAGACGTTTGTATGAAAAGTGTAATTTAGCTCTTTTTAAAATTAAAAATTTTAAATTTTAGAATGGCAAGCTTTCGGATGTTATTACTATTTAGTCTTCTGGTAAGTAAGTAAGTAAGTTAAAAAAAATACAGATAGATACATTACATTCATAAAAACATATTATGCTAAATATAAAAACAGAAAATACATTTATCTAACAGCATTTAACCCAAAATACACACTTTTCAGCATTTATATTATTAACTCTACAGCTCTTGTTTTTGAGTTATACACAATTTTTTTAATTTAAAGAAAATAATTTGTTGAGAAAGGGATACCTGCTTGTCACTGCTCTTTATCTTATTTATCAAATTTGGGTTTACATCCGGAATATCGTCAGAAATTATCTTAATTTTTTATCCAAAATGGTTATTGAAGTTATTTGATGTAGTGTGTGGCTTATTATTCAATTGTACTGTATTTAACAAACATAAACATAAAAACATTTACATACAATTTCCTATGTTACCTATATTTTCCACATATTCTAACAAAAATCTATTTTCATATATTGGAGTTTTTTATATGTTCTATGCTTGTTCTTTTGAACTTGTAAAATATCTCTATGTATCCACCTATTCTTACTTTTGATTTCTAGTTTTTCTTCAGGCGTTACTTTATCTAAAGACCTCATAATGTTGATTACAATATTATGGTACACTTCATTTCCATTAATCGATTTGTACTACCAATCTTTATTAAGTAAATCTAAACATATGTGGTCAATGTTTTGGTGGCAAAAATTCCGTTTATTTACATATTTCTTTCCATTTGCGATTTGTACAGGCAATTTAACTCCTGTTACTTCATGATCTGATATTATTGGGAATATCCTAGCTAGTTCATCCAAGCAATGCATATTTGTAAATATCAGATCGATTAAGGAAGAAGAGGTATTTGTGATAAAATTCAAAATCTTCATATTTACAAACCTTAAATCTATTGAAGTATATAAACTAACTCGTAATAGCAGAATTTCTATTAAAACTTGTAGATACGGTGCAAATAGGTTTTTCCTAAAGGGAACACTCTGTATATTTTTACATGTTTATAAGAAATAAGCATAACGACAAACAAATAAAAATAGATAAGTATAAGAAGTAGACACATTCAGGTCGATCTTATGAATATAACAATACGATAACAATATGACTATAGATAAAATTAAAAATTTAAACTACTCTGTATATATAACAATATTGCCGTCGCAACAAGTTGACAACAGAATCGACCAGATTGTAAATAGGAAGAAATAAAATTTTAAATGTGAAGATTTTTCCTTTATGTTCATGAACTACTAGAGTGACTGTAATTATATCGAATCATTTTTCTCGTCACACTTTTGACAAACAGAATAATCTGCCCATATTATTTCAGCTTTGTAACAAACCTTAGCCCAAACGTTATAAATGCCTTCTCACCCTCTTCCCAAACAAGTTAGTCTGAAATTAACATTTTTGAAGCTCATTAAAAATGCGTAGAAAATTGGCCCGCAGGCACATAAAAGCTGCGTAACTTTTACATGCTTTTACGCGGATATGAACTATAAAAGGTATTCAACGATAACGTAGGCGATAGATATTTGTGAAATATGCTCCAACAAAAAAAATCAATAAAAAGTATATATGGTTGGAAACTCAGTAAATGCTAGTGAACGTGAATGTATAGTGAATTACTGAATTTACTAAATGTTATATTTTAACAGAAATTTTATACTCTTGACTTTGGAATAACCTAATAAAAAGTCAATTTACTAAGAGTAATTAGTTACTATCTTATCCCATCCAGCTTGCACTAGGGCTGTTCAGTCAACTATTGCTGGTAAAAGTTTATTCGGATTAAAAATATTTATGTTTTAGTAGCCGATAGTAGACAAATTAGGAATAGCATTCTCTCACTAGTTATTTTTAAGATTTACTGACTTCTAGCCTTTACTGTAACAGTTACAGTAATAATTGGAAATTCAGTAAATGCTAGTGAATTACCGAATTTACTAATTGTTACATTTTAACAGAAATTTTATACTTATACTAGTGAATCTTGAAAAAACCTGATAAAAACAATATTTACTGAAATAGCTTACTCTCCCTAATAATATCTCTATAATAATATCTCTATCCCTCATTCTCATCTTAGTGATGAGCCCGGAAGTCAGAGACTTGTGTGGGAGAGGGAGCGGCATATTATTATTTTTGGGGGCCGCGAGTGCGCCCAGGAACGACTTACGATGTTACAACTTTAATTACCATTTAGTACGAGAATAAGGGAAACCTGGAAAACCTTATTAATTAAAGTGTACAGTAGGTTGTTAGCCATTTATACAGTGATATTGTAGTACTAGTTGCATATTAAGAACGCTACCAGCCTTATACACATAGATTTAATATTGGAGCAATTAGAAAAAGTTGACCACGGTGAGATTCGAACCGCCGTCAACCGCGGAGAACGATTGAAAACCAGACGTCTTAACAGCTCGGACACCTAGCTCCGTATAATAATAATTGTTAACATTTACTGATTTCCATTATTTACTATAACAAGTACATTTCATTGAGTTTTCCTTAGATATAGTCACATATCTAAGCATACATCTAAGGATTGAATTAAAAAATAAAATTTTTATTAATGTTTTCTTATATTTCAATATTAAGATGGACAGAGTAAGGTATAGCAGCGACTTAGCATTTATATTATTGATATGAAAGCTAAATGTTTCTCGTGGTTGGTGCTTGGATGAATGACCATATGTAGGGAAGACCAAATGTAGGGAAGACTCGCGATGCCTGTTTATCCTGCAGTGATCTGTATGCCTCTGAATTTAAAGATTCTATATAAACTATCAGGTATGGTTTGTGTAGAAGATGCACACAAAACAATTTTCAGATAGGATGTAAAGACAGAAGTCCTTTGTCTATGCGATGTCAGTTAAGTGAAAAACCTTATCCGATTGATAAAGTGAGGGTCCGGCAAAATTTACTATAGGGGCTGCTCGTCTCCTTTCGTCGGTGACTGGATTAGTCGCGAAAACAGGCCGACTTTAAACAACAATAGGAAACAAGAATAAAAATATAATATTTCTTGTATTATCCATTTTAAACAATATTGTGTGGTGTAGATTTGTAAGGTGCAACAGAACATTCACTTTTCCTTTAAAAATATAGTAGATACACTATAAACAATCTTGTTTCCAGTCAGTTGTGCATCTAATTAAGCCCCTCAATCAACAGTAGAATATAAATAGAATTTTCTTAAAAAGTTCTCTAATTTTTTGGACGTAATATTAATTTAATAGCTTTGATCTTAACACAACTTCGAAATAAGTTTGTAAAAAGTGTTTGTCGCACACTTTTATTTCGAGTATTCAATTTGTATTTTCTTTAATCCCAATTCCATCCATTTTCTTGTTAAATTGTTGTGATTAGAAAATTTAAAAAAGATGCAAGTGGGTATAGAAGAAACCAAAAAAGTTAAATTTTTTCTTTCTCGGAATTCCTTCCTTATGCATTAGCTACACTGATTAGTTTCATTCCTAAATATTCATTCTCATTAATGTTTCAACAAAGTAAAATATTGTTTACCCTTTTATTTTCGGTTGATAAAGTGTTTCGGTTTTATTAAAATATTTAGGCGTAGCTAATTATTAGTGCTTAAGTGGCAAAGCAGCTTACTAAACTCAAAAATAATTCTATGATATGAGCATTATAATAGACGTTAAATTAACGACTTACATCGTGCGATATAGGTATTAACGTTAAATTTAACACAATCATAGCCATAAATAAACGAAAACCGGTTTTTTAAATGTCACTACATTCAATACATACAACTTATTTTTCATACAACTCTGCGTATTGCTGTTTTCTTTGTTTCAACATACAGGATGACGTAGTGACGTGTTTTTTATTTTATAAGCTTAGAAATGTTGTCTACCTAGTGGCATTTTCACAACTCTATTTCCTGATGATTCTTCTTCTGTTTGACAAGTAATTCTCGAGATTATTTTTAATAATACCCTTGTGAATCGATACTGGTTTAGCTGCTTTATCTCTACTTAAATAGCTCTAAAATCAGTTTTAAGGTTCCACATATCCCAAAAACCACATGAATTTTAAATTAAATATTCCAATTGGTAATAATGCCTCGAAGGAGAGTGAACATATGTAAAGTTTTTGGGTGTAACCAACTACAGCATAAGTATAGGCGTGAATATTTCATTTAAAAATATAATATTTTTATATTTTGCACGATTTTTTCTCAAATTATAATTAATTTGAATGTATGAATATTTTTAGTTATTCATTCATGTTGACTTATTGCCTCTGTTACTTAGTGTTGGATTCTATACAATGTAATAATTTGGTCTGAAGGAATAAACAATGTTGAAAATATTCCTCTCACCCACGCACGTCATCATGTCACGTCTTCATGTCAAGTTGAGAGCTAACCCAGTATACAGGTTGTTAGTTAAATATGCGGCAAAAATTCAAGATGTTATTCCTTGGACTATTCTAAGGATATTTTATCCTTTGATGATTTTTGAAAAACCGCTTTGTTGCAAAGATATAGGGCGAAAAAAATTTTCAACAAATAACAATTTATTACTAAAAATTACATGTAATAAGTTTTCTGAACCTACAAGAATTGTTCAAAATGGCTACCTCCAGCTCGGATGTAACCATCCAATCTTCTCCTCATAGACTCCCGAACTCTTTCAAAAACACCAGGATCGTGTTTCTTATTGAGTTACACCCAGCAATTATCCGATCTTTAAATCGTCCACATCTTCCACTGGCCTAGTATAAACTAATGACTTTAGATGGCCCCATAGGAAATAATCCAGGGGGTTTAAGTCCGGGGATCGAGCAGGCCATACGTGAGGTCCACCTTGACCAATCCAGCGATCTCCGTATGTTGCTGTTAAAAACTCTCGAGCAACTACACTAAAATGAGGTGGTGCACCATCATGCATAAACCACATTGCCTGTTTTGTAGCCAATGGTACATCCTCCAAAAACTGAGGTAGCGTTTGTTCCAAAAAGTTGCGGTATACTTCGCCGGTAAGTCTTCCTGGTAGAAATACCGGTCCAATTAGCCAGTCACCCACAATTCTAACCCAAACGTTCAACGAGAACTGGTGTTGAAACCGATCTTCACAAATCTCATGTGGATTTTTAGCGTAAGTAGTTGAGGGATTTCAACCAATGTGTGCAAAAGCCATTGACAAAATGCAATACGTGGAGCAAAATCCGCAGGAAGAAGTGCCTGAACGCGTTGAATGTGGTATGGGTACAACAAATTATCTCTCAGAATTTTCCAAACAGTCCAATTACTTACATTCAAAGTATTTGCAATTCTTCGCGTAGAAGTGCCTGCATCTTCTTCTATCATATCCAGCACGCCATACGCCATACTTTTATTTCACCTACATTAATAATGTGAAAAATACCAAAATTGGATTTGTTGAAAATTTTTTTCGCCCTATATCTTCGCAACAAAGCGCTTTTTCAAAAATCATCAAAGGATAAAAGGTTCTTAGAATAGTCCAAGGAATAACCTCTTGAATTTTTGCCGCATGTTTAACTAGCACCCTGTATATCAGCTTTGATATACTCTATCTCTACACACGCCTAAGGCTCTTAGAAGATAGTGTAGGTGTACGGTAGGTAAGGTATTTATTCATTTGGTGTTCACACTATGTTACTTGTAAATTAGAAACAAATAAATAGTGTTAATCCTCTTGCAATTGCGTTAAAACAAGCAGTGGTTGTATTTAAAAAGATGTGTAATACAATAATTGGAATAACGATGTATATTTTCAGCTGCAGAAAGGCGCGCTTTTTAATGGGATACCGTGACTTGATTTTACAACCCGTTAACTTGTAAAGAATTCAAATTCTGGCTTTTATGGTCCAATGGGGATATATGCCAGAGCTTGTCTTTTTTATTTATGCTCCTCAACACCGCAATAAAACACAGCCCTATCACAAAATATCACTTGCACCATTTATATTGGGGTAATGGTTGGCTGTATATGTATAACATTCCAACATTCCTGATTATCCGAGTATGTAAAGTGCTTATGACGGTTGACCATCCCCGATTTTTTCCTTACTTTTAAACAGATATTTGAAATCTCGTCTAACACTGACGTAGTTTTCCCCATAACACGTAGACACTGCACTATAACACTACTATACTGCACTCCTATGCCACTATACTGCACTCGACGGATTTAGCCAATGAAGGTGGCATGATTGAGGAAGCAGAAATATGAATATATTTCATTATTTTGTTATTTTTTTTATTTATTTGTATTTTATTTAAAGTTATTTTTTTGCATACCTAGGATTATAGAACTTTATTGAACCATAATATTTGATAATTTCATTAACAATTTATCTCTTAGTTAATTTTTTGGATTAATTCTTATATAAGGAAAGATATAAAAAGTGTTTTATACTGTTACATCAACCCTCTACATCATGTTGACTGAAGATTCATACGGATTGTTATAAAATACTTGGTACCTACATAAACTACGTTACCTACGTAATTATGAATTTATTACAAAATAGTTTTAATGAATTTAACTTGTTTTGCATGTTTACTGCTCGTTTGGTGTCAACATAATAAAACTAACATAATATTTAATGATAATACTGAGTTATGTGAATACAAAAATAAGTTGTAGGTATGTATTGCTAGAAATTGCGTAACTATATATTATAAAAAGCAAGGAATTCTAAACATTCCTTCTGCACAAAGAACATTTATTTTTTACATGACGAGACGTGTGACAGTAAAATAAATTAGTTTTACTCCTTGCTATATGTAGCAGTATCGAGAGGGAGTTGTGAAATCAATTTAGTCCATTTCTCTCCATTAATTCAAGTGATTTCAGTTGCACGCAAAAAACAACTAATTTCCTCTACTATGGTAATTTCGTCGTACCATATCAGCGAACAATAAATGAAAACAGTCGCGCAAGGGCTTGACGGCTTTGATATAACATGCATTTAATTTTACCTAATCAAGTGTGCTAGTAGAATGTATATTATTATTATTAGATTATATCTTCAGCTATAGTGAATCTCCCTAACTGTTTTCTAATAATTGCATACTACAAATAAAGATTAGTCCCCTCTCTCACAAGATGACGTTTATTTGGGTGGGGGACAAACACTAGGCATTCAAACATTAGGCCCCCATACACAGAAGGGAATTTTAAACGATTTGTCCCGCCACGGATGAAATCGGTTGTCGATCTTTTGATCGATGTTTACGTTTGTGGCGCGCGACGGTTTTGATCGGTAAAACATCCGGACTGTCACAAGCGACCGCTGCAAGTTCAGTCCTGCCGGTATACTTATACGGAAATATCAGTTTTGTTAGAATATAGTAAAATGTGGAAACATGGAGTGGACGAAGGAATTATTAACTGAATTTATAGATTTATATAGGGAGAAATCATGTTTGTGGAAAATTAAAGACAGTTCGTATGTAAATAAAAATATGAAAAGAAAAGGCTTATGACGATTTAGTGATTTTTTTGAAAAATAAGAATTTTACCGTCACCGTTGCGGAGGTAAAAAAGAAAATTCAAAACTTAAGAAACGCCTTCCGGAAAGAAAGAAAAAAATTGAGGATAGCTTAAGAAGTGGATCGGGAACGGAGGACGTATACAGGGTTATTCAGAACTTATCCATAATAAAATTTGGGGATGTTCAACATACATGCACAAATGTGGTAGTGCAAAAAAAATTTTTTTGGCGGGGTCTTAAAACTATTTAAAAATTTTTCCTTGCACACCGCTGGATACTGGTCCACTGTAATGGAGTGACCTTGGGACTGACAATGCAAACTGGCTAGCACAAAAAAAACTTCGGAAGTTCTGAGAGTATACCGACACCCGGCGCAAAAAAGATTTGCGGCGCTTTTACTTTAAAATAAACTGAAAGATAGATAGATGTCACCAAAGTGACGTGTTTTTAAAATGAATAAAATTTTGTTGCACTAGTTTTGAATAATTGCCCTACTTGATTACTAGGTATTAGAAACATGAAATTTATAAAAAATTTGCACATACCTTGTTACAAAAGCTGTTCGAAAAACGGTGTTGGAAGTGATTTCGTTGAATTGCGTGCGGATTTTCGAGTGCCCAAACGTGTATATTGTGAATGTTGTGTATAATATTTCGAGTAAACAAAGCTTCATCTTTAACTAGTACATCAGCAGTAAATTGGGGATTTTCAGCATTTTACTGCAACAACCACTCACAAAATCTAACTCGTAATTAATAATCCACTGGTAACAGTCCATTAACTCAGCATTACTGTACACATGAGCCATTTTGAAAATTTTACAGTTTAACACTCCTAAGATAAATAAAACACCCGCGAGAGCGACACACATAGACTGACGACTCATAGACAATAGAGATATTATCCCCACTCAAATATTATTCGGCCGGTTTTAACCAGGAGTTCCAGACAAAAACGTGTTTACTTTTTTTATCTCATTCTTAGGAATGTGGTAGAAAAGTATCAGATGTGTTGAAGTACAGTTGCCCAGCTACGTAGTCCTTTATAATGGTAACTTTAAACATTGTTTACGGAAA
The DNA here is from genome assembly GCA_963924545.1 of Pogonocherus hispidulus. Lineage (NCBI taxonomy): Eukaryota > Metazoa > Arthropoda > Insecta > Coleoptera > Cerambycidae > Pogonocherus > Pogonocherus hispidulus. The sequence continues at coordinate 87,944,702 of OZ004692.1, forward strand.
ATCTTAAGCCTTTTATTATAAATTTTTTTGGTGATATCGATTTCTTATTTAAGGATGCACATATCCTCAAAGTTTTAGAGATAAGTTCTGAATAAGGCTGTATACACCAACACTGTGGTAAGATATGAAGCTGTATGTAAACTTGAAAAAAAAATGGTAAAATTCGTAAATAATTTTTTAAATCGTCCTGTTCATTGGATCGTAGTTCACGGATTAAACGCATATGTCCATATTTATTTTTCTCCTCGATCCACTTTTTCATCCACTTTGTTTGACTTTTTTTCTTTTCATTTTTACAAATTTGCCAGATACATATACCAATAAGTGCAAGTTTTCTTCTTCTTTGAACCCTGCTCATATTTTAACACAACAAATCCCTTCTAGATTTTAAAGATGTCTAATATATCTGATCGCTCGTCCAGGCCCCTCGGAGGCCTTAGAATTTAAAGAGGATTCACCAATTAACACTATCCGTCCCCTCAACGAGTTTATATTTGGCGAAAGTAACGGATGCAATATTTCTGGGTATGGAGACCAAATATCTGTACCTCCAGAGACCCGATCGGCAGATGCGATCTGGAAATCTGGACGGCGGGACAAATCGTTTAAAATTCCCTTCTGTGTATGGGGGGCTAATGAATGTGCTGTTGCAAATCACAAAAATGGACAATATTCGATACATAGAAAAAGTAAGTGACTCGTAACATTGTTGCACAGTCTCGTCGCAGTACTAAAATCATATAAGATTATTTATTTACTATTTATCTTCTCATAGAGTTCCTAGGAAAATTTTCAAGACTTTTACTTAATAAATTCTGGTGGCCTGTATTTTAAATATCCTGTAATAAATGCGATACTATTCATTGCGTTATAATATATGATTTCGGTGGATGCAACACATTTTGATTTTACCGCCAGAAAATATATTACGCTCATACATTTTCTGGCGGTAAAATCAATATATCTGGCGGTAGAACTTTCTGACTAAAGTAATTTTATATCTTCTAAAATGCCTGACAAACATCCAATATCCAAGTAGAATAATTCCCTTTTCAGAAAAAAAAACGCTTTGTTGGATTATGAAACGGGAATGTTAGCCTGAAAAGTCGATGCCACATATACCAGCCATATAGGCACTATATAAAAGAATTTGCCATTTTACCTGATCGAAGAATACGAAATTCAAGTTGTCAAAAAGGGGGAACCAATAGATTTATTTACATTTCAATATTTCACGTGGCTGAGGTTTCAAACACTTGATGTTTGCGCGAGTGCAGCTGACGCTGTAATTGACATCAGATTGTGAAAGAAGTGACAGGACTGAATGAATGCATTTGCGTTTTTATTTTCCCCTTGCCTATTTATTTTCCCTTAGGTATGAGAAAATAGCTTCTGGTAGACAGAGGAAATGATGTGCTAACTATGTGTGATTTGTCAGGTGCTACAACAGATATGAAAGTACCCCAGAAAAGTCATAAGCTTTTATACTATGCAGATTTACTGTATAAGTTTTCATAAGTATTACATTAAGTGTTAAGTGTAATGTGTAATTGTTTACCTAAAATCTTCCACAAATTTTTATACTTGATGTATTACTAGAGACAACAATATCAAAATAGTGTACTTTTAATGAACCTTTCAGATAAATATTCCCCTAGAGGCTCTAATGAAAATTTTAACTAGTTTTATCTGTAACATTTTTTGCCACGGGGATTTACTGGATTTTTAAATAAGGATCTATAAATGAATGTAACCTGCTAATTTGTTGAATCGCTGTATATTCGATATAATTTAATTATTACACTAAATTTGAAATTAACATCTTAATAAAATATATTTTTGTATTAAGTGCGCGGAATCAGTGTTTATTAATTCTTGGACAAGACCAAGACCATATTGTTTTTATTTTTGGTCGAGACGAAAAATTAATTAAAATTAATGGAGACATTAATTTGACATTTGTTTAAATCTATGCTTTAATCTACCTTAAACATAAAGGCTCATATGGCATACGAGGATTCCCCAAGTTGAAACCTTACCTCAAAAACAAATCGGTTGGATGTTGAGGAACGGAATTATTAACAGATTTATTAAAGATGCCTATGGTGGGACACATTTACTTAGGAAGGTAATCGTTTACCTTCCTATTTACCTGAGAATAGTGGCGGAAGAAGTGTGTGTGTGTGTGTGTGTGTGTGTGTGTGTGTGTGTGTGTGTGTGTGTGTGTGTGTGAGAGAGAGAGAGAGAGAGTTTGAATAATAAAATAGTCATCTCAAGTAAAATTTTACAGTGCCAACCATCCACTTCCAAACAAGACTTTAATCAAATTGAGATTTTCACTACAAAATCAAGTGATCAATCCTCAACTTCTAATCAAGACAAATCTCCCAAAATATCGAACAATATGTCTAGCATTCAATTACCTGAAATGCCGTCATCGAGGATTAATTAAAGTGAAAAAAATATTTTCAGAAATATGTGTTCTCTGTTCTCTTCTGTTCAGAATGTGTTCAGAAAAGGAGTGTCTATTTAGATATGAAAAAATCCAATATGGCCAATATGGTCCATAAGAAAAAATAAAGTTGATGATGGTATTAAAAAACCGAAATGTCTTATTAAAATATTAATAGTGGACATCAAAAGTAACTTGTAGATAAGTAACTAAGTAAAAACTTGTCTACCCGGCAGCTCAATATAGAGATAAGCTTATACAAGAGGTATGCTTTATCATTTATGCAATTTTATAAATAATAATTAACGATGCACCATAGACGTGCGTATAATTTTGAAAAGCAATTAAGTATAGTGCGAACAATAAATATAATAGATTTTTAAGTAGAGGTAAGTATTTACCATTACAGATTTTAATATTTTTAATTTTGATGATTCCATGTATTTTTTACACTTATGTACAGGGTGGCTAAAAGTAGATGGCTTATTAGATTAAAAATAAAATAAAGCTCAAATAACAGTAAGTAAAGTAAAAGTTTAGAAAAGAAATGAATGAAATCAACAATCTAAACTAACAATCTAAATTTGAAAAATATACGGGGTGTCCCATTTAAAAAAATTATGTTTTTATGACTTGCAGTCATAGAAACTAAATTTTCATCACCCTGTATGCGATTCAGCTACCTTGAAGATGTGATTACAAAACTTTTCGATTTAACTCTCTCTCCTGTGAATATTGTCGCTCTACCTTTTTAAGTATAAAAAAAACACAAGGGTTTAATTATTTCGAAAACTCCATTTCCATTTAAAATAACAAAGTTAACATCAACTTTCGGTACAACCGGAGGAGCTAAAGAAGCTCCATTATTTTATTTGAGAAGATCATACCCAACAGCTCAAGAATGCCAAATTTAAATCGAATTGGTCTCTGAATTAATCTACTAGGCCACCCACTTTTAGCCACCCGGTATATTCTGTACTGGTTGAGCAGAGTCAAGTTTTGTATCCTGTTGCTAGACGCCGTCCCGTTGTCTTTTTTTTTATGGAAAATTGTATATAGATTCTCTGGTTTCATGTTCAGTTTAAATTTACTCATTTTCACTGAACGGCTGTTCAAATAACGAGCCGCTTATATGCTGTATTTATCCTATTTTCCTTCTTGTAAGTAAACATAAAATAAACACGTAACTTAATAAAGTCGTAACTTGAAACATTACGACTAACTTATTTTAATGGGTTCAATTTGCACATATTTGTAAACACGTTTCTGCATATACTACTGTGTAATCTTCCTTTAATTGGGTATTAACAAAACCCTGCACGAGAAGGAACAGCAAATGGTTGGATGTTTTGGAAACAAGTACAAAGTTCCTTGTTCCTTGACGTTTATACTTTTCTGACATTTCAGAATAGACTCAGTTTGTATCAATCAAAGACAATAATTGAAGTTGAAATCATTTTATATTATTTGTTAAATGTGTCAATTAATAATATTTATTTATCTGCTTCCATAGAGATATTCATATATGTATGCGGGTTGGCAATATGCAAGATCCCTAAACAAGTAGGTTACCTCAGTTTCGAGAAAAAATTCTATTGGTTAGTTTGGTGTTACGTCATCCGGCGTCCAGAAAGCAGCGAAATTTTGATATGATTACTGGTAAATATTGCATTTCATGATGCTTAAGAGTATAATTTTACTATAACAGTTTAAAATACATGTATTGTATACATGTATACATAACGTATACATAACAAAACGTTTTACAGGTAAACATTAAACCGTAAAATCAATAAAAAATACATAACACAACTACAAACTTTTATGCGGACCTCCTAGATATGGTAGGTATATGTGTATATTAACGATGTAGATAATATGATATGAATGATCTATCAAATTCAGAAATCTATACTAGTAGGTATAAATTAGTTACTAGTGCAAAATACTTATATCATACAATTTCAGAACTTTAAGAAATGACATAAAAATGTATATATATATATATATATATATATATATATATATATATATATATATAGTTATTTTGTCTTGTACGCATTGTAAATGGTTTGAAAATAATAGAAACGAAAAACTGCAATAATCTATTAAGAATAATACATTTCCTTATTCACTTTTAATTAAGTTTTAGGTATAACTGCAGATATTTTATTTTTATTATGTAACTCAAATTATATTTGAATCATTGCATTCACAACTGGATTTTTCGGAAACCTGTGATATAACACATCTTTGTTCAGAGCTTTGGTAATTTCCAGACTATTATGGCATGTAGCAATAGCACATCGACACCCTGGCATCTTGCTGAAAGATCAAATTATTTTATATTTTCGTCCTACATAAAACATTACAGCTTCGGTCACTTTAAATAATGAGATAGCCCAAGAATTTGGGGCGGAATACTTTTTAAGTGAAGGACAACGTAATTTGACAGAAATTATTGCTGGTTTACTTACCTAAGTGCTTATTTATTAATCTATTGTAATTCTACACTTGGTTCACAAAACAGGATCAGGATTGACAGATTATTCAGTTCTTGTCAAATTTAAACACATTAGGACATTATGAGAGAGACAATGATGTACATAAAAAGAGTGAGAAGCAAGGTCGCCAGATGACGTCGCTCATCCCGGTATACACCGCAACACCCTCTCCTACAAACATGGAACTGAGGTAACCTACTTGTTTAGGGATCTTGGGCAATATGGGCTATTCATCTCCTCTTTAAGTGGAGATAATAATTCACATTGATCGAAATTTACTGATTTTGTTAAGACGTTTATTTACATATATATTTAACAAAATTGATGTTATCATTTCTATTACGTTCCTTTTCCAAAATTTTAACCCTACAGGATTCTGCGTTCGCTTTCCCAAGAGTGTTTTTGTTCATAGGATAGTGTGGAATTCAGTAAAAAAATAGTTAAAGGAATCGGCCACATATTTGTTAAATGAGGACAAATTGTTTCCATTGCTTCACTAAATTTCAAACAGTGTTGTTTGCCGTCGATTAGAAAGGAGGTGAGTAACCATGGTGTAACTAGTGTTTAAAAATTTATATATTTATGGAAGCAGATAAATAATATATAAAAATATTGACTGTCACTTTGGACAAATTATAAATAATTTCAATTTCATGTTCCTACTGCTTCTTGATTACTGAAATGGAAACATTTCTAAAACGTCAACAAAAATATGTGTTTTGACCTTAATAATAATAATCCGTTTTTTTCAATATGACTAATAATTTAAATTTTTAGATATGTAACGCTAGTAAAATTTGTTTTAGAAAATCCAACACCACAATGAATGCTTACAGGTAAAATATATCTATGTATGTAATATGTAGTATGTCTCGAAATATGCTTTCAAAATAAAATATGTATTTGCTGGCTTTCGCTAACATATTACCTTTCAAACAATATCCTATATCCCATATCCTTTCAACAATACAATTTTTGACGGTTTACATCGTATTATTTCTAATATTCTTGTAAATGACCAGTAAAATACTGAAAATTATTTAACTAAAATATATTATACATTTTTTTCCTGAGTAAGCTGATTGATGAACAAAAAAAGATACATATGAATGGTGTGGTATTTAAAACGAATTCCTCTAACTCTGTTAATATAAAAAATATAAAATAAATGTTTAAAATAAAAGTTCTACCAAATCTAAACCTCTATATTATTTGCGATTATACAGGAGCTTTCATTTATACAGGGCGCTACCTAATTTTATTTTTAAAATGAAACATCTTATAACATTACACGATATCATTACGAATACGTTTTTTTTACTTCACATTGGTTCTAATCTGTACCGTTTTGGAGTTATTTGAAGAAAAAAATATATATTTGAAACTCCTTCGGAAATTTGAAAATTTTCTAAACTAAACAAAATAAAAAGATTTCTCTGTTCTTTGGAACTTGAAGAATTATAATTTAGTCGATAGGCATACTGCGCAGATGTCAACCAAGATTTTAAAAAACGTGTAAGACTGTGTGTTGAGGAAGAGTGGATATATTTTAAAGAGTTGTTTAAATTTTCTTAGTGTTTAATTTATTTAATTAAAACATTATTGAATATTATATATCAGAATTTATATAATTTGAAAATTAACCGACCGACAAAAACATTGCTTATTGTTGTTTTAGAAGTATTAGTAATTTGGAAGTAGCAACCGAAAGGATATAAAATAGGAAATATTTCAAAAAGTGTTCATATCGACCTATCTAACCTAAATAAAATCGGAAAAGAATAAAATTTTCCTCCTGACCATGAAAACAACCATATCCCGTTCCATATGAGGTCGGTGGTTCAGAGTTTAGTGTTTCGATCGCTCAACTCAGAGGTTGTGCGTTCGAATCCCTATTCCTCCATTTTTTAATTAAATTGTCTACTCGTATATTAAGGCTTGTTCGCAGGGATGTGTTGGCAACCATCCTGGCGTGCGACCAAGAATGTAAAGAATGTCGGTTTGTTGTTAATGTGAGAGATTAATAATAACGATTAATAGGGTGTTTTCCGTATGTGACGAATCAAGTTATAAACCTATACATGCTTAGTAATACATCCACAAAGAAGTTGTAATGTGTTAAAAAGGCAAATTTTGCATTTTTCAGAATAAAATCGAAGTTAGAAAATTTAAAAGAAGGATCTATTTTAAACGGGAACCAAAACACAAGTGACATCATTAAGCATATAAATGGCCGCCGTTTAGTGTTTGTTTATTAAATATTTTGAACTGGAACTTTTTATATATATTTAAGACATACAATATAACTTCATAAAATAACTTAAAAAACTTGTTGCATACACGCTTATCTTTATAACAATGGAAATATAATGACTGATGTTGATAGCTTCCTGTCAAACTGTTTGTTTATATGCCTGATGACGTCACAAATATGTCTGCCGTAGTAGACGCGTTTGCGCGCCAAATGCCGAATTTAAATTTCAACTAACTTTTTTTCGGATATGCAAGTGTTTGTAATTTTTTTTAACTAGACATATGTATATAGGGAAGGAAAACTCAATTTTTTGATATTAAAAAAAGTATGTGGGAACACCCTATTGTTTGACTGTCTCCAACTAACTAATGAGGTTCTCCAGGTTTCCCATATTCCAGCACTGAATGGTGATTAGGGCCTACCAACGTAAGGCGTGCCTAACGCGCAATTGAGGCCTATTGGATATTAATATGCCGCCCCTCTCTCACACAAGTCTATAAGACTTCGGGGCTAATTCTTGTGATTACTGAATGAGGAGTACAGATATTCATTCTCAAAAGATCCTTTTTACATATCTCATACAACAAAGCTACAGAGGAATCCGTCTTAAATGCATACATACCTACATACACCTTGCATAAAACCTCATACATTCTACTCCAGAGAACGATTAAATCAGAGTTATAATATATACGTTAAAATTTAAACTACTTTAGGCATAAAATGACAGGAATATGTTATAACTTAATAATTAGCTACAGAGTTTCAAGGTTATGTTCACTCATTAGTGAGCAGTTATTCATGTGTTGCTGTAAAACCGTTCCACGAAATCCAGAGGAGTATTTTGTTGGTTAGCCATTGCGCAACGAAAATTAAATGTAAACACGTTGGAACGTGCTATTCAAAGAGATTCCAGTCGTGAGTTGCGCCCTCTGGGCTAATTATTTGTCACAGAGGAGATTAATGGATGCATTACAGTTTCCTGCTTGCAATAGGGTGAGAATTATTTATTTTATTCCTTTATACCTAGGGGGTTTAACACCACAAAAGTAAGCATTTCTCTATATTAAGAAAATAATGCCTTATTTCTTGAAAATGAAAATCTGTCTTAATCGGTGATGGCTCTGTTTAGTAAAATAATGTCAACCTTCTCCTGGTTGTACAAGAAGATGTGATTGGTTTATTAGAAATGAGACACCCTTTATTTTATTAGATAGTTCTATTTCTGGATACATTTAAGGTTAATTCTTTCTTAAATATCCTACATACTGTAACGGTAATTCTGAACCATTTGAAACAACATCCAGTATATAAAAGTTTAAAAAGAAACACATAATTTCAGTAAATTATAATTTATTGTAGTAAATACACATATAAATAAGGTTAATTCATGTGACATTATTAAAATAATATGGTAACATAAAAGAATCCCACTTTGGAATATGGTGCACATTGTATATTCTTGCAAAGTAAGAAATTTTAGTTTGAATGAAACACCCTTTTTAATTGGAATAACACCTACCTTAATATTATTTAAATAAAGTGTATATGTACTTCCTGAAGTTAAAGTTACTCATTGTTATTACCAACCTTTTTTCCAAATATATTTTCTACAATATACAATCTAGTGGTCTACTGACGACCACTAGATTGTGCTCTTATGTTCTCCTTGACAGAGACAAGCATGTAAGAAAATGTCATTTTAATTAGAAGGTAGGTGTGTTTCTTTTTGTTTTTACTTTTCATTGCCCTTTCTAGTTCTTTGAAGTACCTAACAATAAACTGAATTTCTCTTATAGATTTGCCAGCTTTACTTACCATCCTACTTAACGTTTGACCATATAATTGTCCTCTTGTGAAAAAAGAAACGCATACGAAGATTGACCTATTGTTAACAATATTTGGTGCGCTGCCTTATCCTGTTATAGCACAATCGGTATCTTATGTAAGATCGCTTACGGAGACGGCAAGATATACGCTTCCTGTATCATCTATGCCTATTCAGAGCTGTGGGACTCGAGAATACGATTCTATATAAGAATATCTAAGCATAACATGAGATCAAACCTTTTTTATTGCAAGTATTTGAAATTCCAAGAGTAGGGACACTATAATTTGTGTTTCAAGACACAAATAACCATTGTGCTAGAAAGAGAACATTGATTCATTGTTTGGTACATAAACTTTCTCAAATCGACGGGTCACATCGATTTTAAAAATTCGGTGTATATAACATAACGAATTTATCCACTACTTTACGAAAACACTGTATATGAACTAGCACGTAAGTTTTTTGTATAAGTCGATACACTGTATGTTGTTAATTATAATTATTTTATAGATTTAATTTTGTTAATAGTTTTTGTAAATTTACTGTACTGTAACCTATCATGGCCGACAAGAAGTTTCTGGCAGTTTAAAAAGAATAAGTGGATTTTGATCACGAAAAATGTACTACATACATCGATATTGAACAATAACTATTTATATGTTAGTAATACTGTATCTTTAAAATTAAAAATAAATTATCACTGCCGAAAACTAATTGAAAATGTTGTTGCAAAATATGAAATTTCAATATAATTTAAAATATTTTACATTCAAGTCAATGGTTAGGCAAAACCTCTATTCAAACAGGGCGTTGAAGTTGTGATATCAGTGAGTGTAACCTCGTTAAAAAAGAAATATGATATATGTAGGAAAAACCATCAGTAACTCTGTGTATATGTTGGTTACCGTGTTTTCTTATATAACATGTGACATATTACATTGTATTTTGATTATTTATACATGATTTTATTGACAATTTGAATGAAGCACAATGAGCAAAGTTTCAGAAGTTCATTTCTTAAGTATTATTATGAAAATCTGGCGGAAAATCCAAAGAATCCAGAAAGTGGTTAGTCTGTGATCATTGGCTCTATTTACCCCACGGGCGTGGAAAAAAAATATAGATTAAACGGGAATATGCAGATTGCTTTTTAAGCAACGAGCGAGTTTATTAATTTTTTGTCTGTTTTAATCAAATTGTGAATAAGGGTTAATTATAATTAATAATGACCATAATAATAACGATAATAGCAATTCACTTAAGTAATAAAAATAAAACTTAAATAACAAAGCAAAAATATTTTTTTTGAGGGTGTTTTACAAACTAAAAAAAAAAATATGTTCTTTAATTGTATTCAATAAACAAAATTCTTTTTGTTTATCGTACAAAGTACCTAAGTACAGTACCAGTGGCAAGTACCTAAAAAGTTTGAATATTATCTGCTAAAAAAAATTGGAATATTTTTGTCTGTCTGACAAATTGTATGTCTCTATTGGAAAGAACTGGTTAAAATAGAGAACATACAAGAATTTGTTGTTTTGAGAGTGCAGCCTCAATGAATATGGATCCACTTTATGCTACTAATTTTCAATTTTATCTAGCTTATCGTGACATGCAAGAGAGATATTTTGAACACCTTCTCTATATTACATTACATATTACATTACATCAAGGCTACGACATATTAATATTAAAGAAGGGTTCGTTATTTACAAATAATCTTCGAACTCTTATTTTATCTACACTCCTGTTGTAAATGTTGTAAATAGATTCACGTATTTTTAAAAATAAAGTCAACTACCCATAAAACTGAATTACATTTGAATAGAATAAAACATTCCAAAAGCATTTTTAAAGCATTTTAAGACCCATGTTCAAACGCCTGTATTGTATATAATACTGACGTAGTTTTTCACAATACTATACTGCACTCGACGCGCGTTTTGCCAATCAAGTTAGCATCATTTTGAGATGATTAAAATTAAACCTGTGCTGACACTATGTCCTATTTACATCTAATCTATTGTTAGCGATGGATCAGTGATCCCTGATTTACTAACCAATAAAGCGGGCTGTATAGGTTCCTTATTTTCAAAAATAGTAAAATTGCCATCTTGTAAGTATGCAGTTTTGTTTTGTTGATGTAATAAAATAATTATAGATTCAACAGTATAGGGTGAATAAAAAACGTGTCGGTATATTTTCACATATATTATGGGATAAAGTTTTTGAAAAAGATTTCTTTAAATTTCAAAAAATATGTCGAATCTTCAATGAACCTGAAATCGACGAAGTGGCTAATACTGACACTGTAACAAATACAATCATTCTTGGGTGTAGTTAGTTTCTCCGTTCGACACATCCTACTGTTTGGGGAGTGGAGTGGTCGAGCGGTTAAATACATAAAGTTTTAATTTTCCCGCATTTGACGACGCGACGGTTCGAATCTCGCTACGGACAAAATTTTATACTTGCTCTTATATTAAATTAGTGCGTATAAATCTGGTAGTGTTTTTAATATGCAACCAGTACTGCAACCACATTTTGTAAATGATTGACGACAACCTATTGCACAATTTAATTAATAAGGTTTTTCTCTTATTATTCTACTAAACGGTAAAGTTATACCATCAGAAGTTGTTCCTTAGCACACTCTAGCCCCCGAAATAATAGAATATTATTATTTTTAAGTTTAGACTTTGCTAATAGGAGCAACAGCTGTATTTAAAAATACTGTAAGATTCACGAAGTTGTGCTCTATCCAAATATGAAAAATATACAGGGTATATTTCGATCCAACCATTAGTTTTTTTTATACTAACAGATCTTGACTTATCATATCTCTATACATTTATTGAGCTCCATACCTAACAGGGAGTGTACTAAATCCAACGGAGCAGATGTGGTAACTACATTATAACGAGTTTTTTGATTTCCCACAAATATTACTCTGTATTCCATTCTTTTACATATTTCGTCGTTTTAATGGCGATACTACACGAAACACATGGAAATAGATTTTTAACAATGGCGCATTCGCCAGATTTAATAATATACTATAATAAAGGAATGTTTTATTTTTGATTCACAAAGATTTAATCAAAAAAACTTTTAGATTAGCTTTACTTCTCTAAATATAAATAACTATTAATTATAAATAAATTTAATAATTTTGTTGGGCCTCTTTACAACTTTCAATGATAACTTCTGAAAAAATATTTTTATTCCACACTCTTCTTTGTCTTGTCGTCCTGCTCTGAAATATTTCATTTTTGTAAATTATTCGATATTGTATAATGACTAAAGTGTACATCGTGTTGTCTGGGTGAATATGGGATGTACAGGACTAGGGTCTACGCTTAAGTGTACTCATGTCGGCTTGGGGGTCTTTTGTGTTTATTTATACTTATTATTTTACCGCAGTGACTTGTAAAATTACTTGTGTGAAATGTTATTGTTGCTAATGATAATAATAAATGGAATTGAATTGAATTGAATTGAATTAAATATACCTAGTTCGTATATTTTCATTTTCCGTATTTGTAAATAATAAATTTTAAAATATAAAGGACTTTAACTCTGTAAATTACATAAACCATATTTGAAAATTAGTATAAAATACAACACAAATAATTCAGTACATGCAAAAGTTAGTTCAAGAATATAAAATTCAAGTTTTCGTATATTTTCTGTGGTTGCAGAAAAATAATTAAGCAACAACTGAGTGCCTCTGCATTAGACATATAAGCAGGATATATCGAAATATTTTTACGTATTTACATTAAACTGGTACATAATATTTGGAAAACGTCATATTTGTTTTATAGTAACTGCATAAACATTAATTATTGGTAGGTATCTACCTTAAACAACAAAGTAACAACTTCACCGAAAGTTATGTCACAATTGTTAATTTGTATCTGGCGGATTTGTATAAATGCCAATAATTAGGTATCATAAATAATCACCACTTAATTTGGCGAATATAATATAGTTTTAAATATCAGTTTTTATATATAATACCTGCAATTTAATGGCAAATGTTTTAAAAACCTTTAAAATAATACTCGATTGATCGGTTATTAACCAGATAATATAAAATATGGAATCTCTAATAGAATGTCTTAAATGTAATAAATTATAACCGCGCATCGACTTGTTTCTAATCTTCTTTCTTTCGTAAACATTTCAGTAATTAGGCTTACATTATTCGTGTAGATTAGCCATAATGTAGCTTTTTAAAACTTACAATTGAATTTAAAAATATCGACAAATGCTAAAAGTGTGACAAAGTTCATGTTAGTTTATTCTTTAAAGTCGGTATGAACATTTGGAAACTAAAAAATCACTTTTGTCATTTTTTTGTATCGTAATTGTTTAGCGTTGTTATAGAATAGAATAGAATATATATGTTGTTTGTCTTTTACAGAAAAGTCTGTATGTAACCCTATATTCTCAACAATTGAAATAATAAAATTTAAGAGTCCATTCACTAGGACGAAATAAGCCCTAAATCGGCGTTCGTCTCGTGTCTAATTATAAAAAAACTATAAAAGATAGCGACCATTAGTAAAAAAGTATTGAAAGATAAGACTTTAATCTAAGTCCCTATAGTAGTAATTTTTTGTATTTCTTTTTATTTTTAAAATTCCAGGCGAACAATCTTGTACTAAAATAGCGTATTTTCAAAAATTATTTTCTCCAAAATACATGTATTAAACAAAAATTTGCTACTATAGAGATGTAAGTTTATCTTTTGATCTTCCCGGTGATATATAATTTATAACATTAAAATGAAATTTTGTTGCAATTATAAGACAAATCCGGTACCCTTGCAATGAGGGCTAACTTTATTTCGATGTGCCTTTTTACTTCAGCTTTACGTGCACCTCCGAAATATTAATAATTCGATAGTTGGAATATATAAGTCTCCACCCATCGGCCACCCATCTTCTTAATCCGACAAATTCATGCCTGTCAAATCTACAGAGAATGGACCCTTAAGTACTATTTAAGTACTATGGGCTTTTTATTTGATAAAAAGCGTATTACTTGTAACACCAGCCCACCACATTACGTACCTAAATAAAACGATAATTCTGTTTTATAAGAATACTTGTATTTAATTTATAAGTTTAATCTGAAAACTTTGATAATTATAGGAAGGTACCGGTAAATGTAAATAATTCAAAGAAATGTATTAAATTACCCACTATACTTTTTAGTTATATAAAATTATCGCTAAAAGTAAATAAGTTGCATTTATATATCACATTTACCACTAATATTGGTAAATATATATAATAACCAGCAGTTACACAAAATAATTTGTTTATTACATTTACCGAACATATATAGGTACTTATAATTACTATATACTATATTTTTGGTATAATTCAGGTGAACCCTGGTAAAGCAAAGTTAAATCAGGTTTCACAAATATCTGTATATTTGTGTTTTATTACTTGTTGGCATATAAGCGCGTAAACGGCTTTACCATTTTTCATTTTCTTGAAAGCCATACTCGTAAATCATGGTAGAACAACCTATATATCAGTCTGCTATCTGTTTAAATGTATTATATGTGTCCATCGTATACTTTGAAAATATCTGTCATATTCTCTGGATGCTTGTTAGTCATTTCCACAGAATACCGCATTTTCCGCATCGGAGGCAAACTCGATGCAAGACAGTGACGTAGCCAGAATTTTTACATAAAAATATCTTATAACATGTTTAAGATTTTGAAAAGAATGTTTGGTAGTTGTATCCAGTAATTATATAGTTAGTAATTTAAGTAATTTAATTAGCACTCAGGTCTTTCGACTCATTGTGCATGCCGCTAGTCGAGAGCTATTGGAAGAGCTATGCGCATACGCCAACACCCGTTTCAGAGGAAGCTCTCTAATATCCTGGGACAGGAGAAATGCTGCACCCAGATGTTTGTGTCTCTTGACCATGAGGCAGGCACAGCGATAGAGGATGTGAATGGAATCCTCGTCATCGTGTCCGCAAAACCTGCACCTTCTAGTTTCACTAAGGCCGATAGTAATCAAATCTTAAGCTCAGTGTTTCATAGGTTACATACCAAATTGAAAAAGGTAGAAAATTCAAATTTAGATTTTACTTTATAACATGTTAAATTTTTTTAATTCAGTATTTCAACATTATTATGTAAAATGCATTATTATATTGTAATTACACATTATACACTAATTAACAATATAAGCTTACTTTGTGATTTTACATGTGATTAAAAAATGACAAAGTAAAAATAAAAAAAATATTATGTTCAAAACTTATCTGTATAATCACATTGTAATATTACATTAGTTGAATGTAAAATTACATTCCAAAATAATTTTATAATAAAACTTTGCAGTTTATTTGTAAAATTACAGTCAATAAGAAAATTACAGTAAACATTAACGGTAAATAAATTGCTACCTATTTTTACCGTATTTTTTTTCAGTGTGCCTATATAGTTAGATCTACATATTATAAATTGGTGTTATAAGAACCATCCCTAAATGTACTATCGTACATTTATTATTTACAGTGCATTTAAAATATTAGTTCATTAAATTTAATCTATGAGGTACCTACTAGGGACTATCAAGTGTAACATGCTTCCCCGATGTTACACCGCTGAATCGAGAGCACAGCTATAAATTCTTCGATGCGGTTATATCCGCAGCTGTCAAAATATTATGTTCCTAGTAGGTATCTATTAAATTATAGAATACATGAGAGAAGTCGAGTTACGTTTAATACTATGTCGAATAAAACATTTTACAGACAATGTGAATTCAACTCGAAATTTATATTTATGACTTCATATTAGATATTATCAACACTAACTGATTGGTAGAATGGTAGAAGTGTAATATGTTTGGATGTTGAATTGGACCTTATAAAATATAATAATATTGTAAATTCACCTAACACCTAAAAATGTTTGCTTACGAGGAACATTGGAAAAATGTAATAGATCCGTCAATGTTATTTAAATATTATATATTTTATTTTTCAAATGTTAAAAATTGGTGTTTATTTATATCATAATACCACTGTCGTAGTTTTCCACATAACACCAAAACACTATACTGTACTCGACGCGTGTTTCACTAACCAAGTCGACGTCATCTGGAGATGATTAAAACTAAGAGTTTTAGTTTTAATAGATTTAAAGTATCGAACATTTTAAGGGATTATTTTATAGAATATATTTTATGATTTAATATCATTGGCAACAAGGGACTAAATAGTGGTTTGAAAAGTTTGAACCTCTATTCTCGCGAGAACAAAGAACCAAGATATTTGCACATTTTATATTAAAAAGGTCTATCAATGTTTTTTCTAATAAATCTCCCATAGACCACAGAAAATATATTGCAAACAAGTAGATATTATAGTAAATGGACTCACATTAATACATAGTAAAGAGAATAATAAAATATTAAATAGTTATCTGCACTTTGTTTTGTTTTCACTGATTTTTGCATATTATTTTGAGTGGAAATGATATTGCCTTTTTCTTTATTAATACGACAGACATCTTTAGTCAATACATACCATACATTTGTTACAATGTACTCATAGGTAAAATTTTATAATTTTATTTCTGTATATAAATGTACCTATAATTTATCTGTTACATAAAATGAGCATTTACGTAATCATATCATATGATTCGGTCATTAGCGTGTATACATTGTTGTCTTAAATTATTTGTATTTTCATTACACTTAAGAGTATTTCCTCCAGAGGAAATATGAAAACTTGATTTATCACTTTCTTATCTGTATTCAAATTTTGAAGTTCAAATTCCGCCTAAAATATATGATTTCATTAATTGGAAATTAGGTCCTTACGGTAAGGAATTAAAGGGTCCACCACCTTCGTCAATCAACTGACATGTTTAGGTATGTCTTGTCCCGGTTGAAATTACCGTTGCCAGGGTATAATTAACTAGCTTATTTATTTTCCAGAGAGATTTATTGCTAACTAATGTTTCGCCGTATACTTAGTCATCCTTGAGCGAATTAAGTGTTTGGCTTTATCCGACAATATTCAACGGAAATTAACATTTACCGGTTTTGATTCATTATGCGTTAGGGTAAGGTCAATCTAAAGATGTACATACTTATTTTAAGTTACTTTATAAGCTTTTACGGACGGAGTTAGATGAATGATGTGGATAGTATGGTTTGTTCTGATGCTGATGTTGTTCTGGCCATGCTTAATCCCAGACGTGTTGCCACTGTTAACAGATAGCAGATCCAGTTCCTTTTATATTCTGGTAGATAGATAGGTTAGTCAAGTCGAGCTTTTATACTTATTGGTATGCGAAATATGGTTTTAGAATTTTCGGTTGATTGGATCCTACAGTTGGTTCTTCAACACTGGTAATGTTGGTTGGAATTTAAATTTCGAAATCTTCTTTCTGAACTAAATAGACGGACACAGTAGCATTTATTCGTGCTATTACTGTCTCCGTGTTCAACATTTATGGACGGGTGTAATTGTAGATGTAGCTTATGCTCCTTCATCCCTGTCTCAGTCACATCGCACGCAGTTACATGGCACCAAGTACACTACTGAAGTTTGAGATGGACTCAGCTGATCCCTAGGGTTGCGTAATTGTTGGTTTATAATTTAGCAATTCTTTTCTTGGGTAGTAATTTGGCTAACTATCGATTACGTTATGGATTTATAGTAAGATGGTGGAAGCAGTAGAGATTTCGTACTTGAATGTCTGTTATTGGTACTCATCGTGACCTTATGGTTCCGTTACAGATCACAGGGATTTTAGTTCTTCTAGTCGTTGTTTCGCATTTTCATAATAGATAGTTTCTGTTACAGATATGTCTTCTTCTTACAGATATCGTGACCCAAGATATCAGAGATCTTTACACCTGAATGCTTAGGAAAGCTAAGCCTTTATTGAGTTCCATTTTTAATTATATATTATTTTATATAGTTTGTTTAGTATTATTGTATGTATAGTGTAGTAATAATATATAGTATGTGTTTAGTTATACGTAACAACTCGATTATTTCAAAGGGTATGGTGAAAATTAAGGGTAACATAAAAACAAAAAACGAAATTACGTGAAATCCCTATCTTAATATATAGTTCCGAAGTAAGCATTTGAAGTGGGTCAAAATATAATTGGGTACGCTGTATTTTGAATTTATATTAGGCACAATAAAATTGTTCAAAAACCTGAGGTTTTCAGCAGAAAGCATTATCATTTGAGAATAGTTTTGAGTATTCGGTACATTGTTTTAGAAAAATACATCACAAGGTTTAATTTGAAATACATTAGGTTGAAATGGTACTAATGATGAACTCTTAAATTAAAACAAGTACTGTTTTATTATTTTCACAAATTTTTATTTATATATTAACGTCAAATATATAAAACCATGACAATTGTTTCGCCAACACAGCATTCGCACAGTGGCTTCTTCAGATGTGAGTACTAGACTAATGTTACAATGGCAAAATAGGGTATAAATATAGGTTGTAAAGTATTAAAGTAATCAACTAGTAAAAATATAAAATCTAAAATTTCAGGTCAAGTATTTCTGGGAATATTTTCACAGATGTTCTTTTTATAAAATTATTTAAATTAGTACCAAAGGAAGGATGCCTATTTTATTTAATAAATTTTTTAAAAAATATTTAATAATGGTGACGAGTTAGTGTCTAATTGATCGTTTAAAATTATTTCAGAATTTTTCAGTTTATTTATTTCTAATGACTCCAATAGGGTTAGTTTTAATTATTTATTTTCTATATGTAAAACTTTGAAATTTTCATTAAAATTATGATTTTCTTCTATAAGATGATTTACATGAAATGTAGAGTCTGTTTTTCTATTGTTGAAGCTTCTTTTGTGTTCTTCCAGGATCCTTTGTTTGAAATTTCTTCCAGTTTGTCCTATATATACTTTGGGGCATGTACAACATGAAAGCTTATAGACACCTGCTTGATTTTCCTTTTTCGTTTTATCTTTATTGTTTTTTATTAGTTTGTTTAGAGTATTAGATGTTTTATAAGCAATATTAATGTTCTGTTTTTACAAACCTTTGTTATAGATTCTGTAGGTACTAATGATAATAATTTCCGATTTATTAGATACAACTTTTGGAATATAATATAGAATTTCATGCATGCTATACCTAACGTTTTTGTTACGTAAATAATTTCCAGTATTTGCATTCCGAGAATACCTTAAATTCGTGTCTTTTAACCGCGAGATTACAAACGACACTGTTGTGGCAACATTGTTTTCCCCATTACAACATTTTCCTGTACCGAATTCCATGTATCCCCCTTTCATAATGTGTTAAATCTCTATATGAATTCATATACCATAAAGTTAAGGTATACCGAACACATGATATATGTACGAATATATCCTAATAAATGATATCTTAACTTTTCCGGAATATACAAATACCCTTTAATTTCACGCATGGGTTTCCATGGTCCTTTCTGAAGTTTTGGGAGAGATCCAATTTCTCTTAAGGATGTCTACGTCTTGTTTATTTATTGCATACACTTCCAACAACCCGAAAGACTTTAGAAAGTTGAAAATTAAGATTTGATAAAGCTGTGTAGATACCAACTTTATCAAAGAAGTATATTATATTTTAATTTAAGCTGTTATACTGCGTAATCTGATATGAAACCCGAGTTAATTAATTTTTCAGTTGTCTTAGTTGTAGTATATTGTGGTGTATTATAAAATATAATGTAATGACACCAAAATATAAAAAAATTGTATGTTTATGTCATGATTTTATAATAATTATTTGTAAAAAAATGTCCAATTACAGTTTGACACTTGCTTTTTGACAACGTATATGTACTGAGATGTATAGGATATTGAAATGTGGTTTTCACCAGTGGTCTATGGAAGGTTTAAAGATTTTTGGCTATTTCGGAAATCATCCTCTATTTAAACAAAAAATGTAAGTAATTGTTTTTTTATTAACGAAACAAGTTTTGTATATAAATATTATAAGTTTTTTAAAAATGACATCTTTTAGCTGTCCAGCGGAAGGTTTATTTTAAATATAGGCAGAAGAGCCGTTGATATACGCCAACTTAAATAAAGTTAACTACAGAATAAAACAAATCTCAGTATAGAAATATAAAATATCGAGAGCGCTATGATTTTATTGTTAATCAAATTGAAGATGGCATAAGACGTCAAATTTTTGTTTGTGAATGAGTAGATATCGGCGTTCTCCAAATTTCAGACCACGGCATCATTATCTTGAAAGAATATATAATATTTTAATAATATAGTTACTATAATAAAGGAATATATTTATTTTTGATTCACAAAGATTCAATCAAAATCTTTCAGTTTAGCTTTACTTTTCCAAATATAAATAACTATTAATTATCAATAAATTTAATAATTTTGTTTGGCCTGTCTACAACTCTTAATGACAACTTCTGAAAAATTATGTTTTATATTTTATTTTTGTCAATTATTTGATATTGTATAATGACTAAAGTGTACATCGTACCATCTGGGTGGATATGGTTTGCACAGGCCAATGATCTACGCTTAAGAGTAGGTACTCATGTCGACTTGAGGGTCTTTTGTGCGTATTTATTCTTATTATTTTACCGCAGTAACTTATAAAATGACTTTTGTGAAATGTTATTGTTGCTAATGATAATAATAAATTGAATTGAATTAAATTCAATATACCTAGTTCATACATTTTCATTTTCCGTATTTGTAAATAATAAATTCTAAAACATAAGGGACAAGTTATTTAAATCTGTAAATTACATAAACCATATTTGAAAATTAGTATAAAATACAACACAAATAATTCGGCATATGCAAACAGTTACTTCTCCGAATATAAAATTCAAGTTTTCGTATATTTCCAACCAATACAATCCAATTTCTTCCAAGCTGAAAGTTTGGAAGAAATTGAATTGGCATGCAGCTGCAGACCAATAAAATGGACACCGCGTTCATCTAACCATACAGTTCTAGATTATTCTTGTGGGAATATGAACTCTTTTACGATCAAATACCTGAATATATTCAGCAGTTGTAAAATAACATCCAAAATGTCATTGAAAACGTTCCAAAAGAAAATTATGCTAACTAGAGTGTTTGACCATTTGTAAATGCGAGGTCCAATACATGCGTCCTCGAAGAAGGTAGACATACAGAAAATTGCTATTAGTACCAAATTGTTAACACTGACGTAGTTTTCCACATAACACCAGAACATTATTATACTGCCCTCGACGCGCGTTTCGCCAATGAACTTGGCATCATCTGGATATGATTAAAACTAAACCTATGTTAACATTGTGTCCTATTTATACCTAAATTAATTCTACGGTTTAGAGAACTGTCCCGACAGCTCAGTGAACCATCATGACTTATCACTGAACCGCCGCAATGGATCAGTAAACCGCCACAATGGATCAGTAAACCGCCACGACGGATCAGTGAACCGCGATTTACTAACCAATAGGTTATGTTAGGTTAATAGGTTACCAATAAAGCGAGCTTTGTGGGATTGGCCTTCTGTCACCATTCATACTATTTTTACATTTAGCAATTTCCAAACTCTCAAAAGCATCCAGGAATTTGTTATGTTCCTAATTAGTCTTAAATTGCTACTACCTATCTATTTTATGGTTGTTCTCAAAAGCATGTTGGGGGACACTAGGCTTATCTGTTCTACCATATTACCAAATCAATACTACCAAATTGTTATTAACTGCTGCATGGTACTTTTATTTTAGTTTTCACTTTGTTTCAATTTTGAAATCAAACTTTGAAACTCTATAGTTAGATACCTACTTTCTTTGAATCCGGGTATCTCAGCCACTTTTTTTACCGATATTTAAAATAACTATACCCTCGATACTGTCTCTGTCAAAAAGCGTCAAAATATAATGGGACACCCTGTATAGATAGTAATAATTACTTACAACTGAAATTTGACGAATTTATTAAATAATTAATTACCTACATTCATTATATTATACTATTTTATTTTTCAGGCAAGATTAAACATTTTACTTTAATAATGCATTTGTAATCTTAAATTTTATTATTTTCTGCTTATCTGATTTATATTATTTTAATAACTTATTTCCATAAGAATTAAATGACACGTCAACAAATCGTAATCGACGGATTTTTTTATTATATTCATAAGTTCTGTTTACCCTGATAGCGTACTGAAACATAGATACAGTTTAACAAGATATAGGTATACTATAATCTCTTAAAATAGAGCACAAGATACAAACCTTGATTCTGGCCATATCTACCCAAGTGTCTACTTGATTTTAACACAAACCTTAGTTGGTTAAATTGTGCAAATTTACTGGTGTGGAAGTTAATGAATGGGCAAATTCAACTTCGAGACCGCAAGTTCCAGCCAGTGGTTTCCGGATCCTAAGCAGTTTGTCTTTATGAAAACGTGTTGTAGCGATGTCTTCAGCTATGAAACCACTTTTATTAAGAACACACCAATTTCCTTGGATTTTCACCTATTTACATAGAATTAGAAGATTAATTTTTAAAGAAATTTTTAAATTTTTTTTATGTCTTCATTAAAAAACTAATAATATAGATAAATAATTATTGCTAGTGCGTTTGCTGAAAGATATACACTCGTAATAAAAGTTAAATATAAGTGCCACTGGTCAGTGGTTGAAGTTTATAGATTCTAAAGCAGTGATAAAAATTTAAACATTCTATTAAGAATAACGGACGTACATCACAATACCGGCAAGGCAACGACACCGATAATATAAGGATTCGGTACTCTGACATTACAGCTCTATGACGGAGACATAGAAAGGCGGCTGGTTCAATTCATATCTTGACAGCTGCTATTATTTTCTCTTGGACCAAGTTGAAGCCAAAGCGATTCATTTCTTCCCTTTTTGTTAGTTTTAATTAAGAAATAATAAGTTTTGTGAAACATTCTTGTGTTGTGAAACATTGCTGTGGTCTATTTTAGCGGTGTTACCGATTATGTTTACAATGGTATAATCACGTATTTCTGTTGTGTGGTGCCGGGGTGTCGTGGTAATTATAAAAATGGATCAAAAGTGCACACGTTTCGATTTTCAATGGATGAAACATGCCTAATAAATGGGTAGCGTCTATTCGCAGGAAAAAATGTACTCCATTTAAGTCTGTGAGTTACATTTAGCTAAAAAAACTATAATAAATTGTTCTACAGCAACGGATTCAAAATCTGGCGAAACTATAACTGCAAGTTTAAACATTCCTAGACCAAAAGACGATGCCGTGCTTGCTCAATTTTCCGACTACCCTTCCTATTTATCTTAGTGTTTCCTTGTAGTTTACGTTGCAATCCGAATCCTTGTATTTTTGATTCTAACTGTGTTACCAAAATACGGCAAATCTTGCTTTGTAATTCAGCGCTCGGCGCGGCATATAGCCAGAAGAGTAGCTGTTTTGGCTTGATTTGTTTTAGTCCTTATTTAAATAAGGCGTTTGCAGATGGAGGATAGTCTTAATGATGTCCTTACTATTCGTAAATATTTGCTATATGCATGCCATCTGACAAGTAGTAGAACTAGTTTCTACAATCTGTTATTGTACTGGATTTGCCCCATTACGATTGGTTTGGAATGTGATGCGAAAACTACCCAGAGGTGGCGCCAATAGGGCTTGTGTACGCAAGGCTTACCTATTGTGCCAAATACTCAGGTCTTCGCATTCGTAGGTATACTCACTTATATTGCACTGATGAAATCACAAAAAGGTCGAAACCGGTCTGCAATTAGTGGCATCCTACGATGTGTGGTCTGAGTATTTCCTCGTAGTTTACGTTGCAATCTGAATCCTTGTATTTTTGATTCTAACTGTGTTTAGACCAAAATACGGCAAATCTTGCTATGTAATTCAGCGCTCGGCGCGGCATATAGCCAGGAGAATAGCAGTTTTGGCTTGATTTGTTTTAGTCCTTATTAAAATAAGGCGTTTGCAGATGGAGGATAGTCTTAATGATGTCCTTATTCGTAGTTATTTGCTATAGAATTTTAAAGGGTTTCTGGTTGTTTTTAATTTATTTTAAGTACTTGAATGCTGGTTTAATTTAGTGAACCACAAAAAGGTACACTGTTTAAATTAAAATATTTCCTGGACCGGTAATAACATATTGTGTAATATTAAATTGTGATTTAAAAGTAATAGTAGCATTTTTCAAATATCAATCAAGTAAAGGATTTGTTATTTAACACGTTGACTGCCGTAATATTAAAAAAAAATCGATCCCACAGGCCAATTTTTTTTTTTCGTAAAAGGTTTCCTTTGATGTCCTAGAACACTCGTGGGTATTTTGTTTTTCTAAATAAAATGTTTATTATCAATTTTTTGATAATTTTTAATGAGACCCACCTTATGGTCACGCGGCCTGAACACATAAAATTTGACTCAAAGGCCGCGTGCACCAAATGTTGAGTCTCACTTTTACACGTCTGAGCCTGCGTGTAGCCAGTTAAGTCTTGTCCAATTGAGTCGAAGAAAGCATTCATATTGGGCAATCTTTTTCCTCTGAATGTTTTCTCTTTCTGTTTTGTGCGAGGATCTGAGAACTGTTTACATCTTACCGGATTTTTTTTATTCTGTCTGGATACTTTTAGTTGTGAAGCCTATAAAATTCGCGCCGTTTGAGTAATCACAAGAAAAGTCGTCTTATGAAGAGGAGCAAAAGCGGTTGCGGCTATTGTGGCAGGTAAATATTCTTTTTATTGAAATAATTACGTAGTTACTAGTCACAATAATAATAAATATATATAGCAATATATAGCAATATTTTACACCAAGAAGTAGCCAATGAAAAACTGTCAATCACGAAGTTTAACCAGGAAATCGTAACCAGTCCCTTAGGGTTTGAGATTGAGCAATATAGACAGAATATAGCTGTGGAAGAAGGCTAACATTCTTTGGAAGATGTTGGTAACAACAACAGACGTCGATGCGTTCTCTGTTATGAACAACTTCAAAAAGAATCTAGAAGTGCCCAAGCCCAAAAAAAAACTCCTAGGACAAGATTGGAGTGCACGTCTTGTGAAAAATATTACTGTCTTGGGTCTTTTTTTCAGGTGCATAAATGCACTAAATAATTTTTAAGTATTTGTTATGAATTGTTATGTATTTTGTTTTATTTTTCGAGAATCATTTACTTTTATGTTGTATTTTACACCAATAAATAGTTCCTTTTCAATATATTTTGATTCTATATATTACGTATATTTCAGGCCATGAGAACCCACTTGTGAGCCTCAGATTCAAAAACCAAAAACACCTGCCGGCACTTACAGCCGTGCTCTTTTACGCCCATATAATTTATACAGGACTGAGACGCTGTTCACGGCTCACGCGGCTATAATGCAGAATTGCGTCTGAGACAACAGTAACAGTCACGCGGCTATTATTGAAAATAACCTGAGACACCACATTTATGTCTCACGGCAGTCAACGTGTTAACAATGAGCCTGAAAGGCACGATGAAAATAAGTGTTTAAAACCACATTTCGAACTGATTGATTAGATTCTTTGGTGTATGAGAGGGATGACAGTTTTTAAAATAATTCTGCTTTAGCTTTTATATCTGAGCAGCTAAAATTACATACATCAAGCAAGGAAAGATAACGTTATACAAATAATATTATGATTTTAGCCTCTATCTTCAAATAATAAGTCTGCATGCTTACAAATATTTGAGACATTTTGGTGTACTTATATTACCTCATCCATATACAAAGAGACCAATTTTTAAATGCCAAAGACAACTCAAAACTTATGATAAAGTATGCCGTCAACATAAGCTGCTGGCTCAACGAGATACCTGCCTTTGGTGACGTCACACGAGAGCACCGAGTCCTTGTATTATCGGTGTTGTTGACTTAGGGTCAATTTCCAGTATTTCCGAAAATACTTTAGACCTGGAAAATATTTTCCATAGAGATCCCATCACTGGCCCACAGCCAAATTTTTAGATCAACATATTTTCCGTTCTCGAGGAATTTCTAATGGACGCCCAAAAAAATCACTCTGTATAGAAAAAATGGTAGTATTGGATTGGACACTTTACACAAGTATTATATATCTAATCAACTTCCAATTAATTTTGTATCTGTCACTCTTTCTGTTCGAATCTCTTTCATCTATCTTTTATCTTTCATAAAAATGGTCATGTTAATCACCGTAATAGCTGGTACAAAATAGATGTCACTTGCTATTCACGTTCATGTACATTTTCATTTACAACCGATAAACCGTAACGTTCAAAGGCGGTCGGAAAATCAATTTATCAAATTTGTCCAGAAGTGGTATGAGAACACAAAGGACCTTATATGCTATGAAACACGTTCATGTCAAAATTTACTTAATATAGAACACCAGTGATCTATGAAGATATCTAATAAAGGTTTATATGGCATGTCTGAAAGGATTTTATACTAGTACTTATCGTGGGCGCTCGACCGTAAAAAAGATCACAATCGGATAGAAGCCTACCTCTGATGTTTCTTTGTTTATTGTTAGTTCACTGTCGTAAATATAAATGTAATCGGGGATACCTACATCTTAAATTTTGAATTTAATTCGTAGATTTATCACAATAATATACTCAAGTCTATGTAAATTTCAAATGCAGAAAAAATTAATAGACTTTATTTTAAAGATTATAATATCTAATAAACTAGTATAAATAAAATAGTATATGTAATAGTATTTTAAGAAACTTGTACTGCATTCATTGTTTCCAATAATTGTGACATAATTAGACAAATTAACTAATATGTTTATATTTATATTTGCTTACTTATCTTATTCTTGTCTTTTTTGTTATCTCTATTATTAAAACTATATTATTTTTTCAGAAATTTCCATTGAATTTACATTTCAAAATGCATAGCCAATACTTATGACTTCATTAACTAACATTATTGTTTGTCATAGAGATGAAGAGGCTAAAATATCAAAACGGCAATATCAGTTCAGTTGGAGGCTTTGATATGAATCACTAATTATGCAACACGTTATTACTGAGTTTATATTTTCAAATAAATTACCAAGCTGCAAACGACTCCATAAACTAATATTAGTTAATTAGGCGAATATACTGATTATATCAAACTGACGTTTTTAGTTCAATTGGAGGCCTAGCACCTGCATTAGTCGCCAAATATTACAATGGATTGCACACACTTTAATTGATTTTATTGAAAACAGTTAAAACAGTGCAGTCAGTAGCTAGTGCATGGTTTACTATAGATGACAATTATAAATTTATTATTATTTTGACCAAATAAATTGTTTTAGTATTCCGCACTATTCGACAAAAATAATACTTTTATAAATAATGGCTTAATCTTGTGATTATGTGTGCATGGAAAAACATACTTCTGTTTTAATTTACTATTAAATGCATACCGAGACATATTATATAGGCTGTCTCAAAAACATACCGACAAACTTCAAGTGGTAGTAGGGGACATGAAAAAAAAAAAGGCTGTAGAGCAATAAAATGTTTTAAATCATACCCAAATAACTAAATTAATTTTATTCTTGATTTAGTTGGACATCACTGTATTTCTTTCAACATTTTTTGTTTGAACTACGCTTCTTGTTGAGAGAAAAATAATTTATTTATCAAAATAAACATTCCAAAGATGCCAATTTTAAGACCGTAGTATTATTTGTGACTTATTTAGTTGGTATCATAATATTAGGCATTTCAAGAACTTACCGATTACAATTGCTTATGCCTTACTTATGATGCAGCAAATTGTAACGGAAGAAAAGCTACACGCTTGTATGGACTGGCTTGGGGTCCGTCAAGGATACGGTCAACAAAGTTTTATATGATCAATGCAGATTTCCTGAATGCTCAATATCGCAATGTTAAAGTTAGAAGTTAAGTACATAACAATAAAATTGTATATTCTTGTAAATAAAATGTCTTGTTTCGTATTGTCTAAAGTCTAAAATTGTTAAAATTATCTTTAACAGATGAATTTATCATGCGCAGTATTTGATTTCAACTTCAAATAAATAAATTTTAAATTTTTTTTTTTAAATTTAATATCAAAATTTTGAAAAAAGATAGAATTCACCACCAATTATTTTTCGGAAAGCTACCTTGTGAGATATACTACAGAAATTGGCGTAAGACCGTCCATTCGAGATAATGACGGAGGCGCCGGTGTGTTAAGTTTTGAGGAATTGAAGTGTTTTATTAGACATATAGGACATAAAAGAAACGGACAAAGAGTGTCTTTTATGCTAACAATTCACAAATATTGCATTCGTGTCGTATAATACTTTATTCACAACCAACGAAAAGATGACAAATACAAATTGGGCATTCGATAAAAATTATGACTAAAAAATCACTAGTGTGATATCTCAAGTGATTTCTTGACGACAGTCATTAAATAGTATAATCTAAATTTGACTAGTAACTAGACAATGATGATTTGTTTACTTATGCTTTTGTATATTGATTATCAGCGCCATTTTTATATGTGTATGTGAAATTTGGTGAAATTAATAAATATACCAATAATTAATTAAAAATCCATATTGGAAAAATGGGAGAATAGGTCCATCAGAGGTTAAAGAAATTCAGGATGAACTTTACATTCAGTTCCGGCAAAGTCTGAATATGCATTATGGAAAGTAATTATCTGACTTTAATAACTGGAGTAGTATTAATAGGTAGTAACATCAATTACTGAAGATGTTCTCCTGGTTATATTTCTATGCTAATAAATAGTTTGTTGCGTTATCATTGAGGATTAAATGTTCCATGTGGAAGACAATGGTTGAAAGTGTACAGAATCAAACACATATAATATCTCAAAATATGGTAAACTAGTTACAATCTTTCGACCATAAACGCTACGGTGGGTAAAAGTTATCCACCCTGGCAGAAGGGTACATTGAGTTTTCGTTATGTAATAAAATCAAAGCAGTAAAGAGAATTCAAGGGGAGGAATACAAATAGGTTAAAATTTGCAAGAACACCAAGGCCTTAGGTTCAGCAGCTTTTGCAGTTGATCTTCTCTATCAAGACAAGAAACTAAAGACAATAATGTTTTATTTCTATTAATGGTAATATTATTGTAACAATTAAATTAATTGAAATATTTTTAACTCTTGAATTAAAACAAGTACAGTTTAATGATTTTCATATGAAAATCATAAAACTGATTGCAGAGTTGAGATGTCCGAGAATTTCCTCGGAATATGGCTAAGGAAGATTTTAGGTCAACGTTTCCACATAAAGGACCGTACTATATGGCCCTCATAGACCTAGTAATTCCCTCCCGGTTTGGCCACTTAAATGCACACACCCCATTTATAATTCAAGAACTCTCCAGAGATAGGCCACCGATGCCACTAAATTTTAGCAGCTCGCAGTACTAAATAGTTATTTATTTCGAAACGACGTAAATATAATATAAACCATATTTATTTGTTGTATTAAAGTACTTTCAAGAAACCATTATATTTAAGCACTAAAATAAAGATAAAATAAACAAATTCAAATTTACTGAAATAAATTCAAGGACAGAGATCTCTAGTTGCCAAAAAGGATGCATCCAGACTATTAGAGTGGTTCCTATTCTTAACAATCAAATTATATTGTACACACACACATACCTTAATATAGGTAGGGACATATAACACATTTTAAAGTATCTATTAAATTCCACTTATTACACACACAATATATACACACTTATGCACACTTACTACATAGTTATTATTGCAATAAACTTTCTATGATTTTAACTGGAAGTTTGAGAAATTACACTTTTTATTACGAATTAAGTAAATTAAAAAGTGAAAAAAATAATATTTAAATGTACACTAAGCATATATAGCAAATAATCTGTAACAACTGTAATAGTAATAATAATAAAATAATAATAATAATAATAATAATAGTAATAATAATAATAATAATAATAATATTAATAATGATAATAATAATCATAACGAGCCCGGAAGTCAAAGACTTGTGTGGGAGAGAGAGCGGCATAGTGTTATTTTGCGGGCCGCGAATGCGCATAATGATTATATAGTTTGTTTTTTATCCTATTTCAAATTAATTTTAAAAATAAAGTAGAAGTGTCTAACATGGAAATGAACCGACATTATAAAGTTTAGAAATTTCTATTTGTTGTTTCGTATTTTGTATTATGAAACTATTAGATTAATTGTAATCTAATAGTTTCTCAATTTCTATTCTCAGTGAGCCTAATTTGTGGGTTCAAAGATACAGTCTGGAATGTTTGTAATAAGTCGAAAAGAATAAAATATCACATATCCTTTTGAATCGATAGTATCACTAATAAATTAAATATAGTAAATGATTCCAGTTTAAGAGTGGCATACTCCTGTGTCTCTCGAATAACATACGGCAAATCTTTGATAGACTTAATAGACAGGTCTTTATGTGCCTTCTACATGGACACTATAAAAGGTATTTTTTAGAAATACCTTTATACATATAGTGTAAACTCCAAATGCATACCTACAATATGCATTTCTTCTCTTAAATCAGTATATTTTTCACTTGTCTGGCTTGTGTCAAGTGTCAAGTCACATTGTGGAATATTCTGAAGACGTATTTCCCCCATGCCATTCAAGAACCCGATGTAAAACTATCTATCTAATAGAAGGATTGCCGAGACATGCAAGGCCATCATTTTCAACAGGCGGTTCATTTTACTGTCGGAGTAGTTTGTTTGAAATAAATTTAACTGGAACCTTACAATATGCCTACTAATTAATTAATGTGTATTAATGCATTGCCATATGCACATGCCTTTAATTTAGTTATCCTTTCTATTTATATAAATAAGGTATTGTATATTCCTGAGTTTGGAGAACACCAAACTTATTTTAAGGGATACAAAAATAATGTCACATTTTCATCGCAATTTTTATGGACTATTTATGAGTTACCTTATGATGAATATGATTCCCATCAGTATTTATATTACAAATGGGAGGTATTTTTATCTTAAGTTAAAACCTACTGCTGCTACTGCTATTTTCAAAGAAAATAATATACCTAATGACGAATGTAAGAAAACGAAACGTGTTGTATGTTTGAAGGAGATGCCAAAAACAACTACTCCACAAGCAATGTGCCCCGACTGGCATTGCGTTACTTCAGGATCTCCATAGGAGTCGCTACATCTTTCATTGAGATCAATCACCAGACACTGACCGGTTTCGCGCTTATATGCGCCCATCAGAGTGGCATAGCTAGTGGACTCGATGAACGATGTTGCGAACTGATTGCCTAATGGCCATCATTAATGTTAGTAGTGGTGAAAAACACACCGTGGTGCCCTCTTTGGGTCTTTGCTACTATCTGTTTGATAATTATTGTCAAATTGACAGACAGATAACAACCTGCTTTTCTGCAGGCGCCGTTATAGCAGTGACCTCTATTGTCTTTGAGGAAGACAATCCTACTTATTTGAAGGAGATGCCGAAGTAATGCAATGCCAGTCGGGGACATTTCCCGTGGAGTAATTGTTTTCGGCATCTCCTTCAAATAAATAAGTAGGAAGTCTTCCTCAAAGACAATAGAGGACTGCTATAATGGTGCCTGCGGAAAAGCAGGTCGTTATCTGTTTGTCAATTTGTGAATAATTGTCAGACAGATAGTAGAAAAGACCCAAAGAGGGCACCACGGTGTGTTTCTCACCAATACTAACGAAACGTATTGTGTTAAATTCTCAACTGTGAGAAATAAAAATTGCACGGAGGGGAAAATACTTCTACTTTTTCTCTAGGACCTCAAATATATTCAGAAAAATAAATAAGTAACTTCTTTATAGCTAAATAGGTATATTAGGATACCAGTGCAAATAATTCTTCTGTGGAACTTTAGTAAAGTTTTATTATTGCGATGAAGTCAAACTCGAACTTTTTATTAATTTTTTACCATAATAGGCCTTCTGCCTTGAAAGGTCGGAAAGCGACGACTTATATCGACTATAAATTACGTATATTTAATAAAAATATACGTAATTAGTATATAAATAAAATATAAACCGTAATACAAGATTAGTGTGCTACATTAGCACTTGGTGTACATAATATGCAGTGAGTCCATAAGTTCCGCATGAATTCATTATTTTGAGAATGGTAAAAGTTTTTGAAAAATCGCGGGGACCCATCGATTTTTTTTTACACTTGTTTATTTATATTATTTTTTTTACAGGGCGACTTAATGAAGCTAGGTCGATATACACTTTAATATTTTAAATGGAACACCTAGTAGGTACTATTTTACTTATTTGGAAAGAACTCTTTTTTTTTACGAATACGGTCATATAAGGTTTTTATGGGTCGATCTCTAATAATAAGGGAGATATATCCAAAAAGTGTGTCATAAAAGTAATGTGCTAGAAACAGAATATCGATTCGTTACTAGGCACAGTCTTTCTCCAACACATCGCTTTTATGACATTTATTTGGGCACGAGGGGTAATTCACTAAAAAAATTTGTACACTGAAATTCCTCTTGCAGGGAAAAATCCCCGAAATTCCCCAAAAATTCCCTGAGATACCCCCAAATGTTTGAAATTCCCTGGATATACTAAATTGTCAGCAATTCCCCGAAATTCCTCAAAATCCTCCGCAATTCCTCGAAATTCTCCAAAATACCCCACAATTCCCCATGGCGTTTTGAAATTCCCAACAAAATAGGTAATCAGATCGGGCCTCAGATATAACAAAATACGAAAATGAAGAAAACATTTTTTGTAAAAGATATTCTTATGATTAAAGTAACATTTTAATGGATAAATTACAAATGTAAAACAAAATAATAACATAACAAAAACATTTAACAAGTATTTTCTTATATTACAGTCAGTCTTTTCTTTTAGGAGTTGAGGGTGCAGCTTAACAATAAAGTAAACGTATAAGATATTCCTTTAAAAGATATTACAGCATTACCTACATAAGTTTCAAAAATAAAGAAAAGTATTTAAAAAGTCTTTTTCTTTTATTTCAGTTAAGATAGATAGGTGCAGTTTGAGTAAGAATAAAATAAACGTAAGATATATTCTTTTAAAAGATAATACGGTATAGTATAACAAATTTATAAATTGTTTGTTGCGAGGTTTCGTATATCGTTATATTTTTTATATATATCCAATAAATCAACCCGTTTTAGCTCAAAAGGTTCTAAACCCAAAAGAAAGATTGTAGAGATTTTAAGAAGAATTAAGCATGTACCATTGAAATTCCCTAAAATATCCAAAAAATTGCCCGAAATACCCTGAAATTCCCCAAAATACCCCGAAATTCCCCGCAATTTCTTGAAATTCCCCAAAATTCCTCAATTTTTCTCGAAATTCCCCCTGCTTATACACTAAAATACCCCAGTGATTCACCCCTCGTTTGGGCATATATTATTAGAGATAAAAACCCATATTTAGAGAAAATTAGAGACCCATAAAACCTTATATGACCGTATTCGTGAAAAGAGTTCTTTCCAAATATGTAAAACAGTACTGGGTGTTCCATTTAAAATATTAAAGTTCATATCCACCTAGCTTCATTAAGTCGTCTTGTAAAAAATTTAATATGTGTAAAACAAGTGTAAAAAGAAAACAAAATTGACGGGTCCGAGCGATTTTTCAAAAACTTTACCATTTTCAAAATAATGAATTTATGCGGAACTTTAGGGAGTCACTGTATAAGATATATCGTAGACGGAAAGTAGTTCACCTGTACCGATTTTTATGTGTGGTATCCCAGCCAGCGCTCGCCGCATG
Organism: Pogonocherus hispidulus; assembly: GCA_963924545.1. Lineage (NCBI taxonomy): Eukaryota > Metazoa > Arthropoda > Insecta > Coleoptera > Cerambycidae > Pogonocherus > Pogonocherus hispidulus. The sequence goes on from OZ004692.1 coordinate 87,978,614, forward strand.
TACGGGTAAAGTCAAGGTCAATCGATTTTAATCAAGGTTGGTTTTGCCGTGAAAATTTCGTATCTCAAGTTTCGAGGGTAAAGGTGGTAATGAAACTTGAAGTTACTGGATTTAAATACATATTTAAAATCTCTGGAGATTGCTAACTTCATACCACAACAAACTTAGTTCCAGTCTTTTTTAATCTTCCCCTTGAAATATTCAACATTGGATGGGGTATTTCCTATGTACAGTGTATAGAAAACCATCCATTGCAAATTTTTCATTGTTCAAAATAAATATTTCAATTAAAGGTTGGAGGAATTACGTGAAATACCAAACATACCTACCTATATAATCTTTGATTTCCCGTCAGATACTCTTTTACCGAAAATAGGTACCAACTTAAATTCCTTGATATATTTAAGGATAATTTTCTTCAGGATTACCTTAATGTAAATACGAGGTAGATACTAATTTTTTTAAAATATTTTGAGACTATGATTTATTTAAAAATTTCCAAATCAAGTCACCATAAAAAAAATTGAAAAACTGCCTTAATATAAAATGTAAAGGGTACCTAAAATTGGTAACAACAGGTTGATAATGCTATACAGGGTATTTAAAAAATTCAGTGGATAACTCATTTTATAAAAATTCAAAAACTCAATTTTATTAAATAGCAACCCCGATTTTGATTATTTTGTATTTATAAGCAAATCGGTATTATCTAGTTACTTGTTATGTTAACTGACAGGCATAAAACAATAGTTTAATCGATCTCTCAGGTACTTTAAACTTGAAAAATGCCACATTTAGAATGAAATAGTGACAATTCCTTTAATTTAATAGTGATTTATGGTGAATATGATAAAGATAAGGGCATGTGAAATGTTTTCTGCCAGATATCCAAAGAGACCAAAATCTTCCTGTGATACTATGGCGCGTTTGAATAATAACTAACTAGATAATATCAGATTTTGTTATACATAAGTAAACTGACACTATCGAGTTAAATTATTAATCAAACGTGTTATGGTATGACAGGAAGGCATTGATCTCTCTAGATGTCTGACAGAAGGTGTTTCACATGCTCCTTTCTCCTTAGTCCTTTTAAAGACTTTATTAGATTTACTATAAATTTCTGTGACTTTGAAGAAATCTTCACGATTCAGCCCCATACGCGACATTTCTAAAGTTTAAAGTGCCCGAGATCGATTAAACTATTGTTTTCTGCTTGTCAGTCATCACAAGTAACTAGATAATATATGTTGCGTTTATAAATAAAAGAAAAAAAATAATTTTTCGTTAATAACTCACAAACTTTACGTATAGTAAATTTTATACATAATTCCTTTTTTTTTTTTTTATAACAATTGAGTGAATAAGTGAATCAGTTTCAATTTGAATAAGTGCAAATAGTTTTTAAGTTTTTGTGAAATTATTTATGAACTGGATTTTTAAATACCCTGTATACTTGAACCTATTTTCATTAATTTTAGGTACCCTTGATATTTTATATTATGGTTGTAACTTAATTCTGAAAATTTTAAATATATCGTAAAACCATGTCAGTCTTAAAATGTTTTAAAAAATTAAAATCTCAAATTAAATATCTCAACTGGAGGAATCCGGAATAAAATGATAAAACCAAGGGATTCAAAACTGCAATAAAACATACATTGTTTTATTTAAAATAAGGAAGGTGGCATCAACTTATATAACAGACAGGTCTACCAAAAAGTGAGTATCAAAGTATAAAAATTAAAAAATAAACCTAAATATCTCAAAAATGATTCAATTTATCCTGGTATTTATCAAGAAATTTAAAAATGCAAAATAAAATATAGTCCTATACTGGAAATCGAACATCAACTACCGGTATAACTGGAGATGACAGAAAGTAAAAAATATATTTGAAAAAGTCAGCGCCATCAATTAGTTTCCACGCAAATTTTCAAAATTCTACCTCTATACTTCTGGTTCTCCATTACAGATCGATTCAGCTCGTCTATATATATAATTTGCTTTAATTTTAATGTTTTAGTTTCATCAGTGGCGAAAATAGTTCATATTAAATTTTCAATAACAATTTTCATTAGTGACTCATTTGTGGTTCTTAGTCATTCTAGGTAAAAATATCCGATGAACACAGCCTTTAATATATTTACAATTTTGCCACTATATCTTTACAGTGACTTTACTGTACCCATCTAGAAATACACGAGAGAATAACCTCAAGCATAGTACTATGCTGTACCAGAGACTTATATGTAGATTCTATACGTCTCTGGCTGTACCTACCATTTTCATGAAGTGTCACCCTTAACCGAACGTTCTTAATAACTTTGCTGCATTGCACCAGTCATTATCATGATGTTCCCTTTCATGAGCTAGATAGAAATTATTTTAACGTCTTGTTTATATCTTAAGTGTTTTAGAGCTTAACTTGTATACTATATAAACACGGCAACAAATTGTTTTCTGCCCCTCTCCACTGGTTTAGAATAAATACACGAATGAAGAAGATTTCATTTACTGGATATGGACGGATAGCTACGATCATGCTACAAAAAACGATTGCCCCATTTTATATAAACAAGTAAACATATTTAATTTAACATTTAATTTTATATTACGGGGTGTTCTCAAAGAAACTATCAAATTAATAAGAAAATGTAAGACAGTGTATATTCATAAAATATAGTAAATAAATTTCCTAGAAGTATAAATGCGCAAATAATTTCTAAACAAACCATGCTCTATTGAATGTGGTTACATTGTATTTAAGTATGCATTTTAAGTGTAGCTTATTGATGTCTAATGTCTTCCAGTAACTCTTAAACGGTATTAGATATAAACAGGTTAACAAAGAAAAAAAACGTTCTAAAGGTTCAAAATCTAAAGAGAAAAAATCAGTGGCGCAACGCAAGGGTCAGGTATCGGGAGTAGATACGTTAAGCGACTATAAGACCACTTGATGAGGATTTCATTCAGCAGGTGTTCATGATCATCACCGTGAGGGAAGTTGGTATGAAAAGTAACTAAAAATATAACTAAATGTGGCATGGAACACAGCTGTTAAACAGAAAAAAGGTATAGCGAACGTCTGTTCCATACCTGTTTGAAAATACCTGTTTTCTCTTTAACTGCTGTTCCATACTTGTTTGAAAACACCTGTTTCAGTTTAACAGCTGTTTCATACCTGTTTAAAAATACCTGCTTAACAGTTGACCTGACAGGAGTACTGACCTATATATGTTATTTTTTTTGTTACTTTTCATAGCAACTTCCCTCCCGATGATGATCATGAACACCTGTTGAGTCAAATCCTAGTTAAGTGATCTGATAGTAACTTAAAGTACCTACTATCGGGCACCTTAATAAATACTCACCCTGTGTGGGACATACGTCCCATGAAAATATTATTCAAATGTTATAAAATTATATGAAATATACAACTTAAGACTAGTTAGGATACGCATCATTTTTCAAATAGATTTCTCTGTTATTAAAACAAAATGTTATTTTGTATGGGGTAGATCCTTCATGTGTTATTTTTAACAGTTACAAGTTCTAAAATATTAAAAAACAATGATTTGAAAACCCCATGTTTATTTCTGCTTTACTGTAAAATATACATTTATAGTACCAGAATCGGCTCTTATGTCTCCTATACTAAGAGAGACAAATATATTTTCTCAGTAGCTTAATTTTATGATGACTCAAGAAATAACCTCCTGAAGTTTTCAACCTTAATAATTATGTGAGATTCTTCAGTGTCAGCTAACTTAATATTCAAGACAGTTCCAGTAATGAAACTAAAGTTACTAATCTGTATTTAATTGGAGAAGTGGCTTTTACTTGTCTGATAGTATTTCAAATTACTAAAGTTTTAAGAAGGTAATCCATAAATTGAGAAAGTTATAATAGAGGCTAATTTTAAATGTATCAGGAGCATAAATAACTGTTTGAAATATTTAAATCAGTTTTGTGCTATAAAAGTATTACATATACAAAGTTTGTGTATGGTTTAGCTATCGATTAATACTATTTTGGGTGTTACAATGCATAAATCAAATTCCCCAATGTAATCGAAACATCAGTTGACAATGGCCTTATCGATTAGTTAATCTAAGGTATTGAGTTCAGTCTGCATTATTCCGAAAACTTCGCACCCACTGTTTCTAACCAATGACACTTTCATTTTAAATCAGTACCATGGCAACGAAAAAAATTTTCGGAAATATTCATCCTCCTACAACTTCCCACAAAATTATACTGGAAATTTTTCTGTTATTTTAAATGTCACAATAATGACGCGGGAATAACAGAGTAGCTTTCGAATTTAAAGTTATTTGTCGACGCAAAAAAAACATATTTGGTGCATAAAGCAATGTGTGAATGTTAATATAAAAATAAATTTCTTGTATTCCAAATTTTATATAATATTTACTGAACAATAACAAATTTCAGTAGGGAGCTAAATTTAAGTAGTTTTGACATTATAGTAAGAATTCTTCTGGTTTTAGTGGGGAATAAATAAGAGTGAAAACTGAACTTTTAACATTAAAACAGTAGTTTGTTGTTTTCATAAAATTTTCACTTTAATTTGTTAACAATTTGTTAACAATTGTTGTGCCACACACACACTGGCTTTGTTAATAATTGCTATGTTAACAAATTAAAGTGAAAATTTTATAAAAACAATTACTGTTTTAATGTGATAATGAATTTTCATTAAGTAATGGCTCAATCAGTGTTTGAACTTTTTAAATTGATTAATAAATTAATTGTTTTTATTTTTAAATTTGACTTTTTTTCATTCGTGATAAAAAATATTTATAAAACTTTAGTAGGTTCGAAATTTTCTTACCGAATCCCCTTTGTGATTGAATTCATACAGGACATTTTTCGTCGGTCTCTAATATTTTAAGAAAATTATCTCGAGTCGCAGATGAGCAATTTTCTTAAAATATTCGTTCCTTCAATAAATTTTCGGAAAAAAATTCAATCACTAGAGTGATTGAATAGAATTCAAGTGAATATACTCAACAAGTGAATATTTATGATTGCCTTATTAATTTACAATATCAATCATACAAGGTTCCCAGAATAATAGTAGCTACCTATTTATTTCAGAAGCTGTGTTAAATAATATTAATAAAGTTTACATAGATGCACTTGTTTTCATGTTTTGTTTAATAGTTAGCATATTTCTGAAAGGATTATCAAATCTAATTAATCATAATAGTCATCATAATTCATATAACATCATTTTTTTTAATAGTTTTGAAATTATAACTTTAGTGTAATTATAAAGTGTAACTTTAAATTTGAACACAATTTTCAAAATTGACCAACTGATTTGATAGGGTTGAAATAACAATGAAATTGTTCTGGCATTAACTGTATATTAGTGATAGTGTTGAAAATGTGACTAAAAAATCGTCTTAATTTTATCATATTATATCCTTACATATGACTAAATTTATAAATTTAATTTGTTCTAATTTTTTATTAAACAATGGTTCTCCTTATTATATTTCGACTCTACTAAATATTGTACAGGGTGATTCACTTTCGAGTGTGTAATATGGGTATCTCTCTTATTATAAAAGATAGACTGTAGGTTTAAATTCGGCAAAGTTGCGGAATTTTGTGCTCAATAAGTTAGCGCAAAGAAAACCCCCATATCTGCTTTTGTTTTTGAGTAAGAGGCAAAAAAAAATTTTTCTGGTTTTCGTTTTCTGACCATAACTTCTATATTTTTGAAAATATTGGCTTATCGTTTTCACATTATTAGGACACTTTCTTGAGACAAATACGATGACGTAAAACTTTTTTAAAAAATGTCACTTCTATTGTAAATCATCGTCAACTTTATTTTTTCTTATGGGCGCCATATTAATTTTTCTCATATTTGAATAAACCGATTTTTTCTGAATACAACAATATAATATATGTTAATATTTGCCTAAAAAATAAGGGCATTATGAAGGAAAATAGGTATTTTTTTGAAAATGTCTAGTTAGCCATGTCCATGACAGTCAATTCTTGACAAACCAAAAATGCCACTTATAATTGTTATAAACTGTATCTGTGGAGTACTTTTTACATTGACTAACGATGTATTCAACCGAAGAGAAACAAGATATTATAGATATTTATTACAGATGTAACAAAAATTGAAACAGAACAGTTGAAAAATATTTATAACGTTTATGGTTTATAAAGTTTTTATAAACCAAGAAATAGGTATGGATCTCGCATGAATAAAGAAAATTAGAAAAACTGCCATAATTTCTTAAATTACAGTGCAGTTTACTAATATATGTCTTGCATGGTTGTCGTCTTTCAGGATATGTGTTTAAATATTCTTCAACTGTCCTGTTTAAATTTGTGTTACATCTGTAATAAATATCTATAATACCTATCTTGTTTCTCTTCGGTTGAATACATCGTTAGTCAATGTAAAAAGTACTCCACAGATGCAGTTTATAACAATTATAAGTGACATTTGTGGTTTGTCAAGAATTGACTGTCATGGCTAACTAGACATTTTCAAAAAAAATATCTATTTTCCTTCATAATGCCCTTATTTTTGATGCAAATATTAACATATATTATATTGTTGTATTCAGAAAAAAATCGGTTTATTCAAATATGAGAAAAATTAATATGGCGCCCATAAGAAAAAATAAAGTTGACGATGATTTACAATAGAAGTGACATTTTTTTAAAAAACGGTTTAAGGCATCGTATTTGTCTCAAGAAAGTGTCCTAATAATGTGAAAACGATAAGCCAATATTTTCAAAAATATAGAAGTTATGGCCAGAAAACAAAAACCGGAAAAAAATAGTTTTTGCCTCTTACTCAAAAACAAAAGCGGATATGGGGGTTTTCTTTGCGTCAACTTATTGAGCACAAAATTCCGCAACTTTGCCGAATTTAAACCTACAGTCTATCTTTTATAATAAGCGAGATACCCATGTTACACACTCGAAAGTGAGTCACCCTGTACATACTGCTTATTTAGATAACAGCTAAGGATATAAAATAATAAAATAAAATATTTATTTTTCATGTTGAAATAGAAGCGGGCTGTTATAAACAATATATCAAGAGTATAAACAGAAAACATCCAGAACATTATATTAATAAAGGCAAATAGAAAACGACCCTACATTTGCGTCACTAAGACATTACATAAAGGAATGTCTTTATTATTTTATTACGAGAATATAGATTCACTTTCTATTTGGGTGAACTTACTACAAAAGCATCTAATTACTGGTGATTAATACCACAAGCCAAGTTTAATTATGAGGGAGAGCTTGTTCTCCCTTAATAGGTAAATACTCGAGGTCTGGGAACCTTGGACGAGTTCGGTAGTAGGTGTTACAAATCTATACAACTAATAACCAACAGTGTCTGTTACATTAGAAAGCATGAACACCAGTTGTGGATAACCTATTTAAATCAAAATCGAATAGGTAACAGTTCATTCTAATTGGATTCCCAATAATAATGTGATAATTGATGTTTTAGTTAGATACCTATATTTCTCCCCATATATTAAAAAGACTTATGAGCCAAGTTATACAATGTATCCTAATTTTGAATTAAATAGAAGCTTAAATAAGAAAATTTTAAAGAATTTGTACACTTATCATGTTTTGTGTCACTTGCATTCAAGTTATTTCAACAATAAAAAAATTATAATTTTGCTTTTACTAAAACCTGATGACAGTTAATCTGACATTTACGAAACTTTTACATTATTAAAACTCCTCTTTTTTTCGAGTTATCAATTACAATTTTGGATCTTTTATTTATTTATTTATTTATTTATTTATTTATTTATATGAAAATAGGTATCCCAACAGAATTTAACAATAAATTCCAATTACAGGGTTACACATTTTAATGTAATATGTGACTACTGCTCTCGGCAAATTAATAAATTAGAAATACATTTAATGTAAAATCTAACTAATCTTAAGTAATAATATAAAATTAGTATCAACAAAAAACAAAAAATATGGATATATTAACAATGTAGCTATATACCTATATGCTATACATTTTATATAATAATTAATATTTATAGATATCAGCCAACAGAAGTTTATTTAATTGGAAAAGACTAAAATCGCATTATATCTAGCTTGTCTTAAAGATAAATAAAATATATCAATGTGGTTAAAGTAAACATTATAAATATTTTGTAATTGATACAACGGAGAATTTTTTGCATAATTTGTAGAACATGCGAGTGTAGGTAAAATAAGTGAGTGGAACGAGTGACTTGGGACTTAATATTAATTGTTAATTTATTTGTTATAAAGTTACAATCAATTGCATTATTGAAAATTTTAAAAATAAACAGTAAATACATTATAAATCTACGAGACGTAAGCTTCAATAAATTATACCGTTTAATGCTATCCTCGTAAGAAGCATAATACAGATGTCTGCTAAATTTGTAATTCAACAAATTTACGAATTTAATTTGTATTTTTTCAATGCGTTCTATATATTTAACATAGGATGGGTTCCAAATTATGCAGACATATTCAAGTTGACTACGGACTAAAGAGTTATATAATAGTATAGTAGAATCAGGTTTATTGAAAGACTTAGTTACTCTCATTATGAAACCTAAATTTCGGTAAGCTTTTCTGACTATGGCCTCAACATGCAAATCAAAATTTAACTTTGAATCAAGTATTACACCTAGGTCTTTGATTTGATCTACCTTTATAAGCTCTAAGTTGTTAATATGATAAGGAATACTAAAATTAGTATTAAGCCTTGAAAATGTAATATGGTGACACTTATTTATATTTAAAAAAAGCTTATTATTAACACAATACTTGTACAGACGTGAAAGATCGCTCTGAAAGTTCACACAATCAGCAACACTAGAAATTTCACTATACATCTTTAAATCATCTGCATATAGACAAAATTTAGAATACAAAAAACAATGTTCAATATCATATATAAATAAGGAAAAAAGTAATGGTCCTAGGTGTGAACCCTGAGGGACACCAGACGTGACATCAACAAACGAGGATGAGCAATTATTAATCTTAACACATTGTGATCTATTGAGTACATATGATGATATCCATCTCAGTAAATTGCCGTGAATACCGATATTCTGCAATTTAGTTAAGAGTGTATTATGATGAACTTTATCAAATGCTTTCGAGAAATCGGTATACACAGCGTCAACTTGTTATCTATTAGACATTGAATCAAGAACATTCTGAACTAATGATATTAAGTTTGTAGCCACAGAACGGCCTTTGAAGAAGCCATGTTGTTGTTGACTAATTAAATGTTTTGTCTTAAAAAACAATTCCTTACAAATTATCGGCTCCAACAGTTTACCAGGAACTGATAATATCGAAATCGGGCGGTAATTGTTTACCATATTTTTATTGCCTGATTTAAAAACTGGGACAATTTGGGCTTGTTTCCAAGTAGAGGGAAACATGCCATTTACTATTGATTTATTAAATATTATAAACAAAGGATACGAAATAGAGTCAACACAAGATTTAAAAAACAGTGGAGGTAAACCGTCCGGTCCAGCACCCTTATTTACATGTAAGGCTGTAATTTGATTTTTTATATCAAGGACTGTGATTGTACTTAAAGTTATAGAAGCAGTAGGTTCGTTGGTCTTTACAATTGCTGGACTATCATAGGGCTCAAAAACAGATGCAAAAAACTCAGAAAATAACTCACAAATTTCATGATCTGTTGAAGCAGACTTATTGTCTAGTTGTACAAACTTTGGTATAGTCTTTGAACGACGCGACGCTTATTAGATACAAACCTCCAAAAATTTTTAACATTATCCTTAATGTCTCGTTCAACATTAACAATGTAATTCTGATAATCATTTTTAACAACTAACTTAACTTGCTTACGGACATTAGAGAATTCTTGATAATCAAGTGGATTATTAAATTTTTTCCAACGACAATGTAGTTTATATTTTTCTTTTATCAGAGTTTTTGTACAAAGAGAGAACCATAAGGGATAACTATTGTTAATTCTTTTTTGTTAATATTCCTATTTAATATATCCATTAAAATGCTATAAAAAGTTTGCACTGCTTCATCAATATTAAGATTAAATAGTTCCGTGTTCCAATCAATTTGATTTATTTCAGAGTTAATGACATTGTAATTGGCTCTAGAAAATTTCAGTTTGTAAAATGAGTGTTTATACCGCATACCAATATTATCTATTTGAATATCAACATGGATCTCTATAGTTTTATGATGATTATCTTCAGGCACCATCGGAGTACTGCAATAAGTTACAGAAGTTGATCTCAGTGAACTAAACACTAAATCAAGAAGTTTACCATTGTTATTAAGCACACCATTATATTGAGATAATTGTAAAAAATTGTATGAATCAACAAGGCACTCTCCAAACCCGTCCGTTGTGTTCATGGCTTTATAACAATTTATATTATTATCCTTTACCCAAAAAATATTGGGTATATTATAGTCGCCGACAACTATAAAATAATCATTTTTGTTATGATTATGGACAATCTGACTCACCTTTAGTAAGTGAGCTTTAAGGTTATTCACACTAGCATGTGGTGGAACATAGACACAACACAAATGTAGATATTTAGATGCACTAACTTTGATACTGACCCACAGATCTTCACAAATACCATCAGATGACCAAGCCTCTCTCTCAATTGACTGAAACTCAATATCGACTGCAATCATCACTCCATCACCAACTAATTTACCACTAAGAAATTTATCACGATCTTTTCTGAAGACATTATATTTTTTAGTATCAAAAAGTTCAGTACTATTAACATTAGAATTTAACCATGATTCTGTGACACAAATAATATTTGATGAATTAGCTGTAGTAGATGTATAAAAATCATGTGTTTTGCTGCGTCATCCTCTTACATTTTGGTACACAATTGAAAAATCGAATTTTATAACAAAAAAAAAAAAAATTGCTTGACATAAATAAAAAAGGTATAGTTAAATTTAAATTACAAACCACTAAATATATTTTGTGAAGGGAGTCCTCTCTATCTATAAGATGATTGCGACCAGTCTGTGGGTGTTTTAAATATATTTTACAATCACGGGTCCAACAGGTAATATTCCTTTGTTTACATAAATCTCTAGTTTTCTTATATAGCATCTGATTGATCGGAATTAAATGATCATTGATATAAATTTTTACTGAGTTACCCCCAAAGCCGATTTCAGTTGTGTCGCTATCTTGGATCATTAGCTGATGTTATAAAAAGTAGACATTTGTTTATAGCTAAACATTAAACATTGGCGTTCCTGGACAAATTTAGGTGTATAAAAACCATTATTTGTAATACTAACAACCGTCATTTTTAGCGGTCATGCGGTATTTTCAAAATATTATTCTATTAAAATATAATTTTATAATTATTGCAGTCATCTTGGAGCATTAGATGATATTATAAAAAGTTGGCGTCAACATTGGCGTTCCTGGACAAATTTATATAATAAAAACCATTACCTATTTGTAGTACTAACAACCGTCATTGGTAGCGGTCATGCGGCATTTTCTAAATATTATTCTATTAAAATATAATTTTATAATTATTTTAGCTGAAGTATTTTTCGAAACAAAAAGAGAATATTATTCTACGTAATAGATAAACTATGTTTACGTTATTTATCATTCTAATATCAAGTGTCAAATGAAAAAATACATAATAATAATAATAATAATAGTAATAATAATAATAATATAATAATAGGTTTATTAATATATAAGTAAAGATAAATTAATTATAATAATCAATTAATATAATGATTAATAAACCAACTGAGATCACAGAGTAGGAATACTCGTGTATGGAAGGGTGTTGACAGTAATATTCAAATTATTAGGTATATAAAGTGTGGTGTATTTTATCGCCTACTGAGAAAGGTATACCAAAATCCCAAAAGATGTTCACAAAGGGTCAACCTCTGTAAGACCTTTTAAACTTTAGAAGTTGATTCATTTGGCTCAAAATTTCCCAAATATGAATTCATTACTTGAATAAAAGAAACAACAATATAATTTAAATTACACCTATACAGACCCTTACAAAGATAAATATTACAAATATGTCTGTAATAACGAAACATATATACACAAAACACTCGCCCATGTACGTATATGTAAAGATATAGACATAAATACAAATATATACATTATTTTTGTTACATATACATAAACAAACATACACACATGTTCACATTCATATATTTATAATAATTTACCAATTTTCTGAAATTTATTTTGCCTTTTTCAAATAAATTGAGAATAAGTGTTTTTTGCATCTATTAAATGGGAGCTCGGTGGCCGAGCGGTTAAGACGTCTGGTTTTTAACCGTTCTCCGCAGTTGACGACGGTTCGAATCTCACCACGGTCAACTTTTTCTAATTGCTCCAATATTAAATCTGTGTGTATAAGGCAGATAGCGTTCTTAACATGTAACTAGTACTGCAATATCACTGTATAAATGGCTAACAACCTACTGTACACTTTAATTAATAAGGTGTTCCAGGTTTCCGTTATTCTCGTACTCAATGGTAGTTAAAGTTATAACATCGTAAGTCGTTCCTGGGCGCACTCGCGGCCCGCAAAATAATAATATGCCGCCCTCTCCCACACAAGTCTCTGACTTCCGGGATCATCACTAAGATGAGAATGAGGGATGGAGAACTTAAATCCACTATTTAATCTCAAATTTAAATTTAACACTGGAGTTGAGACATTTTATTTGAGCTGGTAACAAATTGAATAGTTTTGATCCTAGTGCTCCAGATATGATAATGGAGTGTATACTATATCTCGTTTCGTATTGATGTGTAATAGGTAACCTACAAAATATTTTTATTTTTAAATTGTCTCAACATATCACCATTTGACAAAATAATTGCCCTTACATCGAATAACCTAGATTCTTTACATAACTGATTGGTTGAAAATCTGTAACTTTTATCATACATTATTTTTGTTATCCATTTTAGTACCACTCAATTTTTTTTTAAATAAACATTCCACATACCGCCCCATGCAATAATTCCGTAAGTTAACTGAGAAGGCAAAATATAGAATCCTTAATTGATCTTTATTACAAGACTGTTTTCATATTTTGAACTTAGGAACTATAGTCCTCCTTATTTAGCAACTAGATTATTTACATGCATATCCCATTTCATATTACAGTCTATGTTATATTGTAGGAAATTTATAAATTTATTAAATTATGTGTTTATTAAAACAAATAGGAATACTTGCGAAAAAACAATCAGGATCTTAACTGAAAATATAATAAAATTAAGTGTGATTAATACAGGAGGTGCTCCTGAATTAATTCTAGAGGCGTAAGTAACTACGGGTGGCATGAATTCACTGAGAGAACTCACTAATCTAAAATATGAACAACATTCTCTCCGGATTCAGTTTCAAATGCGAATGCTGCTTCTATTGGATGGATTCCTTTGAGAGTAAATGAGTAAATACATTGAAAGTATTAGAATTTGTTCCTCATTTGAATATTTGCAGGTTTGTGTCGGTTTTTTAAGTAACAAAAACATTACGACTCTCCCTTTCTATAGCTATTTCATTTAACACTTAGTGAAAGATTGATAAATTAATAATAATAATAATAATATTTATTCACCAAATAATGCATGTACAATTAGAGAACACATGTACAGTTCGGAATATGCGAATAAATAGGACAACCCCAAAAAAGGTAAAACCTTGAGTATGGGTGTAAATACAACCAAAAATATTAAAACATTAAAACATTGAACATCAAATGAAAAACTATATCTACATATAATTCAATTCATGTTAACATCCAATACAATACACGATAATTTTGAAACAAGAAAAATTAAAATACATAAGCACACATACAGATTAACTAAAAAATATTTAGCCGAAATCTAAAGAGGAACGAAGCTATGTAGGTAACAATGTGATAAACAGAGAGTCCTCAGCGAATGGGTGAAAGGCATGCATGTTGTGGTAGACGTAGAGTCACCGCCCAGCTAAGTGCAAGGGTACGCTCGCTCTCTTGACAGGAACGGTTTGCGCCGATCCACGCGCGCCACTTCTTAGGCCCGCCTTTCAGAAGAGAACAGCACAGTGGCGAGCGTTTCGAACCGAAATAGGGAAATCACTTCGTGTTGATTATCGAATTGCGAATTTATTTTGAGTGTAATGTTTTGTGTTTATTTATTGTGCTTTTTTATTGTTTTGTTTTCTATAGTGTTAAGAATAATAAGTAATAGAAAAACAGGAAACGTATGTGCAACTAAAAACTGCAATAATAGAAGCTATAATTTGTAATAAGAGCTTTTTTACGTTTCCTAAACAGCCCGATCGGTAAGTAGATAAAAATATGTTATACATAAATGTTATTTAGTATCTAAGTTAACTTAATTTAGGAAATTCATTCATAGACAGCCAATAATATGGTTTATACAATCAACAATCACTCAATTTAAGATTTAATGAATTTCGTTTAAAAGTTGGTCAGCTGTTATATTTTAGTTTTAGGAAAAACAAAATTATAGAACAGTACTGCGCAAGTAGTCGAGTGTAAATTTTTTTTGCTAATGTTTTGCGGTGTGTTTAAAAATAATTTTAACTAATTTTTAAAAATATAAATTTTTTTAAGGGCAAGGATATGGCTAATGAAAGCCAATAGGGAAGACCTTTTGGACAAATTGGACACACTTCATAAAAGCCAAGCTAAGCTTCAATTTTGATAATTTATATAGGTGGAATGGAAGAACGGCAATGCCGAATTCTTACCGTTTGTGTTTGTTTCTTTTTTCGTTAAGAACACAATAAAGATTTTTTATTATTATTTATTATATGTACCTCATTTAAAGTATTGTCTATTTTTATTTTTGTAAATAATGAATGTGTAATAAACATAATATGTGCATAATTACCGTTTTATTCATGTCTATTTCAAAAGTTATTTATAAAATGTTTCAAGAGTTTTTAAGGCTACCGCAACCGGGCCATACAGCCTGTGAAAAACGGCGTTTTACTTCAATCCCACCGCCTTCATTTTTAATATTTTTTATCCGAATTTTTTTTACCTGAAAATACAACATTCTATCTATAGATCGACTAGAAAACATTTTCAATTTTGTTCACCAATTTTTCTAAAAAAAATAGTAGAGACGGCTCAAAATGGCTCTTTTCAAATGGCTATACCTTCCGTTAGAAAAGGATTTTCGAAAATGTTTTCTAGTCGTTCTCTAGGGAAACCTTTTGTCCATAAACACTCTAAATTTCAATGTTTTTCGTTAAGAAATGTAATAGTTACAATTGAATTACGAAACCAATATTTGGACGTAAATAATCGCCAGAGTTTATTACATAGTGCAGCCGAGCTGTGCCGCGTATTCCCGAGACCAGTACAGTCAGTGGAGCAATCAAACATACTCGTATCGTATACGTATACCTACCTAGGAGTGCTGGAGCGTTACCGAGATATTTAATATTTTGTGTAAAAAATGACAAATGCAGACTTTTGTGAAAATAATAGTATCTTCCTTGGTTTTTACATTTCGATAATAAATATTGGTATTCGTTTAGTATAAGCCATGGCGAATATATTGCTGTATATAAATGTTTTATAAATTATACAGGGTGTTAATAATCTCGTACCACTTTTGGAAAACTGTAAGGGCCAATATCTCGTTTATTTTAAATGGAACACCCTGTATATTTTTAATGGATCAGATATAGAATTGAAAACTCTATCGATCCATATTAGTATGTTATATAATCAAAGGTAATAGTTTTCGAGTTATTTTGAAATTTAAAATATTTTACTCTTTGGTTACATAGAGTAAACATAAATTATGAGCCTAGATGGCTTGGAAAACAATAAATTTTCATTATCAAGTGAAATTAGATCATAATTAAAATCATGATTTAAATCAAACTCTTTTAATATATATTTTTTCAAATTTATTCACATAAATTACTAACGTAACATGATATTCTAAAAAGTTATCAATACAACGTAATAAAAATAAATTTTTGATTTTTTTAATATAAATGAGATTTTGCTCAACTCTTCTAAAGATTAACGTAAGCTTAAACAAACAGTCTCGTCAAATTTTATTTTATTTAATGTTCAAACAGTTCACCCTGTTGTTGAATGCACAGTTCAAGTCTTGTTCTAAATGAGACTTGCACATTTCTTAGGATATCTGGTGTAATGTTTCGGAAGCAATGTCTAATTCTTTCTTTCATATAGTCCGCTGTTGTCGGAAGCATGCTGTATACTGTATCTTTGACGTATCCCCATAGAAAAAAATCCAGATATGTAAGGTCTGGAGAACGCGCAGGCCAATTTACTTGGACCCCGTCGACCAATCCATCTATTTGGAAAATGTCCGTTCAAAAAATTTAAATTTCGAATTCCCTGTCTTGAGTGAGTTTTATTTTTGGTGGTTGCTTTTTAGGATATGATATACTGCCTGTTTCATCGAGTCTGGTTTTAAGCCTTTGAAATGCTTCACCACGTGGATGCCTGCGATCTGGATATTTCTGTGCATACAAACGTGATGCCAGAAATGAATTTGCGGATGCCTCACCAAGATCATACATCATGTCTTTTCATTCTACAAAATTGTAATTCATTTTATAAAAATACCTACTATCATGCAACGCGTTATTTAACAATTATTATTATCAAACTGACAGAAAATTTATTGTTTTCCAAGCCATCTAGGCTCATAATTTATGTTTACTTGTAACCAAAGAGTAAAATATTTTAAATTTCAAAATAACTCGAAAACTATTATCTTTGGGTATATAACATACTAATATGGATCGATAGAGTTTTCAATTCTGTATCTGATCCATTAAAAATATACAGGGTGTTCCATTTAAAATAAACGAAATATTGGCCCTTACAGTTTTCCAGAAGTGGTACGAGATTATTAACACCCTGTATAATTTATAAAACATTTATATACAGCAATATATTCGCCATGGCTTATACTAAACGAATACCAATATTTATTATCGAAATGTAAAAACCAAGGAAGATACTATTATTTTCACAAAAGTCTGCATTTGTCATTTTTTACACAAAATATTAAATATCTCGGTAACTATAAAATTTAGCTATAACAAATGTTATATGGACTGAAAGTGCTTGCGATGAGGAATCCAATAAGCTAATAATATACAGGGTGTTCCATTTAAAATAAGAACGTTTTTATACGTTTAGAAGGAAATGAACACCCTGTATATCTGTAACTAATTTTAAATTGTAGACCTTATCATTTCTGAAAACTTTTGTATTAGATATTTTTTTCTAAAGTTGGTAATAGTGGAGAAATAAAGGAATCCCAGACGAATGGGTCACCCTGTATATACCGAAAACTATTCATAGGAAAATTTTGAAAATTTGACAGTATGTATACTAATGTCGATGGGTGCAACTCGCCTAAGATATTTTCAAGGTGGTGGCACTTCCGGTTATACTGGAAGTAGGTGTCAACTTGCCTATTTTCAATGGAATACACTATACAGGGTGTTACAAAAGTCCGGGCCGCTACTTCAGGAGCATATTCTACACATTAAAATAAGAAAAATGTTCAAATACATTTTTTCTCTAAATTGCCTCCTAACGGAGATATGACCATTTGAAGATGGCGCCTCTAAAGTGGTTTTTTTATTACAAAATTACCAAATTTTATCAGTGACACAACGTCAATCTCTGGCAGATATTGTCAAGTACAATTGTTTTTTTTACGATCAGTTTGTATGGCCAACTTATTTTTTCTTATCCAAATTAGTTAGAATTTCGAAGACGGGATAGGATTTAAACGCTTTTTTCTCGGTTACTTTTAACGACTTTGAGAAAGAGTACCTTTTTTGTATAAAAAATGTTGCTTTTTACGATTATGGCACTTTCGTGTCGAAACTTTGCAATACAAAAAAGTTACGGCAAAAAATAATCGCGGGCACCCCCCTACACACCACGCTACTGCTTATTTAAAAAAATCTGTTACATGAGAATATGCCTCATCCAATTCTTTAACTGCTTGCCCAATTTCATGACTTTGCGACTAACCGTTAACTTTTTGTAATAAAAAAACCACTTTAGAGGCGCCATCTTCAAATGGTCATATCTCCGTTAGGAGGCAATTTAGAGAAAAAATGTATTTGAACATTTTTCTTATTTTAATGTGTTGAATATGTTCCTGAAGTAGCGGCCCGGACTTTTGTAACACCCTGTATATTATTTTATTTCTGGATTCTACGTAAATTTCTAAACATATTTCATGTAGGATGTCCTATACCTATCTTCAACTGTTTTTGAAATATTGACAGGTGAATATTGACATTTTGCAACGTTGACACCCTGTAAAATCCAGACGATTGGAGATCAAGCAAAACAGTCTGCACATTCCTATTTTACCTTTTCATAAACTATCGTCTGACACTAATTTCAGATTTAGCCAGAAATTACAAATTTCCTAAAAATTTTTAAAATATTTAAGTATAATTTCTATATTTTAGGCGAGTTGCAGCTATCGACGTTAGTATATTGTCAAATTTTCAAAATTTTCCTATGAATAGTTTTCGATATATAGATTGATTTGGTTCCCGGTGGGACACCCTGTATATCGGAATCGGATGGACGCGACGGTATGTAGCGGAAAATAGAAAGTAGGTAAACTCTTTCTAATATCAGCTGACACATTAAAAAAAATTCCGACAAACGACACACGTGCGTAAATAAAGAGGCCGCCATCGAAGTGCAGATGTTTCCTTTGTCGAAATTTTTTATAATGTTTCAACTGATATTAGAAAACTACATGTATTGTTACACCCAACGCACATTCACGCGACGGCAATGCAAAAATCCGCTAATAGTCTGGCCGTTCGTCGACTACGTACTGTTCGTCGGATTGCGATAGATATGGATTTATTTTTAACTGCATGTGTTTTTATGTGATAAGCGAAATTATTATTATTGTTATTATTACTTTTATTATTATTATTATTATCTTGGCTACATGCCAAATCAAAAATTTCAAAAATAAATAATATAAATTCTTTATTCTCTTATTTGCCTGCGTACCCACTTTATAATTTTATAAAAAGGGATTATGTTAAAAAATGCAATTCGCCATCTAAATATCACTTAGGTTCATTCATTAGGTTTCAAAATATCCTGCAAAGTAGAATTCATCACCTATTATTTATTATTAATTATTTATTATTAGTCATTATTAATAGTAATATCAGTAACAACCAATATCACAGTTATACTGGTTGCAACTCTAGGAGGGCATCGAATTTCCAATGCAGTATTAATTTTTAATTCTCCTATATGTATTCAGCCGTTTTGTGCTTGCTATCCGGACTGTACTCGGGATTAGTTATGTGCGTTCTAGTGGTGGGGCATCTGAACGATATGAAACGGCGAAAATCGTACACGTGCTTACGCTCCCGGTGCTCTTAATACGGCACTGTTATCGCGCATTTATGATAAATACAAATATTATACGTCCAACTCTGACTTCTCTTCTCAGTTAGAGATGGGTAACGCAGCAAAATTTCATGTGTTGATACACTAACTCAAGCGCAGGTAAGTGTATCAACGCAGTGAGTTAACTCAATTCCGCCACAGCGCAATTGAGTTAACTATCACGTAGGACTCACAAGAGCTTGTCTTGTTTCGTTTCATTACGAGAATACTGAATACTGCGCTGCCGCTATCAACAGGTGCGCTTAAATAAATAAAAATACATAAATAATAATAATGAAATAATAAATTATGTTTTCATGTTTAACTTGAGGTTTTTATGGTACCTATAATCATATATATTTTTTTAAATTTTCACATCTATTCTATTACAATATTCACAAACACAAATAATCTAGTACCTAGATATTAAGAAATATATTTTGAAATAATCTAATTTACCAAAGTATAGGATGTTTTATTGTTAATTATTTTTATCCATGCTTACGCATGAACAGTTTCTGATTCTGAAGTTAACGCCAAATATGCAGTTCAATACCGTACTATGTTCCTGTATAGTAAATAATTGTAAGATTTAATATTTAAAATTTTTATTTTATTTTTATTTATAATATAAAATATTAAGTCAGATCTTTAAATTTGCATGCGAGTCAGAACAGAATAATTGATCAGACATTTTCGACACAGCGTGGCCGTGGCGCACTGGCGGGCGCAGCGCAGCATTTACATTGACACTCGACTCATTCGCTCATTCTCATACATTCAACGTTCAACACACGGCACACGGCACAGCGCGACGGCGCGTTAACTCAGCCAACCAGTGACTCAAGTCACAAATGAAATGAGTTGATGAGTTGATACAACAGTGCCACTGCATCAGCGCACTAAGCGCAGTGGTACTGCTTCAGCGCAATAGCGTAACTCAACACTGCGTTACCCATCTCTATTCTCAGTGCAAGAGCGATAGCAAATGTCGGTCAAGCTGTGGTTGTAATATAATAGCTACCCGCTGGCCACCGCGCCCGCCGGAGGGAACAGAAGACAAAGGCGTGGCCCTATATTCATATACACACACACGTATAGAACTATACACATAACATATCAGTAAGTATATAAATATAGTTACAATTACTAATATATAATAATAAAACCCATAATATAAAATGTATGGATATACCACTGATTATTACATACTTATATTTTTGAAAATGCATGATATAAAATGAAACTATAGGTGGTATGTAGGCAGGTAGGTAAATACAATACAATATGCACTCGCACACTATGCACAATAACCTTCAAGGACAAAACTCTCAAGATAATTTAGCAGGCACAACGTTGATTTTATTATATAGGTACTGTCATTGTTTATTAATTCATGAATGTGTAACCTAGATGTCTCTCTTAACCAATTCTTTAATTTATTTTTATATTGATTCAAATTATTAAGTGCTTTTAACTCATTTGGTATTATGTTATACATTTTTGGTCCTAAATAAACAAATGACCTCTGATATATTGTTTTCGCTGCCTTTGGAATTCTTGATGCACCGCTGCATTTATAGCGTGTACTATATTCGTATTGAATATTTATTAATTCATGTTTATTTTTATGCTGCCTAACCAAGAGAGAGCAACAAAACAGTTGTCTTATATCAAACAAGTTGGTTTCTGCAAAAAGTAAATCTGTAGGGTAAGTATAATTCTTTTTATAAATTATTTTTATTATATATTTTTGTATTATCTCTAGCTTTCCTATATAATTGCTAGTAGCTCCTCCCCATGCTATAATCCTGTAGGTTAAATGAGACATAACTAGAGCGTGATACAATACTATAAGTTGTTCAAGGGTAAGTATTTTTGTTAAATGTTTAAATTTGTATAAAAGACTTCTGATTTTTATAATTACATTATGTACTTGTACATCCCATCTTAAATGTGAATCAACATAAATACCAAGATATTTTACAGAGTTAACCGATTTAATTTGCACTTGTTCATTATTCACAGTAAGAGATAGGCTGTCAAAATTTGGTAAATTGCATATATATGAGGTGAACGGAACATAATAAGTTTTTTTAAAATTTACTGTAAGAAGCCTGTAGTTAAACCAGTCAGTTATATTTTTGAAGTCCCGTTCAGCCATTTGTTTTAGACCACACCAACTATCATCTTGATAGATAATAGCAGTATCATCTGCGAAACTAATTATGCTTCCCTCAGTATGTATTCTAAATAAGTCGTTCAGATATATGTTAAAAAATACAGGTCCTAACACGTTCCCTGAGGTACCCCATATTCTACAGTTTGAAAATTACTTAAGGTGTCATTGATTCTAACGCATTGTTTTCTGTTTGTTAAATAATTACTGATTAACTGATGAGGAATACTCCGAATGCCCACATTTTCACATACTTGAAGCAACTGAGTGTGACTGACTGTATCAAAGGCCTTGGCCAAATCAACAAAGACGCAAAGTGTAGGCCGCAGCTTATCTACAGCCCTATAAAGTTGTGACGTTAAGGCAGCTATAGCATCCTGTGTCGATCTACCCTCTACGAACCCATATTGCTGTTTTGACAAAATACTAAATTTATTTAAGTAGTTTACTATTCTTTTTTTCAGAATCTTTTCAAAAACTTTCGCTATACTAGCAATCAGCGAAATCGGTCTATAGTTCGACACGTCTAGCCTGTCACCACTTTTATAAACAGGCTTAATAACTGCAGTTTTTAATGCATCTGGAAAGACACCCTTTTCAAAGAACATATTAATGATATGGGCAAGTGGCATAGAAATTTCATCTACTATATATTTTAACGTTTCTGCCCTAATATTATCTATTCCTGGCGATTTTTTATTTTTGAGAGACAATATAACACCTCCAACTTCCTTTTGGCACGTTCTAGTAAGAAACATTGAGTTAAAGTTTGCGTCGAGTTTAAATGACTTCTTATTTTTATTTTTTATTTTGTTTGCTAATCTTTTACCGACATTCGTAAAAAAGTTGTTAAACTCATTTGAAATTTTATTTATATGAGTTACTTCATTACCATCAGAAGTTCTTAAGTGTGTTATATTACTCATTCTAGATTTTTCGTTTGATATTTTCTTCACGCACCTCCATAACTCAGAGCTATTATTTTTATTTTTATTAATTCTTTTTTGATAGTAGTCTGCTTTAGTAAGTTTTATTAAGTCATTTAGTTTATTTCTATATTGCCCATATTTAATTTTATTTTGCTCAGTAGGGCTGCTTATCATTTGTTGAAACAATGTATCTTTTTCCCTAATACTCTTCAGCAAACCGTTTGTAATCCATAATTTCCTCTTGATATAATTATTTTTGATTTTTACTTGATTAGTACATACCTCGATATTAAATTTTATTTTATTTACAAATACATTCGTAGCTTCATTGACATCACTGCAGAAGTAAATATTGTCCCAATTTCCTTTTTATAAATTCTGCATTAATTTCTCTCTATTAAGGTAATATTTAAATTTATGTGTATTAATAATGTCCTTTTTCATTCCAGGAAAAGCAACTTGTACTATTGTAGGAAAGTGTTCAGAAATAGGCACATGAAGAACTCTTGGAACATAAGTAGTCTGTTGATTCGCCCCCCCAACAAAGAAATGATTAATACAACTTTTACTATCACCAACAATTCTTGTGTACTTGTTTATGGTTGATATGAACCCATTTTCGGCTAGCACGTTAGAGTAGTTTTGTGATGAATTAGAATCTAAATCTAGAATATTGATATTAATATTGCCAGTCAATATATGCATATATGTTGTATTGCAGTTTTTTAAATAATTATCTAATTCATTAATGAAAGTATTTACACATGTTGAAGGAGATCTATATATTGCTGTAAGTAATACGCTCTTGCTATTTATATAAAGTGTTAGCTGTAATATATTTATACTGTCAAATTTAAAAATTTGTTTAAACATTAACAGTATTAACAGTATATTTTGACTAATTAATAGTATACAAATTCGAGTTGGCAACTGCAAAACAAGACAATTTGGAATTTCTGTTAGTAAGGAAATATTTGTCTTAAACAAACCGTATCTTGTTAATGTAAAAGTATCGTAAGTATCATAACTGTTGGATTAACTGAACTTAATAAATCTCTAATTTAAAATTTTTTCAAATAACCTGAAAGACAAGTGACTTGCGAAATGTGCACCATTCACTTGTTGGGAACATTCTAATCTGTGATAGGTGTCGCCCCTTACATTACGTAAGTTTCCGGTGTTATTGCCTAGCTTCATCTCTTATTCTTTTCTTCAGCTCATCAATGTTGTTTGATTTTTAAAACCTTACTTTTGAGATGTCCAAACAAAAAGAAATCCAACGGTGTAAAATCTAGAGGCCTTGCTGGCCACTCAATGGTACCTCGTCTTCCAATCCACCTACCGGGGAAAATTCTGTCTAGATATTGGTCAAGAATAACAGCGAAGTAAGTAACTGCTCTCTATGCTTTCTGCTGAACTTCGACAGCTTGTATAATTTTTAGTCCACAAATCAGTGTTTGTGTTGACTAACCAAGTTGTTGGTCATTCAACGATGTTTGGTTCGATCCTCCACGGTCTCCAATAGTCAACTTAATACAGTTGCCTTGATAAAGTCTACGGAGTTTAAAGAGTAAATTTTGATATTTTGTACTTCTTTTTAATCATAATGTTACTATCAGCAGGTACTGATAAGTCTACGATAAACAGTATCTTGAGCTATTTACAATTATTATTTCGTACGAGAAAAACTACTATATAATATTAATGCAAATAATAAAATACCTTTTCCAAAGACAGCAGCTTATGTGGTCAGTCCTACACTTATGGTTTTATAGTGTACTACATATCTGCTTTAAAAATCAGTAATTCCATTTATATGGTTTTATTTCAATTTAATGTACATATCTATAATGAAGTCTATTGTGCATGTTACATTAATATATACTTGCATTCGAGTTTCACACGTATAGCCTAAGTACTGTTCTAACATAAAATTAATTATATGGTAACCATAACAAACATCGACAGTGCTTTGTTAGCACATGAGTAGTAGGTGGTTAACCTAGGATGAAGTGGGTTTAATGTTAGTATTTTTACTTAATTACATAAGGTCACGCAATAGGTTTTTTTAACTTTTCTGTTGACTTAACGCAGGTACTAATAACGCAAATAATTTCAAGTCCAGATATTGCTTGCTGGAAATATTGCCTTGATTATATCCTTCCAAATTTCGTCTTGCGTGATCGAAGTATTATTCTATTTTCTGCTTCCATAAACACCTTTAAAAATGTTAAAACTGATATTTATTTACCAAGTATACTACCACACGATTTTGGTTGGACGATTTGAAACATTCTTTTGACGGGGAAATAATACAATTTATTCTGTGACCGCATGTAGAGACTGCCCACCAAACTTTGCACTGTGCCCCAAGTAGAGGTGTTCATCGCGACGGGTTTTCATAATCCCGGAATTGAAGCTTGATATGTCTAATCCCGGAATCCCAGGATTTATCTCGAAAAGAATATAAAGGGATTAAGAAATGCAACTTTTACATTATTTTTAATTTAAATTAAAACATACAAATGAACTAAAAAACACGTAAAGAAATTGATCAAACGCAAAATATAAAAAGTGTGTATGAATTTATACTTTTTAAAAGAATATTACAACATTATTAATGCATCCAAACTTTCATCCTTCCATCTAGAACGTATTTTGTTGCACAAAACTCCTGCGGAAGAGAAATATCTTTCAGGTTCCACGTTTCTGGGGTGAATGGTCATTCGGAGATCAAAGGCTTTTTGAAGATTACGTGGGCGACTGCCACTATTTATCAATAACTAAATTTTTTGAGTAAGAATAAATGGTTCTGTACTTAAATAGTGTTTTAATTTTGGTTAATTCCTTCAACATAAACTTTAATGCCGCATTTGCTTTACATAAATCCATAACGCTTCGGCATAGGCCTTCAACTGTAATTTCTATTTGTTAGAGAACTTTTGCAACGCTTTTGAGAACTTCACATACTGGGTCCAAAATTGGCGTTATATTTATATCTATAACGGTTTCATTTATGGAATTCTTTAATAGTGTCAAGAAAGTGAAGTAAGCTGCTCCATTTGTTTTACAGTCTAATATAAGTTATAGTTCTTTTCCATGATCATTTTTGATATGCTTTTGTAGTATAGGTATCATTTTTAGTTGGCGATTTTCTAAGTGTGCAAAATAATTGTCTAACTCTAGACACCAGTACCCTGGATCATGATTATTGGTGGTATTGGAAATTACTTTTAATAAGTCGTTATTCTCAAAAACGTCTACTTTATCTAAAAGTAATAAATTAAAATATTACCATATTTTTCACATAGACTTAGATTTATAGGTCAACACTGGTTGACCTGAAGCTGACCCCTAAGGTACAACTTAACTAAATCCATCTTTGTGATTAGTTAATATCAGTACAGAAAAATAATCTCCAGAATATAATTTCAACGTCTGGTCCGTCGATGACATACAACGTACCCCAATATGTCCTATAAAATCATGGAAGTGAATGTTGAAAAAACATTTCGAGACTAATCCCGAAATTATTAACCAATCCCAGGATTTTTTAGTCACTTTCTGCCTCCGAGATACCGGGATCCCGGGAGCGACATTCCTAGCTCCAAGAGTAAAAATATTACTTACTTTTACATAAGAATAGTGTTACTTACTTTTAAAACACAGTGTATATTTTCTATAGAACACATAAAGTTAGTATTATATAGGGAGAATTTTTGATAAATATGGTTAATCATTTCTGTTTCATTGTAAATCTGGAAGGCATTAAACAGAGTGCTGTTCTTTTAGGATTAATGGTAAATAAATATTTAAAACATTTACCACAACTCACTGTATATGAAAAGGAATTTAAAAAGTTATTTGAAATAAAATTTTACAGCGATGAACAAATTTGAGGAAAAAATAATTTACTTCATCCAATTAAAAATAACAGTAGTGTAAACACAACATTAGTTTTAAATATCACTGTCTATTACAAAAAACAATACCAAATTTATTTAAAATGACGGAAGGAAACTATACTTTTAAGCAATGTTATTCATAATATTTAGGTCGATGAAGTCAATCCTTCATCGACTAGTCTAGAATCAAGTAGTCATAGTAAGATAGTCAATAAATGTTTGTTTATTATAGTCTAATTTCTTCTGTTTCCAGAGGTTTCCTTATACGCACGTTCTTGTCATACTGTTTTAGACATCTAAAAATGGATCATAATTTATATATATTATCTTAAATTATTAAGATAATATGTACAAATTGTATACTTAAACTATTAAGTTTCCAACAATCATTTGCGTGTAAAAGAATGTTAGGTATATATTAAGTTAATTGGGTAATATCCATCCGATATTTATTTATTTATTAAGTAAAACCTTAATTTCATATTATTATATTTAAATCATTTTCTTCATAATATATCTTAGTGTTAATTTTTTTTACTAAATAACTAAATAAATGTTGATTAGCCTCCTATGTAATTTAACATTGTAAATTTATATATGCAAATAAACTAATCTTATCTTGTTAATTAAATTAGGTAGACAGATAAGGTAGGTGCAACTTTACTTTGTAGTACTAAAGACACCATTAGTGGATTATGTAAACGGAAGCAAAGGGAAGAAATCCTGAAACTGAAAACTTTGCCGAACCAAATTACCGACCCAGTAACAGATGGTGGTGATAGCGGCTATTAGCGACAACTGTTTAATAACGTTTCTATTACCAAAGCCCGTGAATTGATTTTTGTTACTAGTTGCGTGACGGCTGAGTATACTGAAACACAACACGGAAAACATTAACACGATAAGCGTAAGAAGACAGCAAACTGCAGGCAAAACGGTGTGGCTCAAAATTGGTCTTCCAGGCGAAGATTGTTTTTGTATACAAAGAATGTAGTTAATATACAGTGTGGTGATAAAGTCTGGAACAAAATTCACAACTGCGTTATTTAATATTTTTAAGAAAATCGTTCGATCATGTCGAATTTGTTTTTACTTGTACAATACTTGACCTAGTTTACTAATAAACATGGTGGCTCAAAAAAGTTACAGACTAAAGTTATATTTTATTAAAGAAAAGAACACGCTATATATTATTACGTTCTTAGTTTTAAAACGGATTTGTCAGAAGTCACAATTGTTTTACAGTCACTATATATTAAAGACTAAATATAATAAGAGTCAATCAACTATCACACTACAAATATTTATTACACGTATTTATATTCACCAGTATTTATTTAACTATCTCGCCGACAGGCGGGTCGCCGTGTTCGTATTTATACAGAGTGAGTTTTATGTATGGAACGCCTCAATTATCTCGGAAACGGCTTGCCCGATTTTTATCAATTTTGGTTTATAAGGGTTTTGTAATATGGCCGATATTATTGTGGCATTTACATTGTTGTCAGATCTTTCGTTTTTCCGGAAATATACTGAAATTTGTTATTTCAAATGGATCACCCTATATATTTTTTTGTTTTTGAAATCTCTAAGAAATTTAGAATATTTTTCATGTAATGTTCCCTATACCTAATTGCCATAATTTCGGAGTTACAGCTACATTTGCAATATCTCCGCCGAAGTTAAAATATTACATCAGGGCGGCTATGTCTGCGACAAAAACAATTTTGACGTTTTAATAAACTATTATTGTTGGTGTTTATTGAAAGGTGTTTATTGAAAAATTGAATGATATTAGGATATGGTGATGTGCGTAGAAGTCAACAGGAAACGTGTAATATCTTTAATAATTTATATCCTAATAGAAATCCCATAGGATCTTTTGAAAACATAAAGTAAAGGCGGTTACAGCTGATGCTCAAAATGTTGTCCGTTTACTTCCATACAAGAAGCCATGCGATGTTTAAAACTTTGCAGTACATTTTGTAACATTCCTGACTGCTCAATTCTTCTTATCTCTGTGGTAATCCTATCTTTTAATTCCTGAATATTGGCAGGTTTGGTTTTATAAACAATATTTTTTAAGTGACCCCACAGGAAATAGTCTAAAGGATTCATGTCGGGTGATCGCGGGGGCCATTCGATAAAACCACGTCTTCCAATCCATCTTCTGGGAAACACATCGTTTAGATATTGCCTCACGTCACGCGCATAGTGAGGTGGAGCTCCATCTTGTTGCACCCAAATATTGTTATTTGGGACATTGTTATTGTCTGAAAGTTTCAAATAATAAAATTTCTAAATTAACAGGCAATTGAGAATACTTACTTAGATTTGGAAATAACCGAGCCAACTCAGGTATAATATTATTCTGTAATAAATTTTAATACGCCGGACCATTTAAGTTTCCTTCAATGAAAAAAGGACCAATTATTTTGTCGCCTATTATTCCAGCCCATACATTAATCTTTTGTGGAAATTGGGTGTGGGATTCTCTCATCCAACGAGGATTGTTACGTGACCAGTATCTGCAATTATGCCGATTTACGTTTCCATCAATACAAAAAGTGGCCTCATCGGAAAACATAACATTATTTAAAAAATTTGGATTATTTTGATCGTAACATTTTTCCATCATTGTGTCGGCAAACTCTTCACGTCTATCGAAATCATCATCTGACAACTCTTGAACCAATCTTACTTTGTAAGGATGGAATTTATTGGCATGTAAAATTTTCATTATGGATGTTTGAGAAATATCAACTTCCCTGGATATTTGTCTAGTACTCAAGTGTGGATCTTCTTCTAACATAACACAAACATCTAAAGATTTGTCTTCAGTTGTTGCAGTTTTTATACGCCCTGATTTCGGTAAATCTTTTATGGCTCCAGTTTGGTTAAACTTTTTTAACAACTTACTCACAGTAGATCTTGTTATGGGATTTCTATTAGAATATAAATTATTAAAGATATTACACGTTTCCTGTTGACTTCTACGCACATCACCATATCCTAATATCATTAAAATCTCAATTCGTTCTTTCTCAGATAAACGGTCCATTGTAACTTTCAATAAACACCAACAATAATAGTTTATTAAAACGTCAAAATTGTTTTTGTCGCAGACATAGCCGCCCTGATGTAATATTTTAACTTCGGCGGAGATATTGCAAATGTAGCTGTAACTCCGAAATTATGGCAATTAGGTATAGGGAACATTACATGAAAAATATTCTAAATTTCTTAGAGATTTCAAAAACAAAAAAATATATAGGGTGATCCATTTGAAATAACAAATTTCAGTATATTTCCGGAAAAACGAAAGATCTGACAACAATGTAAATGCCACAATAATATCGGCCATATTACAAAACCCTTATAAACCAAAATTCATAAAAATCGGGCAAGCCGTTTCCGAGATAATTGAGGCGTTCCATACATAAAACTCACTCTGTATATTCTCCTCTGTGACTCCCGCCTGTTTGAGAAAGGGACTGTTACATCTCGAACATACCATGCATACCAGAAACGTCGATTCATGGCCGGGAAGATCTTCGGCGTTCATGCTGGACATCGTTCGCGATGCTTCGCGGCAATTCGCTCTAGGTTTCGAACGGGCTTTCGTCACAATATTTACACATTTATGTGTAGAGATATAGCAAAAAAATAACTAAGATTATTTGTTACCTAGTACCTCGGTATGCAAAGGCATATCTTCATTATATCTGATCTATTTTGGGCTACCGTTTTATCAGTTTGTAAGTTTCTAGTATAATTTAAAATATTTGTTTTCTTATATTGTTGGTGGTGAATATTGGTTGTACGCTTGAGGCTCCGATGGCAGATTATATCGCAGGGCTTTTCCTGGGTGAATGGTGATGCTTGGTGCGTGGTGAAACTTTTGCCATTGAATTCATGTTTATTGGTGTATTGTACACCTGCCAGTAGTTTATATCTGGATGTTATGTGTTTTATTGTTTTAGGAAACTGGTAACATTTTCTACACCTATCGTTCTTAATTGAAATATCTTTTAAAACATTTTTTATAGTTATTTGTAGGTATAACTTGGTCTTGTATTGCAAGTATAAATCCCTCTGTTTCAGGGTATAATTTGTAATAAGTATGTTTTCAATCAATTTATTTGTTGTTACTGTTTTTTGAGTGTAACTGTTGTAAGGCTATCATTTCCCCCTTCCCTTCTTTTCCATAGTTTCTGTACGCCAATATCCATTGACCGTGGTCATGACCTGGGATGGTTCGGGGCCGAGCGGGATTATCGCTCTTTCTTCTTCTTCTTATGACGCCCTCTCCCTTCGGAGGTTGGCGATCCACATAGCTAACATTTTTCTGGACACAGCAGCACGAAAGATTTCAATGGAAGTGCACCCAAACCATCTTCTGAGGTCTTTTAACCAGGAGTTCTGACGTCTACCAATAGATCTTTTCCCTGGAATCTTTCCTTCAATTATTAGTCTCAGCAGTTCATACTTGTTGCCTCTCATAATGTGGCCTATGTATGTAGTTTTTCTTTCTTTAATGAGGGCCATTAGTTCTCTCGGCTTCTTCATTCTTCTAAGCACTTCTTCGTTCGTAATTCGTTGGACCCATGAGATGCGGAGCATACGGCGGTATAAGTACATTTCAAACGCCTCAATTTTTTTTTCAGTTGCAGGGTTCAGGGTCCAGCATTCACATCCGTACAGCAACACACTGAAGACATAACATCTAATCATGCGAACCCTGAGCTCCAAACTCAGATCAGGACTAGTAAAAAATCTTTTCATGTTTATGAATGTTTTCCTGGCTTGTTCGATTCTGGGAATCGAAGGGATCTCTCGTTTCGAATCGCACTACGCGTTGACTATGGTACCCAGATATTTAAAACACGAGACGCTCTTCGCTAAATCGCTCTTTACGTGTGTGTAAAAATGTGAATTTACAGAGTATACTAAAGTTTAAAACTTTTAACTTCAATTTGACCCTGCTTAAGACATTTCCTTATTAAAATAAATAGAATCCGTAGATATTCTTCCACTCTACGCATATATTTGTCTTGGTCACAATACAAAGAAAATGTTCCAGGTAAATGTAAATTTTCTAGGTTGGTGTTTAGTTTGTGGTTGATACTGAAAATAACAGAGTATAAATTCACCGTTAGTTTGTGGTTGACACTGAAAATAACAGTATATAAATTCACCATTAGGATCATTTTGGGTAGCTCTGCCCTACTGCATAAGGAACGGGAAATTAATCCGTAGGATCAGCCATACCGAAACCAACTTCGAGCTGACGGCAAATTCAAATAGATTAATTACTGTCTAAAAATGCAGTATACATAGGAGAGCACAAAGAGCTTTAGTCGGCATGCTGTAGCATGACGACTAAAGCATGCAGCAAAAAGTAGCAAAAAGTAGCATATAATTGAATTTATATGCTACTGAAAAGTAAAATATAATATGTAACTCGGTTGAATTTGGATTTCATATGTATTAAATTATAGTCGCATAATTATGTCATTTGATTTTATATTATATTCGGGATATACAGGATCTTCTCCGATTTCTTAGCCAACTTATTGACTTTCAAAATGTTTTAGAGCTATTTTACTTTTAGTTTTTTTTGTAGTTTTGAAAATAATCGTATGTGGTGACATTTTAGGTGACAATTACCGATTGAGAGTAATGAACCCTCCTGTACTATATGGCTTGCCAAAAATTCATAAGGAAGGTAACCCGATAAGACCAAGTTTCCTATATAATCGCTCCCTCGTATAAATTATGTAAAAATCTAAGCCCCAAACTCCCAAAATTGATCTCCTTCAACTCCAAATACTCTGCAAAAAACTCCCTCGAGTTTTTAGAATTAACAAAAAATTTATCGTTGCCCACAAATTTTAAATTAGTTTCATTCGATGTTAAAAGTTTATTCACCTAAATCCCAGTAGCAGAATTAACGTCAGTACTATGCAATTTAATAAATAAGTCAAAATTAAACAGCACAGAAAAATATGAATTAATAAGTTTAATAAAGGTATGCATTAAAAAAAATTATTTTTACTTCAATGGAAAATATTACAAACAAAAAAACGGGTTACCCATGGGTAGTCCTATTTCTCCTTTGCTAGCGGAAATTTTTATGAACCATTTCGAAAACACACTGTTCAATAGTGACATTAATTTAAAATCACATGTTCACTATTGGGCTCGCTATGTAGATGACATTTTTTGTATTTGGACTTGTACTGAAAGAAATTTGAGCGGCTTTCTCAATTTTTTAAATTCGCTTAACGATAATATTCAGTTTACAATGGAAAACGAGGAAAACAATCAATTAAACTATTTGGATATAACAATAAGAAAGGTAGAAAATAAATTAAAATTCTCGGTTTATCGAAAACCAACAACTTCCGACGCAATTATACCAGCAAGTTCGTAGCAGTCCTGGCAAAGTCGGTTTTCCATAGTTTAATACATAGGCTTTTAACGTTTCCGCTGGAAAAAGCAGATTTTGAAAAAGAATTAAGTACAATCAAACAAATTGCAAGAAACAACGGATATAAAGAAAAACTAATAGATAACATGCTAAAAAACAAAAGGAGGAAATTAATTCGTCGGGAGTTTTACAGTATTCGGGAAAAAGAAGGCACCTATAGTTATATTAATCACGTCCCAGGTTATAGCGAAAAAATAGCTCGCAGAATAGAACGAAACGGGTGTAAAACGATTAGTGTCAACAAGCGTACTATTGGCAGGATTTTGATAAACAACAAAGAAAGGGTTAATAAATTAAAACAGTCGGGGGTATACCAAATTAACTGCGCGGATTGTAATGCCGTGTATGTGGGTCAAACCGGTAGAAATATTGTAACTAGAGTAAAAGAAGATAAAAGATCCATATTAAATAACGCAAAAAATTCAGGATTTTCCATGCATTGCATAGAAAACAATCATTTTATAGATCAGAAAAATGTAAAGATACTGCATCGTGAAAAGAAAAAAAAAACCCTTAGATCTGTTAGAACAATTAGAAATTAAAAAATTTTTAATTATCAATCCGTGTACTACTAATGATCAGATAGATTTTACACTCTCGCCCTTCTTAGAAAATGTAATAAAAACTCGGGCTTTAACAGATGGTAGGATCAATCGGAGGTAGATAGACTTGTAAACAAATAAATAACGAAAACGCGCTTGGAAATGTTTAGTAATAGAAATTTACTCTATTGAAAAAGGCCTAACAAGCCGAAATACTTGTATATAGAGTATTTTCTATATATTTCTTGGAAAATCTAAATGAGATAAATGTTTTTTTCAAAACAATTATTTTCACGATGTTTCATAAAGAACCATCCGCTTCGAGTATTTACTTTAGCAATGAAATTTATTTTCATGAGACTTATTTTATGATACGTTCTTTTACATAGACCTAGGTATATAGAAAAACATAAAAAACATAAAATACGCCACAGAAATTAACAACCTGCCTTATGACAGCTTCAGGCTTGTGTAGAGGGAGCGTACACATAAAAATATGCAGACTACAACCGTTCCCTTGGAGAGGTGCCATTTCTCCGTCGAGAGGTCGAGATTCGAACTCGCGCCGCAATATACCATTGTGTTCACAAGCTACCACCCATCACCTAACAGACTGAGTTATCCCCGCGGAGATTTAGATCCCTTCTTTACATTGTAAAAATATTTGTAGGTATTATACTTAAGTATTCAACCCTTATTCATATGCGTTGGTGAGACAGCGATCTTATCTCAATTTTATTATAATAAATATCCATAATAGATACGACATAAAAGGACACGTATTCACGAATTTGATTTTGAATACTCCTTATGCATGATGTTTTATTTTAAATTTGATGACAAAGTTAAATGCTACGAATAAAATATTGTATATAGTTAAAACTTATTTCAAGTATAACTTAAATTCGGGAAAGTAAACTAAGATATACATTATTAATGAAATTATCAAATATTATGGTTCAATAAATTTTTTAATATTCCTCGTTACCTATAATCCTAGATACGGAAACGAATAACCTTATTATTATTATGTCGAAAACAACTATGTTGCGTACAATATGCACCCTCAACATTGAATTACAACGGCATATCTTCATATAACCTCAACTTAATGTCTTTTATACATTTTTCTTTTTAATAGTGTTATCTACATCTTTTAAATAATGAAATATTAAACAAGCTTCTACATTACATTAAAAATAATTATTTTTGATCACATACCTTTTGTTTTCGACATATCTTAAAAGTAATAAAGTTATTCCTTTGCGTATCTAGGTTATACTTAGGTAACGAGGAACATAATATTTGATAATTTCATTAATAATTTATCTCTTCGTTAACTTTTTGGCTTAATTACTATATAAAGAAAGATATAAACTATACGGGTGAACCAAATCTGACTGTGTGTACAAGGATCTCGGAAACTAGAAGAGATACAGAAATGGTTAAATGGGCAAAGTAGTGCAGAATTTAATGCTCGTCAATAATCCGCTAAGAAAACAATTGAATTCCGCACCGTCTAGATTTTATTTAGAAAAAAGTGAAAATCAACAATTTTCAAATTTGCTTCTCTTTTGTTTGCATTCGGATCGAAAAAATTCAAAGGCCATTTTAGGCAGTTTTTTACGGGGATTCCAGTGGCGTAGTTAGATTTTTGCTATGATACATACTTTTCGAGAAAATGCTAGCAACTTTGTTTTTTTAATGGACGCCATATTGGATTTTTTCATTTTTTAATTTACCGATTGTTTCTGATTACTCTGATATAGCACATGTCATATTTCTAATCTACGATGTAGTCTTAGTAAGGCAAATTATTATTTTTAAGAACAAAATAGTAGGCCTTGAAGATTAGTGTGACAGCAATAAACAAACACCATATTGCGAATAAATATTATAATCTGAATAAATACGAACAACTTTGATAAATAACTATAGGTAGGTATACTGAAATCTAATAACAAACTAAAATACTTAAACAAAACTACTTACTACTGTTAATATGTTAGTGTTCGAAATGTCCACCATTATTATTCCGGCATTTGACACATCGGGTTCGAATGGAATTAACTGCTTTCCTTATGTGACATCTATCTAGTGTAGCAAAAGCATTCGTCACACATTCTTGCAGCTCTTGAATGGTCTGATATTGATGATTACTATAGACAATGTTTTTAATAGTGCCCGACAGGAAGAAATCCAGTGGCGTCAAATCAGGACTCCTTGCAGGCCACTGAATATGAGCGTTTCTGCCAATCCATGTATTTGGAAAAACGACATTTAAATATTCGCTTACAAGCCTACTACTATGTGGCGGTGCTCCATCATGCTGCTGGAACCAAATTAAATTTCTTAATATGTGTAGCGGTAGATCATCAAGAATATTTTGCAAATCATTTTGCAAGAAACGCAAATAACGATTTCCAGTCAGATTTTCATGGAATATGTACGGTCCTATTAATGATGAACCTAAAATCCCACACCACACACTAAACCCGAATTTTATTTGAGGCCTTACTTGAACAGCATGATGTGGATTTTGTTGTGCCCATACATGTTCGTTATGACGGTTAAACATTCCACAATTTGTAAATCGGCTTTCATCAGTCCATAAAACTTGAAATGGAAATTCAGGATTTTGACCGCACATATTCACCAACAAATTGCAAAAGACACTCCATCTTTCATAGTCTCCTGGATATAAATTGTGTAAGGGATGTTTTTTGTATGGGTGGAATTTATGTTTTTTGAGAATTCTAACTGCTGTTGTTTGTGAAGTACCAGCTTCTTGGGCAATTTGACTTGTTGATATTTCAGCATTATGGTGTACGCAAGCAAGAACATTGATTTCGGATACTTGGTCAGTAGTACTGTCAATTCTATTCGGCTTTTTGAACGCTCCAAAATCTCTTAAATTTGAACACAAATATTTGAAAGTACTTAGTGATGGCTGCCGGCGATCAAAATATCGTTCAAAATATAGTTGTGCAGCCCTCGTGCTATTTCTCCGACTCTCGCCATAGCACAATATCATATCCAGCTTTTCTTCATTGGAAAATTCCATTTTCACTAATAATTCTCTTTATAATGACACTAGTTACGTATATTTTAGTTGTTCTCGATGAAAACTACCGAATGTTGATAATTATTTTGACAGCACAATAAAATATTGTTTTGTTTCTTGATAAATCATGGCCAACTCAAAGAATTTCTTTGAAATCGGCTTTGGATACATGCTGTAATTCATATTT
The DNA here is from genome assembly GCA_963924545.1 of Pogonocherus hispidulus. NCBI lineage: Eukaryota > Metazoa > Arthropoda > Insecta > Coleoptera > Cerambycidae > Pogonocherus > Pogonocherus hispidulus. The sequence continues at coordinate 88,015,470 of OZ004692.1, forward strand.
CGGTTTTAGCTACATTTTTATTTTTTTAATACATATTTACTTGTGTTCTTTTAGGACTAGAGATATAATATGCCTCGTTTATATCCATTATGCCTCTTTTATCTCCTTTTTTATTATTCTGATGCCTATTTTCATACCCTATCCATGATTTTGTTCTTGAAAATAATACTTTGCGTTACTAAGACTACATCGTAGATTAGAAATATATGTGCTATATCAGAGTAATCAGAAAAAATCGCTAAATTCAAAAATGCAAAAATCCAATATGGCGTCCATTAAAAAAAATAAAGTTGCTAGTATTTTCTCGAAAAGTATGCATCATAGCAAAAATCTAACTAGGCCACTGGGATTCCCGTAAAAAACTGCTCAAAATGGCCTTTGAATTTTTTCGATCCGAATGCAAACAAAAGAGTTAGAAGCAAATTTGAAAATGGTCGATTTTCACTTTTTTCTAAATAAAATCTAGACGGTGCGAAATTCAACTGTTTTCTTAGCGGATTATTGATGGGCATTTCTGTATCTCTTCTAGTTTCCGAGATCCCTGTACACACAGTCAGATTTGGTTCACCCTGTATATTTCCAGACTACAGGTAGAATGCATAGTTTAGCTGCAGCAATCGATTTGCAGTATAAAAAACGATTCCACTGCTTTATAAGGATTGATTTATGATTTGGGTAAGAGCCAATTTACCGTGGGGAGAAGCATATTTCAGCAGTTTTAAATTAACGCTATTTCGTATCTAGTCGTGTGGTGTGAGTTCAATTTCTACTTGGTTGCTTGATGTTTCAATTTAATATATTTTTAGACATGTAGATAAATATTCATTTTACTCTAAACGTATGATAAAGTCCTCTTGATATCTGATTTGGAAACGTGTAACATTTCCTGATATTGAACACAATTATTATAAATTATTATAAAATTTCAAGCTACTAATTGTTTAAAAAATGACGCTAGTCGTGCAAAGAATACTTTCTTTTTTAGAAATACATAGTTATCTGGTAATCTAGAAAACCAATAAATCCGAAACAATAGTTGGTATAGCTTTTAAAAAAGGCATATTACAGTCATTTCTGGATGCTAAATTAATATTACACCATGGCATTGATGTCGAAAAATTTAGTGGTGGAATTGAAATTTCATTTAGATGAATGCATAAAAAGATAATGATGACTTACAAGAAAGGAGCTTGGAAGGTGTTGATGGCATATCCTAATATTAATTCCGCTTTTAAGCAGCTGCTAATAGCGGCACATCCATAGAAAAGAACATCTCCCTTAAACACAGTTAATGAGTGTAGATCATTCCTTTTCATTAAAAAATGTAGACCAATTGAGATTTACCTACAACGCAAAATGCTTTACTTCAGCATATCAAGTGAGCCACTCTTCAAGGCCTCATACGCAAGCACTGACTGGAAAGACTATCAACCTCCTTCGCCCAATACTTGGGAGATGGGAAAAACTAATGACGGGTTTCAGTCATTGTTTCAGTCATCTACTATTCCGGACGTCACAAAAAGTTGTGAAGAACGAATTGCCTCTAACTTCAAACAAAGAGGTTGTGTATGCAAATGTGTCAGAAAGGGTCTTCGGTGTAAACAATTATTATGCTCATGTGAAGGACATTGTTCTGAAAATTATTAGTTGTAAATATTTTCTTTTTTTGGATGTAAAAGAATTTTTTATGGAAATGGTTACACAATTTTTTTTTCTTGCTCAAAGGATGGATGACTTAAGGGGGGGGGGGCAACTATCTCTTTACAGATTCATCTCAATAAAATTTGACTACTACCACTGAATTTATTGACCACAAGAACATTAAAATTGATACCATGCAAACACGAATATGCAAATAAAATGTAAATTTTTTTACATTTAGATGACATATTGGCTACCATATTAAAAAAATAATAATAAAAAACATTACAGACATAATGTTTTAGTGTACAACACATATTTAAAAGTGAGTTCTATTAAAAAAAATATGGCGTTTAAGTGGATCAGTCTATGCTTAAAACCAGTTCCATAACCCTTCATTTGATGACGTCATTACCAGTGGTCTGGAGTCAGAAATTTTTGGGGTCTGTTTATTGATCTTTGGTATATAGTATCTACATCCAAAAGGGTACGTTCGCCCCCACCACTGAAATGTTTTTATGATTTTTAATGCTATCCGACCGCTCCAGTATGGTATTTTTCTGTAGAAATAAAATGATTTATATTGGTTAACTTTATTGTGCCATTTTACAGCTGCTTTTTTACACGCTATTTCATAACCATCTCTAAATTACACTTATACCTAAAGAAGATAAGATCCACATGTATCGCTTTATGTAAAATATCCATTAACACAATGGTAATGTATTCTATTGCTGTAGGGTGGTGAGCAGTGGTGGATAATTTTAGACAGCTAACGTTTCTCTTCTCTACTTACTGTTCTAAGCCTCCTAAATAAACAATTTCGTAATGAAATTAATATTACAATTAACATATTAAATTCCCACCCAATTTAATATGTACCTATGAAATACAGGGTTTCTGAAATAATGTAAAAATTATATAAAGGTTTCCTAACGTGAATTCAGTCAGAAAGTGCGCGGCATTTTCAATATTTTATTATTTGCACTTATCGGGATATCCAAATGTTAATCAAGTTTTCTGTTTACTTAGTACATTTTGCGTCTTGTTGCAGTTACTGTTACAATTCTAATGATTTTCTACCGTTCCATATACTAGAATGCCTATACTATTTTTGGTTTAAAATTTAACTTCTGTTTAAGTGTAAAAAAACATCCAGATCAACATGAATTTCCAAAAAGTTGTGAATATAATGTTCAAACTAAAATTATTATCTGTCCCAAATACATCTCTCTTGATATGTGACTTCTTTCATTTTAAAAGGGTTTTGATAAATAAATTACTTTATGATGGAGCATGGAATTTAGAGGTCGAAAGTTTTTAAGACCACGTTATCACAGCCGCTAATGCCGCGTTCCATTTTGTCACTTAGCATTGCTTTTAAAAACAAAATGATAAAATTGTAATTATTCTCGACGTTCTTAATGAAACACATATCTGAATTTGTCGATAATTTTTAGTAATAATAAGTAATTAGCAATAATATGTTGTAAGTTGTCGAATAATATTTTCCAAAAATGACGTGCTGCGATTGGTCATTCAATACGCACCACATTTTACACAATTTTACGAAATTCAATGAAAATTTATACAGGGTATATAAATCCAGGGTGTACAGGGTATATAAATCCAGGGTGTACAGGGTGTGTTCGTAGATTTAGGTAATTTTTGTGTGACGTGTACATCTATTACAGGTAATTAAAACTACATTGTGTTTGTTTAACTCTAAACTTTAAAATCTTTGCATGTATTTTTCTGCATAAAGGAATGCAGTCAGTACTTCACACTCAATTTACTCGAAAATGGTTGATTTTAGAGCTGTGCAACATGAGCACATTTTTTGTTCATAATTGAAAGACGATTAAGAAAAACTTAGTTAATTCACGAAAAAGTGGGATATGCATAAGTTGTGAAGACAAAATCATAAGGAAGAGTAGGCCTAGGCCACCACAGATGTCAGAGTTAAACAAAGACCATATAGTTTTAATAACGTTTAATAGATGTACACGTCACCCAAAAATTACCTAAATCTATGAAACGGTTTATAAGAATTTTATTCTTATTTTGGTCTGGCCTACCCACTGGTATACATTTTTGTACGCTCACACTGGGACATCCTGTATAGGAACTTGTCCCTTTAGAGCAAGTTGTTTAAATCACATAAACTAAAAAAAAAAATTGAGTTTCATGTGAATTTTTCCTAAACAATGCGAAAAAGTCAATTAACAACCAATTAACAGAAAATTTATACATTTATATAGAGAGTTATACATCTATATAAGTCTTTGTTTGGACATAACTACGTAATAGTTTCAGTAAGTTACTGCTAGATGACACTGCTGTCAAAAAGTAATTAAATTATTTAGCGATATTTTGTGTTTAGTGCGTTACTTAAGAGAACTACGCTTAACTATTTTAAGGTCAGTAAAAACGTATTGGAAACTGACCTAATTATTCTTTCGGAATTCTGGGCTCATCATCACGATGAGAGTGAGAGATAAATATGCTATTATCTTTATTTATAATGCACAATAAATAGCTAGAGAGCTTTTGGCAACTAAATCGTTATACGTTTGACATGGACAAGCATGGAATGATACCCATTTCCGACGAACATTAGTAGCTCAGTAGGAAATGGCCAGCCATTTCATGTAAGTTGCACATTAGACTTTTTCGACGGCGATTTTCAATAGAAAGTTGTTAAAGAATAAATACAAAGTTGGTTAAATTGAGCTCACTTATTCAGATGGAGTTTTCTTAAGTTATTATGAAGAGCTAGAAGACTGCCAACAAGATGTTTCAATTTGGAAAATGCAGCCGAGATCTGCAATAAAATTGTTTACACTATTCTGGTTTTCTCATACCTACCTAACTTTACTTAACTTTCCGTAGCAACATGAAGAGAAGTCAATTTAATAAGTAATCAGTTGGTGAACATTTACCAAAATATTTACAAACAGATAAAGATATAAATATTTTATTATACAGGGTGAGTCAACCATAGAGTAAAGTTCATTATCTCATTTGTTTCGAGAATTACGAAAAAACGTTAAATACAAAAGTTTTATAGAATATTAAGGTGCACAGTTTAAAATTATTTTTGAGTATACAGGGTGGTTCAAAAAAGCGTGGCGAATATAACATTAGTTTTTTTTAATGGAACACCCTATTTTTTAATTTATTTTTAGATTTTACATGAAATTCTATAACTTTCTTATTAATAATGTCATATACCTAAACCCAGTAGTTTTTCTAATATTTTAATTTTTTTAGAAAAATATTAGTTTTTACTCTTATAAAAAACTGACAATACCGTCATTGTTTCTGAAGGTGGAATACTCAAATTTGCTACAAACGTTCTATAAGGATGACAAAAAAGGTATATGTAAATAAATTTGAGTTAAATGCTACAGGGCCTTCAAAATAAATTTACACATTTCGACTATTTTAACTTAAAAAATTTCAATTTTTTTAAATGGCACACCCTGTATATTATTATTTTTTCTGATAGATTTTACAAAACCCTTCAACTTTTATTGAGTATGTCATATAACTAGTTTTCATAATTTGGGAGTTATTTTGATTTTATTAATTTTTACACTTGTTTTTATTACACTAATGGATTCATTGGGTGGCCCCCTCGATCATGTGACTTAACATTTTTAGATTTCTTTTTGTTAGACCACTTTAAAGATCGTGTTTATGTGAATTCCCCTACAACACCAGAAGATATCGAAAATAGGACACGAGATACCTGGAGCGCGCAAGAAAATATAGTAACAAGACTAAACATGTGTATCTAAGTAGTGTATCTAGTATTGATTACTCCATAATAATTAAAAATAAGTTAGTTAGTAGGGATCTTATTATTATTTATATTAGTTTATGTTTCCACAATAGCGTAGGTAAGTGTAAAAAAGAATAAAATCAAAATAACTCGCAAATTATGAAAACTAGGTATATGACATACTCAATAAAAGTTGAAGGGTTTTGTAAAATCTATCAGAAAAAATAATAATATACAGGGTGTGCCATTTAAAAAAATTGAAATTTTTGAAGTTAAAATAGTCGAAATGTGTAAATTTATTTTGAAGGCCCTGTAGCATTTAATTCAAATTTATTTACATATACCTTTTTTGTCATCCTTATAGAACGTTTGTAGCAAATTTGAGTATTCCACCTTCAGAAACAATGGCTGTACTGTCAGTTTTTTATAAGAGTAAAAACTAATATTTTTCTAAAAAAATTAAAATATTAGAAAAACTACTGGGTTTAGGTATATGACATTATTAACAAAAAAGTTATAGAATTTCATGTAAAATCTAAAAATAAATTAAAAAATAGGGTGTTCCATTTAAAAAAACTTATATTATATTCGCCACGCTTTTTTGAACCACCCAGTATACTCAAAAATAATTTCAAACTGTGCACCTTAATATTCTATAAAACTTTTGTATTTAACGTTTTTTCGTAATTCTCGAAACAAATGAGATACTGAACTTTACTCTATGGTTGACTCACCCTGTACAGTGCTTTCGAAAAGTAACGAATAAATTCATTATTTTAGAAATTGAGAAGTTTTCGAAAAAATCCCCTGACACGTCGATTTTGTTTTTAAAAAAGGCACTTTTTGACATACGACTCATATTTGTGACGTCATAGTTGTTCGTGATATGACGTCATCCACAATTTTTTTAAATGGCAACCCCCAATTTTGACCACGCCATTGAAAGAGCGTATCCTACATACGCATCGTCAAAAATCATGGTTGCCTGACAGTAGCCTTAGCGACCGAGAATGTTTTTTATTGCTGTCAAATAAAAACTTGAAATCGTACTTTATTAAATAGTTTTTTCTGTTTTTTGAGTTATTTCTTTAGTTCTTATCTTTTGTTTGGCAAAAGCACTGCGTTTGAAGTGTTTATTGAGTAGTAACTTTGTCATTTTATAAAAAAAAAATGGTTAAATTAACTGAACGAGAACGAATTGAAATTCTTTGCATGATCGGATTTGGAGACAGGATGCGCACCCAAAGAGAAGTAGTTGAATTGTTCAATGAAACTCATCCTGATCGACATCCCATTAGCCAAAGCATGGTAAGCAATATTGAGTCTAAATACCGTAACTTTGGACATGTTCGTGATCTTCCTAAATCTGGTCGACCGTCAAAATCAATAGTTGATGAGGTTAATGTTTTGTTGGCAATACAAGAAAATCATCACTCAACACTTAACCAATTGGCTTCTGATTTCAATATGGCAGCGTCCACAGTTCACAAAATTATGAAAAAAGCAAAGTATCATCCTTATAAAATATGCCTTGTTCATGAGCTATCTGAAGACGACTTTGATCGGCGAAATCAATTCTGCGAGCAAATGCAAGAGCTATGCAATAATGATAATAATTTCGTAAAAAACGTAATTTTTTCTGACGAGGCTACGTTTGTTTTGAACGGCCATGTCAATAGGCAAAACTGCCGTTATTGGGCTACCGAGAATCCCCGATGGATGATGGAGTATCACATTCAAAGTCCCCAGAAAGTAAATGTGTGGTGCGGCATAGTCGACGGAATAATTCTGGGTCCCTATTTCTTTGACGTCAACCTAACTGGTGCAAGATATTTGGATTTTCTTCGAGACGACCTCATTCCTACACTAATAACTTTATATCCAGATATAGAAGGACGTGATCTTCCAAGAAATGACATGTTCTTTCAACAAGATGGTGCACCTCCCCATTAGGCAGCACCTGTCCGTGTTTATTTAGATTAGCTGTTCCCGAATCGTTGGATAGGGAGAAGGGGCCGATTGAGTGGCCAGCCAGATCGCCTGATTTGACATCCCTAGATTATTTCTTGTGGGGATACATAAAAAGCAAAGTATACGTTACTAGACCGGTTAATTTAGAAGATTTGAAAGCAAGAATTGGTCACGAGATACATCGTATACCTCCTGAAGTTATAGATAATGTCCAAAAAGAATTTATTAATTGTCTTGGCTACTGTCAGGCTACCAACGCTGCACAATTTGAACATTTAATTTAGTGGATTTTTTACATAATCATTATCATTGTCAGTATTGAGAAAATTAAATTTTAAGATCTTCAAACATTATTTTCTTGAAATTTTTGTTATGTAACACCATGATTTTTGACGATGCGTATGAAGAATGATACGCTCTTTCAAATGGCGTGGTCAAAATTGGGGGTTGCTATTTAAAAAAAATTGTCGATGACGTCATATCTCGAACAACGATGACGTCACAAATATAGGTCGTATGTCAAAAAGTGCCTTTTTTTAAAACAAAATCGACGTGTCAGAGGATTTTTTCGAAAACTTCTCAATTTCTAAAATAATGAATTTATTCGTTACTTTTCGAAAGCACTGTATATATAACAGAGATATTATACAGATACTTAACAAATTGTTACATCTGGATCATCTGGGTATTTTTTCATCACTGCAATTTATATACTTTTATTAAGAAACATTCTTTCTTTATTAGAAAATTAAGTTATATATCAAATTTTGAATGGCCTACATCCCCAATGCAATGAATATGTAATTGATGATGTTATAACTATATCCCAGATTTATTTTACTATTCCAAACTTAGATAAATTGAAAATATTTAAACTTCTCTGATCTTTATTTTCGGTACTAGTTAATATGTTATGCTGACATAAAGCTTGGCATTTGAGAACAATTTAAATTCACTCCAATTTAACTGAAGTGGGTAGTTCCTCCACTTGACATTTGAACCAACTCCACCAGTTGGTTCAAATGTCCAGTAGCAAATGTAATTCGTCGAGTAATTAAACTTTCCAAATAAATGTGTTTCTTGAGAAGTAATGGATAAAGTTGTAAGCAATTACAATTTCTAGGACGACTCTAAATATAGACATGCGCATAATTCCGAAACCTTAGAAAACCAAACAATATGAACTTCCTACAGGCTAAACATATTTGATTGTGCGTTACCTGACTATGCACTTCCTTGATACACGAACACGTCTGAGTAATGACTTGACAATCCAACCATGTCATGTAAATGTTACAGATTCGGAACTTAAAAAAGGAAATAGACACTTCAGAGATGAAAAATCTTACTATCTTAAACTCCAGGTGCACTGTGCATTGATGCTAAGATTTTATAGAAAAAAAATACAATTACGTAACATATAAATTGCTATAAATTGTCTCACGTACAATGCTTCTCCCCATTCGAAAATTTCGAGTAACATACCACCCTGAAAAAGAATCGGTCTCCTTAATACTCGCCTTAATATATCAATAAACGTAAAGTTTGATTCCTAATGGACTTTATTTGATATGCCATTGATGTGCAATACTACTATAAAAATGAAGCAGTGCACTCTTGACCTTTAATTCTATACCTCTAGGATACGAAGTCGACGTCAGTGGTACACCCTACATTTCTGTTTCCGCTTTTGTTTGGTTTAGAGAGATGTAATGAAATCAGATTGAGGCAATTTATGTTTGCTTTATAACAAATGCTTAGGCTTTTATTTAATCAGATTATTTTAAATTTAAAAAACATTTATAAGAAAAATCTACCTAATTTTCCTTAGCTTTAACTTAAAGATAATACTCTCGTAATGGTAATAAAATAAGTATTATACGTAGATATATGCAGACGTAAAATTGTATGTAAATTTGGTATTTTTCGGGGTACATATACGAGTATTATGAATTAAGATGCTTCTAAAGTACTAATGTGTTTAGAAATTTTTCCGGAGCAAGCAGAATAAAATATAATAATAATAATAATCTCTACCCCTCATTCTAATCACAATGATTAGCCCGAAAGTCTAGGACTTGTGTGGGAGAGGGGGCGGCATATTATTATTTCGCGGGCCGTATTTGCGCCTCAGGAACGACTTACGTTGGTAGGCCCTAACCACCATTGCCCTGTGCTGGAATGAGGGAAACCGGGAAAACCTCATTAGTTAGGGGATATATTATAGTTGGTCAAAAATATCAAAGATATTTTCTAAGGGAACTGATTGTTTTATCTTCTTTGATCTATTTATTATAATAGTATTTGTTACTGATAGTTTGACTTGAGTATTCTATTATATAATCAAACAATGTTTTTGTTGCAGGTAAGTCTTATTAGATTCAGACAGGGTAAGAAGCAAGGCAGACCCGTAGGTAAGAAACTCATGAAATCCCTGTGGTGTTATTTGGTAAACTACGGAGTATTATAATAACATTATCTACGCTAATTGTATCCTCATAAACGGGTTAATCTAGTAATAATAGTTATTATGTTTCCACTCACACGGTTACGGATTATTATAGGCCAGCAGCCGTAAAGTTTTGTTACCATAATAATTTTTATTACATTTTCTAGGTTAACTATTAATAAGTTTTTGCTAGTTATACAGAGGGAAAACAGAAATTTGGAAAAAAAATTGGCTCTAAAATACAATACGTGAAAGAAAAATGTATACGGTCATTTATTGTCTCGCGTAATCAAGACGAGAATAAGATCGATTAATAAAGTGGATACTAGAAGCGGATGGTTCTTTATGAAACATCTTGAAAATAATTGTTTTGAAAAAATCAAATCTCATTTAGATGTTCAGTAAATGTCTATTACAGTAATAGACATTTATTCTATTGAAAAAGGCCTAATAAGCCGAAATACTAGTATATAGAGTGTGTTCTATATATTTCTTGAAACATCTAAATGAGATCTGTTTTTTCAAAACAATTAATATCGACTAAATAAAATTGTTTTACAATTGATCTTACAAGAAATTCTCGTCTTCCAAAAATAAGTCATCATATATTTTATCTATTAAAAAAAAATACCTTGAAGGCGTATCGTTGTAATGGATTACTCTGTATGTATCAAAACATTTTTAAAGGGTTTTTAACAAAAACCTCTTCAAGAATACGGTTGTAGGTTGGTACCTACATGTTACGTGTAAAATGCATGCTTTACATCTTGCATAAAAAGTGTTTCTTAATCCTAAACGCCTTCGTGCATTTCACAGCAAGTGTCCCGGAATTCCCGAACCATCAGAGCAGATTCTTACAGTTTATTGCTTTTAGTTATTTTATTTTATTTATTTATTTATATTTAATATTTCTTTTATTATTCCTTAATATTTCTTTTATTACGATTATTATGATGCGTACGCCTATGTCCCGCGGCGCATTTTGGCCAACCCTAGTTATGAGTTACCGTACAAACGTTTAAGCCTGATGTAGAAAGAGAAACTCAGGTTAATTTGAACAGAATCGAACATCGTAGGTACACATTCTATCAACAGCAAGACAAAATTAACGCCAATATCGTGTTCCAATAAAATCCTTAACAAGAAAGGGGCTTCATCCCTCTAAATTACGAAACGCCTCGATTAATTATTAATGAAGTGCCTCCTAAGCGATTTATACGAAATGACAGTTTTTAAAATAATTCTTGGCTAGATGCTATTTGTTAGAACGATATACGGCAGAATTCGCGGCGAGTCATTATCAGAATTTAGCTATTAGAAGTTATTGGATATTATTCCTTTAATTGAATACCTTGTTCACAAAATTGTGGCTATTTGAATGGAATAAACAGCGTGCCTTGTTTTGACATTACACTTCCCTTCGAACCTAAAATTTTTCCAAATTCAAGTGAAGTTGTCACCTTTAACCAAGCTCTAATATAATATACAGGCTTGTATAATATTATGTATTATAATATTCTAAATGTTATATCGTTTTCGCGATTGTTGTAGATTACGCCCAAAATATCAAATACAACCCCCAGAATTAGCTCATGTTACTGCATTACGTTAAATTAAAATGTATTATTTAGGATGCAATAAGGAATTATCTAGGATGTTGAAAATGATGCAATAAGAACCAAAAAGTTGAGGGACAAAAAAGTTAAATATAAAAAAGGGGTACCTACTAAGTGCGGGACTATACATTGCGTTTCAGCGGGAGCGTTTTAGCGGGACCCGTTCGGCGGGAATGCAGTGTTGAGGCTATACTATTGCGGCAGAACGGCAACTGCATGATTCGTGGTCGTGTTGCGTTATCGTGAAGTGAAAATGTTTTCCAAATTAAAAATTGTTTGCGCATTTGAAGCTGCTGATTTGCTTGAAGAGCCGCCAGAAAAAAGAACAAGACGATATTCTGTACATCCTTTTCATAACAGACGTGAATCAAGTAAAAGATTTATAAAGTTTTATGAAGATATACGAAAATATGAAGAAAAATTTTTCGGATGTCTCTTAATGTCTATTAATTAATACAAATACAACGAACCGCAGCCGCAGAACCGCACAGTATAAACGCTCTCGTTCAAATGCGTATGTTGTCTATCGTATCCCGTCCTTCGGGCGTCCCGTTCGACGGCAGCTTGTCAGCTCGCAATCCGGTTGGTGCGGCAGAACGGCAGCTGTATAAACGGCTCCATTTAAAACAATGTGTTGTACCAGTCCCGCCGAACGGGTCCCGGTAAAACGCTCCCGCTAAAACGCAATGTATAGTCCCGGCCTAATTTATCCATTTTGGTATTGAATTTTTCAGGATGACAATTATGTACAGAGTGATAAAAAATGCTGTATAAAAATATATCACTTAAAATTTTACCTGATGTCATCTTTAATGTTATTTTAAATGGATTAATGTTATTTTAAATGGAACATCTTGTATATTATAGCGGTTTTTTATTCTGTAGTATATTTTAGAGCAACTTTCATCAAATTTCCCTATACCTAAAATTAACCGTTTTCGTGATATTTAATTTTCTTTAAAAAAATTATAAATCTGTACCTAGCTTAATCACCTTTCTTAGCTTAACAGTCTTTTTTATAGCAAGAAAGATAGAATGCAGGTTGTACCATTTAAAATAACCAGAAGGGCTACAGGAAAGCCATTATTTTATTGAGGAGAGTATATCCAAAAACCCCAGAGTACAAAATTTTAAATTTTTAATCGAAGTGGTCTAAGAATTAATCTAATAGTCCATCTATTTTTAGCCACCCGGTATTATGGAAGATGCTCATGTTTGACTGAATCATCATCATCCAAGTCTTAATCAAATTAGGAGTTACTAATTCTTTCAATTTTGCGTTTTTCAATTGATCATATTTATGGCTATTTTTATAAATAAGATCATTTATTATTTTATAACGCTCCCTTCTTTAATATAATAATAAATAATAACAGTTAAGGCTATTATTCCGTAGAAGACCCTGTACGTAAAGCAAAAAATGACAAATGAATAATTATTACCGAGGGCAATAAGTCACAAAGTAGCCAGTAATTTCGCTAATTTAATTATACATGCCTCTGAGGCGTTTATTTACTTAATTAAAAACGTGTCTCGTTTAAAAATGTGGAGAGAGTCAGATTTTATGTCGCATTTTATACACATATTTCTAATTAGAGTTACGGTTTTCCGACATTATTTTCTGTGGAGATTAAGTCTCAAAGGGGATTAAAAACACAATGGTAAATGTTGAGCCGCGGTGCAGTTATTGACATATTCAATAATGTGTCTTTCTGTGAGAAAAATACATTATTAAATTTTTCGCTGCAGAAAGTTATAGCTAGTATTTGGTTTGCTTTACCTAATGGTAAATATAAAAACAGGAAAATAAATATTCACCAGAAGCAACTCCTTATTTACCAATTTTGATTATAATTTTAATATTTTTATATCATAAATAATGTATCAAAACACTCCAATTTGATTTGGTAGTTTTATAATTATTTCTATTATTCATTTATTTTTTGCTTAAATTGCCAATTAATTTCCAATATTTTCTTCTTCGTTTTTAAAGCTACCAGTTGTAATTTGTAAATAAAAACTTTGTAGAATTTTAACAAGTACCGTCATAGTTATTAAAAGTAAACTTAGGAAACCTTATGTCACTAAATAGCCGACGGGCTGCATCTAAATAAAATATATACGATATCTCATCGAGAAAAGTTGTCTTCAATTCCAGTTAAACCAGAAGTTGGTTTAACTGGAATAGAAGTTGGTCAATATTGTCACAGGCTCATCCTATTGGACGTATGGTAAAACGTCACTATAAACATTTTCGCTTAAGTGACATCAGTTTCCAGTATATAAAACATAGGTAATTAATATTTTTGCCCCTCCCTGTATATTGTAGAAATAAATAAGCAAAGTTTACTTTTTTTTTCAAAACTAATATTTTCATTCATTGTTTGCTGTAGGTACTGGACACTTACTTAAAGTAAAAGTTTGCATTATTGAACATTTTATTACCTACTTCACGATTTCAATATTGGATTTTATCTCCATCAAAATTTTATGCAACATGTATGAAGATTATGCAAGATTATGGCGTTCCACAATTCATGAATTTTCCTTGGCATAATTGGCATATTTTTTCCGTATTACTGTTACGTATGTAACAGTTTACCTTTTTATATAATTATAATCTTGGGTACACATTTAGTTTGTTAAAAATTTAAATTTTTTGCAGTATTAGCAAGGCAAGAAATTTGTATTTAGATTTTTTCAGTAAAAAAATATAAATAAAAAAAAGTTATTCAAATAAAGTGATTTAAAGTCTCAAATGAAATAGGTACATATTTTCTATTTTAATTTTCAAAAATTGGAAAAGTCCGATATTGATACTGATGTGCCCCACATAAAATTCCAATGTAGATACAGCTTATTTAAATTAATCACATATTTCTCTCTCCGCGTTAGGGTCTTGTCATAAACAATTAGCCTGTCTTGTCTTGTCTTGTCTTGAAAATTCATCTTGAGAATATGATGTGACATGTTTTCTATTAGTAACTTCAGAGATATACTGTATTTTCATTGAATTTACCCTACATTTACTATAAAGCAGCAAGTGTTGATTGTAACGGGCGCATTCACCAATTTATGTGCTCGAGATACTAACAATGAAATTTTATATATGTACCTAATACTATATTATATATTTTGAGGAAAGAATATAAAATTGTTATGATTGTAAAAATACTTTACAGATTAGAAGGATATTTTCCTGTTTCTTATTTTTTATTTGACTTTTAACGTTTTTAAATTGTATACCTACTCTATTAAAATATAACTGATAAATTGTATATAACTGTAATAAACTATTTATAAATTTTGTGAGTATACCAAGGTGGATTTACTTCATGTTGTCTCTTCTACTGCTATTGTAATAGAGGGGGATGCAAGGTGGGCCTTCTGCAGGCTCCAACAGTGGGAGCGATAGTTAGGCAAAAGCCGTGATGCTGCGAACATACAAGTATCCTTAATGAACTCGTGGGAAGAGATAGTCTGCTAGAAACATCCAGCGACAAGATATCTCGAATTTCTATATTTCATAATCCTTTTAAATTAGAGATACCGAATAGGGATGCCTGGCTCGAAAAGGTCTCGAATGGGCAGAATAGTTTACAGATGGGTCCAAGACAGCCCAGAGCTCAGGGACGGAAGTTCGTGGCTTGCACCCAGGGGCCAAATTATCCTTCTCCCTGGGAAAGTAGGTAATCCACGGTCTTTTAGGCAGAAGTGTTTGCTATAACTCTGCATGTGTTCAAGAAAATCTGAAAAGGAGATATTCAGCTAGCTTATACCCTGTATGCCCTAATATTCTCCATACTGATACGCCGTCTAGAAGAGGCACCGCTTTCCAGCAACAATAATAGAGTATGCGAACCAAAAAGCTTATATGGTATACAGTTGTTATTAAGACCTAGAAATAACTCTTTATATTTAAAAATCACCACTACTGTTCAAGGAATAAAGTATTGTGAAATTTTACAAAAACCAGTGGATCCTTTTGAAAATGCTTGAATTTATATAACTTAATTTTTTAGTTAGAAAGAATTTTAAAAAGTTTTAAGAACATTTTTTTAAATTTCGAACCCAATTATAAAATACTAAACTTCAGTTTAGTACATATATCCAATATAATACTAATATACACAAATTAGACGAAAGGTATATTAAAATAGTATATTAACCTTAATAACGATTATCAAATGTATCAACGACATGAAACACAAATATAATTTAGGTTAAAATTTACTGAAAACCATTAATGTATGTACGTACATGTGGCAGCAATTTAAATAAGACATTAAAAACGAGATTAAAAATGTTCGTCACAAAAAAAATTGTCAGTATCATAATAGGCCTTATTTAACAATAATTGTTACATGTTAAATGTATAGGTAAATACATTACTTACTTGTATATGTATATATACATGTAATACAATATTTATGATTGAGTTTACCTGTAATTAATTTGTCTTAATACTTTATGCAGCGTTGATCGACTCATCTGAGGTACGGTTTGCCAGTTTTTCATTTCTGCCAAAACTTTATTGAGAGTAGGCAATTCCCTTCTAAAGAAGAAGATGTGAACCAATCTTCTGAGGTCATTCTTTACAGCTTCGTTGAAAGTGCATGCATTAAAGAAGATCCACCAGTACCTTTTCTAGGACTAGTAACTTGTCCTTTTTGTTTATATTCTTTCAGTACCCGATGAAATTTAGATTCTGCCAGTCCTAAAAAGTAGGAAATAATTAATTATTATAATCTGTTCAGCAATTAATAAAATTTGTATTCTAACCTGTCATTTCAGCTGTTTCTGCTACTACAGCAGAACTTCCCTCCCTCCAGGTGCTCTCGTTTTACTACTTTTATTACATTTACTGTACTTTCTTTTCCATTTAAAGATAAATGTCCTAATTTTCGTTGGCATTTCTTCTACAGCATCCATGGTTCGCAGTTCTTAAAAAAGCAGACCAAAAATGAAGCCAATTAGTTTTGAAAAGAATTGTTTATAATAAATACTCAGCAACAAGGAAATAAATAGAGAAAAAACACAAAACGTAATGTATTATCACACAGAACACAGATGACAACTTTAATTAATAATAAATATCATACGTCATCTGTGCAATCTTTTAGCGCGCAACTTTAACGTCACTCTTCCTAATTAAAAAATGTAGTTATAGTTACACATAGACAATGTGAAGCAGACAATGAAAAACATGAAACATATCGATTTCAGTACTCATACACATACACAGTAAAAAAAGACAAATGGTAAAATTACTAAATGGTAATCGTAATTTGCTGCAGTGTTATTTTTAACACGAACTGGGTAGTATAATAACTAAACCTTTAGAACTCATATTACATACCAACTTTGTAGATGTACTCATAAAGTATAGTAAAATTTACAAAACCCTGTTTAAAAATGAATCAATCCGCCATAAAAACGTAATTACCCGGTGAATAATTAACTATTACACATTACCTTGTAAAATCTACTGTGTTAAATTACTTTTATGTAATGTAATAATACACCGATATGTCTAACACTGCCAAGTGTGGACTATATACACACTGATGAGTGTGGATTCAGTGTTAAAATCAGTCGGATTTTTTTGCTGTGTATACAAAAAAACTAATATATTGATATTGCATTCATTTATTGCAGATATTCAGGTAATCTAATTAGCGTAATATAGATCTCTGTTCAATTACGTTTTTTATTCATAATTCCATTCAACAAATATGGACCTAGGTACTCACTTTATATGTTGTGAAACATATCGCATATTTTTATGATCATATTAATCAGAATCTGCGAAAATGTTATTTGTTACTTGGCTTCTCCCATTTAAATTGACTCATTCAGTAAAATCGAATAAATCATTAATTTGTTTACACCTGGGAAGTTGTTTACTTCATAATAACTCCACCAGGATTTCAGATGCAAAACAGATATATACTGATTTATAGACGCCCGAAATATGAGCGTTTTTGTAACGACTCAATTAGTTACGCCACGTGAAACCAAGCCAATTGCGAAAGAGACTTGTTTTTCAACTTTCTTTTAAATTATATTTGGCTTAATTGCTTTCATTTTTAAATGAATTCTCCATAAAATATGAAATACAGAAAATATGAATTCAAGAGCAGAAACAATGTAGGTATTTCATATAAAGTTATATTTTATATGTTCTAATAAAACATAATTTAAAATTTTCTTTATTATATTTTTATGGAGATATCAAGTTTCCGAAGATATAATTAGAAATGTAATATAAAACGAACATGTAATTTCTTACTGTATGATGTTATTAAAAAAATGCCTTTTTAAGTTTTTATAACACAAGACTATATACATATTTTTATTTTGAACATTTTATTACGCCATGTATGAACGATATACCCGCCAAGTTTGTAGAAGTACTCATAAAGTGTAGTAAAATTTACAAAACCCTGTGTTAAAAATGAATCAATCCACCATAAAAACGGAATAATTACACGGTGAATAATTAACTATTACACATTACCTTGTAAAATTTACTGTGTTAAATTACTTTTAATGTGTTTTTGTTTTGAAAAATAATTGTTTTGAAAAAAACATTGATCTCATTTAGATGTTCCAAGAAATATATAGAAAACACTCTTTATACTAGTATTTCGGCTTGTTAGGCCTTTTTCAATAGAGTAAACGTCTATTACATATTAGTAATAGACGTTTACTCTATTGAAAAAGGCCTAACAAGCCGAAATACTAGTATATAGAGTGTTTTCTATATATTTCTTGGAACATCTAAATGAGATCAATGTTTTTTTCAAAACAATTATTTTCACGATGTTTCATAAAGAACCATCCGCTTCGAGTATCCACTTTACTTTTAATGTAATGTAATAATTTGAACGTATTTTATTTTTGTTTTATTCTAATTTCTACTGCTAAATATTTTTATTTTATTTTATTTTTATTTTATTTATTACGCCACCCAACAGTACAAAACCAATTAAAGGGTGGGAAAAACAGTAGAATTAAATACAACATAATACAAAAAAGAAATAAACACATACATAAGGAGACAAAGAAATACACAATAAGTATAAATAATTCAATGCCTATTATCTTAAAAAAAAAGAAAACAAAAAAAAACACATAGCAGGAACTATATTTACGATAGCATACAAAAGCCCGATACAAACTAAGAAAATACTCTTTTCAACGATGTATAAGAACACTCAAATATATCAATTCTGTTCTGCAGGCAGTTACAATTATTACACATAAAAAATAAAGGTGAAAATTTCAACACATTAGTTCGCGGTGTTGGAACATAGAAAGTACTGTAATGACGCGTAGGAACAGATGGAACACGAAAACAAAGTTGTTCAAGAATTTGAGGGCAATCAATTTTGTTATCTATAATTTTTTTCAAAAATATCAGCGACTGTGTTTGTCTGCGTTGATCAAGACTTAAAAGAGAAAATCTGTTGAGCAAGTCAGAATGTGGCGTTCCAATTTCAGGGTACCGATTATCTAATTTAAAACATAAGAATTTCAAAAATCGTCTCTGAACACTTTCCAAGCTCTCTGTGTACAGGGTGTATCCAGGTTGCCACACTAAGGAAGCGTACTCAAGCTTAGATTTTACAAAACTGCTAAAAAGCAAGATCAAAGTAGGAATGTCCGTAAAACCCTTTGAATTACGAATAACAAATCCTAAGTTTTTATAACACTCCTTAATTATTAAATTTACATGTATATTAAACGTCAGTTTATTATCAAAAGTGACACCTAGATCTTTAACTGCGTCAGGTCGATTTAGGGTAGTTCCATTTATATTATAGTTATAAACAATAGGATACATTTTTTTTGTAAACGTTACAGAGTTACATTTTGCGGCATTTAGATGGAGTTTATTGGCAACACACCATGAGTTTATGTTATTCAAAGATTGTTGCAACCTAATACAATCAGAAAGGGCTTTTATTGCACAGAAAATCTTGACATCATCAGCATACAGCAAGTAGGACACCTCTAAATCTTCAGTAATGTCATTAATGAAAATGACAAACAGCAGCGGCCCAAGAATGGAGCCCTGCGGTACTCCAGATATTACATTTATTTCTTTTGATTTAAAACCATGGTATTCAACATATTGTGTTCTGTTGGACAGATATGATTGGAAGAAATTTACCAAATGGTGAGACAAACCTGCACCACTCAATTTGTTAAGCAAAATATCATGATCCAACTGATCAAAGGCCTTAGAGAAGTCCGTGTATATCACATCGACTTGATTGTTATTGTCCATATTTTCAGCGATAAATTGAGTGATGCAGAATAAGTTGGTAGTTGTGGACCTATTTGCCATAAATCCGTGCTGATGGATAGAAATTTGTCCTTGGATATGTGGGTATAACCTGCTATGTAATGCTGTTTCCATAAGTTTCGCAAAATTATTTATTATAGTTATAGGCCTATAATTTTCAACATTATTTTTGTCACCCTTTTTAAAGACCGGGCAAATTCTGGATCGTTTCCAAACATTCGGAAGAGAACACGTATGCAGAGATAAGGTGAACAAAATTTTGAGGAGTAATTAAAGCATGAGCGCAGTCACGAATAATGAATGCAGGAATACCGTCAGGACCTTTAGTAAATTTCGGTTTTAATTTTAGCAGAGCCTGTAGAACATCATTATCAGTAAATTGATCAAAGTGTAAATACCGACTGTTGTCTTCAGAAACACTTCGAATATTATTTGAGGAAAGAACTTTATTAAAAGTAGTGCCGAAAAAGTTGGCAAAACCATTGACCACTTCTTCTGTAGTTTTTAGTGATTCACCATTATAATTTAAATTACTAGGTATAACACAAGTAGGCCTCATTGAATTAATATATTCCCAAAAAAATTTAACATCAGTTTTTATATTATTTTGAATGCGTTCCCAATAAGATTTTTGCGCTAGTTTGATTTAATTTTTTATTTGGTTTCGTAATCTTTTAAACTCCTCATACGTATTTAAATCACCTGTTCCTTTAAAACGTTTCCAAAGCAAGAATTTTCTTTTGATATTCTTTATAATAACCCCGTTAAACCAAGGCGGATAATTATGCTTTTTAAGTTGGGGAGTATTCTTAGGAACACAAGAGTCAAATATCTCATAAAGTTTAGAATAAAATACGTTACATGCTACATTTACATCATTAATATTATCCAAGAATGACCAATCACAATTTAATATCATATTATATAGTATAAGATAGTTTGCTTTCCAAAAATTATAGTTAAGGGACTCTATGCAAAACTCATTCTTCGAAGTTTCCTTAATTAAGGGAAAATGTATTACCAAACTAGGATGATATGCATCTTCTTTAGACAAAACATCCACAGCTTTATTGACATTGCAGTTATTATAATCGGTGAACACTAAGTCAAGAAGTCTGTCATTCGTATTAACAACACTATTTAATACAAACTTGCTTATTTAAGATCTAAGAAGCACATATCTGTTCTAACGCTATTTTATACATAAGAATATTTTATTTCATGTACAGAGCGTTTTTTATCTAACAACCATATTTATTAAAAACTCAAATTTTTTTTCTCAATTTATTAGTAAATTTAATTTCTGAATTATTTTATTACCATTTGGTTGTTTGATAGACTACTTATATATTACAATTTATTATAAATATTTTCCTGTAAACTGGAAGGATTATCTGAACTTTTTAATAATTTAAATATTGAAAATCAGTCAGTTTCAAACGAAACCGAAATTAACATGGACCACGCACTTTACCGAATTTATTCTGAAAACATTCCTCTATTTAATGGAGAAGAACATATTTTACCATCTTTCATTCGAGCTAGTGAAGAATTGATCACTGCCTTTCAAAATGCACAGCAAGCGAATGCTGCAGTAAATAAATTGATAATTAGTACAGTAGTAAGTAAATTGCGAGGTCATGCAGCCAAAATAGTATGTCCAAGAAATGAATTAAACACATGGGCTCGTATCAAACAAACTCTAACAAACACATTTTCTGATGCTAGGAATATTGATTGTTTAGTAAACGATTTAATCACAACAACATTAAACAGAAATGAATCATTATCACAATTTGGTCTGAGATTACAAAATCTACGTAGTTTATTAGTTTCTAAATTAAATTACAGTGATGATACTGCCGCAACTAAAATAATTAAAGCTCAACATTTCGAACAATTAACTCTGAAAACCTTTATTAATTATCTACCAGAAAAAATTCAAGTTATCGTAAAATGCAAAAATCCTGATTCAATAGAACAAGCCATTAGTTATGTAAAATCTGAAGAAGGAGATATAGAATTTAAATTAAGGACTCAACCCAAATTTTCACATGCTAACAGACAAATGACTAAACCAACAATTAATCCCAATCATTCTTATAAACCACCAAATCACCCCCAAAATTATTATCAAACGAATCAATTTACACAATCATATAGACCTCCTATGAATAATCAATTTATGTCCCAACCTTTTCAAAACTTTCAAAACTCACAACCATCATTCGAAAATAATTTCGAACAAAGACAACATTTTCAACCAAGACAAAATTTCCAACCTAGACAAAATTTCCAACAACCATACGTCCAAAGACAAATAAATAATTTCTCAAATAATCCTGCACCCAGCAATCAAACTAACGTTTTCAAACCGAATTCAAAAATAGTTAGAAATTTGCCAAAACCAACGCCTATGGATACATCTTCTAGCAATACTAGATTAACACAACAACCTAAGTCTCGATCAGAGGAACTATTTAACTATTTGGTAGGTATAGATTATACTGCTAATCTGCAACCAACACATCAAACAGAATACCCTCACAATAATCAATTACCATTCATCAACTATGACGAAAATCCCAATCAAGAATATGAATATGAATATGAAACTTATGACAATGAAACAGACTATACTTTAGAAAATCCTAACTATATACAAAGTAACGAACTTGACATAAATAAGGAAATAAATCCAAATTTTCAGGACACCACGAATTTAGACGAAAATTACATAAACACTATCAGTTTGAATACGATATCAACTGACTTACCTTACGTTCATATCCCTCAACTCCATGCAATTTTTTTAATAGACACCGGTAGTACACGAAGTTTTATTTCTCAAAAATTAGCATATACATTTTTCAAAAATTCAATTAATACAGAAAATTTTCAAATTAAAACAGCTCACGGAATTTCAATTCATAATGAAACTATAAATATGCCATTGCAATATCTATTTCCCAATATAAGAGGCAATGAATTTCATAAAATATATATATTCAATTTTTCACCAAAATTCAATGGACTAATAGGTTTAGACTTATTACAACAAATTGGTGCTACAATAAATTTTAACACAAATACATTAGAAACAAACTTTGCGAACATACCTATTTATTTTAATATCGATAGTAGAAAACAGGACCAGAAACCAAATAAACAATTGGTAAACCCTTATAAATGTACCGTACCCCCATGTACTCAACAAGTAGCATATATACCAGTAAATATCAATGAAACCGAATCAATAATGAATAACCCAGGAGACATCGACTTTGACGTATTAGAATATCTAGAACAACAAGTAAATGACATCCCACTGAATACAGACGAAACGTCTCAACCGAACGAAGAAGTACAACAGAAGAAAGACATCATCCAAGAAGTGAAATTGCCACCCTTAATAAAAATAAGTACCCCAAATAATGAAGAAGTAATAGACATATCAGATAACGATGACACTATCCATACCTCTAACAATCCTAATACTTCAACAGTCCCTATCATAGACGACATAATCAATAACAAGCCTTATCAAGTTATCATAGATCGCAATCCACATTATAAATTTACTCATGAAGATCATATATACGAAGGTCATAGAATCAAATCAGTAGAGTTACACCCTAATGACACTAGAAATTTTCTAAAATTACTAAAATATCATGTAAATCCTTCAGGTACGACTTATTTTTACATTTCAAACGAGCAATTAAAGAAATCATTATTACAAATATATGATAAATATTTCACTAAATCTTTCAAAATCATTATCTGTACAAAATTAATAAACAATGTCCCTGATAAAGAAGAACGTACTTTGTTAATAAAGCATCAACACGAAGGCAAAACTAACCACCGAGGTATAAACGAAACATTTGAACGATTAAAAACTAATTACTATTGGCGTAATATGAAAACTGATATCACTCAATATATTAACAATTGCCCAACATGTCAGAAAACAAAATATGCAAGACATCCTACAAAAACGAATCTGTGTATAACAGATACCCCTAATCAACCTTTCCAAAAATTACATATCGATGCATTCCATTTTAAAAGTCAAACGTTTTTAACAATAATAGACAAATTCACTAAATTAGCTCAAGCCTATCCAATTGAAAAAACCGCAAAAAGCGTTACAGATGGATTAGTAAAATTCTTTTCAACATATGGCATACCAGAATCAATAACATCGGACAATGGCACCGAATTTAAAAACGAATGCGTTAAAGAATTACTTAAAACCCACAAAATTCAAATTCATTTCACTACCCCTATGCACCATGAATCAAACGCACCGATAGAAAGATTTCATTCCACTCTAATCGAACATTTAAGAATATTAAGTGAAGAACACAAAAATTCCCACATTAACGAATTATTGCCCTATGCTATTATTGCTTATAACAGCAGCCTTCATAAAGCAACGAATTTTACACCTTTTGATCTAACCTTTGGACACACTCGTTCCAGAGATCCTTTCGATTTAGTAACCACCACCTTTTACTCCGATTGTGCAAATTCTCATAAACAAAAACTTAATAAGATATACGAAAAAGTACGTGATTTACAGATAAACCAAAAAGAAAAAATTATCGCTAAGCATAATGAAAAAATTATTCCCACCGAATTTAAAGTAAAACAAATAGTTTACAAAATTCTAAGCCCTCGTTTAAAAAGCGAAAATAGACACTCAGGTCCTTGCGAAATTTTAGAACTTTTGCAAAACAATAAAGCGAAAATAAAAAATCTAAAAACTCATAAAATAGAAACAATCCATCTTAAAGAATTAAAACTCGAAACATTCCCATTCCAGGTTCCTCATCGCCCACACCACAGTAACGACAAATACATATCACCAATATGATGAAAACCCCGGACTTTTACCACCTTATCACCTTAGGCACTACTCAACTATCAACTGACTATTGGACTTTTACTCAAGTTTTTGATCTAAAACCAATTATTGAAGAATTCACCATATTAAAGGAAAGAGCAAAACATATAAAAACATCCATTGAATCAAACAAAATCCATACAGTAGAATTTTTTAATACATACAATATCATTTCAAATATAGAAATTAGGATACAGAATCAATTAACACAATTAATACCTGAACTAGTTATTCGAAAGAAAAGAGGTTTAATAAATGGCTTAGGTTCCATAATAAAATGCCTAACTGGTAATTTAGACCAAAGCGACGCTGAAAAATTTGACAAACAAATTAGTTACCTGCAACAAAATCAAAATAAGCTTAAAATAATCATGTCAGATCAAATCTCATTAATGAACATTTCAATAAATAATTTTAATGAAATCAGTAAAAATATTTCTCACAATCAGTTAATGTTAACATTCTAAAATTATTCAAATAGAAGAAGCACTAAAAATTAAAAATGCATTGAACATGGACGATTATAAGTACTTTCTCATACACACAACTTTAAATCAGATAATGCTTTCTTTTAAAATGATATAAGATACATTAGAAAAGATAGAAACAGCTATAAGCTTCGCAAAATTAAATACACTTCATAATTCGATTATAAATCCTCATGTATTTTTGCAAGAAATAAAAAGTATAGAAAAACATCTGAATTATTTTAAATTGCCCTTTTCAAGCAAAATTAGTAATATCTTAAAATTTGAAAAACTAGTTATTATTAAAAGCTACTTAAAAGGTACTGAAGTTATTTTTATACTAGAACTACCACTAATTGAACCAGATGTATTTCAATACTACCCAGCAAGAACACAAACGTTAAAATAACGTTAAAATTGACGGTAACCAACCGTTGAGTAACCTTTGTATTACGACGTTGAATCAACGGAAGAATGTCCCGCGGTTCAACGTATATTTCAACGTATGTTACAACATTTTAATAACGTTTATTATAACTTTATTTAAAACGTTATTTATAACTTAATATACCACGTCTCTATAACAGGTTTATTAAACGTTGAATTTGATCGCAAAACAACTAGTATTTAACCGCTACTAAACGTTAATACAACGTGTGTTAGAAACGTGTTTCAGACACATTTCAAATATTTGTCAACGTTGATAGAACGTTTGAGATCAACGTTATAGAACGTTGAGCTTAACGTTATTATAACGTTGAGATCAACGTTACTATAACGTTGAGATTATAACGTTGAGATCAACGTAGTCATAATCGTATCCGTGAACATCGTATTCTAACTATATCAATCTTCTATTAACGTTGATCTTAGCGTTCTATAACGTTGGTCTCAACGTTAATAGAACATTGATAGTTAGAATACGATGTTCACGAATACGATGATGACGAATTTTCACATGCAACACTTTTGGAAATCACTTATACAAATTCCACCACTTGGCACTGCTTGAAAACAATATATTATGTTTTAGGGCTTCTCCAGGAGACTAAAGTTTGTGACGGATACTTCCCGATTTGCACTGGTAGGAAGTGTCACGTTAGTGCCCGAGGTTCGGTTTCTCTTTTATTTTGCCTCGGGCGCCAGTTCCTGGTTACAGTGTAGGAACACCACTACTCAGGTAGCTTCAGTGAAGATACGGTACGCCAGGTCGGTCGATAGGGAAAATTAGACTTCACACAACAGATAATAATAAGACACCAATAAACCTTTTATACATATATTGACCATAAAACTATACCATAAAATCTACTCTTAATTCCTTACTTCCTTAGTCCTGGGCACGTCTGCTGCTTCCGCGTGGTCGGTGAAGACTCTGACAGATTTACTCACTTCTTCTCTGGTAGTAGCAGCGGTGGTAGACAGGACTTCCTCGTAGGCTGGACGGCTGCCAACTGAATAACGGAATCGTTCTCAGCTGGGTAAGGTACCAGAGAGAACTCGGACAGGCGCAGAAGTGAAATTATCGACTTTGAACATTTACCAAATTATTCCACTTAGAAAACTTTAGCTACCTTATTCTAATCGACTTAGAATAATTTTGGATATCTAGACAGCAGGTAATGAATTTTTACCAAGTGTCCAGACCTGCGCGGTACTTACTTCTAGCTGGTGCTGGTAGCGGTGGTAGACAGGACTGCTTCGTGTGCTGGACGGTGGTAGACTGAATGTCTGAGTTGCTGCTAGCTGGATATGGTTCTATGAAAACCTCGGACATGCGCAGAAGTGAAATTTCGGACTTTGGCTATTTTATGCTTGTACCCTACTAAATCTGAAATAATCACAAGTCCCCACGGTCTTGTGGACTTTGAAGAATATTCGGTTTGGTCGAAAGAATCGGCTAAGTATAAAATTATTTTTATACTTAGAAAAATTTCACTCTGTCGAATTTACTGACTTGTAATCGTTTACTCACTTTCTCTCTAGTTTCTGGTAGCAGCGGACAGATCTTACTTCGATGTCAGGCGGGCACAGACTGAATGTCTGAATCGCTGTTAGCTGGATATGGCTTTACAAATACCTCGGACATGCGCATAAGTGAAATCTCGGACTTTATATATTTTATACTGGTACACTACTAAATTGGAAATAATCACAAGTCCCCCAAGTTCTTGTGGACTCTGAAGAATATTCGGTTTAATTGACAAATCGTCTAAGTCCCAATTTATTTTGATACTTTACAAAATTTCACTATTTCCAGTTTACGGACTCTGAAAATATTTGATCAGGTAGACAGACGGCGAAAAATACACAAGTCCCAATCTGTTTTGATACTTAGGAAAATTTCACTTGTTGATTTTACTGACTTGTAAAATATTTCTTACTTACTGGTGGTACAAATCGGTATACAGGAACTCGTGGTGATGTCTTAGTGCGGCTGGATTCTCGGACGGCGGCTCAGCAACTAAACTCTTAGCGCGTGAAATTTCCTATGTCCGCGTGGAGAACAAAAGATGCGCGCGCCTTTGGCTTCTACTTCAGACGTTGAAATAATACATTTCATGTCGGGTATAGTTGTTTTATTTACGGTGTTGTGTGGGTGACTTATATACAGGTAAAAATACTATTTTCAAATAGCGAAATGAAATGTACTTCATTACACCCCCCTCTTACTTCATAAAAAAATGAGAATGAAACGAACATTTTTTTCCTCTTTCCCTAACTGAAAGAAAAATTTCCAAGGCGCATACCCTCCAGCGGTTACGTGAAACTTTATTTGAGGATATGTACACCTTTTACAATCCCAAAAGAAACAAAACTAAAACATCCTAACAGTTTTACAATTGTGAACCCTAACAATAATAATCATTCTAAAATAAAAAAATAAACGGTGTTGTGAGGGGGTGTTACTTCCTTTACCAAAAAGAAAATAAAAAAAACGGAAACTTCCGGCGCTTCGTGGAGCGGCTTTTAATTACGGTCCTAACGGTTTTCTAAGAAGACTCGTCAGTCTGAGTCCCTTGGGAACAGGTATTCGACCTTCGCAGCCTGTCGGCGAAATAATACGGGACTCTTCGAGACGGTTCTTTGGATCGGTGCCTAGGTCGTGGCGGCAGGCATTGTTTCAGCATACGGTTTTAGATCTTTCACATGAATACGTGAAAGCTTCTTCCCGGTATCAGATTTCAGGTTGTAGACCACTGGTGATACCACGGCGGTGACAGTGTACGGACCCGAGTATTTTGGAGCGAGTTTAGCAGCAAATCCTTTACCAGCGGACGACAAAGGATTTTCTCGTTTCATTACTCGATCGCCTACATGGCAACGCCATTCTCGTCGACGGAGGTTGTAATACCGGCTTTGGGAGGTGAAAGCTTGTGCCAAGTTAACACGAACCAGTGTGTATACTTCCTTGAGCTTTTCTAGCCGATCGGTATGTGCAGGTGGTATCTCGTTTTCTTCAGACGGTTCCCCTGGCTCTTCTTGGGCGGAGCGATAGAGGGTGTTCGGTAATTGTAGCTCTCGTCCAAAGTTCAGGAAAGCCGGGGAAAATCCGGTGGACTCGTGCTTCGAGCTATTCATGGCTAGCTGGAAGTCATTCAGGTATTGGTCCCAGGTTCGGTGATCATGCTCGCAGTACTGAGCGACCATAGTCTTGATCGTACGGTTGGCTCGTTCAACGGGATTAGCCTGTGGTGTGTACGGAGGCGTAAACCGGTGTTGAATGCCAAATTCTGCTAGCAGGGAGCGGAAAATCTTGCTGTCGTATTGGGAACCATTGTCACTGATGACGGTACGGGGGCATCCAAAACGAGTGATTATCTCCTCATAGAGAGCTTTGCTCACATTGCGGGCGGTAGCACTCCGTAGAGGACGGCACTGGATCCACTTGGTAAAGCGATCTTGAAAAACTACTAAGTAGTTATTCCCTTTACTGGATCGGGGTAACGGTCCTACGAGATCTGTGCTCACTGTCTCCCATGGTTGGTTATTTTTGGACGGTTGCATCTTCCCCGGAGTCTGCTGCTGTGATGGTTTGTATCGCTGGCACTGCAGACACCCTCTTACATACTTAGCTACATCACGGAACATACCAGGCCAATAGTATCGTTGCGAAATGCGGGCTATCGTCTTAGCAATTCCCATGTGTCCAGCGGCCGGTACATCATGGTTTTCTTGCAGAACGGTGCGGCGAAGAGGGGTTGGAACACACAATTTCCATGGGTCGGACATGTCTGGTTCTGTTAAGTCACTGGAGTCCCAGAAATGACGAAATAGCTGGTTATTTCGTATACAGAAATCTGGGAAAGCTTCCGGATTTTGCTCAACTTCTTGCTTTTTCCGTGTGTACCAGGAACAGTCTGCTGGGGCGGTTATGATACATAATTCTCCCGTGTCTGTGGCGGACGTAGTTCCTTCGAGCGGTTGTCTGGAAAGAGCATCAGCTACTCGGTTCAACTCTCCTTTCCGGTACTTGATTTCGAAGTCGTACTGCTGCAGGAATATACTCCACCTCGCTAGACGGCCTGTTGGACTCTTAATCGAGTGCAACCATCTGAGTGACTGGTGGTCGGTCAGGACGGTGAAGTGATAACCTTCCAAGTAGGGGCGCATCTTCTCGATCCCCCAGACTATGGCCAGGCATTCTCGTTCCGTCACTGAATAGTTCCTTTCCGCTGGTGACAGTGTACGGCTTGCATAAGCAATTACTCGATCGCATCCTTCGATGTTCTGGGTCAGGGCTGCACCGAGCCCGTGATCGGACGCGTCGGTTTGAAGCGTGGACGGTTTCTCAAAGTCAGGACAGGTCAGTATCGGAGCTTCAGTTAGACAGGCTTTTAATTTCGAGAAAGCTTCCTCTTGTTCCGGTGTCCACTGGAAACGATGTTTCTTGCGTAGTAGGCGAGTTAGTGGTGCCACTACTTGTGAGAATGTGGGTACGAAGCGTCTATACCAGGAACACATGCCTAGGAAGCGGCGGACATCTCGAACATTTCGTGGGGCAGGAAATTTACAGATAGACTCCACTTTTTCTGGATCTGTATTGATTCCCTCGGATGTAACCACATGGCCTAGGTATTTTAATGACTTCCGGCAGAATTTGCATTTCTCCGGATTCAGTTGCAGGTTTGCTATGCGGAGCCGTCGGAATACTTCCTGTAGGTTCGCCAAGTGTTGTTCGAAAGTCTCCCCTAAGACGATGATATCGTCTAGGTAGGCGAAAGCATACGGTTCTAACTCGGGACCTATAATTCGGTCTAGAAGTCGTTGAAAGGTCGCCGGTGCTGAGTGAAGTCCGAAAGGCATGACTCGGAACTGGAACAATCCTCGGCCCGGTACGGTAAATGCTGTGACAGGCTTACTTTCCGGGGACAGTGGTATCTGCCAATATCCTTGTTTCAGGTCCAGGCTTGAGATGTAACGGGCCTTTCGGAGTTTGTCCAATATAGCGTTGATGTACGGTAACGGATAAGCGTCCTTTTGTGTGACCTCATTGACTTTCCTAAAGTCAATACAGAACCTCGGTTTTCCATCCTTTTTCCGGACTATCACAACCGGTGAGCTCCATGGACTACCGGATGGTTCTATTATGCCGTTCTCTAGCATCTCATCAACTTCTTTGTTGATGACTTCTTGCATCCGGGGATTCTGAGGACGGTATCGTTGCTTAATTGGCTGTCGTGTGGTCAGGTAAATGTGGTGCTGTATAAGTCCGGTGGTTCCTCGTATATCCTCAAAGCCGGGTAGTTCCGTATCTAGGAAACTTTGTAGCTGTCTCTCTTCTTGGGCAGAGATACAAAGAGAGATGGCTCCGAGCTGGTTTTGAACAGGCGGTGGCCTTGGGGACATGATCTGGTTTTCTAGACGGACCGTCGCAGTGGATGGACTTATGACAAAGTCATATTTGCTCAGGATGTCCATTCCCACTACTAAATCTGAGGCCAGGTTGGGTAGGTGCTCTAAGCACTCCTCAAAACGTTTTGATCCTATGTGGAACTCCACATAGTAAGCCCTGTCTACAGCAACTAAGTTACCATTGGCTAACTGGACAGCGGGTGCAGCGGTGACATGATTTGGGACACCATGTTGATTGCAGAACTGGCTAACACGGTCTCCTATGTACGAGCGCGCAGCTCCGGTGTCTATTAGGGCTAAGAACGTCTGGTCCTGGATACTAACTGGTACGTGCGGACGGTTGTCTTGATCAGGTGGTGTTACGATTTCCGAGGCATTGATGGGACGGAACGGTACAGGCCTCGTAACGGTACAGTTCCTGGCTAGTTTTCCGACCTGGGACACTGGCAGTCTCTGGTCATGACTCCAGTCTTTCCACATCTTGAGCAGAAAAGTCTAGGTGGTGATCGACATTGACTGCGGAAGTGTCCAGCTTGTCCACAACGCCAGCAGATGGCATTCCTGTCAAAGCTGGTGCTTGCGGTTGTAGGGCGTGCTTCAGGGCCTCCCATAGGTAGAGGGCGCGGTGTGGGAGCG
Organism: Pogonocherus hispidulus; assembly: GCA_963924545.1. NCBI lineage: Eukaryota > Metazoa > Arthropoda > Insecta > Coleoptera > Cerambycidae > Pogonocherus > Pogonocherus hispidulus. Next base: position 88,047,119 of record OZ004692.1, read on the forward strand.
GTCTCTACCCTAGCAGTATTTCCCTGATTGTAGGTGTTCGGTGCCCTGGTGTATCGAGGTATTGGCGGTAGATTTCTAGCTACGGCTGGTCGTTCAGGTAGAGGTGGAGCGGCAGCTCTCTGAGGCGGAGTATACTCGGCCTGTTGGCTTTTCCTCTGTGCTACAGTTTCTCTCTGTAGAGCCTCATATTCCTCAATCCTGCTTACTAAGTCACGGGGCCCTTGTATATCGCTCAAGCGAATATACTGCTTGTACTCTGGCCGCAGGTTCCCATGGAGGCGGCGTAGAGCCTTCTCATCAGAGAATCCTCCGTGGCGGCGTAGCAGGGTTTGTAGGGCTACTACATAGTCTCGTCCGGCTTCTCCCAGTTGTTGGCGGCGGTGGTATATTTGTTCCTCTAAGAACGAATCGTAGTTAGCCGGAAGATAGAACTGTTTGAAGTCGGTGATGAAATCTTCCCAGCAGGTCCATAAACCTCGGTTATTCCGGTACCAGGCCAAAGCATTCCCCTGGAATATCTCGTATAGGGATGGCAACAGTGCGGAGGTAGGAATGCCGCTGTGCTCTTGGAATTCGCAGAGTTTCTCTAGAAACTCGACAGCGTCTGTTTTGCCATTAAAGTGCAGATTCCATTTTCGCACCCTTTCGCAAACTGTGCTGACGGTGAAGGTGGTAATAGCTCCTGGGGGCACTGGTACAGCGGTGGCAGGTACGTCTACATGTGGCGGTGGTACGGGGAAAGATAGAGGGATTGTTTGGCGGGCTGGCAGTGGTGACGTACACCCGTCCTTGATAAACTTCACCAGGCGTCGTTTCTTCTCCTCTACTGTTCCACTTAGGTCTAGACGGAACTTTGCCAACTCGTTGTCAAGCTGGTCTTTCTTAAGCTTATAGATCCAGCTTAGGCGGAAGTCACCTTGGTCGGTAACTGCGGCTTCATCTTTGGGTTCCATCGTCAGACTCGGTGGGTCTTCTTCGTTGGGCATCTTCAGGTACAGGCGGTCAGGCGGTCACTAGTATTTTCTGGTAGCGGAGCGGTATCTCCGATGCTGCTAATACTGGCTAGTCTTGACTCCTGGTTGTAGACACTTGTACTTTCTCTGGCAGCGATATCTTCGACGATGTGTTCAGTTGCTGGTCCTAGTAGCAACTGCTTTCCTAGGACACTTCGCAACGGCTATATAGATCGCTGCGAGACTACCGGTATTCGATTCTGCGTATCTGGTTTAGTGCCAAAAGAGGGGTCACAAGCTAGGTATATTTTGTTACCGGAGTCAGGAAATACACCGGGCAAAATCCGGTGAAGCGGTAAAAGTCTTACTGGTAGGTGCGGGCGACTGCGGAGAACGTTCTCAACACCTTCTTTCTCGACTTCGACTTCCTACTTCGCTGTGGGACACTTCTAGGCGGAACGGCTGCTCGGATCGAACTGCCAACACCGGCAATCGATTCCTTGGGTCCGATTACCCTGAAAACGATACCCCACACGGCTTCGTTTGGTTCGGGTAAACTCGGAAAAGTTCGGGTGGGAGGTCGGTCAATGACGGCAAAGCTCCAGCCTTGTCGTTCTAAAATACCCCCAAAGCTCGCTGGTCGTTATTCTAACTCTTCTCAGGCGTTAAAAGTCCAATAACGCCTTCGGGAAAGATCGGAACGGTTCGGGGATGGTCGGAATCGGTTCCTCGTAGTCGGTTTAGTGCCAAATGACACCCCACAAGGTGGGTGGCTGACAGAAGAGCTTGGGTCAAGTTAGGTCAAAAGTCGGGGACCTCCAGATTTTGGCGGAAAGCTCCTCTAACTGCAAATCTTCACTAATTTTCCCTATTTAGGTCCCTGCTCGGGCGCCAGATTTGTGACGGATACTTCCCGATTTGCACTGGTAGGAAGTGTCACGTTAGTGCCCGAGGTTCGGTTTCTCTTTTATTTTGCCTCGGGCGCCAGTTCCTGGTTACAGTGTAGGAACACCACTACTCAGGTAGCTTCAGTGAAGATACGGTACGCCAGGTCGGTCGATAGGGAAAATTAGACGTCACACAACAGATAATAATAAGACACCAATAAACCTTTTATACATATATTGACCATAAAACTATACCATAAAATCTACTCTTAATTCCTTACTTCCTTAGTCCTGGGCACGTCTGCTGCTTCCGGGTGGTCGGTGAAGACTCTGACAGATTTACTCACTTCTTCTCTGGTAGTAGCAGCGGTGGTAGACAGGACTTCCTCGTAGGCTGGACGGCTGCCAACTGAATAACGGAATCGTTCTCAGCTGGGTAAGGTACCAGAGAGAACTCGGACAGGCGCAGAAGTGAAATTATCGACTTTGAACATTTACCAAATTATTCCACTTAGAAAACTTTAGCTACCTTATTCTAATCGACTTAGAATAATTTTGGATATCTAGACAGCAGGTGATGAATTTTTACCAAGTGTCCAGACCTGCGCGGTACTTACTTCTAGCTGGTGCTGGTAGCGGTGGTAGACAGGACTGCTTCGTGTGCTGGACGGTGGTAGACTGAATGTCTGAGTTGCTGCTAGCTGGATATGGTTCTATGAAAACCTCGGACATGCGCAGAAGTGAAATTTCGGACTTTGGCTATTTTATGCTTGTACCCTACTAAATCTGAAATAATCACAAGTCCCCACGGTCTTGTGGACTTTGAAGAATATTCGGTTTGGTCGAAAGAATCGGCTAAGTATAAAATTATTTTTATACTTAGAAAAATTTCACTCTGTCGAATTTACTGACTTGTAATCGTTTACTCACTTTCTCTCTAGTTTCTGGTAGCAGCGGACAGATCTTACTTCGATGTCAGGCGGGCACAGACTGAATGTCTGAATCGCTGTTAGCTGGATATGGCTTTACAAATACCTCGGACATGCGCATAAGTGAAATCTCGGACTTTATATATTTTATACTGGTACACTACTAAATTGGAAATAATCACAAGTCCCCCAAGTTCTTGTGGACTCTGAAGAATATTCGGTTTAATTGACAAATCGTCTAAGTCCCAATTTATTTTGATACTTTACAAAATTTCACTATTTCCAGTTTACGGACTCTGAAAATATTTGATCAGGTAGACAGACGGCGAAAAATACACAAGTCCCAATCTGTTTTGATACTTAGGAAAATTTCACTTGTTGATTTTACTGACTTGTAAAATATTTCTTACTTACTGGTGGTACAAATCGGTATACAGGAACTCGTGGTGATGTCTTAGTGCGGCTGGATTCTCGGACGGCGGCTCAGCAACTAAACTCTTAGCGCGTGAAATTTCCTATGTCCGCGTGGAGAACAAAAGATGCGCGCGCCTTTGGCTTCTACTTCAGACGTTGAAATAATACATTTCATGTCGGGTATAGTTGTTTTATTTACGGTGTTGTGTGGGTGACTTTTATACCGGTAAAAATACTATTTTCAAATAGCGAAATGAAATGTACTTCATTACAAGTTATGAAATAGTAGTTTCTAAAAACATTTTTATTTTTGCTTTTAAGTTAGCTTCTAAATTCTAAATGAAAATTAATTATACCAATAATAATACCACTTCATCTGACTAAACATTTATTTAAAATACTTAATATATCTACAATATATCATATTTGGCCATGTACGGAGAACCTGAAAAGTAAAAGTATTTTAGTTTAGATAATAATCATTTTTACTGCAAATCAGAATTTATCACTTTACAATTGAGAAGTTCAGAATGTCAACATCATTTAACAGAAAATTTAGAATGACTAACGTAAACTGATCTATGAAAAGGCTGTATCATTTTTTCAACCTGGTAACTAAAAAAATAAATATTTTACAGTAATTTCAAAGCAGGGCAAAATTTAATTTACTTACCTCTTCGTAGACAAGCATCAAAGCAAACTTAAATTTAGCCGAGGTTGAAAAAAAGTTAAAACAATAAAAAAGCATGAGCTACAGCACCTGTGATGCCACGGCCATATTGAAATACACGAGTATGGGGACGTAACCTACCTACATACCTTTTCTGGACATGCACATGCAACGAAAACCATTAGTATGAAAATAAAACAGTAATGCATAAACTTGCAACTAAAGTACAACAATCCACTTAAAATGGTTTCATAAACTTACTTTTCACTAGATATTCCCTGCCAATAGTGACAATTTTCCACTTCACCAGTACACCACACATCAGCACATTACACATCCATTACGTTTATACGAAGTACGAACGAACAAGTGGCGGGTGGCGGAACTAGCGGGCGACATAACACGTGACACATGCCTTAACAACACGACAACGTGACGGAAAACGGAACTAACGACTGACATCATGCTTGCTTACTGCCAACGGTTTCAACAACCAATCACGATTATTACAATTGACATCAGCCATCAAATGTCCGCTTACTGATTGGTTAGGTGAAACCTTTCGGATTGTGAAGTTGGCGTAAAAATTTGAATTGAACTGAATTTGTGTTTCATTTTTCGTTCGTATTATGACAATTTTTATAAATACATTTTTCCACTTCAACTGCACAAAATATTACACTGAAAAATAATACTGATTTATTTTGTGCAGAAATGCCGAAGTGTTTCTAAGATCGCCATAAACATAAACTACCTATAGCAATATCTAATAGCTATTATTGTGATAGATAATATGAAAAATTTGACATTTCATCTTGTGTATAAAATCATAGATGTGAAAAATTGTCTATGATCTTGAAATTTATGTCAATAATGATTCACCATTTTCATGTTGTTTTAATAAAATTATCTTTTGGTAAAATAAAGATACTCGTAAAATTATTGTGTTGAAAAGAGTTGAAATATTGTTTCTCGTAACGTTTATATAACGTGCAGATTATAGTTAAATATAACCTTATTATTTACGTTGCAATAACGTTCAAAACCACGCAAGCTGTTACTTTTTATTATAAAGTTTACGTCCTTTTAACGTACAAATTACACCTAAAAATTACTTTCTATTTACGTTTAAATAATGTTAACAGTCAAAGCTCAAATTAACTTGATTAAGCAACGTAAATTTCCCATGAAAATATCACCAATACTAAACCAAAAGTGTTGAAATATTGTTCCCTTTAACGTTTATATATCGTGCAGAAAATAGTTAAATATTACCTTATTATTTACGTTTAAATAACGTCCAAAACCACTCAAGCGGTTAATTTTTATTATAAAGTTTACGTCCTTTTAACGTACAAATTGCACTTAAAAATTACGTGCCTATTTACGTTTAATTAACGTTAACAGTTATAGAGTAAATTAACTTTATTAATCAACGTCAATTTCCTATGAAAATATTACCAATATTAATCAAAAAGTTGAAATATTGTTTCTCTTAACGTTTATATAACGTGCAGGTTATAGTTAAATATAACCTTATTATTTACGTTGAAATAACGTTCAAAACCACGCAAGCTGTTACTTTTTAATAAAAAGTTTACGTCCTTTTAACGTACAAATTACACGTAAAAATTACGTGCATATTTACGTTGTAATAACGTTAACAGTCATAGCGCAAATTAACTTGATTAACCAACGTCAATTTCCCATGAAAATATTACCAATATTAATCAAAGAGTTGAAACATTGTTTCTTTTAACGTTTATATAACGTGCAGGTTATAGTTAAATATAACCTAATTATTTACGTTGCAAAAACGTTAAAAACCAATCAAGTTGTTACTTTTTATTATAAACTCTACGTTTCTCTAACGTTAAAGTTACCCATTGAATTCTACTAATAATTTGACGTTTTTATAACGTATAGTTACACCTTACGTTGATAACGATTGTTGAATAGACGTGTTCTTAACGTTTGATTGAAAGTAGGTTCTTAAACAACGTTGATTTTTTCAACGAGTAACGTTTATTCAACTACAGCAACGTTACATACACGTTAAAACAACCAACCTGTTCTCACTGGGTATGAACTATATCCTTTCCCAGTAAAAATGAATAACTCCTATTTTACATTAATTCCTAATACTAGATATCTAGCAATTAGTAAATACAATTTTATCGAATCCAACATAAAATGTCTGGAATTTCAAGATAAACAATATATTTGTATAGACGCCATTAAACGTCGAATCCAAAAAGGAAACACAAATTGCGAACTTGAAGCAATAAAATATTCCAAATTATCTTCAAATTGTATATTAACAGAAATAAACGTAAATTCTACAATTATACACAAAATCAATATGGCAAACTATATTGCTATTATTCCTAATACTATAGTTATCATAGAAACATGTAATAATATAAAAAGTAATATTAATTTAAAAAGAGGCAGCTACGTTATCGAATTAGATGAAGATTGTTATACAGAAATTGATAAATTTAAATTAAAAACAAATAAAATACATAAATTACACATAAATAACTTAGCCGTTCCTCAATTATCGATTGCTGTAGACACTTTTACAAGTAAAACAGTAAATTTTCATGATTTAAGTCTAAATCAAATAAATACCCAGAAAATGCTTGACGTAGAGAGAAAATTAGAAATACAGAAATTAAATTTGAACCAAATCAATGATGATCCAATTACTTCAAGTATTAGTGTCGGCACGGTAATATTATATATAGTTTTAATTACTATTTTGATATACTTAGTAATAAAAAAGATTGTAAATCTTGCAAAAACCAAAAATAAAAATCGTATTGATCATGAAATGGAAATTAAAATTTAAAATCATTGAAATCGTAAATTTTAATCAAAACGGGGAGGAGTTATGTTATACAGCTTCCCTTAGATACTTAGAAACTTAGATATTTGGTTATTGTAAAATGATAAACACGTGCAGTGCTTATTCAGCACCTAAATGTTATAAAAGGTCTGAACGCACCTATTCCCGTGTTCATTTGTCTCTTTACAATCATTTAGTGCATATAAGTGTTGTGAGTACAAGTGTTCCAAATTTTTGGTAGAATAAAATAAAGTTTTTAAAAACGAATTTTCTGATTCCCTAAACTTATCTTGCATAAGAAGCTATATATTTCATTCATGAGAAGTTTTAGATACCTAATTTTAGTACTTCTCTCGCATAGTAGCATAATACCTATGAATACCTATTAAGTAATTTGAATTTTCGTGTACCAAGTCTAAATTCGCGAATATTTCAAACTTTCTACCTTCCTGTGCCGCATACTAATATTCTCAAATTCTCGCCTGTATTCTCAATGTGTAATAATTACAACATAAATTGTTATAAATATGATATATTCAGTTGCGATGAGAATACTGTCAAGAAATGTTATGCATAATTTACCTGTCTTTGTTTTTTCTCATTTTGTTTTTTGTTATTTTTTGCTTTTTATTATTGTTCTCTTCCTGTGTTCTTACTTTATATCTAATTTGTTATTATTTTTATATTGTAATATCTCATGTAATTTTATATTTTTCTTTATTCTGTACATCTTTTATTGTTTCTTCAGTGTACTTTTTCTGTTGTTCACTTGTTCTTTCTGTAAATGGGTTTGTCCTGTAGAGTAGAGTACAAATAAATAAATAAATAAATAAATAAATAAATAATATTGTAATATATTGTCTTGCAGTAAAAATATTCCTTTTAGTTACTGAAAAGAAACAAAATAAACAAACATTTTACAGTATTTATATTTAGGTAAACAGTTTACATTCTGTAAGGGCAATCTAACTTGGGGATTACTCCTTGCCAGCAGGTGCTGTCACCGTATTGTACGTTTTCCTATTTATCAACTTGAGCATTGCAGCGGCTCTGCGGAAAAACCAACTTAATATTCACGTATTTCTTCGGTGAAGCAATAGAGAACTACAGCCAATTCTGAAGTTGTGGAAATATATGCTGACCTTTGATACTTTGGGGATAATTATACCTCATGCACAAGTATACCGGTGTATTTAATTATATAATATGCATACTTATTCTGTCTTGTTTTCCAAATATACCCTACGACACCTAATTAACACAGCATACAGGTATAACCTTTATATTACATATAAATAGACAATACATATTTTATATGTTATTTTTCAAATAAATTATCTATATACAGAGTATGACACAACTTCGGTATGAAGAAACAGGAGTGGTGGAACTTTGAAAATTTACATGGGGTGCTAATTAAATGTGTTGACGTTTTCAACAATATTTTTTACTTTCTGTTATACCGAAAGTCGATAGCAACTTCTTTATTTTAAATGGAACACTGCATTTCTTATTGCATTTCTAATTCATTGATATAATAAGGTTCATTTTATTTAGGATTCCCTATCCTACCTAAATAGTTCCGCTTTTGAGATATTAAATTTTTTGAAAAAGAAAAAAATTAGTACTTGCATAGTTTTTCGAAATATTTAAAAATTTCACCCTATTCCATTTCTATAATACCTAAACAATAGTAGTTGTTAATAAATTTAAAAAATAAAATATTTCTTAATCATCAGAATAGGTTGCGATGATTGAGAAATATTTTATTTTTTAAATTTAGTAACAACTACTGTTTTTTACATTATTTTGAAAAATCACTCAAACACGTCGATTTTCTTTTACTCTTCCACATATTTTACGGGACACGCTGTATTTTTTTTATATTTAGAACGAACTTTTCTTTACGAATACGGCCATATAAAGTTTTATCGGTCTATCTCTAATAATAAGGGAGCTATGACCAAAAAAGTGTGCCACAAGAGCGATGTGTTGGAAAAAGACTGTGCCTAGCAACGAATCAATATTCTCTTTCTAGCACATTGCTCTTATAGCACTCTTTTTTGGTCATATATCCCTTATTCCTTTCCAAATATGTAAAAAGATACAGGGTGTTCATTTAAAATATTACAGTATATATCAATGCAGCATCATTAAATCATAATAAATTAAATATAACTATAGCTATAAAAAATTTTATATATGTAAAATATGCGCAAAAGTAAAAGAAATCGACGTGTCCTACTGATTTTTCAAAAACAACCATTTTCAAAATAATGAATTTATGCGGGACTTTATGAACTCACTGTATAAGTTCAATAAGTAATAATGACTTGCTTACGTTAAACAATAAATTTTTTTATGACTTGATGTATTTAAGTGTGATAGTAGGATAGTAAATATTTTTTTTCTGTATCTTACGATTACACCAAAGGTCTGACAAATCTGTGCACGGTTCTAGACGATATTTGTTCTTTTGTTTGTAAAAGATGTTTCTCGGGATTTTTTCGTAATGTGATACTTATTGATTCCTCTAATCTGTGTTTTGCAATCTAGTTGAAATTTGAACATATTTTAAGATGGTGGTAATTGCTTATTTTAGAAAACTGTCGTGGTTTTCTTCGAAAAAATACAAGTTCTGAAAGCTGATGTAATGAGTAGAGATTTCTTAGACTGCACTGTAATTCATTGTAGTATATGTGAAGGACTCCACAGAATAAATAATGTCATCAATGTCACAGTCACGGATTTTATCATCCAATAAATTATTTAATTTTATTAATTTATCCAGGGGCCCGACTCACGAGTCGTGCGACACCTTCTTATGCGAAAATAACGTAAAATTGACGCAGTGGATAGTTCTTTATAGCAAGTAAACGCCTCTGGTCTTATAGTGTAAAAATTTTAAAAAAATTCTTTGAACTCTTTCTGAATCTGACTAGATCTGACTAGAAACCAAATCGATTATTTTTTAAGTTATTCAGACATTATGACGATTACGACAATTTTGTGTAGTCTATCCCAACATTTTTAATGAAGAAATATAGCTTGATTGACATGATCATTAAATGTGAATTTAGAATCAAATGGGACTCCAAATGTTAGTCGTAACATAACGATTTACACTTGTAGATCTTAGATGAATGCATTTCTCTATATGAAGTTGAATATGATTTTACGTCGCACCATTTTTCTATTTTATGTAGTTGATCTTAAGTACATAGTGCATTAAACATAATAACATACTGTATTAATGTATATAACGAAGCAATTGACCATGATCAGGATAAGGATCAATCCATGTTTACCTCAAGCATATAATTTGTAGCTACTTATTTTCTTTTTACAAAAACAATAGAATGCCTGCAATAGAATGTAATGGTAAAATACGCTGCAATATCTCACATCTTAAGAAATAATATGAAATATACGTAAATCACGAGGGTAACAGAGTTTACTTTTTTAATACAACATTAAACGTATAATATAACATTTAGAAGAATCAGTCAGAACACAAAGCACTAGGGCCATTTGAGCTTATCAGAATTCAATCCTTACTTTGTCCCACGTAATCCCATAGAGTTTGTATTTTCAGTTCATCTTTGTGATCCCATCGACTTTACGTCCCTAAATCCAAAGAATTTGGGGAAGAGAATGATAGAAAACGAGTGTTTTAAAACGATACGTTTTATTTAGTTGGTCTTTTCTTCGACTTTTCCGTCTAATGTCACTGAAACAATTATAAATAATTAGCCGAACTAATTTTCACTTATTAGTTAGAAAATTCGTTAATGAAGGATTATAAAAGAATAAATGTTTAAATAAATCTGGTATTGTACTTCCATCTTCAAAATCAGTTTTACTTAATCTAAATAGCCATCAATTTTATAGCTAACACTGACGCAGTTTTTCACATAAAACCAAAACACTACACTGCACTTCACGCGTATTTCGCCAACCAAGTTGGCGATGATTTTCAATCTCAGTGACTCCATTTCAGTTTAATCAACTTTAGATAATCCCAATATGGTTGGCGAAACACGCGTTGAGTGCAGTATAGTGTTTTGATGTTATGTCGAAAACTACGTCAGTGTTATCGTCACACCAAAGGTTCTACCCCTCAAGAATATTATATTATTGTAACAGGCTGCCCGATGTACTATACAGGCTTCACGAAACTTACTTAGTGATTTATTTATCTGGAAAAGGAGTCTAATTTTACTACTGAATCAATTTCTCTGTCGCTTAGTTCGAGATATACTTTGATTTACCTATAAAAAGGTTTCTTGACATACCATGGGTTATCTTATCCTGAACCTCGAGTTATATACGTATTCCTGGGACGCTCCTGATATGCTAACACTGAGAAGGTTAGGCGGATCTTACATGAAAGTAAGCCACTTTTAGGGCAAGGGGTTTTTAATAACAAAAGAATAAAATTTAAAATCAACAAAAGAGAAACCCAAAATACTGAATTACTATTTGATCTATAAAAACGAATGAATGTAACACCAATGAATCCTAAACTGAATGACTCTGTATAAAACAGTCAACGGCATCTACTTCGAGTGCGAGAAACATACTTTACGTACTCCTTAGTCATTTGCCCTCATACTATGGGGAGAAGCCTCAAATAAACATAAACAACCCCTTCTGAAGTCGTGCGATGGATACTAACTTTTCTTGAGTCGAAACTTTCCAAGTAAAGTTTCTTTTTTTTCAAATTCAGATACATGATTCCCATTTGTTGTTAAAGTGCGTTTCTCGTCTCTGTCTAGTACCGCGAACCATGACATGTTTCTGTCACGCTGTCCAACGAAAATAGTACTTACGAACTAATAATCTACAACCCTTCGATATTGTCCTCGTCCCAAAGAGGGGAGGAATTATGGCTTACTCTACAACCGATCTTATTTCTGAAAAAACTTCCCGAAAAAAGCAGGTTGATCTATGCCTTTGCAATATTTAAGAATATACAAAATACCTTATTTCAGAGAAACTTCTAGGTGCCATATACTTCATCATATTTTACTGGACTTATTATGGTCCTGCATATTTGCACTTTTGTCTACTAAACATTGTCCGTCCCCAGGGATGCACGGGACTAGACATCTATAAAACATTACAATAAATCTGTTAAGTCAGAAAAATTCTCAATGGTATTTATAACCCAAAATGACATCTTGGCTAAAAAACCAGAAATGGTTCTACGAACTTTATCGGTTTGAGCCGGATGTTACTTTCTAAATATATTTAAATTTCCACAGGAAAACTTGATGTTTACCATGTGGGCTTTTGTACATTATATTAACTATATTATATTATGTTATGTTATATTATATTATATTGTATTATATTATATTAAATTATATTTGTTATTGTCTATCTATCCAACTATATGGACAGTGAACTCTTCTCTTCCTTCGAGAAATTTAATATAAACTTTCTTATAAAGTTGTGTTAAAGTTAACCATACGATTAGCCATGAATCTATAATAGTCTTACTTGATTAGGATGTTCTGCATTATTATGAACTATTTAACCAATATTATTAACCAATATTAGCTATACAAAGAGCTCAGGTCAATAAACCAATGCCCCTTGTAGTTTATAGTTAGATAGAATCAGAAATTAGTATTTTCTTGTTTAATATTTCGTCGCATTAGAATAACAAAGTTCTATCTGAACATTCAACCATATTGAGAAATCAAAGGCTAAAGTTTGAATAACTTATAATCTATTATAAAATTAATGATATTCAATTGGGATAAATATTATGCAATGTTGGGGTAATATTTATCTCAATTGAATATCATTAATTTTATAATAGATTATAAGTTATTCAAACTTTAGCCTTTGATTTCTCAATATGGTTGAATGTTCAGATAGAACTTTGTTATTCTAATGCGACGATATATGAAACTAAACAATTTTGGATATGTTGTTAATTTAAAAATTATAAATATTTATATATATTTTAAATGTGATTTATGTTACATATTTGTTTATATATTACATGAAGAAGTTAAAGTTTAAGAATTACCTACAAATCATATTTAGAAAAACCAGTATAGAAATACTCATGTGCTTATTCAGTACATACTCTGTAGAAAAATCAACTATCTAGTTAGTATTATAGTGTTCAGTATAGTGTAGTAAATTTACTATCCATTGCAACGCTATAAGGATTATACCTACTTACTTTTAAAAGCCGTGGATAATAATAAATTTATCAGTAAGTGTGTTCGCAGGACCGATAAATCTGATAAATAAACAAGAACTGGCGATGCGGATACTCATTCCCGACACGTAGAATACGGTAGACTCATAATAACACCGCTTCTCTGTATGCGATACCGTGTTCCAACACTTTCTGCAATCTCTGGCAGGAAGCTTTCAATATGTTGTAACAGTTCGTCCCCCGAACACCTGTTTATTTGCCTTGCAGCTAACTGACCATTCCAGATTCAAATTGAAACGTAAATCACTTGGTGATGCGGATATTCGCTCCGATTAATGTGTTTTACATATCCTACCGATATCCTATCACCCTAAAGTCCACTCTCTTATTCACATTTCTTATTATTATACACGTGGTTTAGTGTACCGTTATATCACTTTGTAGTGATGTGTGTTATTCTAAAATGTAGCTACAAAATTGTATAAAGGCCTTCTTATAATTTTTTATCTATTATGTACATACTATGTTGGTTCACAGTTTCCTGGCAAATTATGCCTTGCGTCATTAATAAACCTTCAGTAGCATTCCTTCCTAAACTTTTATAAAATAGACTCTCTACCATTCGCTAAAACATGGAAAAGTTACTGGTTTGTTGAGGACTTAATACTTTCAAGTTTCACTGAGAAAAAAAAAATTAACCATTATACAAAAATTGTATGGCTTCAATACAATTTGTGTATACTATTTGGGACAAACCAACTCATACATTGCTAGTATGCAACACGTTTTTCTGAAATTGAGGTTGGTAGTTGCATTGTTATTATACAAGTGGTTATATTATTATTATCATTATACAAGTAGTTGTTCTACCATTATTTTACTAGTTATATTACCGCTTCTTCAATGTTTGTATTGCTATTATATAAGCAAATGTATCGCTAGAATACAAGACGCTATATTGCCTTTATTTAAGTAATGGTATTGCAATTATACAAGTAACTGTATTATTATTATAACACTTATTGTAATGCCATTATAATAGGTACATGTGAAAGGTTAATAAAAACAAAAATAATTGGAATGCTCATATATTTTCGTAAACTATCTTACATGTTATGTTCTTTACTGTCCGAAATAAGGACAGGCACACGACATGGGAGGACCGGTTTTCATTGAATATATCATTTCTTCCAGAAATTGCCAGATATGTTGGCACTCAAAGGGATATTCGATGTCCATGACATGAAAGGTTTTAAATAGAATGTCAATTGCTCTTATTACTGAATCAAAGGTGTAGATGACATCATTAACAATAACCAAAAAGTTCGAAATATCGTTTAATGGCCCACATAATACTCCAAAAGGTTGAAAAGTGAAGTTCCACTGTTTCAGTCTCTTCTGTTGTTGTTTTTTTCTTGACTGTTTTCAAAGTTCTGAAACGATATTACCTTTCAGATGATGGTAACTATAGGTATGGTATATATAGGTAGATGGAAGGTATCTGTAAAAAGCCTTTACTTTACTCTACACACTAGTTGCATGTTTTTTTAAAAGTGGCTTACCTCTACAAGCATGAAAAAACTCTGGGCAACGTCACTTCTTGATGGCCTCCAGTCTTCGCTTTTCCTTTTGTTCTTTAAGGTCTTAGGTGGAAAAAGGTACGGCAAAGTGAAAACTGCCGTTATTACAGGATCTACAAATAAATTTAATAATTAATTTAAGTTACTTTAAATACTAATATAGGTGCTCCACTTATCGACGGATTTTTTAAAAGGCGACTGAATCATTAAAACTAGGCATGTACGTATTGTGATTGTGGCAATTCAAGAATTGATTATTCATTAAACAATTCAAAACTAGTAGAAAACGGGGTTTTATAAGAAACTATCATACAAAGCCCATTTTAACCTACATCTATACCCAGTTTAGAGAACAATACAAACAATTTTAATGTGCATTAGGTAGATGTTGCTGTTTAATTTCCATGTAGAAATAAAAAATGTTTATCATAAACAATTGAAAATAAGGTATCCCTCCCCAGCATCAAAGATGGCCGTTTTAAGAATTACATTAATTTTTTGCAATAAATCTAATAATATTAGACAGCTCCCTCTCTCATACAAGTCTCTGACTTCCAGATGCATCATCAAGATGAGAATGGGGGATATAGATGTTATTATTATTATTAAATTAATAACACCAATGGCCTCTGTTGTAATGCCATGTTTGTATTTTCCAATACTTCAAAATATTTCGAATAGAAACTAGCTTGTAATTTTGACTTATGGTGAGTAAATCTCATTTGGCTTTCACATTGCCAAATTGATTGCATTAGTTTAACGTCACAAGTTATCTAATCGACAGTAAATTTTTTTGAAAATTTACATGGGTAAAACTACATGGTACCTTGTAAATTGAAAATTTACATGGTACCTTCTGGCTCACGTTTTGGGGAAATAATATCAATTGGGCTAAAGATAACTCTGATCACTAATGATATTTTTCTCTTACGGAGGACAATTAAGCTATTTCTTCATCTGTCCAATATATAATTATTATTAAATGTACCTTTCAAGATAGATACTGTACAATAAAACCTTAACGTTTATGAATAACACAAACCCTATTAACGAATATCAAAACAGAATGATGCCGCTGAGGTAAAAATATAAATTAAGTAACATATTACACAAGAATGGAAGCGCTTCTCAAAGACCATATTGCTTTAGGACCGTATATACAGACTTCACTATCTTCTACGCAAAGACAAATCCCCTTCTGTTAGTTTTTATTTACTCAGGCATATCTGTAGTAAATGATTATGATGGTCCATCTGCAGATAATGGGCCCGTAGGAAGTGTTCGCCAGTGGAATTTAATTGCGGATGGAGTTCGGTTCTTTATGTGTGTAATAAAATAATATAGGACCTAAGCAGGTATATTTCATATAGAAATAAACAAACTAATCTAAAAAGGCATTCAAAATGTTTTAAGAAGTGATTTTAAAGAACATATATTTTAGGAATCATGTCCTTGTTGAAGTGTTATAGAGATATAGAAAGTTAATCTAAAAATGTCTTCTTTTTTTCTCTAATTTCATTGCAATACAGGGTTTGTCACGACGGCGACGTGCCGAATTAATCTGTATATAGAGAACCAGTAAAGGCAGAATTTTGAAAATTTATTGCGCGAACTTTTTCAAAAATATTTTTGGGCACTTCCTGATTATACCGAAACTCGATACCAGCTTCTTTATTTTCAATGGAACACCACATTTTTTAATTCTTTGATAATTTTAAGGATCATTTAATAAGGATCTCCTACACTTACCTTTCATTTTACGATATATTTAAAAATTTGAAAACCAAATTGCCCAGAAGCAAAATTATTACAGCCATAATATAAAACACCGTGGGTACATAAAATTGAAGAAAAAATTGTATGAAATGTATCTTAGTAAAACATTTTTTGTAAATTTGGAAATTACCTGTTCTACCATAGTATTTGATATGAGCTATATGTTCCTTGAATCTCGTTTGAATTGACTTTCTAGTTTGTCCAACATACTTCTGATTGTAGTCTTTACATCTAATTTCGTAAATCCCCGACTTTTCCTTTGTTTCTATTTTGTCTTTTGAATTGCTTAAAAGTTGTTGTAGTTTATTTCTCGATGAATAAACCACTGACATACCTACATCTTTAAAAACCTTACCAAAACCACGGGTGAAACGAAGATTGTATGGAATAGATATGAATTTTGGATTTTCTGTTTCATTTTGAAAAGTTGTTTTCATTTTTTTAAATTTAATTAAGTATTACGTTATTTGACAAAGAATATCTAAGATAATTTTTTTAGCAAAAGTAATTTAAGCGCACATAATACTAAATACTTTCATGCCTATTTGAAGTTTAATGATAGCAATTATTCAATAAATTAAATACCTGGTATATGAAACAATTTATTTATTTTAACCATGATTAAAAAATAATCTTTAACTCTACAAGCTTTCGCTTGTTACTTTCCTCAAACTTTTCAAATCAATGCTCTGTTTTTCGTCGGATAACTAATATTATTTTGTATTATATGTTTCACATTTTCATTACATTTACAGAGGTATTTACAGATATTTTACACTTTTCTGTTAATTTTGAATAAGAGGTTGTTTTCCACAAATTTTTATCATTAAGTATGAATACCTTATTTTAGCTTTCTTTTATTTGATTTGTTAATTTTTAATAATTTTTGCCTCTATTCAGTTAACTCGGCGAGCATTATACCAAACATGTTACGTAAACTTATTAAGATTAATGTATTGAAAAAAACTAGGTTATTTGTTTTGAATATTTCGTACCTATGTGTTAAAGTAACGAAATCCACCGATAAAGTTTAGTTAATTTATTAAATAATTGCATATTTCATACAATAATATTTGGTGCCAAACTCTACCTAGAGGTCAACCTGTAGATGTTGATACTGCAGTTGCGGCATTTGAATACTTTCTCTTTATTTGTTGATTTCACAGCTGGAATATTCTCAAAAGAATTTTATAAATCATAGAGCTGTGCCACAAAGAATTATAAATAATAATAGAGTCTATTTTCTAATTCTATTCTATATTTATTTCTTTGACCGACACACTTTCTTCTACAACGTATAAAGAAACCTTTGTCATGAACCTGGATAACTGATAATAACAAACATAACCTATGTAATTTCCCTAGTGAGGAATTATTAGGCAGTCGTATTAATAATACATGTGATATAATCTGCTCTAGAGAATACATTCGCAAGTGAAATGAAAAAGATCTATAATTAACGTACCTATATTATCGTATGTGCAGAATAACGTAACGTATGTGCAGAATATATACCCATTGCTGAAATAGCTTAAAAGTGAGAAAGTTACCATCATAATTTGTATGTATAGGCATTGGCGTCGTCTCCAAAATCTCTATGGAGGGCGAAATATTTTTTTTTAAAATTTGTTTTCAAACCACATATAATTCTTCTATTCACTTCGCAGTGAACAGTAAAAGAACATTATTAGTTGCGTTGAAAAGACAAAAATTATTTGAAAAAATATTATTTAAAATTTAAGCAAACATAGGTATAAATGAGGTCAAAAAAATAAATGTCCATATCAAAAAAATTTTCAAAATATCTATGTGGAAGTGGAGGCCGTATTCACTTAAAATCACGTAAAATTCACGTAAAATCAATTATTGTTTTAATGTATAAAGTAGCAACACAACACTTTTTAACTAAGTTTTAATTTTATTTTAAAACATTTAAATGATCAAGCCAAGAAACATATAGTTACGTTGCAACAATAAAAAAAACATCTACATAACGCCTTAGATTTTAGTGGCGACAGTGGTCCCCCCTTGGCGACGCGCATATGTATGGGATAATAATTGCTGGAACTTGCGCTTATGTAATTATGTCCACATTATTTTCTAAATTTGGCCTACATTTAATAAATTTATAAAATTAAAATGGAATTCAACTATATAAACACGTACCTTGCACGTATAATAGCTTTTGCATTATATACGTGCATTCAAAGTGCACGGTTATTATTTTTAATAGGATTTGTAGAGAAAAGCAGTATTAAAATAATCATAAACTTTCCAATTTGCATTAAAAGTGAATATGAAGTAGACAGTGTTCCCTTAACGTTGGTTAAGTTTTATGATGTTTTCTTGTTTCATAACTATATAAGTGTTCTAGAAGCACATCCATTTTTTAATAATATCATTTATATTAATTAATTTTTTTAATGTTTTTATACTATTTTGTTTATTCCCTCTTGATAACCATGGTCTAAGCTAATATTTCATTTATCAGGTAAAGTCGTTTTTGTTGTTAACAACAACAAAGTCTATAAATGAAAAATGTTAAGTAGATACTCGTGAACACTATATTCACCAGTATTTAACATTATATTCTTTCTCAAAGTTTTACAAAAAATAAGTTAGAAAATAAGGTACAAACAGTTACAGGAAATAAGTTTAAATATTAATTAGAACAATTTCAATATTTCATAGTTACATAATGATAAACAAAATTCGTGAGCGGGATAGTTTCAGGAAGTCAAGAAATATATTTCCCGAGAGTATAAAAGGAAGATGTGCTAGTAAGTTCGTACTATATATCAAAAAATAACACCTGAGAAGTTACTATTAGCAGAGACGTATAGATGTATAAGTCTCTGCTATTAGCGTGAATGAGATTTTTATTAGATACTGCATAAATAGATTACACTTAATATGTATTTACAGTTAAAATACATTTAAATCATGACACATCAATGTATTATTTCACATGCTCAGTAATCGCCCAGCGTTGCATGCAAAATTAAAAAAATACTGTTTAGAGTTAAGATATTTTGTCATGGACAAATTAGTCAGTAGTGGTGAGAAACACACCGCGTAGGTTTGCTCTCTTTGGGTCTTTGCTACTACCCATTAGGCAATCTAATGGGCAGTACCCATTAGGCACCCATTAGGCATTAGGCTATGATGAGCGCAAAATAAGCGCGAAACTGGTCAGTATCCGGTAGTTGGCCTCGATGAACGATGTGGCGACTCTTATGGAGATGCCGATGTAATACAATGCCAGTCGGGGCACATTGCCGTGGAGTAGTTGTTTTCGACATCTACTTCAAACAGAGAAATTAGTCATGGATAAACCTCGGATACAAATAATGATCTTTTTGAGCAATTGGTATTTATATAGGTATCAATAGGTACATACACTAATGAAATTTAGGTCACTATCTATCCTTACTAGTGTGTAGTTGACCTAATTTAACCATTTTCAGACGAATCTGTGCTATTGCGGACATTAAAAGTTAAAAAGAAATCCAATGTTTTTCATTTTACACCCTGTATATTCCAAACGGATCGATCAAATTTCAAAAATCAAACTTGGACGTATAGATATTGAAAGCCATTTCCGATGATGTATCACTCGATCCCCCATCTCAGTTGAATTTTTTGAGGGGGTGTCAACTCCGCTTAGGGGGTTGATGTTAGGGGTGTTAAATAATGATTATAGGGCTGTTAATAAAAAACATTTCAAAACAATTTCGAACAGAATATTCTTATATAATAATTTTTCCCGACCCCGGTTAAACTTTAACCATCAAATCTGATGAAAGTGATTTAGATCATATATTTTTATTATATGCCATCTAGTAAAATCTGAGCGAGAGCCACCCGTCGTCGATAAAGTTTTCTTGTTTTAGTTTTAGGAAAAAATCTTTACTGGAATATATCCGGAAAGTAATATAAACTACGATGCTCTCGGTCGGTTATCTAAAATCTGCATTATCGACTTTTTAAAGCCGCCTCGATATAGGGGCACCTAAACAGACTTATGTTTTTCTGCTAGTTTTAAACTTACCATTTGATTATACCTAGTTTTCTAAAAAAAACAAGCAAGTCAAACTTTTCTTGATAAACGGGAATAACTAAGGAGTTTATTAACTCAACAATCTATATCCTCTGCAAATACCTTATAAAATATTATAAAAACTGGAGTTTTAATCATCTTCAGATGATGCCAACTTGGTTGGCGAAACGCGCGTCGACTGCAGTATAGTGTTTTGGTGTTGTGGAAAACTACGTCAGTGATATCTTCACACCAAAGGTTCCAACCCCCTTCAAAGTGTACATTATTTGTTCTCATATCCGATGTCATAAAAATCCTATATGGCTTCTATAAGAAGTCAAATAGTTGACTATCGCATTTCCAAATCTAGAGTGCTTAGAGAAAATCTAACTGAATTTTCGGACTGGCCATTATCAATAAATAAGTTTAGAATTTGAAGTTTCTACCTTTCTTTATAGTGAATATATTTAGCATTTTGCAAATCGTCAATTTTTGTTTTTTCATACCACCATTTGATTCAGCATAAAATTAAGGTAAAATTAGGTAAAATTGTGCAACTTTTTTCTAATTTAAACCACCCTGATCTTTTCCCGTTTCTAAGATTCCAGTGGTGGCGAAAATTATAACCTGCGTTTAACATACAGCGTCCCATTGGGGTATTATAGGTATGTGACTAACCTTTTAGTTGTTTTAATCTGTATTCCCATTAGTCTTATCCTGCTCCTGCCTCATATTATATCGATAGTCACTCTAGTATCAACACTAGTCAAAACCCTTTTTCTAAAACAGACAAACGTCATAGGTGACTAGGGAACATTATTTTAGTAAAAAAAAAGGTTCTTATAAACAAACACTCTGCCTCATTTAGTAGAGGAGGTACACAGTGTAAAAAATGTTCCAATATCTTTTGAATAAAACGAGATTTTTTAGTAACTATAAATTTTACAGATTTCTGACAAAGTATAGAGTAATATTTGACGTAGTTTCTGTCAAAATTACTATACTAAGTGTTACTTTTTGAGTAGTTCGACACCTCTTGAAGTTCTAGAAAGTTTTGTGATACGCCAATATATCTTTTAATTAATTTTTGAACACTGAACTCTTAGCAACGTTTTTTGTTTACTGATGTTTTTCAATATCTCGAATAGTTTAGCAGATATTGAAAGTATTTTGTCGACTCACAAAGCATATTGGAAAAAAGAACAACATGGAATGTTAATTGGAATTTTAATTATGAAATAAATATTTTGGAGTCGGCTTTAATTTGTTTTTTAACATTTCAGAACCTGGTAGTGGCATCTTTATGTTATGTACAGAGAACTGACTAAGACAGAAACTGAGATTGAAAATTAATTAATCAATACACTTTTTGTTTAATTACTGTTATTTTAGGTTCTGGAAAAAATGTAATCATTTTTTTAGAAGATGATAATGAGGAAATTAGGTAATTAACTCTTCAATTAATAATTATAAACAATGTTAGTAGCGGTGTGAAACACACCGTGCCCTCTTAGGGTCTTTGCTACTATCTAACAATTATTATCAAATTGACAGACAGATAGATAATGGTCTGCTTTTCCGCAGGCGTCATTATAGCAGTGACCTCTATCACAGCCTTCTCTAGTTTTCCATGAACTGAGAAAATTGCAACACTGCATCCCGTCCTAATTTCAGACCGAGCGATACTGTTTTGGTGAATGGTGCGTCTACGTGTGGTATTAAATCATCCTATATATTTTTGTTAAATAGCGTTTAATTATAAGAGATAATTATTTCAGACCGTTGTATATTAAGTATAATCAATGTAGATAGTGCCGTGTATTACCAATTTAATATGTAATATCATTTTCCCGAGTTTTTACATGTTCTATTTATCAGTTGGGGTGAAGTGAAATTAACCTTGAATAGTGAAAATGCCGGTACGGTGCTATGTACCAGGGTGTAAATCTAATTACGATTCCTCTGTAAAAAGTGAAGGGGTAAAAAGTGTTTTTAGATTCCCTAAGGACGACACATTTAAACAAAAATGGCTCAAACGTATCCCTAGGAAAGAATGGTCACCTACAAAATATTCCGTTGTTTGTGAGTTACATTTTGATCCTAATGATGTCGTTAAAATTGACAGACATCTTTTACCAGACGGTACATTAACAATGATTGCTTGCAAAGCAAAATTAAAAGCGGATGCTATCCCATCTATTTTCCCAAATTTGCCTAAATATATGTCAAAGGAAAAGTCGATTGTTCGAAAAGATCCTGAATGTAGGCGCCAACAGCAAGTTCAGCAACATGAAATTTTGATACAAAATTTTGAAAAGTCAGATCTTACTGCAAATTACAATGATTTTATAAATAATTTTTCGGAAAAAGTTAATCTTGGTGAAAGTTGGAATAAAAAAGTCTTGACATCTAAAATAATTTTTTATACAATAAATTTCGATTGTGAAATAGTTAAAATTGAAAATCAGATATCAATAAATAACGACCTAACAGTTAAAATATTTGTAAATCGCAGTGAATTGTATTTTAATGAATTAAAGTGGATTTTAGATTTTGATATGAAAATTAAGAGATTGTCTCAACTTCAAAATTTATTAGATAGAATTAAATATACGCTGTTAGCGCTGAGAAAAAAATTAGACTAAAACATATTTTTAAAAAAACTGGAGCTAGTTCACATCAAATGTCGTTTAATGAAATAAAATCAAATTTTGAGATTGCAGAAAATTCTGAGGTTGGTTTTCATTGTTTAGAAGAAGTAAATAAACAGACGATGCAACAAAATTTAGATAAATTCTCCAAAATATTTTCTTCTAACTATTTATCTGATTGTGATGTTGATGATACAGAAGAATATATATTTCTGGATATGCATCTCATGTATTAACCAAAAGAATTTCCTGTAATATTTGCCTTTTACATGTCGTTGAAAATAAGGGAAACTTGATCGGAAATCAATATTTTGATTGTTTGCAACGAGGTGGTCTATCGATACCGACAACTAACGTAACAATTTTGTTTTTTTATATGTATGTCATATTAGAATACATTATAAACAACGACTCTTTAGGAATTGACTTCTTTAAAACTGAAAACCAAAAAGATTTGCTTGCAAGTTTAACTTTAGAAAGTATAGCTTCAGATAACTTTTACTTAGACTTCCTAGACACCTGTGTCTGTGGAAATAATGTAAATTATATTTTAGGAATAATCTAGTCTAGGTATTTCTTTGCTCTTTCACTTTGTTAATTCTTTCCTGTTAATTTTATTTTGGTTAATTTTATTTTTTGTCATTTGTTTTTTGTATATAGATATGTTTGTTATATTTTGTGCCTATCATCTTCCCTTTATTCCTATCCTAATATGAATCATTTCCTATATCCTATCCTTCATCTGTTTTTCTTTCCCTTTTTTTCCACTCCCGGCAAAAATACACATGCTAGTTGAATAATCTGAGAAATATATTATTATTTATTATTGTAGTACTGCCTACTAACACATACTGTGAGAAATAATATTATTTTTTGAATTATTTTAAAAGCTTGTGTAACTCTGCACCTTCATGTTGGTTTTGCTGAACAATCAAATATTACATGTTTTCATGTAAAGTAAGGTATATATTGTTTTACATAAAATATTGTAATATCTAATTGACCAAGCAGAGAACGTATACATATTATTTAATATTTACTTAAGTAGCTTATTACAAACAAAATTGGAAATGCACGTCAAATACAATCAGCCACAGCCTTCTCTGCTATAGAGGCTGTTGGTCGGCAGTCGGACTAGAAGATCGGCGTGGAGCGGTGTTGCCAATTTCATTTCATGGCTAGTACTAGAGAAGGCTGTGCCTCTATTGTCGTTGAGAAAGACAATCCTACTTATTTATTTGAACGAGATGCCGAAAACAACTACTCCGTGGGCAATGGACCTCGACGCATCGAATTACTCCGGCATCTCTATAAGTGTGTGTTTCTCACTACTAACATTCACGATGCCCATTAAGCAATCATGTTGCAACATCGTTCATTGATTCCACCACCTATGGCACTCTGACTCTGACGAGCGCATAATAAGCGCGAAATCGGTAAGTGTCTGATGGCTGGTCTCGATGAAAGATGTGGCTACTCCTATAGAGATGCCGGAGTAATGTAATGCCAGTTGGGGCACATTGCCGTGGAGTAGTTGTTTCCTTCAAATGAATTATAAAGTGTTTTACAAAAGACAGTAGAACAATAATACTTTGATATTTCAATACATAAATATATTTCAATTCAAAGAATTTGTTCAAAGTAACCACCATTTTTATTAACACATAGTTGGCTTCTCCAAATTAAAAACTGCCGTATAGTTGTCATAAATTTGATTCCTTAGGTTCAGCGCCACATTATCAACAAAATATGCAGATGTTGTGAGAAATCCACAAAAATTTTTCCAGTAACCCTATCTGGCAATAAATATCATGCCAAAACATTGTTTTCCAGAATCCCCATGCACACATTAACAATGAACTCTATCTGAAAACTTCTGGCACGTAAAACATAAGGATTTTCAATGACCCGAACGCGTAAATTATGGCAGTTGACAATGTCTTTTCTGGTAAGGCATGACTTATCACTCTACAAAATTTTAGAAAAAAATCATATGAAGAAAATACGCTAAAACGAAATAATATTTTGGACACCTTGTATATAAATTAGCAATAATAAAAGTATCAGTGCAAAGCCTGCGCTTTTTCCTTTCAAAATGGCCATAACACATAATTCAAAATTTCACAGGGTAAAAGTAAAAAATAAAAAAAAAGATCTCAAATATGATTGAATTTAAATACTTCTATTTTGGTATATAACCTAAATATGCAATAACACGTACACTATTTCATTTCATTTAAAATAACGAGGTCAGTAATAGCGGCTTCCGGTTTAACACGAAGTGTAGCTATTTTGAAAATAATTTTATTAAATAGGGCATGGTTGACTGCTGATTCTGAAAATTTCAAAAAAATATGAGTATTTCAAATTTGTCCTGTGGAGCAGTCAATAGTCAAAAGTTAATAGGGCAATATGGTTCTGTAAATGTATATGAACAGTTAAACAACATTTATTCTTACCCATTGCCTCCTCTTGAACATAAGTCAATGTAATTTTTTCCACAGTCGATCGATACTTAATATTTTGCATAAAAGAGATGATGTCACACAACCATTATTACTTCCTTTATATTTTCAATATTTACATATTTCAATATTTTATTGAAATAATACATACAGGGTGTCCACCTAGTGCGCGTAAGTCCAATATCTGGGTTAATAAAAGAGATAACTTAATTTTTTTTTCTACAGGGTTGTCTAATATCCCGAGCTGCACAAAATGAAAATATATTTACATATTCAGGGTGTTCAGTTTTTCCTGGACAGTTACCAACTTCGTTTTTCTAAATGGAAATATATATTTTTTATTGCTTTTTCGAACTAAACCCTTGATTTTAGTAGGACTTTCATCAGCCTTCCCTATACCTAACTTAAACTGTTTTTGAAATATTGACGGGTGAATATTGACATTTTTGCAACTTTGACACCCTGTAAAATCTAAACGGTTTGAGATCAAGCAAAACGGTTTGCACATTCCTATCTTAACTTTTCATAAGCTATCGTTTGGTACTAATTTCAGAATTATCCAAAAATTTAAAATTTTCTGAAAATTTTGAAAATTTTTTATTCCTGTATAAATTTGAAATTAGTATCAAACGATAGCTTATGAAAAGTTAAGATAGGAATGTGCAAACCGTTTTGCTTGATCTCAAACCGTTTAGATTTTACAGGGTGTCAAAGTTGCAAAAATGTCAATATTCACCCGTCAATATTTCAAAAACAGTTTAAGTTAGGTATAGGGAAGGCTGATGAAAGTCCTACTAAAATCAAGGGTTTAGTTCGAAAAAGCAATAAAAAATATATATTTCCATTTAGAAAAACGAAGTTGGTACCTGTCCAGGAAAAACTGAACACCCTGAATATGTAAATATATTTTCATTTTGTGCAGCTCGGGATATTAGACAACCCTGTAGAAAAAAAAATTAAGTTATCTCTTTTATTAACCCAGATATTGGACTTACGCGCACTAGGTGGACACCCTGTATACAGGGCGCCCTATTTCTTGACCCGTTGCATGGGTAACTTTTTTATTAGTAGAGATACAAAAACGCTTAAATGAGCAAATTAGTGCAGTTTCGTATTAGTAATTCTACGGTAAGGCGAAAAATTATATACGGGGGAAGGTTGAAAAGTTATTGACAAAAAACGAAAAATCCAACTTTTCTATTATCCCTCGTAGCTCGTTCATTTGAAGAGTTAGAGAAAAATGCTTCACATGTTTTTTGCAGTATTTTTCATGTAAAATGACATGCACTTGCTACTTTTTATATATCTCTTAAAATGGTTGAGAATCACAGTAAAATATATTTTTTTTAAATGTAATGGATAGGTGGCTGTGACATTAACCGAAAGTCCCCTTTTTCCTCTTTCAGATGATATAACATAGTCCATATTTTATCCTTACAAAAGTAATAATAATCGTTGTTTTTAAAGAAAGTTTATTGTCACATCAAGAATGCTATGGAAATAAAACAAAAAATAAGATTCCTGATATTTTTAAAAACGTCTAGTTGGCATTTAATTATTGACAGATCATAAGTGACATTTTTAGTTTTTGTTAAGTAGTTTATTGTTTATTATTAATACTGCATACAAAATAATAGTGTTGCAAATATGTACACCAACGAAGAGAAAAATGATATGCTATTTTGTTATTATAACCAAATTCGAGATGCACAAGCTGCAGCGAATCTTTATTTTGAAACTTACATGGAACGAAGACAACCCCATCATAGAATATTTAGACAGCTGGAAAATAATATACGATTATACGGCTCTTTTTCAAAGTCTAAGGATGAAAGAAACTTCAATGAAGACACTGAAATAAATGTTTTGGCTTATGTAAATTTTAAACCTGATTCTTCAACTGCAGAAATTGCACATCACTGCAACACTTCCAAGGAAACTGTAAGAGCTATTTTAAAAGGTAACAATTTAAAGCCTTATCATTATTCCATATGCAATACTTTATATCCAGCTGATAATCAAAGAAGGATGACATTTTGTCGATGGTACATTTCAAAATGCGAAGAGGATCTAGACTTCTGGAAAAAGATTTTATTCAGTGATGAAAGTAGATTTACCAACAATGGTATTTTTAACCGCCATAATAACATAATGTGGTGCCGAGAAAATCCACATCTTGTTTCTGAAAGAAGAAATCAACGTCAATTTGGGATAAATGTGTGGTGTGGAATTTTTTGTGGCAAAATTATTGGCCCATATTTTTACGAAGATAATTTGAATGCGAATAATTACCTTCATTTTCTAAGGAATACTCTAACAGAGGAATATTTAAATGAATTACCACTTCATATTTTTAGAAATCTTAAATACTTCCAACACGATGGAGCACCTGCGCATAATTCCCGCGAGGTAAAACAATATTTACATGAACAGTTTGATAATGTTATAGGAAATAGAATGGATATCGACTGGCCAGCGCGAACACCTGATTTGACCCCCTTAGATTTCTTTCTTTGGGGGTTATTGAAAGATAAAGTTTATGTGACAGCTCCTCTAGATATAGAGGATCTAAAAGTCAGGATTCAAGATGCAATTAGAAGCATACATGGACATACAATAAATAATGTTTTAAGAAGTATCCAGAAACGTTGCTTACTATGTATCCAACAGGATGGTGGTCATTTCGAACATTTACTTCAATATAATTAATTAATTAATAATTTCTGTTCTCAAACATTCTTTTGTTCCATAATCCATAGCATTCTTGATGTGACAATAAACTTTCTTTAAAAACAACGATTATTATTACTTTTGTAAGGATAAAATATGGACTATGTTATATCATCTGAAAGAGAAAAAAGGGGACTTTCGGTTAATGTCACAGCCACCTATCCATTACATTTAAAAAAAATATATTTTACTGTGATTCTCAACCATTTTAAGAGATATATAAAAAGTAGCAAGTGCATGTCATTTTACATGAAAAATACTGCAAAAAACATGTGAAGCATTTTTCTCTAACTCTTCAAATGAACGAGCTACGAGGGATAATAGAAAAGTTGGATTTTTCGTTTTTTGTCAATAACTTTTCAACCTTCCCCCGTATATAATTTTTCGCCTTACCGTAGAATTACTAATACGAAACTGCACTAATTTGCTCATTTAAGCGTTTTTGTATCTCTACTAATAAAAAAGTTACCCATGCAACGGGTCAAGAAATAGGGCGCCCTGTATACTATATGGCTAATACAGCTGAAAATTCGCGATAAAGCGATAATAGCCTAGATACCCGTGTTCCATATCTGATGGCTTCAGGAAAATTCCAAATAAATGAAGTTTTCACTTGAAACTCAACTTTCCTGGCAGGAATAATAGCCAAGGCATAAAACATTCAATATGATATCTAAATGTCAATATAATTTAACGGGAAACGTCACGAGAACATTACACGCTTACCTCGTGCTACGCTAACATATTGATGCCGCTTCTATTATTAATCGTCCTCATTCATACCAGCTCTTAGATTTTTAAAACTACAAAAAAGTATGTTCTCTTAGGGCTTGTGTAATGTATAACTTTACGTATATTTTACCATTTGCCATTAGGGATAAAATGATAATATTATCAATTATTGTTAGAAGTATTAGTTCGGAGAATTAAACCATTATGACTTGACTTAACTTGTCATTGTCCTCTGAAGTGCTTTTAGAATAGGGCTATACTAAAAATGAGAATCAAATAAACTGATAATAGATAAAAGATAAAGATTGCTTCTTTTTTATATTAAAGAACGAGGGCCGGCTGACAAGTTTTGCACATTAGTGAGTTGCATGGGAACGAGAAGACATATAAGAGTGAAACAAAAAATTTATAAAAGGACAAATATTTATCTACAAAATGCAATATTTATTTTTCAATATAGTACCTGTTTACTCTGATACGTTTCTTCCAGCGTGTGGCAAGTTGTAGCATTTCGTCAAAGAATAATTCTGCTGTTCTTTCTCGGATCCAAATGGCCACAGCTACCTTCATCTTGTTGTCGGTGGTGTAATGATTGCCCTTGAGATCCCTCTTGAGATGAGGAACGAAATGGCAAGAAAGAAGGAGGGAAGAAGTAACATTTCGCGGGTGCAAAATCTTGTGAATGTGTGATGCCGCGCATTGCCATGTTGCAACATTATAGGCGTTATAGTATTGCGAACGCAACCTACTCACCTTTTGAGGTGTATTAACGTCTGAATATATCGTCCAGACTTCACATTCTTCTCAGCTTCCAGATATTCAGTCTCATAAACTTTTTTGATTTCCAAAACACCTTCGAGAGGAGTTTCTTTGCCAAGGATTGCGTTTTGAATTTGTTGGGTTATGGCGAAAAAGAAAAAAATGCGATTTTCACTTCTTTCCTTACCTCAAGAGGGATAAGGCAATCACTGCACCACCAACGATGATGGCTGGGATCACTTGGATCCGAGAAAGACCACTGGAATTCTTCATTCAAGGAATGCAAAAAGACTAGACTAGACTTTTATGCCTTTTTTGTCTCATTCCGATGTCTTTTCGTTTTCGTGCTACCCACTAGTGCACAAAACTAGTGTGCAGTCGGTCCTCATATGTCAATTCTTTGAAACTAAAGTTTGGATATACCTATAACTACTTATAATTTTCTTAGTCTATCTTCTAAAGCCAATATCCTCAGTTCCTTAAAATATAGAAAGTAATACTAATATCAGTATTTTAAACATTAGAGGTATGATAATCTCTATATTACAGGAATTTTCGCAGAAAGAAATCTTGCATGTACGAGTTAGAACTAATACTGAACTAATACTAGACTTTATTTGATTTTGCTGGAAGTTTTCTAGAACCCTGTAGTACTTGCAAAGGGAGGTAGTTGCAAAGCGAATTAATAAAAAATGTCTCGTAAGGTTCAAATCAATTTGAAGACGATATAATAATTGAGATAATTAGTTACGGAGTTTATACACATGAGACTTCCATATATTTTTTATAATGAAATAAATGTTTCAATATACCTACAGTGATTTAAGATTAATTACAGAACGTCATTCTATCACAAAAAAAATTATAAAAATACCTACTGATTTTGTCATAATTAATACGACACTCATCAGCTTACTCACCACCATTGCAGGTGCTGCCTTTCTCGCTATATTATGTAAAGTGAGGTGTACATAAGAGAAAGAACAGACACATTTTGGTGTCTTTAAGCATTGAGTGACAATTGTCACTCAACGTTTTAAACTGATGAGTGTTTTACCAGTATTATTAATTTTTAAATCGATACAGAGAGAAGTCCATTTCCAATTCCTCCAAAGATATGGCATCAACCTTCTCATCTCTAACCTTCCTCTCTATAAAAGAATTGGCAACTACGTCTCTGAATCTTATGCGTAAATATGTATGATGCGATGTTTACAAAATTGATGAATTCAGCACTCCTATAGAGCATACTTATGCAAAACAGCATACGTTATCCGATCTCCTGCAGACAGAACCTTACATTACAAAAAACTTGATATAGAAGGGTCGCGACACGAAACCGACTTTTGCACTTAATTTAAGGACAGCACATTGTTACGGAAGGATCGATGAGAAATACATTTATTTTCACTAAAAAAAGCCTTATCGGGTCTTGCGATTTATATCCCACTTTAAAATATTGCCTGCTAATACTTCAAATGGATTCAGTTAATGTTCTTTACATTAATTTCAACTGTACGTAGTTCTACAATTTAAGACTTACTTGGCTTCCAACAATTTTTAAGATATTGCTTTTAACTATTTATTTGTCAGCCAGGGTACTGATAAGGGTATCAAATATGTTACCATGTACCCATATGATGAATATATTAACCATTTTTATGGAAATTGTGAAATTGCTTTGTTTCTTTGGAACAAAAGTGGCAAATAAAGTATTGAAATGAAGATTAATTATTTACTTATTTGTATTTATAAAAGGTACCTACCCAATGATGTTACTTTAAGTATGTGACGAAATTTAATAAAACAATCAATAGATACTTTTTGGTCAAATAAGTTACAGAGAAACAAAATACCTGATGGAATCCATTGATGGTTTTAAAACCCAGGAACTCAATAAATATTGGAAATATACTTTATGACTTCAAACCTATGAGTTATTTACACTCAATCGACTGTAAAAAAATGCGATGGGTTCATACCATCCCAATTGAGGATTGTGGATCGGATATTCCTGTTCGGATAGACTACAATATTAATCCCTTTCTCCTTTAAAATTATAGCTTTCCCGTAAGGCATCGAATGCCTCTTCTATCAGGTCGAATCTAATAGAACTGGTCATTTATTTTCTTCGGTAGATTAAATTTTCTGTGCCACTGTCAAGTGAAATCATTGCATAATGTCGTTAAGCTATTTTATTATAAAAGAATGTGTGCTTTGAATTCTTACAAATTTGTTACAAAACAAATAGAAAAATATGTTTTTAAATTTATATTACGTAGGCACGTTTAAAAAACCCGTTTTACATTATCTATTATTTTTATGATTATTTTCTTTACTTTCTTCCAAAATCAAAATTATGTATAATACAGTTTCAGATAGCATTTAGTAAATCAAACTCTGGAAACAGCTTACAAATTATCGAAGAATATTCGATTCGATATAAGCTTATTGGATTCCTCTTTGTTTTATGGAATTTCTAGACAAGTGATTTGCATGAAAATGTTGTATCTCGCAAACGGTCGATGAAAAAATGTCAGTAATATTCTAGAATATGAAGTGCTGGAAGAAAAAAAATCTAGGAGACCAAGGATGCGGGTTCCTATCTTCTATAATGCAACGAGTCAGAGGGGCTTGAAAAAGAAATAAGATGATCAATTATGTTTAGCCTTATTTGGGAGATTTTAAGCTACTTAATTTAACTATGTTATCACCAACGGTTAAACGTTATCTGTTATACTGCGCATGCGCAGTCAAAATAACCGATTATGTGTTATAATGTGCTTATAACGTTCTTTTTTAATTGAGTAGAATTAAACGTAGCATTAATACACGATAAGACTATATCAGTCTTGCCAAAGGATAACTTATTTATATTGTTTTCAAGAAAACTGATGTTTTAACATATAAAAAATAATGGAAAAACATCTACCCATTTTATATGTAAAAAACAGTAGTACCTATAAATGAAATCTGTAACACTTTGAGAGATAAGTGTTATAGTTAAAACAATTATATTTTTTCTTCCTTAATATACGTTTCTTAAAGAAATTTGCACGATTTTTATAATTTATAATTCACTATAATTAAATTAGAAAGATACGTATATTAAAAAGCAAAACTTTAAGAAGTTCATAGAAGGTTTCTATAATAATTAAAAATTACTAGTAAAATATTGAATTTAAAATAAGTACCTAGGTATACTTTTATTTTTTACATCTTCCCAATTGGAAAAATATCGAGTCAAAAATAAATCATTAAATACAGACCACCCACTTTGATAAACTATTGGGTGTGAAAACTTATTTTATTTAAAATAAACTAAGACAACATGCAGAAACAAAAAAAAACAATATTTAGAAAATCTGTAGTTATAATTAAAACAAGTAGTTATAATTTTGTATTATTATTACTAAAATAGTTAGCTGTACTGTTAAGAACGTAACTAACCATATTTAATAAGCGTTACAAAATTTTATTTTAACTAAAATTTTATTAGTTACTACTACTAGGAGCACTCGCGGGCCGCAAAATAATAATATGCCACTCTCTTTCCCACACAACTTTTTGACCTCTCGGTTCATTATTATGATCAGAATGAGGGATAGTTATTATGATTTATTTATTTATTTACTAAGAACTTCCAAAAAACTACTATTTTATTAAGGCATTTTTTTGTAGTTATGAGATTTTTAGTTGGGATTACAAATATTTTTCCTTAGTGTTTCGAACTGAGTATTACTGCTCTAATATGCTGTACTTTTAATTAGATTAGCAATTAATAAATATTGTACCTATAATACGACAAGAAACTTATGTATACTCAAGAAAAGTGTACTTACCAATTTATGTTTGTGTTGCTGTCTTCATTTAAAATGCAAATTAGTGGCTTCCACTTCATCATATTAATCTGCACCGAAACAAGTTGAAGGCTGTGTTACGAGTGTATCAGAGATTAATGTATTAGGAACATGATGTCACCCGATTTAGTTTGGCAACTTCCCTCACAGAAATTAGGTCGGAGAGGCGCCGACATGTCTGGAAGTTCTATCGTCTGGAAACATGTAAAATATTTTTAAGATTGAAAACATTGTTCCGGTAACTTGCCAACCATAGCCAAACATATAGCTTAAAAGACAACAATAAATTAAGGTAGGTAATCCTGGAATCTAGGCAACTATACAGGCCAACGATAGCATATTATATTTTGTGTATTATCAAAACAAATATTACATAACAAATATGTTTTGTATTAATTAATAATTTGCTGCATCTAATATGGCTCTGAACACAGACAATTGAGGTAGTTACCTCATGATAAAAACTGTCAGGAATTTCCTTGGTAACTTTTATAATAACTGCCAGATTGGATGTCGAGGATTTCTTGAGTAGCCTGCTCGTTCAACGGATTTGAAACTATTGGATTTTTTCTATGGGGTTACCTTAAATCTAAGGTGTCCATTACCCAGAAAATCTTTTGGATTAGGAGTAGATAATCACCAATGAGTGTGGCAACATTTCACAAGGACTCCAGGCAAACATTTTACAAGGTACGCCAGGAAATGTTTGATAGGTTCTTCTACTGTCAGGAGGTCCAAGGTCATCATTTTAAACAAAATCCTTAGTTATTCATATTAAAATATTGTTTTATTTATTGAACTGTTGAATTTGACTGTTTTTTATTCATTTACCACCTTATTCACAGAAACGCGTGTAACGAATCGACTCATTTGAATTTTTCGAACACTAGTATGCCGAAAATTAAGAGACCTCATCCTACCTAAATGATATGCAACAAGTTCCACCTTATCATTTAAACAAAATTATTTGACAGCGCCTGTGGCTCCATCTATCGTCAAAAAATAATATATTTTAGATCATTCACCCTGTATTTTGTCCACAGTCCCTAACCAAATTAGTTCAAAAGTTAGTAGGGGGAACAGAGTTTAGACCCACACTGTACAGTTGAAAATTACCTTTTCCGAAGTTTTCAAAAATGAGAAAATCCAATATATCGGAAATATCGGACATAAGAAAAACAAAAATTGAGTATGCTAGCACAAAATCTAGTAAACTAACATTTTTACAGACTAATTTTGGAGTCCTTGCTGCTGTAGTCCCTGACCTGAAAATTTGATGAATGTATCTTTTACAAAAAACGAGCTGTGGACTGTAAACGTCCATGCAAATTCTAAGTTTTTATTTACACTCTGTATCTACTTAAGATACAGATTTTTAAGTTATACATAAAGATTTGACAAAAATACTTTACTTTCCTTATATTTAACAATAATTTAGGATGATTAATAACATTAATCCGTTTTTATCATGGTCAATTATAAAATTAATTTGAAAGGAAACCCCTTCTTTTATCAACCCTCATAAAAACACGTTTATTTAATTTAAATAATTTAATCAAATTGCCGATGTTCTAGCAAAATGATTCATATATACAGTCTTACACGCAATTGGTTCGTTAGACGTGTAAAGAGTTGGGGTAATAACTTCTTTCTGAAAGTTTGACTCTCTGAATTATCAATTATGAACTTTTTAATCAAAATAATTTCAAGATCATTGCACTTCCGGTTGTACCGTAGCTATCAACGTTATTTTTAATGGAAAGATATACTTTTTATTACATTTTTGAATTGTACTACTCTATATCCAAATGTTATATTTTCCAATATATTTGGATTTTTATCGAAACATTGTTTTTACTCCTGCGCTTGAATTTACTATCTTCAGTAAAATGAAAGCCAATATAAACATTTTATGGGGCGAAAGGGAGAGGAAGAACTAAAAATCTTGATCGAACCGGATCAACGCTTGAATCGGAGTTGCTAAATAAATTAAAACTTATTAAATACAGCAGAAAATTATTAGGTATTGTTTAATAGCAAACAGATGCTTGTAACGTCACCTTAGAATTTTTAAATATCAAATTACCTATATTTTAAAAAGTTTTCAAAAGTACAAATTTTATTACAGCAACATACGTATCTAAAAGCGGATCAATAATAAGATTTATTCGGTAATTAAACAGAATATAAGGAAACAATTCGCAGCTCTAACATACTTTGGGGCCTTGTCAGATAGAATTTGGCATAGCTTACTAAAGGACACTAACCTGCGTATAGTATTTAAACCTAGTCCAAAATATTAACATATTTTTTGTAATACTAAACAAGAGCAAGATATTCAACGAATATCTTGCTCTTGTATACCACGAATTTATAATTCGTTTCATATGAAAAAATGAAATCACAACTGCACAGTGATATGCTACTTTATTAAATTAATATAAAACATACATTCTACATAAGAATTTATTGCCCAACAAATCCAGTGATAACACTTTAACTATCATAAAACATTCTTGTGGCAATATAACTCCATAGTTTAAAAAAAGTTTTATTACATTACAATAATATACAGAGTCCCATCCGGGGCCCGATTCTTGAATCATACGAGAAGATTCGTATCCGAATATTACGTCAAAATGACGTAATTTGACAGTTCACTTGCTATAAAGATCATTTTTACGTCATTTTTTCGTCATTTTCTCATGCACGACTCGAGAATCGAGCCCCAGGATAGTTGCTAACCTACCTTTGCGGGCCCTTAATATACAAGTAGACAATTTAATAAAAAATTGTCCGGACGAATGGGATTCGACCTCACAACCTCTGGGTTAAGCTGTTGACATTAAACTCTGAGCCACCAACCCGATAAATCAAAATATAAATTTATTTTCTGTTCCGTAATAACTGAATATATTTTTCATTCCTAGCAGTTCAAGTTTTAGCACTATAAAAAAGTTTTAGTTACTTTACCTGGTAACTAAACTCAGCAAACTTGATGAAAGTACAACAGAAAAACATCAAAAGATAAGTTTCATGCTAACAATTATACGACCTGTAAAATTTATAGTAGCTCATTTGACAATCATGCTCTTGTTAGGTATAGACACGAATTGAATGTAGGAGATTAATATGATATGGAGAAGTTAAAAAAATTGATTCGTTACTCATATTTCTTAAAAAATCAAACTATATAACTACTATGTTTGTAGTGGCGAGATACAATAAAATACACTGTAGTGCCCTCTTTCGGTTTTTGCTACTACCTGTCTGACAATTATTGTCTAATTGACAGACAAATAACGATCTGCTTTTCTGCAGATACCATTACAGCGACCTCTATTGTCTTTGAGGAAGACAATCCTACTTATTTATTTATTTGGAGATGCCGAAAAGAACTACTCCACGGGAAATATCCCCCGACTGGCGTTGCATTACATCAACATCTCTATCGATTTCGATATCTATGGCAATCTGATGAGATCATAACAAGATCGAAACCGGTCATTGTCTGGTATTAGGTCTTGATGAAGAATAAGGCGGTACCCATGGAGATGTTGATGTAATGCAGCGCCTGTCGGGGCATATTGGCCGTGCAGTAGTTGTTTTCGGCATCTCTAAATAAATATATAACTACTATTTTATAATTATCACTGCTACAAGTATTTGAAAATTTTATTGTTAACCAGTAACTCTTTAAGTAACGTAATAAGTAAGGCCATATATCGTAGTTCTACCATATATCGTAAAGTTATAGTAAAGGATTTCTCAAGAAGTTATGTCACAAAATCTGGCAAAAAATACGATAACACTATTCCTTTAGTTGCCATATAAAATATCATTCTTGTGAGAGAGTTTTAGCATTATGGGTTATCGACAGATTTCAGCAAACATATAGAAGTAACAACACTCATTTTACAATAATTATTAATGTGCAGGACTTCTGTCGTAAATCCATGCGACTTAAAGCACAAAAACTAATAAATATTTAATTAGACTCCTAGGTATAAATAGTTTATGATCTTTCAATAACTAAAATAGTCTAAAATACAGGGAACTCCGAACACCGAAGGTTTTTAGAACTACGCAATACACTACTTAGATTTTCTGCCTAAAATGCAAAGATAAAATTTCAGAATCGATATCTCTAAGGTAAGTATACATATTAACAAAGTAATATAAATAAGATAATCTGCAGACAAAAGGTTTCGGAATTGATATATAGCAAACTACCGCCGGGAGATAAATTTGTAATGTGATCGTGATGGACCGCTTTACAGAGACGGAAATGTGCAATATTGAATGCATGCATGCAATTCATGAATGTATTGCATCTGTTAAGTTGACATAGGAGTTGAAGTGCAATATATATCAATGCAATATACAGTGTGGCAGATGACAATACGAGATAACATCGGATATGTTAACTTATCCGGCAAATATAGCCAAAGAACACAAAAAGTTGAAAATATGGATTTTTCTTATCATAATTGACAAAATAAGGATTCATAATATTTTGTTTATCTGGAACCGCAGCTACACAACACAAAACAATACAACCTTTTTTTAGTTTGAACACAACTAAAAAAAATTATATTGCATGAAAAAAATGACAATTAAAACAAAAATAAAAATGGAAATTTTATGAATGAAGAAAAATGTTCTTCTTTCTTCTTATTCATTTGGATATAATGGGTTATTTAACACCTCTATACTACCACTACCCACCCAGGAGGCGCCGAATTTTAGTATTGTATCCCATAGTCACCCAATAGGAAGAAAGGAATATTTCAATTTAAAAGTATTTCATAGTAAAATTGAAAGGTTCGTAACTAGTTGTTACTTTAACTTCTCCGGTCTCATATCGCAATAACTCAATGGAACTCAGCAATTGGAACAGATATTGGATTCATAATTCAGTTTCTATGTTTATCAACAAAAACCGGTAAAATTTCATGTGGTAAAAACATAAGTTTTTATAAACATAAGACACATGGAGCCGTTTTTACGATTCTCTTCGGGAAAACTAGTGAAAGAAACTTCTAGCATTTGTAGCCGTTCTATGGAAATAATTTTATATTAAACCCTTAGACAACATTGTTTATGTTGCCTAAGGTATGCCTTGATAATGATATTAAGACTAAAGAATAATACAGTCTGAAACATTTGGAGACCGGTTGATATGGCCCTAATTTTGATTTTAATAATTATTATACCACCTCATTCCACTAAACTAGCCTTTGTAGGTGTTTAATAACTGTGGAGGAAATATAATTACGAACAATTATTGTAAACGTACAATTATGAGGCTATTATATAAAATCCTAAAAAATGTAGGTATACTCGTTTGATACTTCTCGTCCTAAAGTGCTTTAATTGTAAGTTGTAGTAGGTAAAAGGTCTTACTAAAGGAGACGCTTAATGTGACGTAAAAAGCAACTCTACATGTAAATTCACTAAAATTAGGTAGTTTTATTCTCTTCTTGAAACAGTTAAATAAGTGTTCTACCATTTGAAAAATGTTGAAAAGAAAGAAGATAAGTTCCATTTAATGAATTCTTGATTTAAATCCAATGCAAAAAAGTATAATAAAGAGAGAAATGTTTCAGGAAAATTGTAGAAATAGATTAAAATATCAGTAACTAGCTAATGTACATGTGAGCATAAAATGCACTATACAGGGTGGGCTCTTGAAAACGAAACAGAGCGAATAACTCTCAGGAAAATTATTTTCCGGAAAACGCCGATAGAGGTCGATTATTGATCGAAGGGATCTTTTCACATAAATTTCTTGTTACAGACTTTACCCCCTTAGGAAGGGGGAGAACTCCCCAAAAATCTTGTAACACATCGTTTGAAAGGTACTGTCGTTCTCTACATAATCGTTTTTATTTTTTGAATTTGACCGATTAGTTTCGAAGATACGGGTTGTTAATAAAAAAATCTACTTTTTACAAATTTATTTGCAAATTTTTCAGCTGCGAGAAAACTGTAGATCCTTTTTTAAATCTACTTTAAGTATTTAACCTACTTTAGAGTAATTTTTATGGAACACAGCTAAAGTTAGTCAACTATAGTGGCACCCCTTATGTAAAAGTAACATTTGTAATAATAAATAATACTGGGTGTCCCATCGAAAAGTATCACATTTCGTCGCCTTATATTTCAAAAACTAAAAGAGATATCGGGATGCGGGTTGGACAGAACGACTTAGGATTTTTGTAAGTTTTTTTTGGCACTGTTGCCAAATCTCCAAAATATATTAGTAATTTTTTTATGGAATTCGCTCCTTTTGGAGTAAAATTACTTGCTTATATTAAATGGAACACCCTGTGTATTTTGCAATATTCAGAAAGCCTAATCACTCTACTTTTCAAAAAGGTATGCATTGTTTACATTATCTTGAGAATTGGAGCCACAAAATTAAGTTTGTTAGAAGTACTCTTATTTGGGTTATTACGAATGAAAAAATACCTCCTTCTTTGTAAAGTTATTTTTAAGTTTTTGTACACTTTTAAATAAAATACCCTATATATTTTATCATTTTAAAATATCTGATCAAACTTGATGTGAAACTTGACTGCATTGCTTTTTAAATGAAAACAGATAGGGAGAAAAGACTAATTCTTTAATAATCGGTAGGAACGAGTTTTGTTAACAATAACAACAAAGCACAATGACAGTAATAAAAATAACAGATAAAATAATCAAAATAACTGTATAAATAAAAAGTACTTACATAAGTTAGAAAACAATTTGTTTTAACTGACCACCATTTACTTCAATATACATTTGTGCATCCTTAGTAGTAAATGATCAAAAGTGTGTGATCCTTCTAATGTGAACATTTTTATATCTATACTTCAAATATTTGACACAACTGACAATACAGTTTATTATTGTCCTTTTGTTTTTCATGGTTACTGTGAAAACGAAGACTAGCTTCACAAACTGTTCAAGTAAGAGGTGCTCCCATTCAACTGAATTTTGTGGCTCCAATTCTGAAGATAATGTAAACAATGTATACCTTTTTGAAAAGTAAAGTGATTAGGCTTCCTGATTATGGCAAAATATACAGGGTGTTCCACTTAATATAAGCAAGTAATTTTACTCCAAAGAAGAGCGTATTCAATAAAAAATTTACCAATATATTTGGAGATTTGGCAACAGTGCCAAAAAAACTTACAAAAATCTTAAGTCGTTCTGTCCAAACCGCATCCCGATATCTCTTTTAGTTTTCGAGATATAAGGCGGCGAAATGTGATACTTTTCGATGGGACACCCCGTACTATCAGAACGGGTATTGAGTGAATTATTATTTTATTGATACCTGTACAGTTGGTAAACATTATGGTTTATTCGATTCCAGAAAGAGTGGAAATAATTGCACTCTTTTATGGAAATAATCAGTGTGCTAATAGAACAGCAGAAATCTTTAATCAGGAACACTTGGATAAACATGTTCATAGGAAGTACATTTTGGAGTTAGTGGCCATGTTTGAGGAGACCGGATCTGTAGGTAATACAAAGCGACACTCCGAAAGAAATAAAACAGTAGATGTGGCGGTTCTTGGCC
Source organism: Pogonocherus hispidulus (assembly GCA_963924545.1). Lineage (NCBI taxonomy): Eukaryota > Metazoa > Arthropoda > Insecta > Coleoptera > Cerambycidae > Pogonocherus > Pogonocherus hispidulus. The sequence continues at coordinate 88,088,172 of OZ004692.1, forward strand.
ATATTGCTGTAAATCCCAGAACGAGTACCAAGCAACTGGCAGCTGAATCCGGTTTTGGGCGATTCAAAGTTCGCAAAATTTTGAAACTTCATAAATTTCAACCATACAAAATTCACCTTTCACAGGAACTTAATGAAGATGACTTTGACTGCCGACTACAGTTTTGTGAAACAATGAGTGAACGAACTATTAACAATCCTGATTTTATTTTTAATATCTGCTTCTCGAATGATTATCATAATTGTCGTTATTGGTTCGATTCTAAACTCAGGATATTTTATGAGAGTCATACACAACATCCGGAAAAACTAAATGTTTTAACCGGCTGGAATTTTTGGTGATCGTATTGTTGGTCTTTTTTTGTTACCAGGTCACTTTCCAAGTGACCCCAAGTAAAGTCCAAAATTTATTTCACTCCACCTAGTTTCCTTCAAGATCTACGCCAACGCATTGTCAACGGATGCTGCCAAGTTACTCCAGAAATGTTACAAAATGTGCCTTAAAGCTTTTTACAAAACTTATATTATGGTATGGAGGCTGGAAGTCATCAATTTAATCACTTAAATTAATCACTTAATGGCTGCCGCGGTAATTTGCAAATAAATTTGTAAGAAGTAGGTTTTTTTATTAACAACCTGTATCTCCGAAACTAATCGGTCAAAATATACGATTATATAGAGAATTACAGTATCTTTCAAACGATATGTCTCTTAACCCTCCTTCCCTATTAGGATTTTTGGGGGTTTCCCTCCTCCCCTAGGTGGGTAAAGTCTGTAACAAGAAATTTATGAGAACAGATGTCCCTTTTCTATCAAAAGTCGACCTGTCTCGACGTTTTTCGGAAAAATAATTTTCCTGAGAGTTATTCGCTCTGTTTCGTTTTCAAGAGCCCACCCTGTATGTATGACAATATGTTATAATTTATATCATTATACATTAAATATGACTTATTTCAGAAACTTGTTACGCCTATTACGTTTCCAGGTATCCGCATCATCTTTCAAAGATAATTTTGAGAGCACTGTCTATAAATATTGCTTCATGGCTACTAAAGAAATACGTTTGTTTAATGTTATGATAGATAGACATGCAGTTGAGAAGCTATGGAATAGTGTGCATGAATGCATCATTGAGGCGTAAACTCCATAGGGTATACCAGCTGACCAAACTGTCGAATATGTAGATTATTAAACGATTCAGGTTGCATTAACAATTAATTGGTATAGCAAATAACTACGAATAGTATGGACGACATTAAGATCATCCTCCATCTGCAAACGCCTTATATTAAATAAGGACTAAAACAAATTAAGTCAAAACAGCTATTCTCCTGGCAATATGCCGCGCCGAGCGCTGAATTACAAAGCAAGATTTGCCGTATTTTGGTTTAAACACAGTTAGAATCAAAAATACAAGGATTCGGATTGCAACAAAAACTACGAGGAAATACTCAGACCACACATCGTATGATGCCACTAATTGCAGACCGGTTTCGACCTTTTTATGGTCTCATCAGTGCAATATAAGTGAGATTGCTGCATTCGGATAGTAGATAACTTTTGATTTTATAATACTAACACTGGAATACCCGCAATTCTTACGCGTTGAACGTTCTGCAATTTTTTGTAATTAAAGAGAAATTTCTTTTCCATTTAAATACATAATAAATTGATGTTTACTGTAAATATGCTAGGCACACATAATTAATGTTGCTATTTGTATGTCTTGCTGATGTATTTGATGAAATAAAAAAAAATTAATAACACCAACTTCACAGAGTACAAGTACTTCACAAGTATCTTACAGCTATAAAAAGAATTCAGCAAAGTGACAAAAAAACTTTTTACATAATATAGAGACACATTCTGTTGACAAAACATCTGTAGAGTTTTATAAACCCAGGAGATCACTTTCTGTTAGCATATGTATGTTTCATATTTTTTCCATATTTGCTAAAGCTGGCCCGAAGCATTTCATTCTTAACTGTGAGTGAAAGCCAGGCTGAAATATACCCAGCAGCAACATTTAGATAATGAATAAATTACTGGAAAATATGAGGAGGATTATTTAATCTTTAATTTACCGCGACCCGTGTTACTTCAGGGTAGCTAAATATAATCTTTATTTACTCCGTTCGGACTGTATTCACAGAGATAAATGTAGTAAATAGGAAACGTATGAAGAGAATTTCTAGACGTTTTATATAAATTGGTATGTTATTACCTGGGTTTCCTTTACAACTTGGGTCTCTTTTAATTGATTTAATGTTTTATATACAATAAGTGACAAGCACAACTGAATAATATTAGTCGGAAATGATTTTATATGCGTTATAAACTTCACACTTTTATAAACTTGTACACAGGGTGATTCAGTTTTTTATAGACAAACTTTAAGGGAAGATAGAACACATGTTTTTAAAAACAAAAATTCCTATAAACATATGTCCTAGAAGGCTTCGTTTCCGAGATACAGGGTGTTGAATATACAACAGGGTGTTGTGATAGCAAATAATTTATTTTGACTACATTGGAAAGAGATACAGAATAAGATATTTCGGCTTTTTAGAATCCTCAACAAACCATATTTAGGTAGGTTTCGTTGAAAGAATTAAATATTTAGCCGGTAATTGATAATAAATAAATTACTTAATTTAGAACCGCATCAAACATTAAAAATCAAAATAACTCGGAAACGCACAGGAATTTAGAAACAGAAGAAGGAACATTATTTTTGGTAAATTATATGCAAATAATGAAAATAAAAGTTTTTTTAAAAATAGTCATTGGCGTAGAAGTTCTGTTTAAGAAAGGGGTTAAGCACCCCCTCTACTCCGCCACTGTGCAAGTTTTTGAACATTCTTATCGCTTCTTTTATGCCCCTTAATTAATAGGCAATTTCCCCCAAGCATGAAAAAAATCTAAGCATTCGTTTATAAGTTATAATGAAAATTCGAGAGAAAAAAATTATAGTCAACACCCTGTTTCTTGGAAACGAAGCCTTCTAGGACATATGCTTATAGGAACTTTTCATTTTAAAAACGTGTGTTCTATCTTCCCTTAAAATTTGTCTACAAAAAACTGACTCACCCTGTATAATTTCTAAGGACAACTAACAAATATAAGAAACCAGAAGGTAATAACGGTACATTAACTAAACTATACCCTCATCTTGAAATTGGAAATGGTAAAAGTCTTTGATATATGACCACATTAAATCTCTGAGTGGAAAGCTTTGTATTACAAAGAAGCAAGAATAAAGGAACCATCTATTTCCACAGGAACCACAAAAATAATAAATATGTTAGGTTTTTCTTATCTATAGACAAAATATATTGGATGTTTCATGTGTAGCTAATTTGATGATCAAATAAATAAATAGTTGACATTTTAAGCAGAGGTATGTAATTAGGCATCATAAAATTTATAGTACAGAAAATATAAGTATAGTTAGGAGAATAAACTGCCATATTAACATTATATATTATATTTATTTACTAAATATTAAATTATAGATAACAAATCATTAAAATTAGCAGCAACGTAGTTAATTATTTAATTCCAATCGAGATCTAGGCTTAGAATTTAGATCCAAACATAGCGCGTTCTATTCCAGGCATATCCCAGAGTCTTTCAATAAGAAATGGTTGACATGTATATATGATTTTCGAAATGGATTGGCAACCAATCCTGCAGGTAAGCTAGGACGAAATAAATCTTACCTTGTGTTAATGTGAAAGTTTAATATTATTTTAGTTTAAGTGTCCATTCACTAGGTCGAAATAAGCCCTAAATCTGCGTTCGTCTCGTGTCTAATTATAAAAAAACTATAAAAGATAGCGACTTTTAGTAAAAAAGTATTGAAAGATAAGACTTTAATCTAAGTCCATATAGTAGTAATTTTTGTTATTTCTTTTTATTTTTAAAATTCCAGACAAACAATCTTGTACTAAAATAGCGTATTTTCAAAAATTATTTTATCTAAAATACATGTATTAAACAAATATTTGCTACTATAAGGATCTAGTTTATCTTTTGATCTTTCCGGTGATATATAATTTATAACACTAAAAAGAAATTTTGTTGCAATTATAAGACAAATGCGGTACCCTTGCAATGAGGGCTAACTTTATTTCCATGTGCCTTTTTACTTCGGCTTTACGTGCACCTCCGAAATCTTAATAATTCGATAATTGGAATATATAAGTCTCCACCCATCGGCCACCCATCCTCTCAATCCTACCCACCATTCATGCCTGTCAAATCTACAGAGAATGGACCCTTAACTCTCCTTCAATCTAACGAAGATTTCCAGGTTTACCTCATACCTATTTCTTAATAATAATATGTCATCCTGTCTTCCACATAGATCTCAGACTTTCTAGATACTCCTTGTGATTAAATGAAGGGTAGAGGGTTTATTACCTTACTGTAATTAAGAAAGCTACATATATACTTAATATTAACACTTAATTTTTGTCACATATGTATAATGTATTCAAATAACCCTACGCACTTAATATATGCACTTAATAAAAACAAAGTGAAAAATGGTTCACGGAGCCTTAGTAGGAATTGGGCCGTAATAGAAACATGTAAGTATGTACCTACGTATATGTATGTATATACATATACATACATATTCTAATTGGCCATTTTCAAAACATGATATCAGACGAACTTTTCATGTTCTCTTTGTTTTGAAATGTCACTCATATTTATATCCCACCCAATCAATTTCGAACATAGTCTTTGCCTGTAAACCATTATTTTGTCCGGATCGTTAGTAATATTTCAGTAGTAAAAATATTGAAAATCATTTAATTCATCAAATATTTGTTACAATAATGTACAGATAGTTTTCGCGACGACCACTAGCGATCAAAGAGAACGTGCGCATTAATTTAATTTAAATACTCCACTGCTAATAGATATCTAATTTGTAGGATAGTATGGCACTTGTTTTATAGTAGAAGGATATCAGAAATATAAGCTAAAACATAATAAGCGTAAAGTATTTTTGAATATTAAATGTTATTATTAAGTATTTAAAGAGGTGATGTCTTTCACCTTTAAAAGAAATGGTAACCAAATGAAAATATACAGGATGAGCAATACAACATATTACCTATACATGGTCGCTGATATGTATGGAAACGGTCGATTATTTCCTAAAGTAAGATAGTTAGCAAAAAATGTTAAACACAAAAGTTTTAAGGTTTTTTTTTTAAATCTATTGTACCTAATAAAAATTAAGTATACAGCATCTGCCAAAAAGGCGTGGAAAAAAAAAGTTGCTGTTTTTTAATGGAACACCCTGGATATTTTTTCATTTTTAGTTAGGACGTTCCTTTACGAGTACACTGATATAGGAGTTGACGGGCCTATCTATAACAATAAGGAACATTTGATGAAAAGAGTGTGCCATAAGAGTAAAGGCTGTGTTGACTAAGGCTGTAGCCGATGTACGCTAGTAACCAATTTATGTTCTCTTTCCAACACACTACGCTTATGGCACACTCTTTTGGTCATCTCTTCCTTATCATTATAGATAGATAGAAAAAATATGCAGGGTGTTCCATTAAAAAAAGGGAAACTTTGTTTTTTCATATTTTTTTTTCTGATCCTGTATACCTAATTTTGCTCTATTATAATAGATCTTTAAAAACCTTAAAATTTTTGTGTTTAACATTTTTTGCTAGCTATCTTACTTTAGGAAATAATCGTCCGTTTCCATAGATGTCAGCGATCCTGTATGTTGTTTTGTACATAATTATGCAACTTCGAACCGATTTAACCCTTTAACTCTCTATCATTTACGGTTTGTGAAATCTGAATGTCGTGTTTCAGTTTTTAGTCCTACACTGTACGGGGTGGCCCATTTTCGAGCCTCATCATTACGATCTCGGAAACCGTAAGAGATACAGCATTGATTAAATTACAGAAAAGTTGCGCAATTTGATGCTTATCAAAATGCTGTGTTGCAATTTGGAAAATTCCGAATACCTTCGGAAATATGCGGAAAAAACCGAAATATCATGAAATATTTTTTATTTTCTTTTGACATTATGTGAAAACTTTAATACGAATAACACTTCCTCAAATTTAAAATCTGACGTTTTGTCTTCCAGAAACCATCAACTTATTTTTTTAAATATGGACCTGGATTTTTATTTAATTTTTTGTTACCTTTGGATTCCCAAAAGCTACGATCCATCATAAATTTTCCAATTATGTTAAAAATTTTTTTGGGCGGACTTTTCCATTTTCCGTTAATATTTCAGACATAAGCTCAATATAAACGAGGTGGACAGACAAATTGCATTGAAATAAAAGTAGTATTTGACTTATTTTATATTTTAAAATCATATATACTCATTCAGGATTTATAAATAAATAAAAATTATTATATTCGTATTTACTATTGTAACTTAAATAAGTTACCCACTAATAAAAATAAATAGAGTAACAAAAAATTAAGTAAACAATCCAAGTCCGAATATGTTGATGATGGTTTCTGGCAGACGATACGTCGGATTTCAAATTTTGAAGCGCCATCTTATAGAGGATAAAGTGACGATGGCAATGACGAAGTATTATTAGTTTTAAAACGTTCTGTTTTCAAATAACGTCAGAAATTTTTTTTATGAAATTTCATTTTTTTTTCCGGATATTTCCGAAAGTATTCGGAATTTTCCAAATTGCAACACAACATTTTCATAAGCATCGATTTGCGCAATAATTTAACCAACCCTTATATCTCTTACTGTTTCCGATATCGCAATGATGAGGCTCGAAAATGAGCCACCCTGTACTGTATAATTGCTTAGCATTTGAGATTTCTGTGCGGTAAAATGCTGCAGACATCAGGTCATTCTGCTAAATTGTTTGAAGGGGTAAGGAAGTGGGCTGCATATAAAGTTTTAACGAAATGGCGGAAGTAGCTGCAGGTACGGGGCCTGAGTTTATTGGCACCGTGCCATTATTATCTATTCGTTGCGGGAACCAACAATAATAAAGAGCAAAGTTTGATTTACAGCAGCGCATTGTTGACTTTCCGTCAATGGATTTTATCAGGAAGAGTATTTTTGGAACTGGAAACCATCCCAAGTTTTTTCTATAGAAGTTTCAGGTCACTTATCATCAGTGCCTTTTTTGTTATTTTTTCACAACACGGGCGCGGATTGGTGTACATGGAGTGTCAATTTTTTTTTTTAGCAAACTTTAGAAATGTATCTTAATATTATAACTTCAACTCTTATTTTGATTATTTCCAGATCCGTGTTTTTTATTATTTTACAGATGGTGTAATTCTAAAATAAACTACGATGATTCATACAGTTGCACCACAAATAAGTTGCAGATATTATTTACGTTTTTGACAGTTTTCAGTAATCCTTAAATTTTTCCGAATGGATTTTGTCAGCGTCATCTGTACTATTTTAATTTTCGTGTTTCTTTTATTCGTACGAGTTAAAGAGAACGAGTAAATTTAATCGAAAATTTCACACCGCCATATTTTAACCAATCAGAGGCTTCGTTTTTGTTCAGTTACCATGCCAACCCAAAAAATTTCCGGAAATTTTTAACGTTGTGTCAAATTATTATTATTATTATTATTATTATTATTACAAATTCAGTAAGGGCAGAGGACAGATGTCCTATAATGCCCCAAATAAAATACAATTTGATAACAAGAACATTATAGTAAATAAAGACCTAGTCTATAGAAAATAATGCCCCAAATAAAATACAATTTGATAACAAGAACATATTATACCTAGTAAATAAAGACCTAGTCTATAGAAAAGAGGTAATTGTCAATTTTATTTTTGAACAAGTTCACCGATTGCGCATTAATCACATCATTTGGCAGGTTGTTCCAAACTACAAAGTTTCTATTACTCAGGAAATGCTGCCTGGTCCTTGTCTTGAAATTTTCTTTCTTGAGTTTCAAGGGGTGTCCTCGAAGCCGATGATCAGAATTTAGCGGAAAAATCGAGGCTAAGTCACCAAAATTATATTTTATGATGCGAAAAGTTAGAATTAAGTCACCACGAAGACGTCGCTGCTGGAATGTCATGAGATTAGCCATTGACAGTCTATCCTCGTAAGTCGGCCTTACGGGACCAAACGAGAGTCTTGTTGCGCTACGTTGCACTCTTTCCAGCATATTCTGGTCACGAGCTAGATCTGAACACCACACTGGTCCAGCGTATTCGAGTATCGGGCGAATATACGACTTGTAAAGTTTACAGGAGGTTTCGAAAGACACTTTTGAGAATGTTTTTTTAATTAGAAACAGTCTGGTATTTGCACGTTTGCATACCGCGGCGATATGATCACTCCAGGTAAGGCTTGTGTTCACTATGACACCGAGATCATTATGTGACGTCACTGAATTTAAGGACCGTCCATTTATAAAATATGGTAAATTAGGATTGTCTTTACCGATATGAAGAATGACACACTTATCTGCATTCAGCGGAAGGAGCCAGTCAGAGCACCATCGTTGCAAGGAATCGAGGTCACCTTGAAGGTTGTGATAGTCAGTGACGGGATCAGCAAATATTTTGGTATCATCAGCGTAGAACGAAATGGAGTTGGAAATATGAAGTTGAATGTCACTCGCATAGATAATAAACAACAAGGGGCCGAGAACTGAACCCTGTGGAATTCCGCTTGTTACTGGCTTTACTTTAGAATGTTCTTGGCCAACTCTAACTTTAAACTGTCTATCACTCAAGAAGTCAGAGATCCACATATTAAGGTTACCCCTGATGCCTAAATATTCTAGTTTATATAGAAGTCGATGTTTCGGAACCCTGTCAAAAGCCCTAGAGAAATCAAGGTAAATTACATCTATTGGGTTTTTATTATCAAGGGCTTTCGTCCAAGCATTTACGCAGTGGAGAAGGTTGCTTAAGGTTGAATGACCTTTTACAAATCCATGTTGCTGGTGAGGAATAAGATTTTGATGTAGCAGAAAGTTGGTCATGTACTCTTTGATAATTGATTCCATTACCTTACAAACAATAGGCAGCAAGCTGATAGGGCGGTAGTTGTTAGCGTCAAGTTTATTACCTTTTTTATATATGGGAGTAACAGATGCCAGTTTCCAGGTGAGAGGTACGTAACTTTGCACAAATGAAGCATTCATTATTTTAGACAAGGGATGAGATAAAACTTCTGCGCATTTCTTTAGGAAGAAGGCTGGTAGACCATCAAGTCCTGGTGATGAGTTACTTCGGAGTTTCAGCAGATGTTTTTTAACTTCATCCTGGGAGAAATAAATATCAGTAAGCGAAGCTGGAACTCGAGGCATATCCAGCGGAGGGAGATTATCATTTACCGATTCGATAGTGAAGGCTTTTGAAAAGAAAAGAGCTAGAGTTTGTGAAGTTTCGTAATAGGAAGTGCATAAATCTCCATTGAGTTTTTGAAGCATAGGGACAGCAACTTTGGAAGATATAGAAGAACGGATATATTTGAAGAATTTTTTACTATTGTCACTGTTAGCGATTTTCTCTTCATAGGTATGTCGCGACGTTGTCAGTTTCAATTTTATTGTGTTAGAGAATCTTCTGTGAGCTAAAAAATCCTGTATGTTATTAGAGTGTTTGTACCTCCTCCAAAGATTTCTCTTATGCTTAATCATCTGTATAATTTGAGAGTCGATCCATGGTTTCAAGTTATTAAAGTAAACTCTTCGTTGTGTAGTATTATCAGACAGGCACCGGGTTGCAATACTGTGAAAATTATTCCACATTGACAAACAGTTTTGTCCCAGATGATTGTCCCAATTGATAAGTGAAAGATCATGGTTTATCTTATCAAAGTCCGTTACGTCGTAGGTGGCATAATTTTTGCTTTTTAGCAAGGATGGAATATTAAATTGAATGTGGGCGGTTATTACGCCGTGATCGGATTTTCCAATAGGAGAAGAAACATCTATTGAGGAAATAAGTTGTTCATCGTTAGTGAAAATCAGATCGAGAACTGATGGTTCATTATGGATACGAAAACGTGTGGGTTCATTTATTAGTTGTGTTAAATTGGAGGTTTGTATAAAGTTCATGAACAGGTTTTTTACATTAATAGCATCAGTAATATGCGTTATTGGCCAAGTTATATCGGGAAAATTAAAATCACCCGTTATAATAGTATTTTCAAGGAGAGACAGTTCTTCCAGTTTTTCCAGTAAATTAACATTGTCGTCAATGTGGGAATCGCCAGGACGATATACACATGCAATATGAATGGATACAGTATGTTTAGCGATTTTTACACAGAGAACATCTATATTTGGAACAAGTTTATCAACAATAGTTACAGAAAAGTTTTGAATTATATCGTTAGATAAATATATACAGACGCCACCACCAACTCGAACTTCTCTGTCGGCTCTAAAGATTGTATAACCATTGATATTAATTAGGACGTCAGGAATTGAGGGTTTGAGCCAACTTTCACTTATAAGAATTATATCAGGTTTAAGTAATTGCACGGTACAAACAAGTTCATTGTATTTAGCTTGGAGAGAATCAAGATTAGTATAGAGAAAGAGCCAGTCAGTGAAATAAGCGGTGGAGAAATGGGGGCGAGAGGTGGATGAAGAGCTAACGACGAAATGGTACAATTTTAGGCGAGCCGTGGACAAATCTAATTGTCAAGTCTCTTTCACCGTTTCCCAAGCGAGTGTCAAGCTCACTACGTAGTTCTTTTAAATGCTGCTGTTGGACGGGTGTTTTATCATCTACTACAGTAAAACTTCTAGTGGAAGCATTTTCTAATAGTTTTTTCTTATTTTTAAGAACATATTTTGCGTCAAATTCTGAAGGCATCACCACCTTCAGCATGCGAGGGAAGCGCTGATTAGGTTTACCAACTCGGTAAAATGTAACTGGTTCGCTGACACATGCAACAACACCAAGTACCTCGTTGATTTTGCCTTTATCATTTTCCTTTTTAGCTTGAATATCGCCAGTAATTTCAGGTATGCCTCTGATAAATATATTCTTAGCGCGAGAGATGCGCTCAACAGCCTCATTTGCAATTTTGTCTGTGATTTCAACAGAATTGAAAGTCTCTATATTAGCTATTTTATTTTTTTAAAGCTGTGATTTCGGTAGCGAGTTGAGTATGTTGAGTATCTATTCGTTTTTGCATATCATTTTTAAAATCCTCGATTTTATTGTGTATATCGGATTTAAGCTCGTTAATAACCTTCTTTAAATCAATGAAACCGCTCAAATTAGAAGAACATGCATTGCACAGAATACTCAATCCACGTATTTTCTGTCTAGTTACGCGGTCTGTATATAATTAATAAGTGGAAATTTTTCTGTCATTTAAAATGTCAAAATAAAGACACGGGAGTTGAATCAATACATTTCCTATGCTGGAATTTAAGTAATATTGTCAAAATTAAATTATGTTCCACCAATATTAGTCGATCAAAGAAAAATATAATGTTTTTAAGTTATTTATAAAAAGTTCATGTAACTAAACTTGGAAAATGGTATGTTACTTCACTAAGAGATTTCGTATTTTATTAAACATAAATTTTGAAGTAGATACTTCAAAATAATTATCAAAAATAAATGATGTTCCACCAATATTAGTAGATTACCACCAGTATTAGTAGTATTATTAAAGTTAATAAGCAACAAAAATATAATATGTTTTTAAGTTATTTGTAAAATATGTACGTAACTAATGTTAGAAAACGACATTTTATTTGACTAAGAAAACTCACATTTTATTAAGCATAATATTTGCAATGCTCGAAGTACTTCAGAATAATTATCAGAAATAAATGTTTCCTTTCCAAAGAGGAACATTTTCAAAAATACAATCTAATAAATCAGCAAATTGCACAAACACAATGACACGATGACAACTGGTGGAACTTGACCAAGGTACCGTACTTGACAGTCGTAAAAAATGTTTGTTATTGCTCATGGCTCACTAGGAATTAATGTTTGTCATTCGTAATTAAAATGTTCAATTTTGGCATAATATTTATAAAGTAATGGTGTGAAATTTTCTTACCGAATATCCCACGTGCTTAAATTAAAAACTGGAAATTTTTCCTCGTTCATGAATATTTAAAAAAAAATTATCCCTCGCCTGCGGCTCGGGATAATTTTCAAAATATTCATGGTCTCCAAAAAATTTCCGGAAATAATTTAAGCACTAGGGATATTATAAGTAAAAATTTCACACATCGCCATATTTTAACCAATCAGATACTTGTTTTTTGTTCAGTTACCATGCCAACCCAAAAAATTTCCGGAAATTTTTAACGTTGTGTGAAATTAATAAGTGGACATTTTTCTGTCATTTAAAATGTTAAAATAAAGACGGGGGAGTTGAATGAACTAATACATTTCCTATGCTCGATTTTAAGTAATATTCTCAAAATTAAATTATGTTTCACCAATATTAGTCGATCAAAGAAAAATACTCGGAAAAATATAATGTTTTTAAGTTATTTATAAAAAGTTCATGTAACTAAACTTGGAAAATGGTATGTTACTTCACTAAGAGATTTCGCATTTTATTAAACATAAATTTTGAAGTAGATACTTCAGAATAATTATCAAAAATAAATGATGTTCCACCAATATTAGTAGATCAAAGTTAATAAGAAACAAAAATTTTAAATGTTTTTAAGTTATTTGTATGTAAAATATGTATGTAACTAATGTTAAAAAATCACATTTTATTTCACTAAGAACACTCACATTTTATTAAGCATAATATTTGCAACGCTCGAAGTACTTCACAATAATTATCAGAAATAAATGATGTTTCTTTTCCAAAGCGGAACATTTTCAAAAACACAATCTAATAAATCAGCAAATTGCACAAACACAATGACACGATGACAAGTGATGGAACTTGACCAAGGTACCGTACTTGACAGTCGTAAAAAATGTTTGTTATTGCTCATGGCTCACTATGAGGAATGAATGTTTGTCATTCGTTATTAAAATGTTCAATTTTGGCATAATATTTATAAAGTATTAACATATGGTGTGAAACCATATTAACATATGGTGTGAAATTTTCTTACCGAATATCCCACGAGCTTAAATTAAAAACCGGAAATTTTTCCTCGTTCATGAATATTTTAAGAAAATTATCAAAATATTCATGACCTCGAAAAAATTTCCGGAAGTAATTTAAGCACTAGGGATATTATAAGTGAAAATTTATAATTTTTTTTAGAGCCGCGATTTGCTTTACATCCTCCAATTCGAGGATGTCTCCCTTCAATTGACTCAGAAAAAAGATAAGATAAAAAAGAAAGAAGGTAATTTTCTTGAGAAGTTTACGCGAGTCTTTCGTACAGATCAGAACCATTTAATTTTTTTCTTTTTTTGAGGAGTCAAGGCAAAAGCTTTGAAGGACTTAGGTAATTCCAAGTTCTAACATGTGTACCGTCCGAACAGTAAAAAGTGACCTCTTCAATTAGCTCAAATGAAAGACAATTTTATTGACATTACTTTGGTGAATCTTTGGTCCAGATCACACAGTAGACGATTTTTAAATTATTTTTCTACACGGTGTGCGATCGAAAAAATGTGCAGGGTTATGTAAGAGATGCCATCATTTCAATTGGCTCAGATGAAAGATAATTTTCTGGACAATATTGTGGCAAGTCTTCCGTTCTAATCGGAGACTTCCTTATTTTTTATGATTTCTTTAATAGTCAAGGCAAACACTTGAGACACTACGCAAGTCCAAGTTTTAAGATGTATATAGTCCGACTATGGCAATAATATGGCTTTTCTGGGATATTTCTTTGTTCACCTGTTGACAAGATTTCTAGGATTTCATAAATTTGTGTGTTACTACTCTTCAGTTATAGCGATATATCAATTATATTCAAAGTTATACACACTCGTGCTACTTTAAAGAATTTCTTTTCATCTTTCTGTAATCTGTTGAAAAATGTCCCATTATCGAATGCGTTCAACTTACACGAGCAGCTGGTATTTCCTCCTTTAAACACATTAGATACCAGCATAAAACGAAAGCGCCAACGCTTTTCAACGGACGCCGTCTTAAACATGTCAAACAGAAACAAATGAAAAACTCGACTTACATAGCGTGGAGACATTCTGAAAGCAAATTATATTGTCACTTATTTTATCTCGAGTTGCTGGTTCAAAAATGTTGCTGAAAAATGCATCGTCTTAAATTGTCTAATTTGATATAAGCTAAAAAAAGTTAAAATGCTTTAACAGCGTATATGTACAGGGTCTCTCACGCAAATGGTTCACTAGACGTTTGGATAGTTAGGGTGGTAAGTTTTTCCTGATAATTTGGCTGTCTTGATATAAACTTTTAACCAAAACTTTTAACTGAAAGTTACAATAATTCTATTGCTCGTTGATTTAGTGGGGGTTTCACTTCCTTTCCTTTGAAGGGATTTGAAAATCCTTTCAAAATGCTTATTTCGTCGGTTTTTCTGCCACAGTTAAGTTTCGAATAATTTTTTGCGAGAAAATTAACATACCAAAAAATATCATTACAAGTCATGTACCTAAAGGCAGATTTAAAGAAAAAGGTATTCTGATTATAAGTATAATATGTTTTGAATATTTTATTACTCATACTGTAAGAAAATTACCTCTTTTTAATAAAAAAATTTAAGGTTTAATACGCCCTTGTTCGTAGTTGTTTTAAAACATTTCTTGGTCCTGCTATGGTTAAGAAAGCATTAAAAAAATGTCCTGGGCACTGAAAATTTATGATGACGCTGGATGTTAAAAACCATTAATCTTGTGCCGTGGAAAGCATGATGTAGCGGACGTTTATTACCTCCAAATTTCGGTCTAGAACATCTTGGAGATCTGAATTTATAGTGCGGATTAATTGCTGAAAGCGAAATGACGTTTGATTCAATGGCGTCGAGTATTACGCTGGGCTCGCCACATTTTAGTTCCATAGCGTGTCATTATAACGTTCCACGTAATTTATATCCATTCATTTAGGTACCCCTATTATTTACATAATTATGGGAACATTTACATGAGTTCGGTAAAATTAATTTAAGGTGACTCGACAGAAATTATTTCGTTAGGAGTTTGGTTAAGTCGAACATCAACAATAGACGGGACGGTTTGATGTATAGTATGTCCCCATAGTGGCTATTTTCCTATCAGCAAAATGATACATCAGAAAGTTGTGGCACAATAATAAATTATGTTCCTCTACAAAAAGTATTTGACTTAAATGTATTGCCACCATAGAACCATAGTATACAGACTGTCCAAAATTCGAGTCTCTACATAGGGATCTCAGTTATTATAAAAGATAGGAAAACGCTCAAATGGGGAAAGTTTTAGAGAATTTTATGCTGATTTCAAATCTGCATTGAAAGTTATCGTGAGTCAATTGTTTTTCGAGATATTTGAAAAAAACGAAAAACCGAAGAATTTGTTTTTGGCCAATAACTCGCTAATGGTTAATCTGACACTTCTAAAAATTTTACGTTATTAGTACACTTTTTAAAGACGAACATTTTGGCATAAACAAAAATTACAAGGCACTCTTTGTTTTTCTGTTATGAACCATAACTTTGCTATTTCTTATGGTCGCCATATTGGATTTTTATATCATATTTTAAAGCCAAAAATTCTCTTTCCAACGATGTATCATAAGCCTATAAAAGAATTTTTAAAATTTGTGAAATATTGAAAAAATCTTTTTAAGTTTACTTTACAAGTTGGCTGTGCCATGAAATGTTTTCTGTCACAAGTGTCAAATAAAACTGCTTAGAAAGAGTTAACGTGTCAGTGTTTCTATAAAGTGAAAATATGGAAAGAGTTCACAAATTGTCAAATGAAGAAAAGTTTGATATGCTTACGCTTTATTTACAAGCTCACCGTAATGCTGAAATTGCATCTACCAGATATTTGGAATTATATCCAGAAAGACAGCAGTCGCATAAAACATATTACAGGAGAATTGTTACCAATTTATTGAATTATGGTGCAGTTGAGAATAAGAGGAACCACTATGAAAAAGATAACCATGATCGTGACGTAAACATTCTTAATATAATAACTGAAAGTCCGTCAACATCTGTAAGATCTGTTTAGCATCAAAGTAACATCCCGAAGTCTACCGTTCATCAAATTTTGAAAAAACATGGATATCATCCTTACAAGCCTACTATTGTCCTAGGTCTTCGCGAAGGTGATTATGATAGGAGATTGCAATTTTGCCAGTGGTACATAGAAAAATGCAGAGAAGTTCCTGAGCTCCCTAATTTGGTAATATGATCCGACGAGACTCGTTTTACTAATTGTGGGGTATTTAACAAACATAACAGACATCATTGGAGTATCCAAAATCCCCATGTGATGGAACAGCGACGATTGCAGTCTAGATTTGGGTTTAACGTTTGGTGTGGTCTTTTAGGTATTTTTATCTTCATTAATGATATTGTGAATAAATAAGCTAGTCATTAATGTATCATGTTAATGTATAATTATTTTAGCAAATCGTTTGGTTGGTCCGTTTCTTTTCGATTACAACCTTAATGGGGAACGATATCTAAACCTATTAAGAGAAGAAATAATTCCAGCAATTAGAAAGCTTGTACTCAATGCAGCTGAATTTTTCAAAGATTGTGGTTTCAGCAGGACGGTTGTCCGGCACATAATACTGTAGAAGTTAGAACATATTTAACCCATTGTTTTGGGCAAAATGTTATTGCGGACAATGGACCAGTTATGTGGCCGGCAAGATCCCCAGATCTTACGCCACTCGATTTTTATTTGTGGGGACAAATTAAAAATGAAATTTACGAATTTGAACCACCCGTTAATAGAAATGAATTAGAAGCTAGATAGAGAAGCGTTTAACTTGTTAAACGGAAACACATTAGGAAGAGTTATGAGAAAGATTTTAAAGAACTGTGAAATGTGTCGTAATGCAAATGTACGTCACTTTGAGCATTTGCCTAATAATACTTAATTATGGATGCTTCATTTTTTAGTTCTGGTTGTTTTTAATACTTACTACTATTAGACTAAAGATATTCATATCAATATCATGGTTATCTTTTTCATAGTTGTTCCTCTTATTCTCAAATGCACCATAATTCAATAAAGTAGTAATAATTCTCCTGTAATTATGTTTTGTAATGTTGCTGCCTCTGGATACAATTCCAAATATCTAGTAGATGCAACTTTCGCAATACTGTGAGTTTGTAAATAAAGTGTAAGCATATCAAACTTTTCTTCATTTGAGAAATTGTGAGCCCCATATTATCATTTAACGCAATTCATAAGTCATTTTGTATGACACTTGTGACAGAACGGGAAATATTTACATTTCATGGCACAGCCCACTTCTAAAATAAACTTGTAAAAAAATGATTTTTTCAATATTTCACAAATTTTAAAAATTCTTTTATAGGCTTATGATACATCGTTGGAAAGAGAATTTTTGGCTTTAAAATATGATACAAAATCCAATATGGCGACCATAAGAAATAGCAAAGTTGTGGTTCATAACAGAAAAACAAAGAGTGCCTTGTAATTTTTGTTTATGCCAAAATGTTCGTCTTTAAAAAGTGTACTAATAACGTAAAATTTTTAGAAGTGTCAGATTAACCATTAGCGAGTTATTAGCCAAAAACAAATTCTTCGGTTTTTCGTTTTTTTCAAATATCTCGAAAAACAATTGACTCACGATAACTTTCAATGCAGATTTGAAATCAGCATAAAATTCTCTAAAACTTTCCCCCTTTGAGCGTTTTCCTATCTTTTATAATAACTGAGATCCCTATGTAGGGACTCGAATTTTGGACAGTCTGTATATTTACCGAAAGCTGTCGTATTATGGCTTTTTCTGAAGGGCCAAGAAACTTATGCAGAAATTTTGTATCTAAATAAGTGTTTAGAGTGTACGATATGTAGTTTTAAACATCGCAAAATATAAAATCATGTAGGGGAGGCCGGGGTAAGTTCCAACAAAATATACACAATAATTTTTATTTAACGCAAATAATGAGAAATATCATTAATAAACTATACAAAACCCAAATCAACATTTTAGTTATACTGGCAAAATGTAGTGGCTATATCGAGAAAAATAAAATTAACATATCATTTTAAGGAAAAAATGGTATATGTTGCAATGCGCCCCTTTATTGGGGCATATTGCAACAGCTTAATCCGACTCGTCAGAATATTCTCATACACAGTTTAGGCATATATGCATGGGTCATGCATGAGTCATATTTCCCGCATTAAGCATATGCCCACATTTTACACTTTGTACACTGCAACTAGTCTTCATTTTCACAAGGTATATTATACATTTCATCATAAACTAAGCACTTGGTGTCTTCCTCTTCAGATGAAGCTTTATAAGTCACCTTTTTACAATTCCTCCTAATTTTCTTTTTTATAACCTTAGTTATTAATGCCTCGTCATCTGAAGAATCACTATAAAACTTCCAAGCTTTTGGCCTTTTCTTCAGCTTTCAGTTCTGTTTCAGTTTTCAGTCAGTTTTTTTACCCTCTTTTGACGTAGAAGACTTTTGAGATTGTTTTCCCTCCTTTTCTTTTCTAAGCCTTTCTTCGTCCTCCAAAGCTTTTTTCCGGTGTGTCTGTTAATATAGCAGTCTTTCTTCGTTTTCTACCTCTGTTGCTTGCAGCTAACCTTGGTGGGGCTTTAGGAAATGGCCTTACAGCTTCTGGATTAAATATAATCAGAGTGGTTGATCTTACCTTGACATGCTCGGCGTTGAAGCTAAATATTATAGTCTCTCCGCTCTTATAGCAACATCTGCTTTTTCAGTTTCTGCAGTTAGTATTAAATCAGTTACATTATTTATTAACTCGGATTGAAGTCTGTCAGTTACAAAAGCTTAGTTACAAAGTTTTCATTACATCATCGGGAGTACACAGTAAAAAAAGACAAATGGTAAAATTACTAAATGGTAATCGTAATTTGGTGCAGTGTTATTTTTAACACGAACTGGGTAGTATAATAACTAAACCTTTAGAACTAATATTACACGAACGATATACCCGCCAAGTTTGTAGAAGTACTCATAAATTGTAGTAAAATTTACAAAACCCTGTGTTAAAAATGAATGAATCCGCCATAAAAACGGAATAATTACACGGTGAATAATTAACTATTACACATTACCTTGTAAAATCTACTGTGTTAAATTACTTTTATATAATGTAATAATACACGAATATGCCTAACACTGCCCAGTGTGGACTATATACACACTGATGAGTATGGATTCAGTGTTAAAATCAGTCGGATTTTTTTACTGTGTAAGTACTCCCGATATGTGTTTTTCTTATAATTCCTCATAACCTGCAAAAGTAAATAGATTTATAACATATCAGGAACTCGGGGTAATTTGTAACACATGTTGCAAATTACCCTACAGCATGTGTTGTAATTTTTCTCGTTTCACTAATGTTTATTCTAACCTCTAAAATTGTGGTTTGGCGTTAATAATTAAAAATTCTGTCATATGAAAAAAATCATCCATACATATATATCACAACTTACCACTAAGATGAATTATTCTTGTTTAAGCCAGTCGATCTTGAATATAACAGAAAATCTTTACGCACAAAACACGTTTTTTATACAAAACTATTTATATAAGACTAATAGAACATAGAACGTCATCTGGTAGAAAATGCACATACGAATTGTCAATCATCTGTGCTTCTGACGAAGTTGAAAGTGTAATATTGGTTAAGAAATTAACCTGTGTTGTAACTTACCCCGCTCTCCCCTTGATTTTATTTTTGTAATTGCGTATCAAATTAAGTAAGTACTGAAATTGATTTGCTAAGGTTTTAGAAAATTCATACATTTTTGGTATTTTTAAATAAAAACCAAAACTTCTAAAAAACAATTAAATTTTTTACAAAAATACAATTATTCTAAATCGAAACTAATAATTCAAAAATCACGATATGGAACGATATGTTTTTTTCTTTGCTGTAAGCTATGTTGTGTTGAGGAGTAACCTTTTGTGGATAAAATGTGTAAAGTACTTTTTTCATAATAGTATGTTTCAATTTGTATCAACTTTATCGAGTTAGCCTGGAAAAACAATTGCAGGCAGTTGAATCAACAACGCTACAAACGTTCGGGACTACGCCAATATCTGTTTTTAATTAAATGCCAATTATCACGTACTGGTAATAATAATTATTGATTACAATTATTACCTCCTGTGATTATGTTCTTCGCTTTTTCATAAAAAAGAATGGGTTTCAACGAACAAACTCACAAACTTCAAGTTTACTTTGGTGTACTACAGAAACAGTTACTCAGCGGTACGATACGTTTATACAAGACGAGTCTTCCTGATGGAAAGGTTAAAAACGCACGAAAGTTCTGGTAGGTTGAAGTAAAATTTAAGGAATCAAGCTTCCAATAGAGCTTTCAAAAACTCAAACATGAAAACCATATATTTACCGAAATATGGACATAAATGTTCTCAACGTTTTTTCGACAAAACGTTTCTCAACATATATTCAAGAAATTGTCAATAATTCGTCGTTGTCACAAATTTTTTAAATGCTTTTCATTTATAAGTGCAGAATTTGATTAAACAATAGATTCTATTTCCAAAATGTCAAAGAACATGTATTTGATTTCTTTCGTGTTAGAATTCTGATTCTGATTAACCCAAGTTTTAAGACCTAAACAAAAAGAATAATATTAAGATTGGTATTACTCAGAACGAGAATTATAAGAAAAGTAAACAGTGTCTATGTTAATATAGAGCAACTATTGCCTTGATTTAAACTTTGATAATATAAATGCTAATGAACTCGGACGTGGCACTGACTTTCTGTATCGATTTAATTCTATGGCGCTCAACAAAGGCACCCTTTACTTCCTTATTTCAAGTAGGTATAAATTATTTTACAAGGTGAACTTAATTCGATGCATTTTGGAGCTTGCTCTATTAGATATATAAAAAAGGGAGGAGTAGCTGAATTCTGACCTATTCTATGCAATTTTGATATTTATAGCAACGCCAATACTTTACAAGATTTGATTGGATTCTTCTAGACTTAATTTTTGGGAATCAAATAATAAATGTATGCAATCATTAAAAGGAAAACCTTGTTGGTTTTTGAGACAATCACACAGTAATATGTCTATAACAATATATATTTACCCCTCATTCTAATACCAACAAATATAATTCTGTAGGCTGCATTAGCGTCAAGGAATCACTAATTTGTAACTTGTCTATTGGTATCGGATTTATAATCTCTGGTATTGGTATCGTATTTGTTTTCGCTACAGAGACTCACCTTAAATAGAAAACAATAAAGGCTAGAGTTTCGAAAAGCGTAAGTTAATAATCAAGATTGTTCTGGATTTTGCGAGTTAATTTGATTTGTTTCTTATAAGTATATAATCTGGTCTTGAAAAGGGTTTGAACCTTTGGTGTGAAGATAGTAGTTTGATAGTAGATACATAGTTTTCCACATAACACCAAAACATTATACTACACACTGAAACTATTGCTACGGTGAACTGTGAACTGTGATTTACTAACCAATAAAGAGGACTGTATGGGATTGGCCCTCTATCAGTATTCATACTGTTTTCACACTTTGCAATTTCCAAGCTCTTAAATGCATCCAGCTGTCTGAAATACTAGCAATTTAAGGATAGTAGTAATTTAAAACTAATTAAGAATGTAACAAATTCCAGACACCTGGATGAATTTGAGAGTTTGGATATTGCAAAGTGTAAAAATAGTATGAATAGTGACAGAGGGTCAATCCCATAAAGCCCGCTTTATTGGTTAGTAAATCACGGTTCACTGATCCATCGCGACGGTTCACTGAGCTGTATCAATAGTTTAGGTGTAAATAGGACATAGTGTTAGCATATGTTTAGTTGTAATCAGCTCCAAATAATGCCAACTTGGTTGGTCAAACGCTCTTCGAGTGCAGTATTATGCAGTGTTCAGTGATCGAACACTGTGTATATGGAAAACTACGTTAGTGTTATATCATCTGGGATTTTAGGTACCTAAGTATATGCTTTTTATTATAAGATCTAAATCATTTTGATTTCGTTTCTAATCTTGGTTAGCAACTTGATGCGCAAAATTCTATTTTTATACAGACTGTACAAGATGCCTTGCAAGATGAATGTATCAAAAGTAAACGGAACTTTATCAAGTACAATTTGTTATAGTGCTATATGACACAATAACAAAATTGAAAACTATAAATTTTGTCGCTTATTCAATCGTTTCAAAACTTGATTGAAGATTCAAATAAATTCCAGTGTTCAAGTGATGACTTATTAAGTAAAACGCTAAACTCTGGTTAAACTTATATAGGAATAAAACTTGTTACACATGTAAAACAAAAATACTGTTTTATTGAACTCGTCAATCAGTTTACCAAAAAAAATGTTCTTGATTTTTTTCGAAAAATGCACAGTTTTGTCGTCAATTCGATGTTTCTAAAATCATGCCCCTGATTTATGGAAAATCACTATGTATTTTTCGAGGAAAAGTCAAAAGTATTTTTTTAAGAAATCGATTTCGAGGTTAAAAACAGCAATATTTTTTTTTATTTAACCAGAGGCCTATTTCAAAAGTTTACAGTTTAAGTGGAAGTGATAACTGTTTTAGGCACCCTACTTTAATTAGATATCAAAATCAATTGGATTATATTGATTGAATCTGATCATTAAACTAAGGTGCCTAAAACAGTTCCAATATTATACACCCTGTGCCTGAATATGATTTTTCTAGTGTAAAAAATACAGTAGTAAGACTCATCGCCAAATACGTTCCAAGATATAGATCAAAGGTACTAAATGTAAGTATGAAAGTTCTAAAATTACTATAATTAAAATTTTACAACTTGGCATTGAAATTTTCTACACCCTGTAGATATAACTTACAAAAAATAGTTTTAGTAATAATTTAATCACTTATTTGAGAATCCCAACAAATCCACATATGAGGTATTTTAACATTTTAAGATAAATCCATTATTTATAACAGCAAGAAGCATCGTTTGCTCTAAAAAATAAACAAATCCAGACAGTTTTATGAAACATAACATATATGAAATAAAAGATCATTACTTGTGACACATTTTCATTCTGTGATTGTTGTGAAATGCACCATGTGCTGTTTTTTTCGTATTAATCGTATCTTAATCAATTTAAAAAGTATTTTGAACATACCTACTAACTTTGAACATTTTGCCGGATGCGCCAGTGTTTTATTTTGTCCTAATGTGTTGATATTGTAGGCCTGCTGGTTTGGAATGATTTGATTGGATCTAACTAGTTTGTGACTCTTGCAGGAACGGGGTGTTTCGGAATGATTTTTCATATGCTCCAGTAAAATTTTAATGAGAATAAATAATAAAGACGAGGTACTTTTCCTCTATAAATTTATTTAGTAGGTATCTAAATGTAGTAAGTATAATACAGTACATACAGTAACAGGCTTTATATATTGCTTTAACTTTCTAAACCCGATATAGGTATCCAGGATTTGTCAGGTTTCTTAAATAAAATCATACTTGTGAACTTGTAATTTAAGAGTACCTAATGTAATTAGGTATAGAGTTTACAATGGAAGGGCATAATATTGATAGAAATAAACGTAAAAAGGGTGTTAGAGAGGTGTAATATGGAAAGAGATGTAAGAGATGTAGAGGGTATGTGAGGATTATATGGCAGCGTGAAAGGATTGAAAAGGTAAGAATGACAATGACAACTTTAAATGCACGATTACGGGATACTTATGACTATATTGATGGATTAATATAGTTTCTAATTGGCACAAAACATCCTAGACACAACCAATTTCACAGCTTGGTTCAGCAGTACAGAATCAGCTTACTCCAATATTAAACTACCTATTAAAAATAAGAAAAATGATTAATATTAAAAAGTTTGCAAGTTATCTATCAGCTAATGAGGAAATTGAAATTTTCTACCAAAGAACTTTTTCATGGTCTACGGTAGAGGCTGAATTTGAACCGGAGATTCTAAAGTATATTTTTTATATGCTTGTTATTAGTTTATATATTTTTTAATAAAAATGGTAAAAAACAAAAAAAAACATTTGAGAAAGTAGACATAAATATCCATTTTTCAAAATCAGTTTTTGTCAACTTTTATATCAAATATGTTTGCTTATTTGTGAACTATTTCACATTAACATTTATTAATAAGTCAACTTTTATAAAGTGACAACTGAAAATATTTGGTTAGTTATTTTTCATTATCTCAGAACTATGCTTATGGGATTTATCTGATTTCTCATACAAGTGAATCAATTATTCTCCGCCACTCCGTCATTTTATAAGCCACGAACTTTCATAACTTATATTTTTATTAAAATTATAAGAAATTTTCGAGATGCAGTCTCTTAAAGATGAAGAAAAAATTTGCTGTGCCGACTAGTCCCATGAGGAGTTTATTAAATTTTTTTACGCTTGCTAGTTGGTTACGCCCAAAACATCAAATAAGGGTATCGTAAACCTTCAGAAAGGTTGCTTTAGTAAAAGGCACGCATACACATGCGTGCGCATTGACTTGCATGTCAAAATAGGGAAACATAAATACTACTTAACCTTATGAGGCGTCTGATTATTATAGACTTCTGACTGACATATTAACTGAGTAGACGCCCCATAACTATATCTACTATCTAAGAAGTTTTAATTAAATCCTCTTATTGTTTCCAATAGTAATAAAAAATCTTAACACACCAAAAACTTATTTAAGGTATATTTAAAGCAAACACATCATAAAATTAAATAATTGGATAGCTATTATGAAAAATATTATAGGTAATACAAATAGTGGAAGGAAGAAACATGAGAGATAGTGAAATTACGTAAAATTTAATAATTCTATTTGTAGAATTGAATGAAAAAAATACCTCCTAAAAGTTAAACAAAACCTAATTCTATGAGGTTTTGTGCTATAGTAGCCTGTGGGTTACTTGAGGCAGACAGTCCCAGACAGCCTCACCCGGCATCCTGAATAAATGTCACGTTATCCTGAACAACGTCACGTTATCCTGAAAAAAACGTCACGTTATCCTGAAAAACGTGACATTTTTTCAGGATGCCGGGTGAGGGTATCTGGGACTGTCTACCTCAAGTAGTCCACAGACTACTTTCTAGTATATATAATGTAATAAATTAGTTAAAATTCATGCTTTATTTTGCTAATATAGATAATTTTTATTGTAAAACAAATTTAAAATATCTAACAAAATATTAGAGTTCCGCACAAAAATACTATCCAGTGTTTTTAAAACTCCTCATGGTCTAGACATATCTACTTTCTATAAAAGGAACCATTTATTTGATCATTAATTGCTTGTTTGAATACTAATTTCTTTTTTGATCAGTTAATTAGCTACATATGTAAATATATTTGGTTTGATTTGTTTATATTAGACAGGCACACTGCAGTAATATGATGAAAAGTGCTGTAGATAATAGATATGTAAAACAACTCCGTGAGCCAAGTCCTTAAAAAATTGTCGGTGCTCGTTAACTTGTAATATATTGTTGAACTGTTAAACTTCGTGATTAGCATAATATACTATTATTAGTTATAAAAACAGAGCTTTCTGAATATTGTATATGAATATCATTATACTTGGTTTCATTTCAGTGTTGTTCTTAATTGTACAATTTATAATACTGGACTTGTCTTTAAAATACTTTGCCAAAAATTCTGGTTTATATATTACTTATTTCTTAATATTAAGAAATATCATTCCTTCGGCTTATTGAGTTTATGATAATGATAAATTATAGTATATTAGAGTCTTTCTTTTTTCTATTAACTATTTCTTATGCCAACTACGTTAAAAGACTTAACTGGAAGGAAGATTGCAATGGAAGTTGCATTCCTTGTGTTTTCTTCTCAGAAATTTGAAGTGCGTAGTGAAGCGATTTATTAGGATTATACACAAGTTTGTATCATGCGCATGTGGGCGCATGTTTCAGGGTGGTGCTACTTTGGTTCCATATTATGTTTTTGTGGCTCAAAACGCATTTTAAGATATATAGCGGGTATTCCGAGCACATTGTTGTAGGGATATTAATTCTATCTCCGGGATGATTTTTTATCAATCATCGGCGTATCTATTGAAATATTTTTTGAATGGGTACACTGACCTATCTGGTGGCTGTAGTTTATGAGAGGAGGGAATGATAAGGGTATCATATCAATTTGACGACAAAATGGGTTACGGGAATCTGAATATGTGAATCGTGGTTATCTAACACCAAAAGTACTTTATTGTTATTGCTAGGTCGTACATATTTCACGAAATGTTGCAGAAAAAGTAAAAATTCATTACTTTGCATCCAACCAGACCCTATATACCATGCCTCTATGCTTCCTACTGGTAAATCTGCCCAAAAGTAGTCATGATAATTCTTGTGCGGAAAAATGAACATGGGCGGAATCATATTGCCCACAGCATTGACAGCCAAGCACATTGTCCATCTCTGGTGTGAATTAATACCGCCAATCTGCTTCATGACCTTAGAAGCTACAATTTTGTCAGGTTTGGGAGCTGTATTAATTCCGGTCTCATCTAAATTATAAATATTTTGAGGCACTAATCCATATTTTTTCATTACACTTCGCAATTGGTCGAAGAATTTTCCGACAGTTACCCTGTTAAAATTGCAGGCACGAGCCATGCTAGTTGACTCAGGAGTTCGAATGAAGAGTGTTGGATTACGTTTCAAGAAATCTGAGGACCTTAACTTACCAGTTGTCGTCACTAAGTATATACGAAGTCCTCCTACTGGCTGGTGCTTACACTGATTGATAACTTCATTTGTCTTCGTATTTGTAAACATACGAGTGTGTGGAACTTTATTACCGTTACTGTTGGCGCCCAAGTGCCCCACTATATTGAAACCTCAAGAAACCGCCTCAAGGGTTCATAAGGAGTTTTTTTTGTATATTTTTTTAGACAGAACAGTTTGAAGACTGTTACGCATAGTACGTAGCTCAAATTGTATCCGACTTATTAATTTTAAGGTGTATTTTGTACTGTGTAATTAGTAACTAATATATCAATAATTGATAGTAGTTACTACCCGTGTAACATTATTGACCAATATTCAAAGAGAGTCAATAATATGAATAAATACAGTCCACTCATATCGAATTTTTAATAACTAATAATAGTAATAATAATAATTATAATAATAATAATAAGCCTGATGTAGTCCTCCTCGACCACCAGCTCAAGACAATGTTTGCTATCGAGTTCTTGGCTCGTGCCGAGACGGACATTGTCTTGAAAGAGGAGGAGAAACGAACAAAATATCAAGACCTTCTCTTCGAAGTCCGCAGACTCCATCCAGAACATACTGGTAAACTTATGGTACTGATAAGAGGAACCCTCGGTGGAGAAAGAGATACACTGCTTTCGGAACTGAAGATCATATCGGCATGCCGAAATATGACAGATCTTTTAACCGGAAGAATGCAGAAAGCGGTCATTCTGGGTTCATTACGTCTACTCAGGGCACACGAATCCCGGACTCAGTAGTTACCCACGGACGTGGAGAGTAGCTACTGATAATCAACAGCGGGCAACGCTGAGAATCGGAGCCAGGGAACCGGTTGATTGAGTTTCAACAAAAAAAAAAATAAATAAATAAAAATAATAATAAATTAATGAAAAGATTCTAATCACAAGGTTATATAAGGTATAGGAGGAAGTGGCATACTATTATTTCACTATTAAGTATAACTTACTAACTATAATAACCCCTATTTGGAAAGAGGTGCCTATGTTGGAGGATTTATAAAAACTGTCAGTAAGTATCGTTGAACGCAGTTGAAGTTATTTATATTTTTTGGTATGAAACATGAAATACATTTTAATATTACTATACTTCCTGAATTACTTAAAATAGTAGCATTTGAATGAAAAACGTTCAGTAATAAAGTAAGGTATTAGAGTAATACCCAGCTCTGCCTTCAAAGGGCAGATGAAATTACACCTCCATGTCCAATCGTCTGGAGATCCGGCTAACACTAAATTACTGTTCCGGCAGTGCCTTTGCCGTTACTGCAATACAACAATCCAGCTATGCATAGCACGGGACTGCCTCGGCTGGCAAAGGGAAGAATTCGTTGAGGCTATTTTTGTTGCGCATCTCAGACCGGTTGTCTACACGCTACGTTATTGATGGTGATTTGAATAAGGGTTGGGGAAACGTTCGAGTTACTTTTTGACAGGTAACAAACCACCATTGCATGACCAGCATGCACTTGACTTGTGGAGCAAATTATGCTTACATTATTTTATTAGTAACTTGTTTAATTTTCATTTGCTGCACCGCATTCACTGCATAGATACAGTAGTTCATTTAAATTCAATAAAGTTTTTGTGTTCAACGTAAAAAAGGAGATACCTATGTTTAAAATAAACGTTAATTTTGGGTTATTTTTCATGTTAATAAGACATATTTCTAAATTTGATTTAAACGTACTTCGAGATTTTTATATTGGGAACAAGAAAATAATTGTTTGAATATCAATTTCGATTACCGTTTTTTGTTTGTAACCATTACTTAATTCTCAAACTACATTTTCCATGACACGTTAATCTCTGTACTTCATTTTCCATAAACCCCAGGAGAATGGAGAAAAAATTATGAAAAACAATAACATTTTTCTCTATTATAGATTTTTCTCTATTCTCTATTAACATAACTTTATATTTTACACCTTCTTCCAATTATAAACCGATATATTATCACATTGTAATATTTGTATATTTTGGGAAATAAGGATATTTAACTTATGAGTTACATTTTTTGTTCAATGAATGAAATTTAAATATTTTCCGGAGAATTTTGAGATTGGAAAATATGCAGAAACTTTTACTGAGCAAACAATTTTCTGAGAAATTTGTGATAAAAAAGTTTCGTGGCCCTCATGTTATTTAACTGCTTCTGTAAGAGTTACTGTTTGTGTAAAAATAATTAATATGTATGCAAGAAATAAAAATGAGAGGCAGATATAAAGAAACTGCGTTGCGATATTGCTCTTAAATTGGTGAGAAAAGAGAGACTTTATTAATTTTTTTATGTATACACAAAACCTCATTCAAATAAATTAATACAAAGTAAAATGAAAAACAAATAGATAAGTAAAAATAAAGCGAAACCAGCACACGAAATGGCTCGAGTCGTTTTAAATTAAATATGATGGATTCAATTACAGCAGAATAGGTAAAAACGATTTAAATCGACTGAACAATATGTTTTCTACTTAAATGTTTTACATATGATATTATATTCAAAAGTAGGTATTATACTCGTAGCATATTTTGCGTACGTATTTTCATTTATTATAAGATTCAGGTTTTGTTTATGTTCTTCCTTTTTCTTCAGAATCAATCTGTCAGACATTTACATACAAATGACTTTTGATAAAGTGCCCCATTTGGGGAATGTTGAATAATTAATAAGAAATTATAATTATTTATACGAAATGCATAGTGTTAAGAAGCCACACTGTAGGATGCTCTAAGTTTGAGAAGATTTAATAAATTTAGAATTCATAAAAAGATCAATCTACTTGACCAGGACTTATTGCCGTAAAATTTATTCATTATTATATATAATTGTGAATTATATATTCAGTATTTGCATAGTTAGATATGGGTAAGTCTGGTATAGTTCGACCACTTAAAAAAAAAGTTGTAACTCCGCCTTTAATCAGAATATAGTTATTTTCTTTTCTTTAGACTACTTCCCAAGATATGGAGTGTAAATAAAAATTTTCAAAGTGTATAACTTTTTAGGATTTTTTAAAAAACTGATCAACTGATATCGTCTGAGGTCTAAAATCTGGGAAGAAAATATTGAAGAATAACATATTTAGGGGATTCTCAAAGGAATTATAGAACATGTTCTGTACATTTTACTATTGAGTGCTATGTCGCGCATACAAAGTATAAGTTTCACAAAAATGCCATCCGGACTCAATAGATATGCCCTTGTGCTCTTGCACCAGACACAAAGTTGCTATAATAGAAGAATTTAGAAGAATAGAAGAATTAACAGAAAGAATTTATAATTAAGATGTGTCGCATTGGTACTAAATGGTGGGGCAAGAAGAAAATGAGAAAATTTAAACAGAATTAATTTTTATGTCAAATACTCTATCTTATTATGATGGGTAGTCCGTGCAATTAGTATTAGTTTAACATGTATTAAAGTTAGTTTAGGAAATAGTCAACTAGGTTACATTATTTTAGCTCTGTTATATGCTTTTACCACTATGTATATAAATCGGGCTGTACGTGCTTTCAAGGAAGTATTGCCACAAGTGTCGTGTCTTTAACAAATTGTCATTGAGCAAGTTTTGTCTTCAATCACAACGATGAAAAGGTTGTTTGTATCGCTTAAACTTTTACTAAATTAAGCTGCACAAATATTTAATTTACTTTGCAAACCATAAATGATTGTTGATCTAAATGTAAATGTTTACTTCCATTCTATATAATGTTGAAAACAAATGTTTGTAAGTTGCTTTTTACACATTTTAATTTATGTTTCAAACTTTTATAAAATTTACTTACATACCTACGTGTTTTATGATAACCTGAAAAAAAAATATATTCAACTCATTTAAATATTAAATTATTGTCTAAACAATATTACCTTTGAATCTAAATGATTCAAGACTAAATTATTTAGAAATACTATAAAATAATATTCTTCTCATTTTACATATTAATAAATAATGTTCTAATAACAAATATGCGACGATCCGCAGCAAGGGTTATATTATTGTCTACAATAAAACCAGTTGCTGTTTATATATGAGTTTATAGTTACAGGTAGGTATTTGTATTATAATAATTGCTAATACATGGCTGAAAGTTTTCTTGAATTCTGTTTTGTATAACATTAAAATTTAAATGTTCACAAGAGAAAATGCTTTGCCCTAATTGCAATTACCAGTGGGATTGTGTTGGAAGACTCATGTATGCTGGTATAATGTTTTCATTGATAAATAACATTATAAACTTATTATATCATCACTGATAACATTATTCTGGTATACCTTAGTCTTGCAACACTACAAAAATTTATTAACTTGAGACGACAACGATGGACAGCCGATATATACCGGGACCTCGACTACCTCCTAGTCCTAGAAATCATCAGGAGGCGCGGAGTCAAGAGACCCCACGAATCGCCCACACCTATCACTATTTGTGATCGGGTTGGTGAAGGATGGGGTCCACCTCTACGAGGCAGTCCAGGCCTACAGCGATGGGGAGGGTAAAAAGCGATAATCCCGCTCGGCCCCAAACCATCCCAGGTCATGACCATAGTCAATGGATATTGACGGACGGCAACGAGGAACGGCGCAAGTGAGTAGCGCCATCTCGGTTCATATTACATTTACAATTGATTATTCAGGAGTAAATTTTTACACGTAGTTGCACCTTTCATTCTTGTCTCTTAACAGTTGTTTAATGTCACCATAAACTTGCTCAGCGCACCCGTATTTTGAGACGTGTCACAAATGAGCGTGATGTCCACCCCAGCAAACAATTTGTAGGATGTTTTCCTGGGCATTACTCTGCTGTTTTGTAGTAGAATTTGTCTCTAAGTATTGGCGTTACTTTGAAAGCCATAATGAGAAATCGATTCCATCCTACATTATTCATTCAGAGCTTGCTTGTAAACCTCCCAACTAATTCTTGATAGGTTTTACTTGTAATATATCACGATGCAATTATGAAAGGAATTAACCAAACATTCATAATTTAATGTCATTAAGATAAGAAGAATGCAATTTACATCAGTCAATACTGATATAAACACTTTGTATTTTAAGTTCAAAGCATGCAAACTACGGATATAATATTCAATATACTGGGTTGATCATTAGTTCTGTAAAGTCCAATATCGACCTATTGCAGGGTTTTGTAAAAAAAAAAACGCTTTTATGGAAGTGATGTAATGCGGACATGCGCACTTTTTAAAAATATTTTGAAACATATAGGATGTCGATCACTACAGCGGGACACCTCCTAGAATTCTCTTTAAATATATCACCCTCTACATTTTCGGACATTTAAAATTAGTGTGAAATTCTTCTAGCAGAGAATTTCTCTACTAGATGATACTCGATATTTTAATTTTCGATTCTGCGCTGGGAATAATTATTAAGAAAATATGTTTTGCAGCCATATAGCCAATTGATGAGGTAAACACATCAATTGGCTATATGGCTGCATATAGGTATAGGTATATGGTATTTTGTGCTGTATGTTTGTCACACAAACTCGAATTTAGTATATTTCAAAGGGCATTTTCTCAATTTTTTCAAATTCAACAATCAATAAATTTCTTATTTTTTAATTGAGATATTAGTTCTCTATATTTTTGTAAACAATCTCCTATATAATACGACATTATTATATCACAGGATATTATATTATATTATATAATCCTATATATAATTTGAAATTCCATAATAGGTCTTGGAAGGGGTATAGCAGGAATGTACCTTGCCCCTGTATTGCTTCTTGTTTTCGTGATATATCAAACACATTTGCAACGTGCTTATGAGGTCAAAAACTTATTTGTTCGAAACTTATTTGCTCCGGTTTCACATGAACTGACTCAAACTTTTAATCCAAATGGAATTAAATTAAAGTGTGGAGTGGGTAAAATAATGGTGCTATATTAGTTCTACATATAGTTGGCGCTATATTAGTGCTATTTCACATGCGTTTCAGTTTTCGGTTACAAAAAATAAATAGACCCCGATTGTTATTATAAGACTATTAGATAAAATTATACGCGTATCAGTTCTATTCGCTGGTATCAGTTCTATTAGGTATAATGATGAATGTGATTAACATTACAAAGCGGAACTATTTTTTTTTAAATGTAAATGACTTTTCGTTTTTCGCTTTCGTTCGAATTTCAAAAAACATGAAACTCAAAATTTACAGCTAAAAATAGTGTCACTATTGTATAAATAAAAATGTGTTACTGAATAATCGTCGTCTTATATCTTAGTTTCAACATGTAGCCAATTATATATTCGCCTAAGGCATGTTCCATAGGAAACTGCATACACTTATTTTCTTAAACGTATCCCTTTTGCAGCTACAGATAAATTTTTATGACAAATATTGAAAAACTAAAATATAGAAAAAAATTGTCCTGCACTGCTTAGTATTTACTAAAAGATAGTTAATTTCGGTAAGTGGGTAAGCGTCATTGTCGACTCCACTTTAGATTTTAACAGGACCACTTATAAAGGTACAATACAAGGACAATAATACTTACCGATTTGGCCAAAAGGTTCTAGATCATGTTTATTAATTAATTTAAACCCTAGATAATTTTATCAATAACTTCAACAGGCACGCGGATGGAAATAAATATGCACAAAAGAAACATGTGATTCGAAGTTGCCTAGAGAAATACGCTGATGCGGAATCGGATATGTTTATAAAACTCTTTAGAGAGAGTTACGTAGTTATAGAACCGATGGCGATGATTCATATTTCATACGTCATCCGCAGTACGTAGCTTAATAACCGGCTTAAAACTTTACTTCAATTAAAACTAGTTGATAACTGAAAACTTTTTAATGGACGTGAAATGGAGCCAGACATAGGTAGTTTCAATATTTGCGTAGAAATATTTCGTAAACTCAATTTACATTACATTTAAAATCAGATGGAAATGAGAGCATTAATACATTGTTTAGCGAATTTTTTCAATTGTCACGAAATATGTACAAATAGTAGGAGTTGTATTACATACAAAATTAGCTTTTAAGGAACACATCACATATTGTTAAGCTAAATTATAAAAGTCTAGGTCTTGTGCAGCGCAACTAAGATTTTGTCAGTCAAATTTATATTTTCCCAAACGTAGTACGCACCCACGTGCGATACAAATTTTAACTTAAAATCTAAATTTAAAACATTTATTAAAACATACTCAATTTTCATTACAAATTGTTAAATTGTAATTTTGTTGTAACACAATAATTATAGTATACCTACGTCTATCAATTATGGCACCTATAGTAATTTTACTGAAAAATGTGTATCTATTATGAAGTTAGATGGAACCTAGATTAACAGTAAACAAGATTAAAAGTCTCTCATCACTTGTTATCTTGTTTTATTGGTTTTTTTATATTTATGTTTCTATTCTATATTTTTTTGAAGATTTTTATTGTACATTATCTTAATATTTTTAATAATCTTAATTATCTTAATTATGTTTTTTATTTACCACTTATATACTTTTTGTTCTTCTATTGTTTATTTGATTCACTTCAGTAGTTTTTTTTATTTTCATACTCATGTACCTGAATTGTGAATTATAACTTTTTATTATTCTGTTATAGTTGTATGTATACTGTATGTATACTGTAAGGTTCTGATTTGTATTATTTATGTTTGTTTCCTCATCCAACCAACCAAATAATTAAAAACAAATATCACGATTGTGACAAAACAGTAATATTAACAAATGGAAAATTAGCTAAACCAGTAATTTATTCATATACTTCCTTCATGTCAAGATGCATTTGGATGGACTTTCCTTGCCAATACGATTATTCTTCTAATTTTCCACATTAACCAAAATTTAAGTTCTCCATACGCGCATTCTGGCATTCTGCATATTTAACCCAACACATATATTACAATCATTATCTCGATTATAATAGTATTCATTACATATAATTATGTCTACTATTTGCAGCCGTGTACCGATAACGATGGAAATAAATGACAACTGATTTCTACGCGGTCAGCTTTGAATTGCCCAACATTTCCCAGTATGGGCTACAGTGTTACATACAATAATAAGTTTTACACCTGGTGCCCGGTTTATAATGATGTGGTCATTTTTGAGGTATACTTGATATTGCAGTTTATACAATTTCGCCGCGCACAAATTCTATTAGAAATCAAGACATTATTTGGTAGTTGCCTGTGAAAGTTCGCATAATTTCTCAGTATCTGAAAACTGTACTATTTAACATTGGAAATGTTTACGTTCCTATATGGGGTTGGGGACCAAGTTACGAGTTTTCGTGTATGGCCAAAAGACAGCGGTGTCGCGATCAAGTGGCGCAATATATAAGATGAGCAAATGAAACCTATACCATCTTATAGAGCATGTTTTGGGGAATATCTGATGTGATCTACAACTTTTTTTAGTACAGCAAATTTTTTAAATGGTCTTAGAGTGCGTTATCTTCACAATTCTAAAACATGTGTTTCATGTTTTAGTACATACATACATGAGTACCTACATACTTACATCGCTATAGACTTACCGCCCTGGAATTTTAACCACTTAAGCTTCGGTTTCCTAGGAAGCGGTACTGTCTTTTAGCGACCGTCAAAATACGGTGGGCGACGTCACAGAAAACGGTGTCGTGTATAAAACAAGTTTTTTCCAAGAGAGTGGTAGTGCACATCGTAGCGTAACACAGCGGTGCCGTCTCATTTGAAGCGGTGGGCCAAATGGTACGAATCAGTTGATCAACGTTTTTTGCGGTTTCTTAGTAGTTTTATAATTTTAAAACTATTTTCATTATCAGTTTTGTATTAACCACATCATACTTAGAGATGTTTTCGAAAGAACAGGCTGCTACGTGGTCTGCTGAACAAGACGAAATACTGATTGACTTTGTTAGGGCGCATGAAAAGTCTTTATCTTTCAGACTATATGTACACTACTCACTGCTGCTGCGACGGCCTTACTTTTGTTATATAGTTTTATATGTATATATAGGTATGCATCTATGGATAATTTTATCTGTATACATGTGTTATTATTATGTTGATATGTATAAGTGTTTAAATATTACAGAAAATATGTACAGCACCATAGAAGATAGTGGCACTTCAGTTGGTTTAAATCTTTTCAGGAAGCTACATGATAAATATGATAAATAAATAAAAAACACGCAATGAAGGTTATCATTACTTGAGGAATTGTAATTTTAAGATCACTATTTGTTACAGTTGGTTCTGCAATTTTAGAATTGTTTACTGTGTAATTTCTATTACTATTTAACAAATCTCTTCTCACTGGGGCCTTTCACATGGTTCGGAGAGTAATAAGATAAGTATACCCTTAATTAGAACAATGTTTCAGTAAAAGTATCAAGCTAACAAGATAAGGCACGCCTCTTGCTTTTACTGCTCTTAAGGTTTCAAGCTAAATCCATATACGGAATGCCTTTCTTCTTAATTAATTACGTTAATATAAAAAACAACAGGAATCCCTGTTCCCTTTATTTACAGTCTGAAGATATAAATTTTATTATAGTTTACCATAGTTATATGATATAGGTTAATATATTTTCACTGAAAACTTTATATAATAAACATAACAATTGTTTCACTAAACTTTATATTCATCAGATGTAAATACTAGACTACTACGACTAAATAGTAGTCTAGTATTCATTTGATGAAGCTAAAGTTTAGCAAAACAATTAATTGTTATGTTTATTATACAGGGTGAGTTTTTTTCGATGTTTAGTGTAGGGTTTTGGGAAAGTATAAGAGATACAAAAAAGCTTAAATGAGGAAAGATGTGCAGTTTTATGATCCTTATTAAATGTTACTTTTATTTTTTGAAAAAACGTCATGGCTGACTAGATATTTGGAAAAATCCGAATTCGCCCAATTCCTTGAAAGGCGTGTAGCTCCGTTGCTATTTATTTTACAAAAAAAATTTAAATTACAAAGTTTCATGTTTTCGCAGTGTTAATAAGACAGTGTGATCAAATTATTCGTGAACACTTTTGTTTTCAAATTATAACACAAACTTCAAGTTTTTTAAATGTAAACCATAGTTTGCCATGAGCTAGAAAAAAATGTATTTTTTTATGCTTTCCAACAATATAATATTTGGTATTCTTATTTTGAAAAACGGGTGAACTGCAGCCGTTTTTAACTTTTCAATTGTTCGTTAACGTAGATGGCTGTGAAAACAATCGAAATGTTTACTGACAACACATTTAGTTACTGTAGCATTATTTGACAGTTATTTTTCTTTCTTAAAAGTCGTTTCAATTGCCAAAGACAATTAAGTTTTCAAACGAGGAAAAGCGGGATATTATTGAGTGTTATATTCGTTGTGATAAAAACTGCGTTCGAGCTGCACAGCAATACTTCAAACAATATTTCGATCGTCGACAGCCTAGTCTACTTACATTCAGAAGACTGTATGACAATTTGGGACAATATGGTTCTTTCTGTAAACCCAAAAATAGAGAAAACAACATAAACGAAGCTGCGGAAATAAATGTACTAGCTTGTATTACACAAAATCCCTCATTTGAACACGGCAAGTTGCATTAGAGGTAGGTACGTCGTAGAGAACTGTCG
This sequence comes from Pogonocherus hispidulus, assembly GCA_963924545.1. NCBI lineage: Eukaryota > Metazoa > Arthropoda > Insecta > Coleoptera > Cerambycidae > Pogonocherus > Pogonocherus hispidulus. The sequence continues at coordinate 88,125,657 of OZ004692.1, forward strand.
TAGGAGTACTAAGGAAACATAAATTTCACCCATACAAACTATCAGTATCACAGACGTTGCACGATGGTGACTCTGAAAGGCGTCTAGAATTTTGTACATGGTTTACAAATATGTGTAGGGTTGATCAACAATTTAAATTTAAAGTACTGTGGACTGACGAAACCCGTTTCACAAATTGTGGAATGTTCAACCGACACAATGAGCACCTTTGGATGCAAGAAAATCCAAATCATGTTGTACAAAGGAGGCCGCAAATTAAGTTCGGATTTAATGTTTGGTGTGGTGTTATTGGTTCAAGAATACTCGGACCGTATTTTTACCAAGGTACTTTAACTGGTGCAGTTTACTTACACTTTCTGCAAAACGAGTTTGAGAATATGTTAGATGAATTAAACCTAGAGCATCGTGCTATGCTTTAATGGTTTCAGCACGATGGTTCACCCCCACATAATCATCTCCCTGTGCGAACTTATTTAAATTAAGTTTTTCCCAATTCATGGATTGGAAGAAATGGACCAGTCGAATGGCCTCCTCGGTCCCCTGATCTTTCAGTTTTAGAATTTTTCTTGTGGGGGACAATAAAAGATAACATTTATCGGACAACCTATGCGACATTAGAGGATCTTATGGAAGCTGTTCAGGAAGTTTTTGACAATATTGATAGGCGTTCTGTGAGAAAAGCCTCAAATTCTGTTTCAAAAAGATGTATCTTGTGCATTAATAATAACGGTGGGCTTTTTGAACAATTTCGTTAATATCCTTAAAATAAATAGGTAATGATTTGTTCATAAAATTTTTGCATCTTTGTTAAGTATTTCATTCACTTACCACAAATGATTTCCAACAATATAATTTTAAATTCTTTCTGAAAATAAATCCGGTTGTTACTTATTATTATTGTTTTATTTAAAATATGCCAGTCGCATACTTCTCCGGTGCTCTGACACATATAGAGGTGCTCACGCGATGCCGACTTCAATCGTTTTGATTTAATCCGTTGGATTGCGTATAATTTTCACAGCCATCTACGTTAACGAACAATTGAAAAGTTAAAAACGGCTGGAGTTCATCCATTTTTCAAAATAACAATACCAAATATTATATCGTTGGAAAGCATAAAAAAAGACATTTTTTTCTAGCTCATAGCAAACTATGGTTTACATTTAAAAAACTTGAAGTTTGTGTTATAACTTGAAAACAAAAGTGTTCACGAGCAATTTTATCACACTGTCTTATTAACACTGCGAAAACATGAAACTTTGTAATTTAAATTTTTTTTGTAAAATAAATAGCAACGGAGCTACACCCATCTGAAAGAATTGGGCGAATTCGGATTTTTCCAAATATCTAGTCAGCCATGACGTTTTTTCAAAAAATAAAAGTAACATTTAATAAGGATCATAAAACTGCACATCTTTCCTCATTTAAGCTTTTTTGTATCTCTTATACTTTCCCAGATCCTTACACTAAACATCGAAAAAAACTCAGCCTGTATACAGTTTTTGTAAAAATTTATTAAAACATTTATGTTCAATATGTAAATGTATATGTAATATGTTCATTTATGTATCAATAATATATATCATCTTTAACTTTGCTGGCAAAATAAGTATAATTTTCTGACTTCTAACAACTAACTAAATATTGTTGGTATAGGCAATTTTACACTATAAGGATAATACAACTTTTGGGACTAATATTTCATAAAGTGGTGGCTACACTTGTGGTCTTCAGAGTACTTTCAGTCTCTTTGTTTATATTTTTCAAGTGGTATATTGCCCGAAGAATATTATGAATGATGCTCACATATCTTGCCATTACATTTTTCCACTTTTTCAGTAGTTCTATAATATTCCCAATATGGCCATAAATTCAAACTACACTAATGTAACTACGAGTATGTTACCTTTTTATTCTCTATTGTAGAAGTAGAATAAACATTTTGAGTTGAGAGAAAAGAGTCGACAATTATTCTTCCAAACTTCGTATAAACTATTGGCCTGACATTTTGATGGTATTAAATGAACGAAGGAACATTTCTCATGACGAAAGGCTTGAAGCTTGGTGAGATTTATTAATGAGCGAGCTGAGCTCAGATTTTACCAACTTCGTGAATGAAAGTTTACTTCAAACAGGAGTGAATACTCTTCTTTGGAACAGGATCAACACTTCTAGTCTTTTTTAGTGTCTGACATTTTATTTTCAAAAATGAGAATCATTTTGGAATGACTGACTAGGACCTATAGAAGACATATTTTTAAATAAAAATATTTATTGCTGATTCTATCTATCTTTATTTCTATATCTATATTTATAATAGATATGTTGATATAAGAAGTAATAGAAAAAGAATAATAAATAAATAAAGAAACATGGAAACGAACGCATTAGTTCCCCAAGTAGCATTGCAAAACACAATTTCGAAACAAATTTCAGTAGTAGGAAACTATTTCGGGAATAACTCCATTTTTTCGTCTATCAAAAGTTAAAATATAAAATACATAATAATCGTCTGTACCTGTTTCAACTATGAAGAAGCATTGAATCAAAGTTTATTTATTGTCACCCTATATAGAAAGTAATATGTTTCAAAGGCAAATATGTATCAAATTTTCAATAAACTTCCATCCGTCTTGATTATTTTCGCGGAGGCATGTATCCAGATAGTAAATATTTTCTTACAACTTATATATCTACCGAAGCAGATAGACAATTATTATTACCTGTCAAATTCCAAATAACTTTGCTTTGATTACGGAAATGGAAATATTTCCGATGTTCCTTCGAAAGTTGTAGTGTGTGGTAATAATCTGCTTTTTTACCGCGAGAATGTTCTATTTTATTTTTAGCCCAGGTGATTATTTTGTAATATTTTTATATTTTCAGAAATGGAAAAGTACCCAATTAAATAAGGAATATACAGGGTGCCCTATTTCTTGACCCGTTGCATGGGTAACTTTTTTATTAGTAGAGATACAAAAACGCTTAAATGAGCAAATTAGTGCAGTTTCGTATTAGTAATTCTACGGTAAGGCGAAAAATTATATACGGGGGAAGGTTGAAAAGTTATTGACAAAAAACGAAAAATCCAACTTTTCTATTATCCCTCGTAGCTCGTTCATTTGAAGAGTTAGAGAAAAATGCTTCACATGTTTTTTGCAGTATTTTTCATGTAAAATGACATGCACTTGCTACTTTTTATATATCTCTTAAAATGGTTGAGAATCACAGTAAAATATATTTTTTTTAAATGTAATGGATAGGTGGCTGTGACATTAACCGAAAATCCCCTTTTTTCTCTTTCAGATGATATAACATAGTCCATATTTTATCCTTACAAAAGTAATAATAATCGTTGTTTTTAAAGAAAGTTTATTGTCACATCAAGAATGCTATGGATTATGGAACAAAAGAATGTTTTGAGAACAGAAATTATTAATTAATTAATTATATTGAAGTAAATGTTCGAAATGACCACCATCCTGTTGGATACATAGTAAGCAACGTTTCTGGATACTTCTTAAAACATTATTTATTGTATGTCCATGTATGCTTCTAATTGCATCTTGAATCCTGACTTTGAGATCCTCTATATCTAGAGGAGCTGTCACATAAACTTTATCTTTCAATAACCCCCAAAGAAAGAAATCTAAGGGGGTCAAATCAGGTGTTCGCGCTGGCCAGTCGATATCCATTCTATTTCCTATAACATTATCAAACTGTTCATGTAAATATTGTTTTACCTCGCGGGAATTATGCGCAGGTGCTCCATCGTGTTGGAAGTATTTAAGATTTCTAAAAATATGAAGTGGTAATTCATTTAAATATTCCTCTGTTAGAGTATTCCTTAGAAAATGAAGGTAATTATTCGCATTCAAATTATCTTCGTAAAAATATGGGCCAATAATTTTGCCACAAAAAATTCCACACCACACATTTATCCCAAACTGACGTTGATTTCTTCTTTCAGAAACAAGATGTCGATTTTCTCGGCACCACATTATGTTATTATGGCGGTTAAAAATACCATTGTTGGTAAATCTACTTTCATCACTGAATAAAATCTTTTTCCAGAAGTCTAGATCCTCTTCGCATTTTGAAATGTACCATCGACAAAATGTCATCCTTCTTTGATTATCAGCTGGATATAAAGTATTGCATATGGAATAATGATAAGGCTTTAAATTGTTACCTTTTAAAATAGCTCTTACAGTTTCCTTGGAAGTGTTGCAGTGATGTGCAATTTCTGCAGTTGAAGAATCAGGTTTAAAATTTACATAAGCCAAAACATTTATTTCAGTGTCTTCATTGAAGTTTCTTTCATCCTTAGGCTTTGAAAAAGAACCGTATAATCGTATATTATTTTCCAGCTGTCTAAATATTCTATGATGGGGTTGTCTTCGTTCCATGTAAGTTTCAAAATAAAGATTCGCTGCAGCTTGTGCATCTCGATTTTGGTTATAATAACAAAATAGCATATCATTTTTCTCTTCGTTGGTGTACATATTTGCAACACTATTATTTTGTATGCAGTATTAATAATAAACAATAAACTACTTAACAAAAACTAAAAATGTCACTTATGATCTGTCAATAATTAAATGCCAACTAGACGTTTTTAAAAATAACAGGAATCTTATTTTTTGTTTTATTTCCATAGCATTCTTGATGTGACAATAAACTTTCTTTAAAAACAACGATTATTATTACTTTTGTAAGGATAAAATATGGACTATGTTATATCATCTGAAAGAGAAAAAAGGGGACTTTCGGTTAATGTCACAGCCACCTATCCATTACATTTTAAAAAAATATATTTTACTGTGATTCTCAACCATTTTAAGAGATATATAAAAAGTAGCAAGTGCATGTCATTTTACATGAAAAATACTGCAAAAAACATGTGAAGCATTTTTCTCTAACTCTTCAAATGAACGAGCTACGAGGGATAATAGAAAAGTTGGATTTTTCGTTTTTTGTCAATAACTTTTCAACCTTCCCCCGTATATAATTTTTCGCCTTACCGTAGAATTACTAATACGAAACTGCACTAATTTGCTCATTTAAGCGTTTTCGTATCTCTACTAATAAAAAAGTTACCCATGCAACGGGTCAAGAAATAGGGCGCCCTGTATAGACGGTTTTGTCATCTAAAGGCCCTTTTACATTAACTAAGTTCAGTTATCAGTCCTTTTCCGTTTCAGTAAAGTAATTTATAGGTTGTATTTACACGATTCATGTCAGGAATCATTTCTGTTAAATGAAATATAACATCAGGTATCATTTCCGTTAAGTGAAATATGGATGAGGAAATATTGTTGGCTGTTTCTCTCTTATTTGCGTTGGTGAAAACAAGGAAAAAAGGATCAAAATGAAGTAAATAGTGGTACCTACGAAGGGACTTTTTATCTCATATTAATTTCTTATGACCTTCATTTTGAACCAAGTGATTGGTCAAACTCTTTGAGAATGAGTGAAGAAACTTATATAGAACTAGAAGTATTTATTTTTGATAAAACATATTTATTTGTAGCTTTTGACTCGTACTATTTATATTTCTCTTATGAAATGTTATAAGCCTGATCTCTTCTTATTGCATTATGATATATGACATCACTTTTCATCCATAGACATGGAAAACTACGGTACATGTCAATAAATTCGGTCTCAAATCGTGATCCTAGGACATGTTTGCACTTTGCTCTGTAACACGTGAATAAAACGTGTTTTGACATGTCTGTTTACACGATCATTAAGTTGAATATTCTTCGATAACTGATGGCCAAGTCACCGAGCTTCGTTTTCGTTTCAGTTCTAATTTAATCGTTCAGTTTCAGTTCAATTCAGTATTTACACATTAGTTTTGCTTATCATTTAATTGAGACGGAAAGGAAACTGATAACTGTACTTACCATGTAAAAGGGCCTTTACAGATTAAAATTTTATATACTGTTAGATGTATATAAACTTACTTTAAAATTTGATTTGTATGGTATTTTGAACAATGTTAGCATATCAAAAAGATTAAAGGACTAAAGAACTTGATATGACTAAAGGAAACCGATAAAAACATTTGGTCATAATTTTATCGGTTTCCTTCAGTTAATCTTTTTGATTTGATGACATTGTTTCTCTTTCTAAGTTTTATCCACCTTTATCCGCTTGTTTATCTATATTTCCGTATTATTACGAGTGACAACCTGAAAGTATTTTTGCATATCCAATTTTTCCGATTTAAAACTTGCTTAAAAGTTTCCTATAAATACAGACTAAAGATAAGGATACCTAACAGATCAGGGATAGATTGGCGACACACCTTTCATATAACTTTACAACATAATCGATATAGGAACAGGTTTATAACAGTAATCATTCACAACGTCTACCGATATATTATGACAATAAAAAATAATAGGGAAAAAATCAGAAAGTTTTTCAGTTGACAAAAACAGTTATAAATTCTTAAAGTTGGTAACATGTAAATGGATCGTTCTTCCGCTATTGATAAATGGTCACAAATAAATGTCAGCTAGATATACAACAGCTAGTAAGAAAACGGACTATAAAACGTTCTTTATATGTTAAAATATAGCGAATGAATAGAGAAACTGCTGCCAGGAATAAATAAGAGACAATTTGTTTTACATTTGGTTTTATATTGCTTAAAGTAATTACTTGTGCTTACTTTTAAGTTAAGGGTTGTTACACATCTAACTTTTGTATAATAAAACTGCAATAAAACAGTTATTTATGGTGATGTTCAACTGAAACCTAGTACAAGGTGATTAAGTATATTCTTGTTTTATATTAAGACCGTCAAGTGACATCTGCATTTAGACAATTTATTATAGTTTTTTTTTAAATATTTTAAAACATTTTAAAATAATTTAAGTGGAAAAGAACCATTAGAGAAGAATAAGTATTATTCCAGAAATCAGTACCGACATTTAACATTAACAAGTAGATCATTTAACTTGTAGTAACACGAACTTTACTAACTGTTCACTGTATTATAACAACTTTATTATAATAATTTATAAATACATACCTTCAAAACAGCGTATTTACTACAATAAAAATACTGAGTATAAATTTATACGTTTCTATATAGGGTGTCCCACCGAGAATTTCATCAATTGATTATGGAAAAACTATAATGAGGAAAAAATCTGAAAATTTGGTAGCTCAAGATATAATTTAATTTTTAGATTCTACTCGTAATTATAAACACGTTCCATGTAACACATTAATATCCTACACCTGAGTCTAACCGTTTTTAACGTATTTAAAATTTTATGTAAAAAAATAACGTTGACATCTAAAAGATTAGGTTGACATTTACTTCTGGTATAATCGGAAGTGTCACCATCTTGAAAATATTTTAGCCGAATCTCCCCCTTCGACGTTGGTATTACCAAATTTTCAGATGTTTCCTAATCATAGTTTTTCCATAATCGATTGATGAAGTTTTCGGAGTGAAATCCTGATATATAATGTCGAAATATTTCCTTATACATCCGCGGGGTAACTTCTACTTACTAAATTAATTATGACGCTGGGATAAATTAGACTTAATTATTTAGGTATACAGGGTGATTCAGGTTTAATCTTGATAATTTCAGGAATCGATAGAACAGGTTAAAATAATGTTCGTTCATGATATAAAATTATTTCCTAAATAGCACCGTTTCGAAGATAGACGGCGTTGAAATAGGATTTTTTTCCTGCTTTTCCCTCAGAAAAATACTCTTGAAATAATGCTTTTGACAATGGTTTTCACAAACGTCAGTTTACACAAATCACTGTTTTATTTTTCATGGCTTGCTGTAACGTTAAATGAAATTTACGCGACTAAGGCGCAACACTGTCACGAATTTCATTGAATACCTCAGAAATAAGGCCAAATGTCGAAAAACCAAGATACGAAAAAGTTTGAAGCTGTAACAGGCAAAACCGATATGAAGCTGTTTTATTGAATTTTTTTTGTTGAAGATTTGAAATAAAGTAAGACGGCACAAAATACACTTCTAAGTAGTGTGGGTGTTTCAAACTTAAGAAGCTTATGTAAGATAATGAGTAGTGTTTGTGTTCCGAATTTCACTTCAATCGGATGACTGCTTCAAAAGTTACATATGAGGGAAAAGCGGAAAAAAAATCCTATTTCAACGCCCTCTATATCCGAGACGATGCAATTTAGGAAATATCATGTTCATATCATATCTGATTGCTGAAGTTATCAAGATTAATCACATAATTTAATATCTCTCTCCCACGACCCATTAATGCAATTAGTGCACATTAATGTCATTGTAATTATTTTGGCTATACCCTTTGTTATTTATTGTTCTATATTTTCAAATACTTTTTTATTATTCATCCTCATACGGAATAAGAACTAGAGGACGACGAAAAGGTATGCGTCTAGGTGCATGACGAGTGCTGGTTGCATTGAGTAAAAGTCAATAAACCCAGTGAACTTAAAAGAAACTAAAATTGTTGGCTCATGAGACAATTATTTTATTATTGTTTACAATTAACAAATTTATTAGCACCTCGTCTTAGATTTTTTTATATAAAATTACCTTTTTAGAAGGAAATGAAACATTTCTTGGTATGAAAGTAGCAAAGTTTTTTATTTTTCAATTAATTGTTTTCTGGATATATGAACACAACGCGTCTGATGTAACATTATTTTTGCATTGTTTGTTTGTGACTGTTTCACAGACCTTTCTTTAGTTGTCTTGAAGGGGGTTGGAACCTTTGGTGTGAAGATATCACTGACGTAGTTTTCCACATAACACCAAAACACTATACTGCACTCGACGCGCGTTTCGCGAACTTGATTGGTGATCTTGGCTTGATGGTGTCTGATTAAATCATCTCCAGATGATGCCAACTTGGTTGGAGAAACGCGCGTCGAGTGCAGTACAGTGTTTTGGTGTTATGTAGGAAACTACTTTCTTTAGTTGGATGAACAATATTTTAGTATATAATTCTAATCAGTACAATAGTGATTTTTAATCACTAACTATATCTTTTGTTTCAGGTAAGTTCTCCCAGAAGTTACAGTATATTCTTAAATAAGTAAGTAGTGCAAGACCGTTTTATTTTATTACTTCGGTTACATTATTATTTAGACCATAACGTAGGTACATACTTATATTCAAAACATAATTTCTCCACGACTTTCGGTGGATAACAATACTTAAAATACACTTTTCTTGAAAACCTGATTATACTATATAACTTTCACTAACATTAATAATCTTACCTGTTATGTGTGTGACAAATTTATAGTGAGAATCGAAAATGTTTGTGAACACAAAGTAAATTATCAGATAATTAGTTATCTAGCCCCAAATGTAATTTCAAATATAGCACTCACGAATTGAAGCGTAAAGCCCGTTTTACTGTAAAAGCAAAGAACTTCTTCCCATAAGAAATTCAATTTGTTTTTACTTTTGGAAAAGTAAATTTCATGACAAGAAGGCGCGGATAAATACCAACTAGAAAACAGAATTCCTTTATGTTGTACTCTATGTCGTATTATGTATGTGTCCTCCGAGCTCCTAATACCATTTGTAGAATATGTATAATGTCTAATAATATGTAACCAGCTTACTTCCTATGAACTTTGTGCGTATCTGACAATCATCTAACATAACAATTTTTATATTCCTGTAAACCCTATTTTACTGATACTATTTGTGCAAGCAGTTTTTGCTTTTGAAATCACTGACAAGTGACTATTTATTGATTTTTCTTGGCCGTGTGAAAGCCACGGATTATTAATGCTTTGTAATGTAATCCTTACTCTGGACCTAGTTCAATATTTACATGTGTTTTAGTTAATTAAAACAATACATGCTCGTCTCTTATATGTAAAATTATATTAGAAACATTTTTTTAAATTAATAATTGTGATATAAATGTATCGAGATCACTAAGTTTAGCAGTTTTTTAATCATTTAACGAAGGGAATGTGTAGTATTGAGAAATATGTAGATATCCTGAATGTATATGATATGTAGATATCCTGAATGTATATGAAAAATACATTTCCCAGTTGATATGATAGCTAAATTTGTTTCTTGGTAATGAAATATTTTAAATCCTGCTAAGTGACCCACTACCTAAGCTGCAACTACCTAAGTGCAGCAAAAATTTTCCATCAAAACAGATGAAGACAAGCATGGAGAATGCTATTAGAGAAATGCTAAATGAAATAAAGGGCATTGTATTTAAAAAAATATAATTTCGAGAGTGTAAATTTTGGCTGAAAAGAAATTATATTTTGGACATCCTGTACATAAATTAGCAATATTCAAAATATCAGTGGAAAGCTGAAGGGTTCCTGTAAGGGCGGATTTAGCTTTTCAACATGTGGGGAGGGGTATCTCGAAGAACCACATTTTTAAAAAATGTTGTCAAATTACCTGTGCATTTAGATAGATACGTTTTTCTTTGAACAAAACTGAAATAGCAAATAGAAGCTTTTAATAAAACATGCTTATGTGAAGTACGTTTATATTTTTTTTAACTAATTACGTTTTTGCTGTGTAAAATTTGAATTCATGGGGGGGGCAATTACCCTATTACCCCCGTAAATCCGCCCTTGGGTTTCTGTATACATAGTTTAAAATCACATTTTCCGTTTAAAAAATGGCCTCAGCAGATAAATCAAAATTACAGTGTTAAATAATTTTCTTTTTAATATATTGGTTTATTTAAAAAATAGTTGAATTGAAACAGGGATTTTTTAATAAAGTCCCCCTAAAAGAATTAATAGCATCCATATATGCATGAAAAGGTACACCATTTCATTTAAAATAACGAAGTTAGTAGTGACTTCGAGTATAACTTCCACTGTCGCTCGTGATCGTGACTCCTTTTCTCGGATAAGCAGTACCTACTCCTTTATTATCAACACTTTAAGATATTCTACAAATAGAGAGATTTTAGGTGCTTCGATTAAATCAGAATTACTTATATAATCATTTATTTTTAATTTTTACGCTTTAGGAGCTTCAGGAACTTAAAGTATGTCGACATTTCTTACGGCATTTATCAAGTTAATTTACGAAATCAAAATAGACAAATGATAGTAATGAACCTGAAACAACTACATGACCTATAATTCTATCAGCATTAGTTTAAAGTTTTACAGTCAATTATGTAACTTAAATATTTAAGAGAGGAATGATCTCAAAAATTTATCCAAATTTACGATAAATAGTCAGGCAACAGACATCAAATGATCAAATTAATTTAATTATACACATCAAAATGGGAAAGATAAATAATATCTACCTAATACCATAGAAGAAACGATTACCTACCTGCCTACCTACCTAATAATACCTAATAATGTAATTTAGGTTCAACCTCTAGAACTGAAATAACATATACAGGTTGCTACAAATTCGCTTCTCACCATTGGGATCTAGGAAACTGTAAGAGATACCAAGCTTAAATGGGGGCAAGTAGTAGTAGTAGCAGTGGGGCGGCCAAGACCTGGCAAGTAGGCCGCAAGCGGGCCCTTTTTTTCCCCGGGATTCCACTATGACCCGGTACCCATACCAATTTGACCTCTTTTCCTCTAGCCAGCTCCTCCAGGGTATCTCCGCACTCTTGGACAAGGGCGGATCTTGTCCTTGGAGATGCTAAAGCCTTTAAGGCTGCCTGACTGTCGGAGCAGAAGTAAATATTTTGCTCCGGACAGTTCCTTACTTCCTCCTTGTTTGCTGCCATTAGGATAGCAAAGACTTCAGCCTGGAAGACTGTGGCATACGAACCCAGTGCAAAACTTTGCTGCACGCCCCTATCCTCCACATAAATTCCTGCCCCCGAGAACTTGTCCGCCACACGAGAACCATCTGTGTAGCACACAAGAGAATCAGGGGGGAATTTAAACTGATCCTGCTTCCATTCCTCCCTCTCTGGAAATATAACGACATATTTCCTCTTTAATCTGAGACGGTCTTTTGCTTCAGTTACTCTGATGGCAGATATGGGTATTTCCCTCTCCGCCATCTGTGCAATTGCCGCGTGACCGGTATTTCTTCCTCCCGCCTGCAAGCTTTCTGAGTCCCGCATTCTTAAGTAGGCCGCCATTGCCTCCCTCATTATCCATGTGGATAGGCTTGGCAGCCCTAGCAGGACTTCCAGGGCAGCTGTAGGTGTCGTCCTCATAGCACCTGTAATTCCTATGCAGGCAAGTCTTTGGACCTTTGTCAGTTTCTTGGACACCGTTACCCGGCCGACGCTTGGCCATCAGACCAGGGCACCGTATTGGATCCTCGGTCTAATTACCGTAGCGTATAACCAGTACAGCATCCTAGGACTGAGACCCCAATTCCTGCCTACTGTTCGTCTTAGTTGCCAGAAGGTGGCCGTTGACTTTTGAATAATTTTGTCAACATGTGGCCCCCAGGTCAACTTACTATCTAGGATCGCCCCTAGGTATTTCACCTCTCCCACGAGTGTCAGAGGCTCTTGATACATAGTGGGTGCCCTGAATTCCTCTAGTTTTTTTCTTTTTGTGAAAAGGATCATCTCAGTCTTCCTAGGGTTGACTGACAGACCCATCTCACTACACCACCTTTCAATTATCTTACAGACTACCTGCATTCTATCACAGACCACGTTTAAAAAGCGACCAGCCACTAGGACTAGTCCGTCGTCTGCATAAGCTTGCGTATAGAAGCCTTGGGAGGTAAGGCGCCTCAAGAGACCATCCATCACAAGACACCATAGGTGGGGCGATAGGCAGCTGCCTTGCGGGCAGCCCGCCCCTCTCACCCCCATGTCCAGATGGCAGTCCCCTAAGACTGCGCTAACCCTCCTCTCTTCCAGCGCTGATCTTACCCATCTGACCATTGTTACTGGCGTTCCTCTGGCCTGAAGGGTATCACAGATAGTTCTACTCCTTGCCTTATCGAAGGCTCCTTCTATATCGAAGAACACTGTAAGGGCAACCTCTTTGAAATGAAGTGCCCTTTCCACTTTCTGCACAAGATTTTGCAGAGCTGTCTCTGTGGACCTCCCTCGCATGTATGCGTGCTGATTCTCATGGATAGGGTGTCTAGTTAACACCCCCTCCATCAAAAAACCTGTCTACAATTTTCTCTAAAGTCTTAAACAAGAATGATGTAAGACTGATTGCTCTAAATGATTTCGCTGTCGTGTAGTCCCCTTTTCCCGCCTTGGGAATGAAGACCACTTTAGCTGCTCTCCAAGCTTGGGGAACATATCCCAGCGCTAGACTGGCTCGAAAGACCCTCCTTATGTATGGTAGGAGGATATCCAAGCCTTTCTGCAATAGCGCCGGAAAGATCCCATCCGGCCCTGCTGCCTTGTATGGGTTGAACTCGTTCACTGCCCAGGTTATGGTGCCATCCTCGATCACTCCCTCGGCAAAACGCCAATCCCCCTGGGGTATTGGCTCCACCCTCTCCCGGGAAGTGTGTTTCCAGCAGGAGTTCCAGCGACTCCTTACTGCTGGTAAATGGGTGCAAAGTTTCGTATTCAGGGGACCAATATTTATGAAGAGCACGTTCTCGAACCAACTTTTATTAGCCGGTATATTTAGATTTTAAATATACTCATCCTAAACCTAAACCATCATCAACTTATTTTTTTTTAAATACGAACCTGGTATTTTGAACAGCATACCACCCCAGAATAAATCATATCCGGACATTTCGAACTGAAAAAATGCATCTTCAATGTTTCCGTTTCGAATTGTACAATCATTTTTTATCTGTGTACCCGGTTTATTGCTCATATATCATACACATAATCACATAAATGTCAGTGGATCAAAAGAAGAGTTTTTTTAAAACATTTCTGCAAAAAAAAAACGTTTTTGAAAATATCTCACAATATCAACTTTTTATCGATTTGTATGTTTCTTTGTATTTGTATGTGTTTTATTTGTATGTAAACTTTTATGTTTCACCAATAGTTTACTTTAAACGTCCAAGTGGAAAATATTATATTAAATCCGTAACTATTTAAATATACCTATATATTATTGGAAGGAGATGCCGAAAACAACTACTCCACGGGCAATATGCCCCGACTGGCGTTGCATTACATCAACATCTCCATGGATGTCGCCACATCCTTCATCAAGACCAAATACCAGACAATGACCGGTTTCGATCTTGTTATGATCTCATCAGATTGCCATAGGTATCGGAATCGATGAATGATCTGGCGACATTGATTGCCTAAGGGGCATATGTGAATGTTTGTAATGGCGAGATACAGTGAAATACACTGCAGTGCCCTCTTTGGGTCTTTGCTACTACCTGTCTGACAATTATTGTCTAATTGACAGACAGATAACGATCTGCAGAAAGCAGATGCCATTACAGCGACCTCTATTGTCTTTGAGGAAGACAATCCTACTTAATTATTGGAAGGAGATGCCGAAAACAACTACTCCACGGGCAATATGCCCCGACTGGCGTTGCATTACATCAACATCTCCATGGATGTCGCCACATCCTTCATCATCATTGTCAGACAGGTAGTAGCAAAGACCCAAAGAGGGCACTGCAGTGTATTACACTGTATCTCGCCACTACAAACATTCACATATGCCCCTTAGGCAATCAATGTCGCCAGATCATTCATCGATTCCGACACCTATGGCAATCTGATGAGATCATAACAAGATCGAAACCGGTCATTGTCTGGTATTTGGTCTTGATGAAGGATGTGGCGACATCCATGGAGATGTTGATGTAATTCAACGCCAGCCGGGGCATATTGCCCGTGGAGTAGTTGTTTTCGGCATCTCCTTCCAATAATTAAGTAGGATTGTCTTCCTCAAAGACAATAGAGGTCGCTGTAATGGCATCTGCTTTCTGCAGATCGTTATCTGTCTGTCAATTAGACAATAATTGTCAGACAGGTAGTAGCAAAGACCCAAAGAGGGCACTGCAGTGTATTTCACTGTATCTCGCCACTACAAACATACCCATATATTGTTATAATCAGGAAGAAAATTACTTTTAAAATAAGGAAATATATACCGGCTGTCCCATTCAAAAAAACAAGTTTATTCTTGAAAGCAGTTGGAAGTTTTGGTGTGAAGATAATACTGACGTAGTTTTCCACATAACACCAAAAAACGTGGAAAACTATGTCAGTATTATAAGTTTATTCCGTAACCCAAAAACAAAAGTAGAAAGAAAAAATTTGCCTACTTCACTGCATTCCACCTTAGTACTTTTAAAAATTAATCATTTACACTGTTTCTGAATCTCTCTAAATCGCTCTAAATTTAAGAAAGATACATTAGGACTTGCAGAAATAGGCAAACTTTCAAAATCACCATGTAATTCGAAAATTTGTGACAATAGATTTCATCTGATAGCTCCATCGACCAGGCCTTGAAAAAGTTGGTCGTGACTATAATTTATTTGTCTTTAATTTTTACACATTTTGAGTAACCCTGGATACTCATCAAAAATGGACTCGTACAGGTTAGAGTATCTTCGCTGGGACTGCAGTGCTTCGCTTCCTGTCATCCTATGAATTAAAGTTGTTCAAGATTCTAAAGGAACTTAACTGTAATAATACAATGGCGTATAATTTAATGTAACGAAGTCAATAGGTACTAAGCAGTAGTACGACATGAACTAAATTCGAAATTTCAAATTAATACCACGATTTGTTACCGAAGTGTATCTACTAGGTCTTTAGCATGGGACATTCGCCCCACTAAGTCTCTTCAGAATCTATAATTTCCTTATATTCTGAATGGATGCGGACATAAAAATACCAATAAATATCAATGGCAGGGAATAAATCTGCCTTTACGAGGCAGTAACCGTTTAAAATTTAACAACCTTAGAGGCACAATCAGTTACTGAAAGACTGGAATGTAGTCTTTCATAAAGTGCCTGATTTAGTTTAATGAACAGTTTTAAATCGAACAAAAGTAATAATTATTGTGGCTTATTCAACTGTTAACATGATATACAATTTACTAAGTAATATCGACGGTGATATAAACAAACTTTATGGCAAAAATGTAATCGATTTATTTTATGGGTCATTGATTGCTGATCCCTAACTAAATGTGTAAGATTAATAACTACTACTAAGTATAGACATGGAAATTTATGTCAGAAATTTTAAAACGAAATGCGTATAAGTTGGAATTTATAATTGACTAACATGATGACATATTTTCTAACTTAAGACGACCTTTTGTTTTTTTAAGAATAATCATTTATAATATTTATTTTATATTTGTCTCACTTAATAATCTTGAGAGTGGTTAGAACCTTTGATGTGAAGATAACACTGGCGAAACTTATGACTCATGGCTAATGACAAAACTCATGATTCTATGATGCTTTTAATCATCTCCAGATGATGCCAACTTGGTTGGTGAAACGCGCGTCGATTGCAGTATAGTGTTTTGGTGTTATGTGAAAAACTACGCCAGTGTTGACTTGATAATAATTTAGTGATTTTTTCAAATTAGGATAATTTTACGCTGACACAAACTATTTAAGATAAATAAAAGTTCACTGTAACTTCTATTCACTGTACACTGTTCGATAGGACAACTAGAACTCTATGATATACCTACTGTAAAAGCAGTGAGATGATAGTCTCTCATAATTAAGTTTGGGCCCGGATTCTGATTCTACGATACGATTTCAATGACGATACAAGTGCTAATAAAATCGTCTTTAATTATAAAACTTATTAATCTTCTTATCATGTTACCTATATTTAATGAACGAGCACGATGGCACGTTGATTACAATGAAAGACGAAGGCAAAATAGGAGACTAATTATTAACTAACAACCCATTTGATTTGCCTGACCGAAGGTTTATCGAATTGTTTCGTTTAAATAAACAGTTAGTTGAAGAGTTAGCAGGGGAGTTTACAAATTTTCCTGCTGCTAAACTTTTATACTATTCTACGAAATTAATAAAAATTTCCCAATGTATATCCTGCATTTTAAAGGACATTATAACTAAAGGTGTTGTCTTTGCTAAATAATTATGCTCCACACCACAAAACAAAAAGAATTTTATGCTCTTTTATATCAATGTACATATACCTATCACAACTTATATTTATTTGTATAAAATAACCACCACCGTATTAGACAAAGATGCTATCGTTTACGCTGAACGACACCTTCAAAGCTATCGACCATTTTTAGGTTAGATTACTCGATAGTCGAGGAGTCGATTTCCAAAGAGAATCGCTATTTGTACGATTCGATATCGTATCACTGTCATATCGTCATTACAGAATCGCGCCCTTTTGATTAATATACCTAATATACAAGATAATTAGAATCGGACATCTTCTTCTTCTTCTTCTTCTTCATGTGTTTTGGTTTCTCTGAGCGAGTCCCAAAACACTGCGGCCACAGCTAGGCCTATTGTGCATCCCACAGATTTCCTATTCAGCGATCATCTTTGTTCTTTGCATATAAAGTCCAAAAGTCTACTCGCTGATATTTCCCTCAGCTCACAAGATTCCAAAAATGGTTTACTCAGGAGCGTTAGCCCCAAATGGGCCCTCATATTCACCCATAATGTGCAGCGCAGTCTCGTCTGCATCATGACAGACCCGGCATACCGAGTTTTCTGTCAATCTTAAAATGGGCCTTTTCCACTAAATTGAATCTTACTATTTTATTAATGTCAAATGTTATACTGGTACATAAGTAAAGGTAGAATCAACCCAATTTATTAAAGAATTGTAATTAAGCGAAGTTATCCAAGTAGAAAGTGACCGGTCTCCATAAATCATTTCAAACTGCGCGGTTCGCTGACATCACACTCCAGTAGCCAATAAAATGTAGACAAGTTAAAGAACAGCGCCTCGTTGCCACATATAATTTTACTTTTTTTTGGCAACGATTAAATTTGCATTGTGGTAATTTTGAAATGAAAATATGTATTTTTAGATAAAATAAATTATTACTAAAGCAAATCAACATGATTATTTTACAATTTATCCCTTGAGCAAAATAATTTTTAGGTATTTTTCGCTAAAGGTGACAACACTGCACAACCTATGCTAGAATCAACTAAATGGTGATTTGATAAGTTAGGTTACAAAAACTAACCTTCTTGTCATGACATTGCGCACTTCAGCACTTAGAAAGTTAAATGTGCGACGTAGAAATCGTTAACAATTTCAATGTCAACTCTTGAAAGGTTGTCTGAATCAGCCTTAAGATATCCTTCTTCAATTTTATTCATTTTAAATCAAATTAATCAAAACACAAAACGAAAGTTAGGTTAAGCACACTTCACTTGACAGAACACAAAATGCAGGGCAGCCAGCAGGCAACAACCAACTGGAGTATGACGTGACTGGCGCGTTATTTGAAATATATGCTAATTTTAACAATTTTTTCAAAATATATCTGACGAAGAAAAAAATTTAAAAGAATACTTTTTAGGCATAACTAGGTATATATTTTATAATAAGCGAATAAAAAAAAGATGTGGTAAAGGCCCATTATAGAGATGTTTCTTGAGCTGGCAGTGCCCTTATGAGCCTTGTCATGCTTCCGAGCTTAGGTTTATTCAAGCCTAGCATCCCTACAGTTCCGGTCTGCAAAAAACGTTCGTTCCATCAGTGCCTTCACATGACTGTCCTGATTTAAATATTTTCAAACTTAACAGTATAAGATTATTCTATTAGTGTATTAGTGGTTACCTATTATCTGAATATACATAAAACTCAATTTATATATTTTTTTCAGAAACAGTGTTGTATTTAAGGTACACATAAATGTATGAACACTTTATGGGCCTTGATATTCTCCTTTATCGTTCGTTGTTAAATTGTTTCCGAATAAATAAAAACACGATTTAAACCGCAACTTACCTTTTACGGTGAAGGAATTTAAAGTATTTATAAGTGAACGACATTTTGTCTCTTTCTACCGAAAAAGGGTAATGTAAAGGAAAAAGAAACGTTATTTTTTAACTACTACAACACAATGAAGTTAACACAAGAAAACCTACAGCGATTTTTTTTATACTGGTGTAGGTACTATTTTTTTTGTTTATAATTCTACTAAATGAAATACTGAAGGAATAAATTTCTGTACAATAAGTTGTTTCTGTTTTAATAAAAAAAAAAGACTGATTTTCAAATAACATAAATTTTCTTCATACCCTTGAATAGTATTTAGATTCAAACAAAAATAATTCTGGTAAAAATTTGGAATATCAATAAAATGTGCCAACCTCCCTGTAGCCAGTAGATAAAGAAGATATTAACCTACTTTATTGGCTTACAGAGACCCTATTGATCTTGTCGGTACCTACGATTTAGCCTAGTGTAGTGCAGCAATTCGCTGCTAGATGTCACTGCATACGACAAACTTTCAAAATTGTAAATTCTAACTTTATTTTAGATATAAATACCTTATGTTTAATTGCTTAAAACTAAAAAGTAATATTAACAAAGAATTGTTTTTATTAAGTATAAACCTTTTTATAAGATTTTTATTGTCAATTTACCTTTAATATTATTAACTTTTGTTGCATTGAAGTAACGCTATGGTATTGATTTTCGCGGTTTACTGCATTGTGTAGTGTAGATTTCTGTTTGTTCTCCTGCTGCTTATTTACAAGGTACAAAAGCGCTCCGAATATGTGAACTAGTTACCTATATCAGAACCAGAACTACGTGTTCTATTTTTTTAGTAGAATCATAGAGTATCTCCAGCTAGTAAACAAATTAAATAAATTGAGAAATTGATAGTGGTGGTTAAATATAATATATATTATAATTTGGTCTCATCAAATAAGTAAAATGTATCTATTTAATTACTTGTCGAATTAGATTCTTTTGGTAAATAAGGTTCACCTCATATATATAATACTACTATATGGAGCCTATGTAATCTTTACCATGTTTCTCAAGTGAAGCCAAATTAGAGTAGTCCAGAATCATATCTATTGTCTCTTTCACGGAGAAAATACCAAATACTCATGCGCAGCAAACCGCGGGAATTTTGCTCCATATAGGTACTGTAGAATACAATAAATTAACTTTATTTTATATTGTATTTTATCTACATATAACGGTTTTTCAATCTTGTTATTGAGATGTTCCCGTATTTATCAAGTTTACCAAAAGAGTGTGGATGCAGTTTGTATTTGAAAAGAAAATTTTAAAAATACATACTTCAGGTACCTATGCGACTTCATATGGAATATTTCCTTCGCACAAAAGACAAAACCTCGACTGAGTTTTTCGTTTCGGCATTTTGCGATATCTGTACAATCGGTACAGTATAATTCCTATACCTAATTCACTACATATTTAAATTTACAAAATGTTCTTATATACCTAAACTTGCAGTTGCGGCTGTAAAAATACCGTCGAAATGATTTGATGAGCAAATGTCTCTAATCACTAATAAGTCATAGGTATATGAACAAAACTAAAACTACAAGTTACACATAAATAAAACACTTCTAAAACTGCCGGCTCTACGAAAAACACAAATTTATTTTCTGTGAAACACAAACATACCTGAAATACAAAAGATAAACTGTGACATAACCACACCACAAAACACATATATGACAAAACACATACAGGGTGTCCCAGTGTGAGCGAACAAAAATTTACCAGTGTGTAGGCCAGACCAAAATAAGAATAAAGTTCTTATAACAAAAATTCTTCGCTGCACGCCCAACGAGTTCCAGGGTGTTATTTTGTAAAAAAAAAACAATTTTTCGAGATAACTTAAAAACTTGTTTCGTAGATTTAGGTAATATTTGGATGACGTATACATCTATTAAAGGTCATTAAAACTATATGGTGTTTGTTTAACTCTAAACTTTAAAATCATTGCATAAATTTTTCTGCATAAAGGAATACAGTCGGTACTTTACACTCAATTTACTCAAAAATGGTTGATTTTAGAGCTGTGTAACAAGAGCACCTTTCTTGTTCAGAATTGATAGCCGATTAAGGAAAACTTAGTTAATTCACGAAAAAGTAGGATATACAAGAGTTATAAAGACAAAACCATAAGGAAGAGTAGACCTAGGCCACCACAAGTGTCAAAGTTAAACAAACACCATATAGTTTTAATGGCCTTTAATAGATTTACACGTTACCCAAAAATTACCTAAATCTACGAAACGGTTTTTAAGTTGTTAAAGTTATTTAAGTTAAGTTATTACGGAAAATTGTTGTTTTTTTTTACAAAATAACACCCTGTAACTCGTTAGGCGTGCATCAGAGAAATTTTTTTATAAGAATTTTATTCTTATTTTGGTCTGGCCTACCCACTGGTAAATTTTTGTACGCTCATACTGGGACACCCTGTATATGACAAAACAAAAGCCCGGTCTTTCTTTACTTTCGCGGCACATTGAAATTCTTGGATTGGATTGGACAACACTTGGGCATGTGCACAGGAACATTTGTCCGTGAAAGAGAACGAAATATATAACTCCATCTCATAAACCGGCTTCAAGAAAAGCTCGAATAGCTCAATATAGTAGTATTATATATATGGTTCACCTAATAGATTAATCGATTTCAACAATGGCTTACCGTAATATCTATCTCTAATAATAATATCTCTATCCCTCATTCTCATCTAGTGATGAGCCCGGAAGTCAGAGACTTGTGTGGGAGAGGGAGCGGCATATTATTATTTTGCGGGCCCCGAGTGCGCCCAGGAACGACTTACGATGTTATAACTTTAACTACCATCAGTGACTTAGGCACTGCTACCATTTAGTACGAGAATAAGGGAAACCTGGAAAACCTTATTAATTAAAGTGTACAGTAGGTTGTTAGCCATTTATACAGTGATATTGCAGTACTAGTTGCATATTAAGAACGCTACCAGTCTTATACACACAGATTTAATATTTGAGCAATTAGAAAAAGTTGACCACGGTAAGATTCGAACCGTCGTCAACCGCGGTGAGCAAGTAAAAACCAGAAGTCTTAACCGCTCGGCCACCGAGCTCCTCCTCTCTATTTAGGAGTAACAACTCAATAACGCAATATTTAATTTTCGTCGGGAATAGACAGTTTCTTTAGTATTAAGGTGGCGATTGAGTTTCGCGTCAAGAAAGTAGGTATCTGATTTTCTACGTTTATTTGAAAATAGTGAATCCAATCTGAAAATAAAAATACTTATATAGTTTTAGCGTGGGCTCCTCAACGAAACATACTTTAAACATTATGGCAAGGGCAAGGATTAAAATTAACTAAAATCGCTTAAAGTACGTTGAAAACATGTCTCAGTATTATGTAATTTTCGACATTTTCAAAGAGAATTTGAACGTTAAGTTATCATCAGCATATCAACGCAAGGTTGTAGTATATATGTTACAATTATTTTTAGAAGTAAAACTGTCATTTTACTGAATCAAAATTATACATGAAAGTTTCCTAAATGTAGGTAGGTACACTATTTAGGCAACTTTAATGTATAATTTTTATATAGTAAAATGGTGGAAAGACATGTACTACCTACCTAACGTTGATGTGCTGATCATAACTTAATTCAAATTCACAATATGAAAATATGCGTTCAAAGTTTTTAGACAATTTTAGTCAATCTTAATCCCCACCATTTAAGTACCAATGCTTCATCGTATTCATCTTTGATCATCATTAATAATATTCGTTTGTTCAGTTATAGTATTAAGTTTGTTGACGTACCTACAACGGAAAACAAACTATTGTATATACTATATATTTGTGCTAAGAATTACGGCTTTCCATATTTATAACATTTTCATAATGAAACTAAGAGGTATTCCGAAGTAGTTATTGTAAAGTGACGAATAGTTCGTCATTCAGATATTATGTCCGTCACCAAAATTTGGACATGAAAAAATGTCAACACGTCTGTCATTTAACTGATTTTGAAAAAGTAACTATATAAATTAATATTTATTCAAAAAAATAACTGCATTAACTAATATTATTACATATTCAATTATTGGTATCTATGGAGTAGGTGTAGGGTATCTATATGTTTTATATAACTATCTAACAAAATTCACGTCTCGGCGAATTCAATTTTTTTTTTTTTTCAGTTTTATAATAATTATTATAGAGTGAGAGGTCAGGTTTTCGTTGAAAGACCCGTACTATATTAACATCTTAGAGTCAAAATCAGTTAAATAACTTGGTTGATAATAAATTGAATGGAATATAGTACCTATGAATCTAATACGAGATTAAATTAATAGATTAACGATAACGGTTGAACGCTGTTTAATAACAGTCTTTGGGACGATAGTTTACGCTCCAATTGATTCAATTACAAATCAATATGATTATGACGAGACTATAACCTTTTAAAATATAAGTTACGGTTAAAGACATTTTACAATAAAAATAATAGGATGTTCTTTATAACAACTGTATTATAAAAATAATAACTAATTTATCAGGAAAATAGAGCATTATTTTGTGATTATTAGAAATTTTTTATTGGGGACCTTTTATTCATTGTCATTATATTAGTCAACACTGATGTAGTTTTCCATATAACACCAAAACTATACTGCACTCGACGCGCATTTCGCCAACCAAGTTGGCATCATCTGGATACGATTTAATCTCTGAATTCTTATTATAAGAATCCTTAAACATTCGTTTTATAAAAATTACTAACACCAGTCACATTAATGTAATTCGATTTATTATGTGCAGGTGTTATTGTAAAGTTTATATATATTGGATATAGGAAAATGTTAGGGTTATATAGTATGTGAAATTCGTTACCATATAATTCACCAGTAGTATCTGTTGTTTTAATTCATAAATTATTTATTTAAATTTCAATGAATTCGGCCTGGTTTTAAACAGCTGTAAAAATAAAATTGTTGAGTATTAATGCAGATTTGTAGCGTGAACCGAGTATTTATTTTTTTAAATTAAAAATGTATTTATATTATAAGAAATTTATAAAGTGCCAATATTATGCACCCAATAAAAGTTCGACATTGAAGTTAAACATAGATCAGAATAAATGTTAAATTTAGAATATATATTCAGGTCAAATTAAAAATAAATTTCTTGTCTCACAATTAATTTAGATATTTTGGATCAAATTACAGACTTAACCATAGTCAATACTTGTGATCTCAACCTTTTGTTTTTATTTGCTACAACTGGTGGTTATTTAATGCTTTTCTATTTTCAGAGTTGCTCTCAGTTGTAAGAAATATTCTTATTTTTTATTAGACAATGTTGTAGACAAGGTAGGTATCCCATATTCGAGCAGTAGATAGTGCATTTTGTAATGCATTACGTCGGCGGAAACAAATTAAAGAATATTATTTTATTATATCGTCCCTCTTTCTATATATCCTGTTTTTCTTGTAAATTTTTATATTTCTTAGCCTACTATTGATTTTTTGAATCAACGTCAACACACCCTTTGGGTAGTTTTAACCGTTTTACTGTCATATTGGTGTGTCTGGGATCTGGGAAGCATTCCTCTAGTCGCCATTTTCTATAATACCAGAGACTTATACATCTACAGTATAAGTCTCTGATGACTCTTCGTTCTTGGATTAGTTTTTCCCCCACATCCCAAATACAGATAAATTACCGTATACTTGTTTCTTTAGCTATTTATCCAACCATTTAACATTTTAACCATTCCATAGCCTTGGCCATCACCAAGTTGCCGCTCAGCGGATTCCACAGCTGCTTACTGATGAGCAGAAGAATTTGCGTTAGGCTTTATCATGACAGCAATAAGGTAATGCCTTTCTACACCAAATTGTTCCCGGAGATCAGTCTTGGTATTACCAATACGAATCTGAATCCAAAAGTCAGAATATGCAGTGGCAGCACGTACAATCTCCGAAGATGAAAAAATGTAAATATTTTTTTAAATATAGAATAGAGAATAAAAAATATTTTTTTATTCTCAGGGTTTACGCTTTGATTTTAAAGAACCTGGTGTCAACATCAAGGCTGAACGATATTCAGATATCTTTCTTAAAACGTTTACGTGAAGGCATCAAGGTTATAAACATCTCGGAAAGCTGATAATGGGCGTCATTCTTCTGCTTCTGCATGTATTGTTCGACCCCATGTAGCCCAAACGGTTCAAGATTTGCTTGGTCGTATGAATAGGAGTTCTTACAACATCAACCTCACAGTCCCGACTTGTCCCCAAGCAATGTTCATGTGTTTATCTCATTAAAAAGGGTGGCGGTTTAATTCGGACGCAGAGGTAGAGTTTCCTGTTAAGGAATGGTTCCGCAAAAGCTCCAAAAATTTTAGCAAC
Source organism: Pogonocherus hispidulus (assembly GCA_963924545.1). NCBI lineage: Eukaryota > Metazoa > Arthropoda > Insecta > Coleoptera > Cerambycidae > Pogonocherus > Pogonocherus hispidulus. Next base: position 88,150,963 of record OZ004692.1, read on the forward strand.
TGGGAATCTATAGATTAATGCAACAAAAAAAATGGAAACAGCTTTTAATTCGTTGGATAAAAAACACAGTACACTAACTATTACCATTTTCACTTATAATATCCTAACTGCAAACTTATTGCAGGATTTTTTTTCCAGGTAGAAAATATTTTTAGAAAATTTTCCCTCGTCTTCTCCAGATAATTTTCAAAATATTCGAAAACATATCTGGCAATTAATTTGTGCACTTGGGATACTCGGTAAGAAAATTCAATGTCATTATTTTTTTGTCAGAAAATATGAAACTAACACTACGAAGGAGGCTTATGTCATCAATCATCATTTATTTATCATCGGATTTTGAAAGTTTAACGCATACAGGTCTAACTTTACAAAAACTTCGTGTTTTCACGTTTAAATTGCAATTATAATTTAGAATGTTACGGAATAGATAAAATTTAAGACATGAGTCTGGTGGTAAGTTTCTATATTATATCAATTTTAAACTCATTTCTTAAAAGTAAAAAATAATCAGTTATAATATCACAAGAGCATAGAAAATAATCGATTATACTTCCAAGTCACGAGATGTATTTTGCGAAGCATCACGAGAGCGCAGCTCGAGTGGTGTTTTAAGGAAATACATCGAATGAAGAGGTCAGTATAACGATTATTTTCGTTTGCTCGAGTTGGTATTCGTTAAGATTATATAACAAATAAACAAACATTACTTTTTTATTGATTACTTATTAAAATTAAAGGTACAATTATGTTTTCACTGTACCCTCTTTATATTCTGTGCCGTCTGCACGTTTCATGTTAAACGCCCAATCTTTTAGGATATCTGCTAATTGTTCATTTGAAATATCAACATAAAGTTTGTAATTTCGATGTTCACAAAACTCCGTAAACAGTTTACAAACATACTTATGCGTTTTTGTGGTATTTTCTGGTGTCAAATTTTCAATTTCTTGATCTATTTCACCGCCAGAACTACAACCAAAGTGTTGCATATTGAATAATTAAACAATACTAAATTTGATTGTTAATTTTTTTGACAAACTTCAAAAAATCGTCACTATGAAAATATTCACATTTTGACAGGAGGCGAAACACCATAACGGTTATACAACGTCGTCTAGGACCAAGGATTGTTAACTGTTTACAGGATTGCTCGATCCCTATACTACAATGTAATCCATAATTGTGACGTCGTCAAAGATCCAAAGATCTCGAACTTGTAGAAATAGGTACACTTTATACTGTTATTACAAACTTTAATAAATAATAATATTAATAATCATTCAAATACGAAAATTCTTTTGCAAATGTGAAATATAACAAACACAAAATAGGTATATTTCGACAATTCGATTACATAGATCTTCGATGACGTCAGAAAGGCGGATGACAAAATTGAGCGATCGAGCAATCCTGTAAACAGTTAACAATCCTTGGTCTAGGACATATTCACATATGCGGACCAATATACGCGGACCAAAATTCACGGATTTTATTGGCTTATTTTAACATGAGTTATATAATCACTATAATTTTGTTTTCATACACTAAAGTAAAAAGAATATGCTGAAATTTTTTCGTTGACATAGCAACAACCTAGATTTGACATACCTGATTGGCTAAAAAGTGGAGGTGTGAAATTTTCACTTGTATTTCATTCTACGAAAAAAGTATTTGGAAAAATCATTTTATATACCTACGCTAAATTCCGTATATAGATACATAGAACTATACAATTCTTAATCATAATTATTATCATCTACAGTAAAATTTTAGTGTGAATGTCAAAAATATAAGTGTATGATTGTTTGGTTATTTTTAAAATAATTTAAAATATTCCGTGATAAAAAAAGAAAAAAATATTAAAACAATCGATTTTTGTTGTGGTTAACCGTTGACGTCTGAAGTCGTAAAAATAAAACTAAATATATACTTCCATCGAAACAATCACTAAAAATTTGGTAATATATACATTCATGTCAATTAGATCACTACTATTTTAGTAATTCATAGTTTGTCCGATTATATACGTCAATTATTCATTTTATTTATTTCCTTCTCTAGTTCATTATTCATATAACTCTCATTTGTGGTGAGGGGCACTTACTCCTTCAAAAGGATGTTAATATTCAATACATATATGACATTGATAAATAAAAAGGCTTCCGACGTTCTACTTTATCGGATCCTTTCTACCGAAATATTATAATTTTAGCGGTCTTTTATTTATCGACAAGCTGCAGGGAGGGTCGATATTTTTATTGACGTACCCTTAAATTAAAGTTAAATTTATTGACGTTAAAAATTACCGAGGTTTATTGATGGCAAATCAATTTTACTGACAGTGAGGCACAATACATCTATGAGAAAATATGAATGTGGTGTTTGCATAAACTATCCCTAAATAAATATAACTATGAAATTAGAAACTGGACAGTAGAAGGAAATATTGTTTTGAAATAGAATGATAAAACTATCAGATTATTTGCTTTGATTTATGCTCTAACGAGTGACATATTTTTGAACCATTAAATAAAGCACTAACAGAGACAAGGTTTGACAACACCGACCAAGCTCAAATTTTGTCTCAAAGTCTGTAAACAAGGAATGAGATTACTTAATATTGCAAATACTAATAATTATTTTGCTAGTCACACCACACACCTGGAAAACTTTATTGTGAGCCATATATACAGTGAGGTTGAATAACTAGTTGCATATTAAAAACGCTAATCTTATGGCTACAGATTTAATATAGGAGCGATTAGAAAAAGTTGACCGACGGTGAGATTCGAACCGTCGCGGCGTCAAATCCGTAAGGATTAAAAATCTCGCGTCCTTAATTAATTAACTAAATTATCCGTTATTAATACTTCGATATATTGAGATATCTACCGTTATTCACATATTTATCCATACGTAGACTGCTATCGTTATTCATTATAATTATATTGCAGAATTTACTATTATTAGACATAAATAATTATTGTTGAAGTACAATTTTTTTATCAGTTTTATAGGGGCAAAAATTATTTCAGTAATGTATTACAAAATTACATTGCGAAAACATGATTCAACCATGATCTTTTACATGAAAATAGTTTTGTTTTACTAGGCAGAAAAGCACAAGATTTAATGCCGCGGCTGGTGTTTCATAGCCAAGGCGTAGCCGAGGCTAGGAAACCAGCCAAGGCATTAAATCTGCTCTTCTGCCGTGTGAAACATATAATTTTTTCTCCAAATTTGTTCCAATTTCACGCAAAATCGTCTTTTTTATATTTATTAGTTGCGTTTCATTATCAATATCCAAATATAAATTATTTCAACAAAGGTGACTGGCTCTTCGTTACTATGTTTACCGTTGATGACGTTTGTAAAATTGTTTGTGTAATGTCATTGTCAGTTGAAATTACCAATTTGATTTAAATTATTACCTGGAACGTTGCATAGCAACGATCCACTTTTTCTGCCTAGGCAGTAAAAATATAACTTTTAAGCCTGTCAAAAGCGGCTTTTAATGTCATTTGGAGAAAAAATTATTTTACTGTAAATCCATTGTGCAGTTATTATAGAAACTTATTTTTGGTACTTTTAATTATTAAATAGGCATACGCGGATAATTAGAAAATGATTTATCAGTTATTTCATACAAGATTTAAATCCTTCAGCTATTTCTGAAGATACCACGTGGTAAGTTATCACCGGAGCTATATTTATTAATGCTAGTGAAATGAAAGATTTAATGGTTTAATAAATGTTTTATAGTCAATTAAAAGGCGATATTCTTTACGCAGGTTCAGTATCGTGACTCGTAAAGAGAACATTATGGTGCAATTTAATCCACTATCTCTGGATCAGTCAGTTCGCATAAGTGCTAATAAATATTTTTAAAATGGTGCACACCAACGAGGGTGCATATGGTTGTTGTTGCATATGATATAAGTATTATTAAAAGAAAACATCCCAAGTGTTTGACCAAATTGAGGGGTCTGGTACAAAGCCTATTATAATGAAGACCCTTGTTATTGTGGAGCAAGGTATTACAGCGTGCCTTGGAAGAATAGCTTTGACATCATTTTCGTCATTGATCAAAACTATCAAAATAAAAGAAATATGTATATCGGCTAAATGTATAAGGCTTATAGTAGAAGCCTGCAGCCTACTATAGGAGAAGGAACAGAGCATATTATAGGGAACTACAATCTACATATACGAGTAAGACTTATTTACTAAAGTTAGTTACACCTCAGCTGAAAGGTCGGTATTCTTTTCTGAAAAAATAATTGTTGTTGTGAGTCTAAATTCATTTGCAGTGAGTCTCCTTATATAGCAAATTAATTCCATATATTTAAAGGCGCTATTTCCTCCTGGGTAAAATACGAAAGCGGTTCTAATTTTAGAATGAGCCATCTCGGATAACAGCTAATCTCTCTCTGATTAATTGTTTTGCTATTCATCACAATCCTATTAGCTTAAAATTCTAATATCCTTATACTTTAACATCAAAACAACTTATTTCTTAATTTAAGAGTATTAAAACAGAATTTAGTATTTCAAAACTTCCTCTTATTCATAGAATTATAATGCTTTATATCGGAGATCCTCATAAAATTTTCTATTATAAGTTATTTATATATTTAATAATATAATTTACAGAATTCAACAAAAATCCAATTAACGATTACAATATTTCACAAAATTTGTACATGTTTATATAAGTAAGCGTATAGAACATAAAACTATAAATAAAATAATTATTGAAAAGAAAGAAAAAAGAGAATAGAAAAAAGAAACGTTTTATTTATTACATACTATACTAATTAGTGATATTTATTCTCCAACGTGGATCACTTATCGGGTTTATGCTACAAGACGAAATATATCCTCTTGTTCAGCTGGTCTCGTTTCCCATAGGAATATACTGATACACATATCCCATATGTTATTTTATAACAAGGACTGTTAAATTCATATCCAGGCAGAAGCTATGTTTTTGAAAAATAATAATAATTTCTGATTGGCTATAAAGTTTAACATCATTGTTATTTTAACATCAAGTGATACATCATAAGACCGATTATCGCTTTTAGTTTGTCTCATGGAAAATCAAGAACCACTAATTAAATTAGCTTGGTAACTTCTTACTTACTGATATACTTAATATACTGATACACATATCCCATATGTTATTTTATAACAAGGACTGTTAAATTCATATCCAGGCAGAAGCTATGTTTTGAAAAATAATAATAATTTCTGATTGGCTATAAAGTTTAACATCATTGTTATTTTAACATCAAGTGATACATCATAAGACCGATTATCGCTTTTAGTTTGTCTCATGGAAAATCAAGAACCACTAATTAAATTAGCTTGGTAATTTCTTACTTAAATAATAAAAAAAAATTTCGCTGTGTACCAGGTAATGGGGCGATCTTAAAAATAAAGTCAATATAAATTTAGGTACCAGATGAACAATACCTAATACAGTGTAGACTGCCAGATATATGTGTAAAAACCACAGGCACTTTGACGATATACCTAATGAATAAGTCTAGTATGTAAGGATTTCTTAACCTTCAGGATAATAATCGATCTATACAAAGAACTGTGCATGTGTTACCAATAGTTCAATTTGCATTATTATCAAGAATATAGTTCCATGGTTTGATTTTAAGTTGTCTCTTACTCTTTGGTACAACGCGACCAGTCAAAATTCGGTCATGATTGAGCACCTATAAATAAATGGAGAACGTGCATCACAGACAAGTGATGTGATTGCTGGTCTCTGATTGGCGATTCCAAAAATGAATGCGCCCTCTGTATGAAAATATTTGAACACTATTTAAAAGATAATTTCTGACATTGGTCATTAGTAATCAACGTATTCTAGTTTATTTAACGTGAAAATTTGTAATATTTAGTGGTGTTTGTGACCTTTTGGTATTCCTAAATTAAAAATGAAGTGACTAGTGTGTGTATATCTTTATTTTTACGTAGGTAGATCCTATTTTGAAATGGCATCCAAAAGAAACCAACACAACACAAACTGCTGTGTTTCTGGGTGTCATTCCAGAAAAGGGAGTAATAGAAGTATACATTTTCATTATTTTCCAAAAAAAAAAAGTGGTATTCGTGTGAATATAATAAATGCATTAGGAATTGAAGAGAAGATGGACAAGAGAAGTGCATGGGAGAGAGTTTTATTAATGGGGAAGTCAGTGACAGAACACCTGCGTGTATGTTCAAGACATTTTAAAGCTGAGGATTATTGTGCAGAAGGTGAAATATATTTTTGTTAAGTTATAAAGCAATAAAATGAATCTATTTTTTAGGTACAAAATTAGTGAGACCTAAATTAAAGAGATTTACTGTACCATCCTTAAATCTACCAAAAAAAAGTTTCAGTTTGGATGATAAGACATTGAAAAGTGCAAATCTTCGCCAAGAACGTTTAAATAAAAGAATAAAAGGTAAGGAAAGTAATAATGTAACAGTTAGTGCCACACCCTTGTGTGAACAAAAGGCTTCTGCTGATGACATTGAATACAGTGATGAACCAATTCAAAAAAGAGTATATGACGATCTAACGGAGGATGAAAAAGTTGTTGTTCAAAATTTAATGAGTATGAGTATTGGTAATAATCAGAGTTATTTTGTTGATAAACAGATTCAAGTATCTAGTGGTGACCTTTTGACAACATTTACCTCGACCATACAGCAAAACTCTCATTTAAATTCTTTGACTGGTATAACTTCATTTGAATTATTAAATTCCCTAACAACACTAATTATTAGTCAGTTTTATCCAGATAAGAAGATACATAAATTGACAATTAAAGATAGAATCGTATTAGTTTTCATGAAATTAAAAATGGCTTTAAAGTTTAACATCCTCTCATTTTTGTTTAAAATTACTTCGCAGACATGCAAGAACATTTTCGTTGAATATGTAACTTACTTATCGACCATTTTAAAACCTTGTATTCATTGGCCATCTTTTGAGGAATGTCAACAAAATATCCCTATCTGCTTTAGTGATTTTAAAAATGTAAGAATAGTTTTAGATTGCTTAGAAATTCCGATAGAAAAACCTAAATGTTTATGTTGTCGTGTTCGTACCTATTCACATTATAAAGGAAGGCAAACTATTAAAGTAATGACTGGTGTTAGTCCAGCTGGATTAATTACATTTGTGTCCAAAAGCTATGGTGGTAGAAGTTCTGATAAAGCTATTTTCACACAAAGTAATTTGATAAATAAATTGGAACCAAGGCGAGATAACATTATGGTTGATAAAGGTTTTTTGATAGATGATATTTGTTCTCAAAATTTTATAAAAATAATTAGACCTCATTTCTTAAGGAAGAAAAAACAGTTTACTGAAAATGAATCAAGGGCAAACATTCTAATTTCTAAGGCTAGGGTTCATGTTGAACGAGTGAACCAAAGAATAAGAATTTTTAATATTTTAAATACAAGTTTACCGAATAGTATAGTACCATTGATAGATGACATAATGTTAATTATTTGTGGAATGGTAAATTTACAAACACCAGTACTTTCTCAAACCAGATTTTAAGTTTAGTTTTTAAAATTTGATTTTTTATTTGAAAAGCTACATTCACATAATTTTTTGATGTAAAGTACAAGTTGCATAGAACTACTTGCCACTATAATTTTTAACTAACTATTTTTAAGTTTGAATTTTTTTCATTCGTGATAAAAATGTTCAATATCTTTCAAGTTTTATTAGGTTTGAGTTTGAAATTCTCTACCCGAATCCCCCTTGTGATTGAATCAATACAGGAAATTTTTCCTTGGTCACGAATATTTTAAGAAAATTAGGTATCCCTCATCTGCGACTTGGGATAATTTTTAAAATATTTGTGCCCTTCGATAAATTTCCGGGAATAATTCAATCAGTATGGAGATTACAAGTGAAAATTTCACGCCAACATATACTAATTATATGCCAATAAAATGGGAGCATTTCTTAACTTTGTCATGACAACCTATGTATTTCTTCGGAAATTTTCTACTGCTGGAGTACTCTGGAAGGTATTAGTGGAAATTTTTTACATAATAAAAAGTGACAGGAGGTACAATCACATAAGTACAACTTCAGTCGCTTATATAAGTACAACTGACATATTTTTTTCGAAATTTGACATTGAAGGTTAGCAAAGCCTTTTATATTTAACCACGTTTAACTTTTACGAAGTTGTAAATCTATTTTGTCGTGAAGTTTTTTTACTGAATACCACTCAAGATCAAATTATACCTATAAATTTTTCTTGCTCACTAATATTTTGAGAAAATATTTGTTAGTTCTAAAAAAATGAAAATTTGAACCTTTCCTATGTAGGTACAGAGCAAAACGAATTAAAGTAGAACATTTAATAAATTTCTTATTTGTAGTCCAGTGAAGCTATTTAGGCAAGATTTGTGATAAATTGTTAAAAAAAATACGAGATTATACGAGTAGAATCATTGGAAATATTTTCAATTATATTCTATATAATAATTCCCAATTCAGAACCAAATACTGACTATCTACTTTCATTTTCAACAATGTATGGCATACTTTGCAAAGATAACATCACTCAAGTAGACTAATTTTTCTGTTCGTTTATGTACAGAAATTTTAAGCAAGTGTTAAAGAAAAACTTACCTTAACTCTATTTTATTCTTTTAGAAACAGTTTCTGGTTTGTTTTTTTTTTCGTTTTAGGTAAGTTACCCTTCACATCTCAGGTCAAGAACCGTCCAGTAACGTTTGCACTGAATTTCTTCCTTCCGTGGCATGAATATTCTACCAGGATTGTACCTACTTACAATTTAGTTGGCCGAGCATTATTTGATTACTTGTAAAATTAGCTAACATTTTAATGTATACAATTTTCTACTTATGTTTAAAACTGTCTTATTGATGTTTAATCACATGTTTAGCTGCCAATAACCAATGAAGATGTCATCCGTTAAGAATGACTACCGTACAAGGGGTAAACAGATGTCAACAATTGGAATAGACCATGGCAATATCATTACCTACCAAGCACGGCAAAGATCACCTTTAAAGTAAATTCTCCTTCAACAGTGGCAGGTAAATCCTGCCACTTTTCTAAGTGAGTTTTATTTATTTATTTTTCTTAATGTGATTTAAGTTCTTTATGTGCCACAGAAGTGACTGTTTTAGTCACGACACTCTTAGAAGGAGTAAAACATACCATAACATACTGTAGTGCATACAATACTTTTTTATATAAACGGGTACAAATTTTATTGTAAAAAAAATTCAATATAAAAACATATTCTGCCTTGACTTGACAGCCAGCCATAAAATATTACTTTATATCTGTACCACTTTCTGTTTGCGTGGTGATCATGGTGGTAATCTCAAAATTTTTATTTATTCCTGTTCATATAAATAAGTTAATTATTATTTATATTTTACGAATATTATATATTTTCCCCCGATTTAATTTGATGTAACACTTGTTTCCTTTTACATGTGTGTACATATCAGGTGGACTACTACTATGAAAGATGCTGAAGATATTCTGTAATCATAGCAGTTAGAAGAGCGAATCTACGACTGCATCAATTCATGTTGAAACTATGTAATAAATGTTTTACCTTAAATTGGTAATATTAAGAAGTTAGAAATCTCCTAAACTGCAAATTTTAGTTTTTTACCAGGAAATTTGGAATTATTTGTGTTAAAATTTAAAAAATAAATTGTACATTTCTTACTAATTTATAGTTCAATTGTAGGTAAATATATTTTGCAACTACTAAAGAAATAAATTGTTGCGTTCAATAATTAAGTTTTTTAATTACTCCACATTTGACAAGGGTTTTACTTAGAATTATTGTTATTTACTTAAAAAAAAAACACAATAAAGTAAAATACTCTTTATTTTTTCCACATGTTCATAATCATATTTAAAGGGTAGGGAACCAAAGATATAAAAGCTATACTTGGTAAAACTTCGATTAAAATTTTTACATAAGTCTAAGTGACCTCGGTCCCTAGATATCAATAAAAAATTTAGCTACACATGCTGTTCTTTTTTTAGTATTAAACTATGTAATAAAAAAGATAAGAATACATTTAAAAAGCTAGGAAAATTAACAGTAAGACTGTCAAGAGCCAAACATTATAACTACAACTACATCCATGTCTCCCAACGAACGACTTACTTTATACAAATTATAAAAATAAAAAATGTAAACCAACGAACTACTATATATATTACCTTGCACTAAGTTCATGCACTACTTACAGATGATAAATACATTTTCTTTTTTTACTTTCATTCATTCCATTAAATCATTTAACAAATATACATAAATATTACTTCATAAGATTAGAAAATAATAAGTAGATCCTCGCTCTGTAAATAACTTACAAATAGCAAAGCAAATAGAAATGTAACAGAAATGAAAGTGATATGAAAGCAATTATGTTAGGGCCAAACAAGTTTTATATTCCGAAGAGTAAAAGAATAATAATTGTAATAGTATATATTGGGTTAGCAAGATTAACAGTGATATTTTGATGATTAATGTGTTAAAGAAACTTCAAGTTGAAGAAAGTCACTTTTAATTAAAGTAATACATGCGATTTTCTCTTCAACTCGTTCAACATTCTAAGCAAGTATGCAATGAAAATTTTGAAGCGGGTATAATATTAACATGCGTAAAATTTAAATTATTACCTAGCAGTACATTCATATCTACCTACATATTTACCTTTTTGCTACTAGATCCTTTTCACAAAGGCTGCCTTATGTTATTTTTATTTTGTTCAGAACTATAGCAGAAAAGAAACAGAGGTGGGTAATGTGTTGCAATTGGATTGGGTTAATCATCACGCTTTCTTGCTGAAGCTGATATTCTGCTAAACCATGAATGGTGTGTACGGTGTACCATGAGTGGTGTGTGGCTCTCAATAAGACCAAGAGTCTGCAATACATGGGGTAATACAATCAGTTTCTTCAAAAAAAAAGAAAGAAAAAATACTGTTCTCAACTTATACTAAACATTTGAATGTGATGCCGAAAACAACTACTCCACGGGCAATATATGCTCCGACTGGCATTGCATTACATTGCTGTGTCAATTTGACAATAATTGTCAGACAGATAGTAACAAAGACCCAAAGAGGGTACTACGGTGTGTTTCTCACCATGATTATACTAAACATATTTAAATTTTTTTAAAAAAATGCTTTCATATTGCTTTTCTTTCACAGATGACATGCAACATAAATTTGAAATACTTTTCACTTATGCTGCATATCATTTCTTTTGCAAATTGTTCATCGAAAGGAACAACAATATTTAAAAATGATTTTGATTTCGCTGAATAGATAAGAAAATCACAAATTTTTAAATTTAAAAGAGCCATTCCTAATTGTACTTGGCCATAGTACTGATGCTTCTTTTTTAACCTCAGACCATCATCACTACTCAATTGCAAATATGGGCATGTATGCACAAAATTAATGGCATCATTGTCAATACCTAAAAATAAAGTATTATAATTTAAATATTTACTTTTCTGATACATTTCAAATACTAACAGCTTAGCTTCATCATACCTAATAGTATAATAATTATGAAGACAGAACTCCTATAAAATGTACGATATAAAAAGTGATATGAAAAACAATTTACTTAATTATTTATAATCTCTCATGTAGTGCTCTTCTCCATAAGGCAGAATTAATTAAGAATAAAATAAGATTTGTGGGGATAATGTTTTAAATAGCAAAAAGATTTGTGTTATCCTTTAGTTCCTAAAAGGAAACGTCAATGACACAGTTACAGATATCGATGTTTCAAAGTTACTTTTCCTCTTCACTGTAGCATAGTTAAACAAAATCTATACCTAGAATGATATAGCTTTAGAACAAAACTCAATGAAGATGCAAAGTATAGAACTAGAGTACTCTCATTTTACTTTCATGCACAATTGAATCATATTTAGAGTCTCAATAATCTATAATTAAAGCTAAGAAAAAACCCGGAAACTTCCATGTCTATAACCGCATCATTTTTTATTTATTCATTTATGTTTTTTTAATTACATTTGGAGTTACATATCCTTTTATTGTTATAGGCATAATTTCTAACAAATTGTTTGAACTATAAGTCTACTTCTCATATCAGATACGTGGTAAGATCAGAACATATAGTTGTGCAAAATTCTTATCTACAATTATTAACTTAAGTACTTACCATCATACGGGCATTTTACCTCTACCAGTCTAGTAGGGAATCCATCAGATATAACTATGCCATCAGGAGAGTATGCCAACCAAGGAAATTGTTTACTGATCACTAGCCCCACTTCATAAACATCATAATTGTTGACTAATTTATATTTAGCCAATGCTTCCCTTTCATACTTTAAGCCATGCTCTACGTATTTATTGGAAAATTTTTTTGGCCAAAAATAATTTTTGGCTTTGACTTCCCAGTCCCCTCGGGTGAATGTGAATATCGAATAACACCTTGAACCTGAAATGCAGAAAGAAACCTCATTACAAAATTAAATGACTGATTATGTTATCTGTCATTATATTAAGCAATCAAGTATTGTTATAATTTGGTACTTGAGTTTTATAGCTTCTTAAGGATCACAAATTGCACTGCTAATCTGAAAACTATGTTATGCTTACCCGTTATCCGATACTGCCTTTCTTGATTCCAAATGTCCGATCTCTGAGCCGAATGTGCTGCTACTTCATATGAAGTGCTGGATAGTATATTTGACACAAATTGTCTGCAACAAGGCTTCAGACAAAATGAATCAAGTTTTATATCCAAGCCTCTTAAAAACTCGGAGTTAGCAGCACACATTAATATTATTTTTAAAATATTTGGAATGTCTTGTTCTTTTTCTATGGGTAAAGCAGATGAGCGTCCCTTTCTGAAATTATTTAAAACCTTATGAATACCTAGATTACCAATAGAAACAAATAAAAAATACTTCATTATATTAATAAATATATTCAAACTTACAGATGTATAGATAAACTTGATTCCTTGCAAACAGAGGTCAATAACTTAAAACATGTTTCTTCTTGCTCAGATGTTAAAGATCCTTTTTTCCCAGCAACAAGAGTTTGAAAGCAAGTGGTTTCCAATATTGGTTTAGCCTCATACTCTTCTGCAACTCGCTTTCTTTTATTGGACCAATAACAGGAGATATCTGTACTTGACAGCTTCTCTAACGAAGAAATGGGGGACCTAAAATTTAAAGGACAAAACAGAAAAACGAAATAAAAATAAAATCAAGGCAGCTAGCCATTCAATTGCAAAGGGCTCGATTTGCCACATTTGAAATATGGAGTAAATACAACCTGGCACATTTTAAAAGAACAGCTGCAACATGTTTACATATTCCAGATAAACCAGCTTTACAGCTACATTTAAATTCAGAAATATGTAATTTCCCTTGAACAATGTCCAGTTTTCCTCTTATTTCGTGTGGTCTACTCTTAATTGAACTTGTCTGTAGGCATAGTGCTAAAACATCTATTTCTACTGGAGACACATTTGTTGTTCCAATTAATATAATATGATTCGAATTTAACAGTTCTTCTCCTTCTACAACACATCTGTTTTCTGCTGCAGCTTTCAGATAGGAGAAGACTGATCCTAGTGTCAGAAAGAGTTCCTCACTCATTTTCACTTAAAAAGTATAACAATTTAATAATCGCGAACACTTTGTTAGTATAATATCTATACTTAAGCACTTACTTACCTACCTATTATTAGTAACAAATCATAAACTAATATATTTTAACCTAAAAATAATAACAATTATTTAACAATACTTATCACCATACCAAACACAAACAATACCTATTAAAGTATTACCATACACTTATTCTACCGCCAGTCACGTATTTTTGTCCAAAATGCAAGTAAAAAAACCACCACATGCACCTATCAACGGTGTAAACCACAGAGTGTGTAAACCTTAAAAATTCATATAAATAATAAAAAAAGCATTTCTGGGATATCGACTGCCTTTACCACTGTTTTTATTGTTTATTTCAAACTAAAAAGCACATAAATTCACTATAATTATCCACAAATAAACACAATAACACTCCTTCATCTGCAATTTACATAACAGTTAAATGCTAAATGATGTGACATTCAAAATTTTTACTCGTCTTCCTCCATATTTGTTTACAATTTGCAGCGCCCTCATCGGTAATTTGAATCGCCAATAATGTCAACCAATATATGAAATGTGCCGTAGCCGACCGTACTAGGAAGCACAACATCGATCAGCAGCGGTGTCATTGCTCAACAGTAGAAGCAATATTTTAGTAGCGTGCCAGAAGCGACGAAAAAAAACTTTATTTAGTTGAAAGATATTCAAAGATGTGAGATATTCATATTCAGTAAAAACAGTCAACTGGAATATTCTTAATATAGTAATACGGTTATATAACCTATTTATTGAAAATTTTACATCTTCCTCAGTTTATGGTTCAAACATCGTCGATTCAGTGGGTATGATGGTATCCTCAGACTATTCAATTCTATTCAATTTTCATTTTACATATTACTGTAACAGGCTGGCCGACGTACTATACCGGCTTCACGAAACTTACTTAATTATTCAGTTATCTCGAGAAGGAGTCTAAAGTTTTACTACTGAATCAATTTCTGTGTCGCCGGGTTCGAGATATGCTGTGATTGACGTATAAAAAGAGTATTGACTTACCGTGGGTTGTCTTATCCTGAACCTCGATGTAAGTACGTATTTCTGGGACACTTCTTATATGCTAACACTGCGAGGGTAGTAGGGTGGATTTACATGAAAACACGGCACTTTCAGGCAAAGGTTTTTAATAACAAATAAATAGAATTTAAAAACATAAACAAAGGAGAAATACAAAATACGGAAATACTATTTGAATCGAATGAATACAATGCTAGTTGACTCTAAACGGAATGACTATATAAAACAACTAACGGCGTTTACGTCGAGCCCGAAAAACGTACTTTACCCTGCCTGGGTGGTTTGCCCTCATACTATGGGGAGAAGCCCCAAATAAATACAAACAACATCTTCTGAAGTGATGCCGTCGGAGACTAACTTTTCTTCAGTCGAAACTTCCCAAGTAAAGTTTCTTTGCTATAACATTTAAATACACTAATCCCATTGGTTGTTAAAGTACGTTTCTCCTATCTGTCTAGTCCCCCGAACCATGACCTGTTTCTGTCACGCTGTCCAATAAAAATACTGTTTCCTAGCTTGTTACCTAAAACCCTTAGATATTATCCTCGTCTCAAAGTGAGGGGGAATTACGACTTACTCTACTGATATTATTCCTGGAAAAACTCCCTGAAAAAACCAGGTTGACCTATGCCTTTGCACTATTGTCTATGAACATACAAAAGATCTTATTTCGGAGAACTTCCAAGTACCACCATAATTCATTACAATTTACTGGGTTACGCACATTTGGTGCGTTGTCTACTAATCACTGTTCCGTCTCCAGGGGTGCACGTATTTCGACATCCATAAAATGTTTTAATAAATCTGTTGAGCCCGAACATTTCTCAATATTATTTATGACCCAAAATGACATCTTTGCTACAGAACCAGAAATGGTTCTACTTCTTAACTTTGAGGGAATAACCCCTTCTAATGTTTTATAGTATGCTTGTAATATTTGTCTTCGTTTATGCTATCAACTGCTCCCTTATTCATTCCTATATTTATTCTGGAGAACTATGAAGGTGCATATTTCAGATGAAACAATTATTATATTATTATTTAACAAAATAATAATAATAACAAAAGTAATAATAATTTGAAAGTGAATAATTGAAGCAATTTACAAAGCAAGTAACAAAATAAGAATCATAATAATAATAATTATAAATAACTGATGGCTCTAGACATTTGCTCAGTAGAGTGATGATTGCAATCAAGGATGACAAAATCCTAAGGAGCCGGAGTGCACTGCCAGATTACGTATATTTGCGTTTGAAGTAAAAAACGGGAGTCTCCAACAGCGTTTTATTGTAACAATGCGGTTTTATTTATAAATTAAAGTAGCGCTAGAGCTGGTGGTGTCTGGACAGAAGCGTCGCGACCTGTTCTAATAATAATTGTTGTCACGAGATCAAGAAAGATACTCTCAGTCTAATTATTGCAATCCAGTTTTTACCAAAACGCGACGTCGGCTTATTAATATCATCTGGGTAGTGCATAGTGTCTTATTTGTGAATAATTACAGTAAGTGATTAAGTATCCTTGTGAAATGTCATCACTGTGTGAAAATGTGGTGTTATTCGGTGTATGTGACAACGAAAGTTAATAAATGTGATCGGTGGTAGTTCAGCAGAATGTAATGGCCTACTTGAGCACAACCACCCAAACATCTTGCAGAAGGTAGGAGAGGTAAATACCGAGGTAAATACCCTTTACCTTGCGAAATTCGCTTTATTTTTATTTTTCGCTTGTAATATTTTCCAGGGAAGAGTATATTTATATACTTACATATTTTTGTGACTGAGATTCTTTATTCCTAGGTTTTAAATAACATTCCATAGAAGCTGGGTTAGCCTCAGTTTTACGATTAAAAATTATAAAATAAATAGCTTGTATTCTTTCTTGATACTATATTCTTATTTAATTAATAAATTATTAGAAATATCTGCTCTAACTATTTATTTTTATTATACTATAAAATAAACATATTACCTATATCTGATATTTTTTTTGGCTTTAAGTGATTACCTCGGTGATTACATTTTTATGTAGAAATAATTGGAATATGAATAGTTATTATAGATTGCCTTTAAGAAGCTTTTATTTATAAATTTTTCATATTGTGGCAAAACATTTTCGGTGCTGTTATCTATTTGGATGAACTAGCATAATAAATCATATGAGACACTAATTGTTTGGATAGATGTCATTCATGTTTCTGGCTTGTGAGCCGAAATATTTATTTTTAATATACGTTGCACTTGAAATGTTTGTTTGGGATTTTGCATCATGGTAATTCTTTTTTTTCACTCTGTCTCGAAGATGTAGGTTATGTTTATCGAATTAGTAACTATAATTGCGTATCCTAAAACGTGATTTCACCTCGTTTAGAAGAACTACAAACTGTAACTAATCGCTACTTAGCTACTACTTAGCTGAGATATTATTATAAGCGATGCTAGGTACTGTTCTTTAATTTTGCATTTCTACATAAAAAATGATATGTCAATTAATTGGAGATAATTGGAGATGATAAGGAGATATCGATAACTTGAAAAGAATTAAATATCACAGTTTATTCTTACTTCTATACTTTTACATATGTAAATTAAATTATGATGCTACATAAACGGTTTTGAATCAGACTTAAAACATAGGTACGTACATTCTACAGGTCTCTAAGTTAAGAGACAGTTAGAGATAGACCCCAAAGATAAATATACTCACACTGAAAAACTGGATAAGTTTAATTATACTAAACAAAGTAATATGGTATCGGACCAGCTTAAAAAAAATAAAAATTATTTATTTTGCAGTTTGGTTAACAGTATAGTGTTTTGGTGTTATATGCTAACTACCTTAGTGTTATTTTCACACCAAAGGTTCCAACCCCTTTCAAGGTGTTTGTATTATTGCAAGTAACATAACGAAGATCTTGAGAGAGGGATGAAAATATTTGTGTGTATCATAGCAACATAAATTATTATAAGAATGGTCGGAGAAAGCTAACAAACCTTCGAAGATATGTATATTTTTTCATATAGAGTGGTCTTCTTGATATTTTACGTTATTTCAATTATGTTTAACCTCGACTTGTACCATGAGCTAACTTAGGCTAACTTAGATTTGGCCGTAGGTATTAAGTATCGACAATAGTTAATTGTACTCAAAATTAGTTTTGATACAGTTGGCTCTAGAGTTCTTCTTGGCTCTACTAGCTAATGCGGTTTTCCAGGTATCCGTCATTCCACTACTGAACGGCGGTTAAGGCTTACCAACCTAAGTTCATCCTGAGGCGCATATACGACCTGCGTAAAAAAATATGTCGCCCCTTGAACCCACACAAGTCTCAGACTTTCGGGCTAATCCTTGCGATTATAATGAAGGGTAGAGATATTATTATTATTATTATTATTATTATTATTATTATTATTATTATTATTATTATTATTATTCTTATATTTCTTATATATATATATTATTATTATTATTATTATTATTATTATTATTATTCTATCTAATTCTTATTCTCCAAAAATTCGGTGTTCTGCTCCAAGACCATGTGACCATTAAGTGACCTACACTGAACGATGTGCCGATGTTGTAATGTAAAATACGAGTACCCTGCTCTGTTCTTTGCTGTCGTTACCCTGAAATATTTCACTCAAAATGAAATGCCTTAATCGTTACCCACTTCTCGTAATCATATTCTTCAAAAAATTCACCGATTATGGTTTTACTTTCATTTGCAAAATGAAAGTAAGGGTTATTTTTAAAATTTCAGTTATAATGCTGAACTACAAAATCGAAAACAGAATCAAATGTTTAAAAAATCTGATAGTTAAATTCCAATATAAAAATGCTTCTTTAAAATTCATTGGATAATTAGAAAATGTATTCGTATATATAAATACTGAGAGCTGTATAAGGAGTTTCCGATATGAAAGACAATAGTACTTTTTGAATATGTAGATAAGTAATACTCTATATGCAAGACATTTTAAAATATTTTCAACACGATTTCAGAAGATTTCGGCAGCAGAAAATTTACAAACTGTTTTTATGAATAATAAATATACATTAGTATATCTGTGGACTTTCTCAATAATTACACACCATTACTACCCACTATAATACAATTCTATTCTGCCGAATAAAAGTCTGAGTTTGGCCTAGATATTGAAGTAGAACATTAACAACAAAATTGTCCATTTGACTTTATATAGGTACCTAATTTGTATCAAATCAAGTATGGAAAATTGTAGGGATAGAATAAAATCAGCTAATTAAAAATCTATATATGTGTAACTTGAACTATAGATTGAATGCATCTGATAGTGTTAATCAATATTTACGAGTTAATGACTACTGCTAAAGTTACCTTGAATTCAGTTATATTTTTAGATAGGAATATTTATTGTTTTCGGGTAATTTAAGAAACATTTCAACGCTTCGTATCTCTTTATTTTGATGGCACGCATCAGTTTGAATTAATGTGCTTGTCACGTGCTTTCCTTTTTTTCGGTATTCACTGGATACCGGACATTTCACAGAACCTCAAATTAATTATATAATGTTATTTTTAAAACTGACATAAGAAAAAATAACAAAGGAACTACGTTTGACTGGAACAATATAAATTCAGTTTTCTTGGAACGTGTGACCCAAAGGGCTCTTTTGATCCAGTCCCTGGGGTTTGCATTTCGGAAGTTAAATTGTAAATCTACAAACTGGTGATGTACTTAGTATGCAAGTCAGATAATCACTTATCCACTGGATAAAAGTGGTGATCATCGCAAACCGCAGACCGAAAAGATCATACAAAAATATTTTTAACAATTTTTAACAGTGTAGTGCATCCTGAATTTTAGAATATTTAATTAATACCCGCGGACTACTTATACCGCTATTCTATTGTGGCTACTAAAGCTATTCTTTCTACTAGTTATAAGTTAAAGTTAACATATTTTCTTGAGTTTCTTCTTGCTCTTGCTCTTGTACTTTAATTTCTTCTGCCATCAATATTGCAGTTAAACTTACAAAATTCCTTTTCTTTTCTTCCACGGAACACCATGCACTATGAAAATGATTAAATTTCTTAGGTAATGAGGATAAAATTCGTGTTAGCAACATTGTTTCTGGTACTTCGCTCCCAAGGCTCTTCATTTTTGTTGCTAATTGTTCTAACTTCGTTAAATGATGGGCAACACTTGACTAACACTATTTTGCACTGAAACTGAAAATCAATTTAATGATGGCATTAAGGAAATTCACAGCGATGGTGGTAAAGAATTTAAAATAAGTTTGTAGAAAAGTATCTGAATAATAATGGTATAAAATATACAACAAATCCTTACAGTCCTAAACAAAACCACGTTGCGGAACGCGAAAACAGGATTATTATTGTAGATGGTAACCAATTATTGTTATTATTTTAAGGATTATATTATTACCATCATTATACCTTTACTTAAAAAAATATATTATGATTTACTAATTTATGAATGAATAATTTAATCATCTAATGAGTTAATTTATTCTGTATATTTTTGCGGCATATTTCTAAGCATAAATCGGTACCAACCAGATATTTATTTGTAAATGTTTTTGAAACCATTAGATATCTAATTGAATTAAATAAATATTGTACTAGTGGTACTTTAAACATATATTTTATAACTATTGTTTATATATTATGACCTACTTAAATTAGGTTTGCAAAAGGAAATAATTTCATACCTATACAATGCTCACGTACATCCATACAGTTCTCCCTTGTATATTTTTGACCCAGTCGATTGGTACATCAAACAATAACTGTATCAAGTGGCATTGAGTTTATTACTTCCTAAAGTAAGATTCAAGTGTGATCGTGATCGTACAAAGATAACGCTGACTCATCATTTGAAAGCGCTTTTATTTCTGAAGCCAACGCAGCTTGATTTTTAGATGTCATCCTTAATTTATACTGAAGTTGCTATCACTTGAATGGAAACAAACAAAACGTATATATAACTGTGTTTCCAGGCATCTCCGTTTATTTGGTGTCACTGTCACAGATTTGTTATTTGTATCGTTTTCTTTGAGTTTCTTATTGGTTTTAAAAAACGAAAATCCATGTTTCTCCATTTACAGAAAGAAATAATCATAAAATAAAGAAAATAACTTTAAATTAAATAAATATCTTTTTTCAATAAACTGAAACAAATATCCTTAAAAATAAATATTTCAGTTTTTAAAATAATATACAGGGTGTCCACCTAGTGCGCGTAAGTCCAATATCTGGGTTAATAAAAGAGATAACTTAATTTTTTTTTCTACAGGGTTGTCTAATATCCCGAGCTGCACAAAATGAAAATATATTTACATATTCAGGGTGTTCAGTTTTTCCTGGACAGGTACCAACTTCGTTTTTCTAAATGGAAATATATATTTTTTATTGCTTTTTCGAACTAAACCCTTGATTTTAGTAGGACTTTCATCAGCCTTCCCTATACCTAACTTAAACTGTTTTTGAAATATTGACGGGTGAATATTGACATTTTTGCAACTTTGACACCCTGTAAAATCTAAACGGTTTGAGATCAAGCAAAACGGTTTGCACATTCCTATCTTAACTTTTCATAAGCTATCGTTTGGTACTAATTTCAGAATTATCCAAAAATTTAAAATTTTCTGAAAATTTTGAAAATTTTTTATTCCTGTATAAATTTGAAATTAGTATCAAACGATAGCTTATGAAAAGTTAAGATAGGAATGTGCAAACCGTTTTGCTTGATCTCAAACCGTTTAGATTTTATAGGGTGTCAAAGTTGCAAAAATGTCAATATTCACCCGTCAATATTTCAAAAACAGTTTAAGTTAGGTAAAAGGAAGGCTGATGAAAGTCCTACTAAAATCAAGGGTTTAGTTCGAAAAAGCAATAAAAAATATATATTTCCATTTAGAAAAACGAAGTTGGTACCTGTCCAGGAAAAACTGAACACCCTGAATATGTAAATATATTTTCATTTTGTGCAGCTCGGGATATTAGACAACCCTGTAGAAAAAAAAATTAAGTTATCTCTTTTATTAACCCAGATATTGGACTTACGCGCACTAGGTGGACACCCTGTATTTCTGACCCTTCTTAATAAATTTCATTAAATAATAACAATAATGGTTCCTATAAATTAATGTAGTTAATTGTTTTATATTGTATTGTATTGATAAAAATGACGTTCATATCTATGGAATTTATTATGTTGGAGTAAAATTAACAAACTTTAATATGTAATACAATATATTTTAATGTAATATAGCAACATTGGTAACAGGATTTTCCATTAGTTTACAGCAGTAGTAATTTTTTATATGATTTATTATTTTTGGCTCTCTTAAACTGTTTACATTTTTACATTTATATTTTGGTATAGAGTCTATAAAATTAAACTATATTATTCCTTAAATATATCATTAATTAAGTTATGTATATATTACGATAATATTAACAATAGTAGTAATAGTACCTAGTGGTAGTAGTAGTAGTAGTAGTAGTCGTAGTAGTAGCAGTAATGAAAATAATAATAATAATAATAATAATAATGATATGTATAGGTATAATAACAATGGGCATAATAATAACGGAAGTAACAGACTTGATATTGTGATCTAAGGAAGTTTATCTTCCCTAGTCATCCATAACTGGCCATGCAAAGCTAATAACCTCACTGTTTAAATGAGTTCATTAGTAATATGTTTCATATAATATGAACCTACAATAAAATTACATTTAAAAAACTAATTGTTAAAAAAATTGTATAATAGAACAAAACATACATTACTGTTACATTATTATATAGAATACATACAAAATGAAACCGTATATCTACCTAAACATAAAACAGTTAGACAACAAATTGTTTTATTAGATCAAAAAAAAACTAAAATGCTGTGCAGAAAATCAATAATTTTGCATTAAAAATTTGTTCTTCTATGTTAAAAGAAAAAAAAACGGTTGACAATTTTATTTATTGTTTGCATATTTAACTGAAATATTTTGTAGCAATTTTGTTTTAGTGGGCGTATTGCAAAGCGCCCGTTAAACTACTATCAGTTTTTGATTATTCGGGTCACCGTAAAGCCAGGCATACTGCATATATGTAATTATATACATACATGTATCTGCCTTCTAGTAATAAAATTCTGCCACCACATTTTCTATACTTCGTTTTTTTGTTTCCCGTTTTGGGTTTCTCACAAATGACAACTTTAATAACTATCTTGAAAACTGCTTATCTTCTATCAAGGGTGTTCAGATCTTCTATCAAGGAGATTCCTCAGATAAAAACAAGACAAAAAGTTCCTATCAATATGATCATATCATCTAAACTCCAAATATTAGAAATATGGAATATTTAAATGAAAAAACACGAATTTGAAGATATAATGAGAAACATTACTTACCAATAAACTGAGAATATTTTCATCGAATAGATAATTTCCCTAAGCCACTGTGTACAAATTTGTTTTCCAATCTCATAAATTTTCCGAATACCCTGTAGTTTTAAAAACATCTAGAACGAGTCACGAAACAAAACATTATAAAAGACGCAGTATGCATAACTTAAAAATAATAGTGAAATAATTCATTTAGGATATGATTTAATGCTATAAAACTCAGAGAGAAATAAAGCAACTACTTAATATTTAGCACTTGGTATTTAATTACATTAAAGCATAAAATTTACATGAACGCCCTATTAATTAAAATAATCCACTTATTTATGTATTAAAAACTGTTAGCGAATCCTTGATCCTTAATATAAATCTGCTTATCCAAAATTAAACAGATGCAGACATCAGCTGCGAGTCACATTGATTTCTTTCGCTTCGACGAATATACCACCTCAACAGATGCTTTATGTTATAACGATATCTTCTCTCATCTGCGGATCATTTATTATAGATAAATTTCAACTTTAACTGTACAAATGCCACATTTACTTTTATATACTACGCAATATATTGATGTACTATATACAAAGTGTCACATTTGTACGTATTTCTTCGACAGCTCTGAAACGGCTTGGAGTAGGGAAAAACGAAAATAAGTTAGCATTATACAGGGTGTTGATCTTTCATAGAAACTCATTATGTTATAGAGTGCTATGAGTCTGATAATATTACCAACTTCATAAAGGGACAATTCTGAATTTGTTCAAATGGAACGTCATATAGACGTTCCAAATTTGCAGTACAAAATTAAATTATTTTCTTTGATGTAACATTATGTCCATGGTAAAACTTAAACTTTTCCATTTGAAAAAATTTAATTAAATTGAATTTCAGGATTTTATTCAGTACTTATCCTTATTTCATTAAGATGCATTTGCAACAGGAATATGGCTTTATATATTATATTATATAAAATATGTCCTGGCTCGAATTTAGTCGCGTTTCTCTGAAGATGCTCCTTAGAACTCAAAGCGTCATTCAGTATTTAAGAGTAAGGATACTATAATATTTCATATTATATATATATTTCACGAAATGTTATTAAAAATCAGGTCTGCATTTAGAAAAATTAAATTGACGATAGATCAAAGATAAAATGTTGTTGGAGGATATAAAAATGAAACGTTAATGCCCGTGGAGTAGTTGTTTTCGGCATCTCCTTCAAACAAAAAAATAAAAGTTTTTGAACCTTTAACGGCATATAAATAATTTTATAACTGATGAATTCGATTCTTATTTTGACCATATTTTCTTGGTAATATTTCTTGTTAACCGATTATGTTTTGTGATGAATTGTTAACGTTCTTCATGCTTAGATAGTGGATCATTATAAGATTGCAGTTTTATGAAATAATTTCAGTTGGAACATCGGCCGCAATATCAGTAAATCTGTACGGACTAGGAGCTAAAAATACATAATTAGTCAAATTACGGCTACAAGCAGTTTTATATGGCAGCCGAAATATTAAATTATGAGAAGTAATTATTAAGACTTTCAGCTGCTAAAGTGTCATATTATCCTACTACAAAGCTTAATTGACTTCGTGACAGGAATTTTAATTACTTCACTAAATCTTTGTGCACGGCAGCTTTTATTTCTATAATTTCATGAAGTGGGTACTGAAAATTATTTTAAAACTTAGGTATATACATTTATAACGTCTAAGTAGCCTTTCATACAGGTTGAATCATAGGATTCATAAAAACTGTAGACACAGGAGGGAAGACTATGGTACAAAAAATATTAATAAAATAACTGAAAAAGAAGCGGACGGATGCTGTATAATAAATTCGTGAGACTCTCTGAATATTAGCTCTGTAACTATTTCATATACTCTCATGGGCTTTTATATAGATTAAGGAGGATAGATAATATGTTGAAGTATATGGCATTTTAAACTTGTTACAGATTTTCAATAATCACCGTATCGTACCGTCTACATATTTTTCTATGAGGGAATTGGAATCCTATTTTAGAAACACCGAGTCTCTACCCTTACTCGCCAATATTCATTGATCGAGGTCATTACCTGAGATGGTTAGGGGCCGAGCGGGATTATCGCTCTTTACCCTCCCCATCCCTGTAGGCCTGGATTGCCTCGTGGAGGTGGTCTCCTCCTGTCCTGGTTCTACCCTGCAGGTTGGGTAGGATCTTCTGGCACTCTTCTGTCTTGTCTTCTTTCTTCGCCTGAATGTCTAACCAACCGGGGGTAGTTTGTCTCGGGCGAGGGCAGCAAGTGCCGCTCTCGCCCTGGGTGATGGTTTGGGGTAGGTCAGGAGTGGCTGTGTAGCCGGGGATGCACCTCTAAAAAGAGCCAACTGACCCTTTAGCTTTATGCAAGGTAAGAGAAGGGTACTCGAAGTGAGTCCGCGACCGTTGTCGGCGGTCGCGACTTCGAGGAGAAGTCTGAGGGTCGTTTTTTAGTCGCTTCGTAGCCCTCTACGCTTGTTCCGGGTGGAATCTGAAACATAAGAAGATCTTACTCTCATCCTGGGTCCAGCAGTTGAAGTCTTGGACGCTTGTGTACAGCGGCCGCATCGGGCTCGTAGTCCACGGTTTTCTGGATTAGCGGGTTGTTGTGCGTCTCGGCACGTGCGAAGAACTTGACTCCGCGCCTCCTGATGACTTCTAGGACTGGGACGTAGTCGAGGTCCCAGTATATATCGGCTGTTCTCAGGTACCAGGTTGCACCTACCGCGGTTCTTAGCGCGATATTTTCGACGGCCTGGATCTTCTTCATATACGTCTTTGCAGCAATCGCCCATGCTGCTGACACATATGTGAACTGGGCCCTGATCAGCTTCGCCTTCGCTACGACTTTCTCGATGTGGTGTTTCCACCGCAGCCCCTTATCCAGATGTACCCCTAGAAAGTGACAGTGTCTCTCCACTCGATGCCGGCCCCGTTCATTATTCTTACTCGGTGACATAAAAAAAAAAGCTCCACTCGGCCAGTCTGCTTTAAGTCTCGGCCGAAATGCCGAAGAATCTCTACGGAATGGTGTACAGGGTATCCCAAATATGGTTCACTACCCTCTTATCTCGGAACTTATGGAAGATGGAGAAAAATTGTAAATACGAAAATTTACTGGTTGTTTATAATTTTTTTAATTAACTAATCTCATATAGGTACACAGGATGTTCAGAATTTCCGAAACAGATATCAACTTTAGGTTTTCAAATGAAATCCCCTATATATTATATATGACATTTTTGGATTTTACATAAAATTCTAGATCAGTTTTATATAAGATATTAACTGTCAAAAATTTACAGTTTTTTGAGATATTTCCGATTTTTGTAAAAAATTGACAGATATACAGGGCGCCCTATTTCTTGACCCGTTGCATGGGTAACTTTTTTATTAGTAGAGATACAAAAACGCTTAAATGAGCAAATTAGTGCAGTTTCGTATTAGTAATTCTACGGTAAGGCGAAAAATTATATACGGGGGAAGGTTGAAAAGTTATTGACAAAAAACGAAAAATCCAACTTTTCTATTATCCCTCGTAGCTCGTTCATTTGAAGAGTTAGAGAAAAATGCTTCACATGTTTTTTGCAGTATTTTTCATGTAAAATGACATGCACTTGCTACTTTTTATATATCTCTTAAAATGGTTGAGAATCACAGTAAAATATATTTTTTTTAAATGTAATGGATAGGTGGCTGTGACATTAACCGAAAGTCCCCTTTTTTCTCTTTCAGATGATATAACAGTCCATATTTTATCCTTACAAAAGTAATAATAATCGTTGTTTTTAAAGAAAGTTTATTGTCACATCAAGAATGCTATGGAAATAAAACAAAAAATAAGATTCCTGATATTTTTAAAAACGTCTAGTTGGCATTTAATTATTGACAGATCATAAGTGACATTTTTAGTATTTGTTAAGTAGTTTATTGTTTATTATTAATACTGCATACAAAATAATAGTGTTGCAAATATGTACACCAACGAAGAGAAAAATGATATGCTATTTTGTTATTATAACCAAAATCGAGATGCACAAGCTGCAGCGAATCTTTATTTTGAAACTTACATGGAACGAAGACAACCCCATCATAGAATATTTAGACAGCTGGAAAATAATATACGATTATACGGTTCTTTTTCAAAGCCTAAGGATGAAAGAAACTTCAATGAAGACACTGAAATAAATGTTTTGGCTTATGTAAATTTTAAACCTGATTCTTCAACTGCAGAAATTGCACATCACTGCAACACTTCCAAGGAAACTGTAAGAGCTATTTTAAAAGGTAACAATTTAAAGCCTTATCATTATTCCATATGCAATACTTTATATCCAGCTGATAATCAAAGAAGGATGACATTTTGTCGATGGTACATTTCAGAATGCGAAGAGGATCTAGACTTCTGGAAAAAGATTTTATTCAGTGATGAAAGTAGATTTACTAACAATGGTATTTTTAACCGCCATAATAACATAATGTGGCGCCGAGAAAATCCACATCTTGTTTCTGAAAGAAGAAATCAACGTCAATTTGTGATAAATGTGTGGTGTGGAATTTTTTGTGGTAAAATTATTGGCCCATATTTTTACGAAGATAATTTGAATGCGAATAATTACCTTCATTTTCTAAGGAATACTCTAACAGAGGAATATTTAAATGAATTACCACTTCATATTTTTAGAAATCTTAAATACTTCCAACACGATGGAGCACCTGCGCATAATTCCCGCGAGGTAAAACAATATTTACATGAACAGTTTGATAATGTTATAGGAAATAGAATGGATATCGACTGGCCAGCGCGAACACCTGATTTGACCCCCTTAGATTTCTTTCTTTGGGGGTTATTGAAAGATAAAGTTTATGTGACAGCTCCTCTAGATATAGAGGATCTAAAAGTCAGGATTCAAGATGCAATTAGAAGCATACATGGACATACAATAAATAATGTTTTAAGAAGTATCCAGAAACGTTGCTTACTATGTATCCAACAGGATGGTGGTCATTTCGAACATTTACTTCAATATAATTAATTAATTAATAATTTCTGTTCTCAAAACATTCTTTTGTTCCATAATCCATAGCATTCTTGATGTGACAATAAACTTTCTTTAAAAACAACGATTATTATTACTTTTGTAAGGATAAAATATGGACTATGTTATATCATCTGAAAGAGAAAAAAGGGGACTTTCGGTTAATGTCACAGCCACCTATCCATTACATTTAAAAAAAATATATTTTACTGTGATTCTCAACCATTTTAAGAGATATATAAAAAGTAGCAAGTGCATGTCATTTTACATGAAAAATACTGCAAAAAACATGTGAAGCATTTTTCTCTAACTCTTCAAATGAACGAGCTACGAGGGATAATAGAAAAGTTGGATTTTTCGTTTTTTGTCAATAACTTTTCAACCTTCCCCCGTATATAATTTTTCGCCTTACCGTAGAATTACTAATATGAAACTGCACTAATTTGCTCATTTAAGCGTTTTTGTATCTCTACTAATAAAAAAGTTACCCATGCAACGGGTCAAGAAATAGGGCGCCCTGTATTTTAACTGGATTTATTATGTAACAATACCTTATATATTTTTGAAATTTGGTAATACTGAACACAAAATAGTGCAGTTCGACCTGCATACATCTAATTTAAAATTATTTAATATAATTGTGTCCGCAATCCTAGAACCAATATCAGACTTTTGAATTACATTTTTCACAAGTATTTTCAGAAAATATATAATCACGCTATATAGTTTGGAGGGCAGGAAAATAGTATTATAAATTTCCGTTTTCGTTATTACGTCTATTTCCTTTTTCCCTAACACTGTATTATTTACTGCATGGTATAAACTAGTAGTTTTTTGTCTACTCTTCGCTATCTTTAGATCCAGTTTTCTGTCATTTGATATCACTGTTGCCAAATACTTGTAGACCGTTATTACACCATCAATATTTTTGTTTACATAATATTATTTTTTCTTCTGCTGTTGTCTTTTTGTCATTAATTATCGTTACTTACTTTACTTTTATCCGTGTTTACTTACATTTTCAAAAATTCTATTCTTGTGTTCATAAATTTACTAGAGATTGCATTTTCCTTTGAGCTTTGGCTATTAGCACTATATTACCTGCATTCATATTTTGTTTTGTTGGGGCAAGATTTCCATATTCAGTTGTTGTTTGTCCTACTTTTCCTCTTGATTTTCATTAGTCTATCCATAACTATAATAAAAAGTAGGCGACTCAGAGCATCCCTTTGTTTCACGGCTCTTTTAATGTCGAAAACCGCTGATCATTTTGATATTTAATTTTTATTACTTGTATTAATCTTCTGTTTAGTTTAAAATATTTTAAACTTTTCCATATTACCTCCATATCTATCATGTCAAGTGAGTTTCTAAAATAATATAATTTTTTTTAAATATAAACAACTCGGCAAAAACTATTTTATTATATATTTTAACTGTTTTGAGAATAAACCTAACCGCAAATAACAGGCAGTCTGTGAGACCGTTACTTTGCCATATTTTCTTTTATGATCCACTTGAACCCTTCTGGGAACCTCCATTCAGTGCTGAATTGTCGTTGGTGGTTAAGTTTATTGCAGTAACAAATAAGTTCGGTCTCAGAGGTGGCTGTTCTAAAGTTATTGACCACCAAAATTATAAAGTAAAAGAATTCATTCCTTGAAAGATAATTAATCTTGCTATCGATTTTTTTGTATATTTTAGTATGAAATGGACACAGAGAAACGTCGTGAAACGTCAACGTTTATTTGGTGAATTAGAATGATATAACATATAATGATATATAAAGATTATAAGTGTTATAATAATCTTATAATTCAACCACATAATTTTTAAATTCAAAATGAATGTTCCGATACGGAATAGAATATCAGATTCAGAAAGTAAATCAAGTTGTGGGAGCTGGAAAAAGTTCATGAACCGTGTTTTATTAGAAGGGTGGATATACTAGTTGGAAGAATCACTTTAAGATGAATCTGCAGTAATTGTCATAAACTCTTTAATTATATATAAGCATTACAAAGAAAAGTTCCTAGACAATTATTTTTAGAAAATCTTGGATACCAGTTAGTCGAAGTTCATATGAAAAAATGATTGTGTCTACCGATTTTCCTAGGACAACCAAACAGATAATTCAGAATTTACAATATTCTTGATAATAAAAATAAACCTTCAGGACATATTATATAACGCCCATGTACTGATTGTACCGATTGTTCAACTAACAAAAGAGGAAGGACACGATATAGTTGCCATAAATGTAAAAAGTTGATATGTTTGGCCATTTCTATAAAGAAAACATTGTCGCTGTAAATTAACTTATTATACGTTAATAACTTACTTACGTTTTATGAATTTATTATTAGTTGTGTTCTACTTCATGCTATAGAAGAGATTTATTTTTTTCTTGTCGTTTTCATTTAAGATTTTCTTACAGCCTATTTTCTGTAGACTAATATAGTTTATTTTATTTGTACCTATGTCAACAAAAAGATCAAATGCACTGTGCAGTCAGTAGGAGTTCTTACTTTTGCGGTATGCCAAGGAATATTTTAAGTAGTGTTGAGAAACATACAGTAGTGCCCTCTTCTGGTCTCTGCTAGGATACGTCAGATAATTATTGTCTATTGTGACCTCTATTGTCTTTGAGGAAGGCAATGATATTTATTTATTTATTTGAATAAGATGCCGCAAACAACCACGGACAATGTGCCCCGACTGGCATTGCATTAGGTACTCCGGCATTCCCATGGAAGCCGCCACATCCTTGTATCACTGATTATAAAATTGGATAATTTATTTACTTATTTATTTATTTTTAATATCTGTATTTACTAATTGACCTATTTATTAATTTATTTAAAACTCCAATTGTCCACACCTAAAGAATATAAAAGAACCGAAAAATTTGTTATGAAAAATTAAACACATTATAGTCATGATACAATAAAGGAAGGTATGATATTGCGCATATCCCTCCCACATCCGTGTCGTCACCGAGAGCGCAAATTTGACATTTTACAGTGTTTACATATTACATATGTAAAGGTGTGAAAGTTTCGTGGTTTTTACTACATTTTGTCCTCTAAATTCATTTTTTTTGGCAGAGTATTTATATAATTCTAGTGTATACTAATTATAATCATATGTGAGTATAGTTAAAGTTAATTTTATATTAACACGTACCTAAACTAAAAGTGCAATAAAAATGCGTTGTGCTGTGTGCTTGTATAATAGTGATAATCGCAACCAAGGGCCCAATAATTTAAATAATATTAGGTAATTATATTACTATGATATTTAGACAATGTAAACATTGCACTATCTGTTATGTTATAAGGTTTTTCACGTTTCCACGGGATGAAGTAATAAAAAAACTGTGGGTGGTAGCATGCTGTCGAGCAGAAAAGTTTAATGTACATACTGCCAGAATATGTTCCAAACACTTCACCGATGATGATTATGAGATAAATTTAAAGCCTGTAACAAATTATATAACCTGTAATAGATATGGTTCTGTAATGTGGTCATTAAATAAAAAAAAATGAGAAACATTTAAAATTTTCGAATAATTAAAAAAAAATGAATACATTTAATATAATACAGTCAATTTAGAATCTTAACCGAGCTTAAGGAACAATTTTCACTTTTAGTCGTAGGTGTAAGGCGAACGGCGAAATATATGTATTAAAGTTAACTGTTGCCCACATCCTATGTTTATGAAGCGTTTATCCTATATTTAATCATTTTACACACGAATCAGAATAACTAATTACTTTTAATAAAAATTGCAATAATCACCGATAACAGTTATTATTATTGAAGTAGGTAAGAAATTAAAAGAGCCAATTTTAAACCACCAGGGATTACCAGGGCATTTTGTATATGATAGGTACCTACCATATGGAGTATATCTAATCTGTGCTTATGATTATTAAAGAACACATTTAAGGACACTGGTTAAATTTCCCAATATTTTCCTATTCGGGACACTGTTTCGTGCCAATTATATGAAAGTTTTGATAATGTTTCCATTGAAATCGTATATAACATTTGTATTTAGCGATCATTCTGCGCTCTCGGTGACGTAATGCGCACAGCGGACGCATTTTCGTACTCACGAATGTCATACCTTGTACTTATTATATCATGCATTATTGAGCAATCCAAACCACGTGTCCAAATCAATATGGCGTGGAGGGCAAACATTCATTTGACGTTTGAGTCATAGACAAGTCTATGGTTTGAGTTATATTATATAACTTTGTGGGTACTTGGTTAAAAGTTTGTTTTTAACTAATATTAATAAATAAAATAGTAATAAACTAGTAATATATATTTAATAGTAATAAAATGCCTACTGGAAACCCTCTGGTTTCTTAATATCGAAGGTGTTAGGTCATTTTTTTTAATTGCAGCTAAGTATCCATGTTTGCCGCCGTTTTCTCGATAAATCATTTAAAATCGGAAAATAGTTAGAACTCACTACGTCGGGTATACAACAAAACTTAACTTGGTCTCGATTTTTACGACATCCACAAACCACAACAACTATGCACGTTACCGGCATTAATAAATATCGTCGCGACACAATTCTAATAAAAGAGTTAATACTGGAGTTAATACTGTTCAACACTTCCTTACATAAAATACATGAAAAATTCCTTACAAAAAACTCGGATCAAACACTTTTAATTGAAAGCTGCTGGGCTGATTTCAATGCATTCTCAATGTAAACATAACTTGTTTGCCCTCAGCGCCATATTGCTTAAAAATTTGACAGGTCGTTGGATTGCCTAATAGCTATATCTCAAGTTAAAAGTTAAGGTTATGAAAACTTGAAATTTATTAAGTATAAGAAAGTCTTAAATGTCAAATAGAATTACGCGAAAAGTTGAAGAATAATAGTACTTTGTGTACCTAGGCGGGAAAGTGAATGTTTTCCGGGTTGACAGAAGATATGGACAGGCGAGGCGAAGCCGAGCCTGGCCACTTCTGGAAGCCCGGAAAACCACTTTCCCGCCGTGGTGCACACAACATTTTTTATCCTACACAAGAAAAACATCATAAACTTCAAAAGTTTTTTATAACAATAAATAATTTACAAAAAAAATTAGTTCTTTGAAATATTGATATTAAATACAGGATTATGAATAGTGAAATCAGCAAAGGCAATACCTTATTCACATAAACTCAATAACCGGGCTTGTTCTAAAACTGTTGTTGAAATTAAATCATGATGTTCTTGATGATATGTCACCTCTGGAGGTTCTCTGACAAGTGAAGTTTCCATACAGTTTCTTCCATGCTTTCATCACTTTCAGAAGCTTGAAATGTCTCCGGGATACTTGTCTCGTCCATTGTTTAATAGTTAATGCTCACAAATAATGATGTGTTCACTTAAAATTACATTATAATGCGAAATTAAATGACGCTACAATGACATATAATGGAGGCGCCACCTATTGACAGAAAAGTTAAAAAAATTTCACGCCTAGCCGTGAAAATGCCTACTTTCGCGCCGCTAAAGGCTCACGAAAATATGATTTTCTGACAGTGTAGGATAAAATAGTTATTCGTTTTACTAGGCAGAAAAGTACAAGATTTAATGCCGCGGCTGGTGTTTCATAGCCAAGGGGTAGCCGAGGCTAGGAAACCAGCCAAGGCATTAAATCTGGTTTTCTGCCGTGTGAAACATATAATTTTTTCTCCAAATTTGTTCCAGTTTCACCCAAAATCGTCTTTTTTATATTTATTAATTGCGTTTCATTATCAATATCCAAATAATTAAATAATTTCAACAAAGGTAACTGGCTCTTCGTTACTATTTTACCGCTGATGACGTTTGTTGAATTATTTGTGTAATTGTCTTTTTCTGCCTAGGCAGTAAAAGTCCACTTTTTCTGCCTAGGCAGTAAAAATACACCTTTTAAGCCTGTCAAGTGTCATTAAAAAGCCGCTTTTAATGTCATTTGGAGAAAAACATATTTATTTAATAATTCCACATGAATTTCATGCATGCTTTATTGCCTTGATTGCGTCTTCATTCAAGGCATACTTTTCGTGGTCAATCTCTATACAGAGTAGTGGAAAGGAAAACGTTTAAATTGAAATGCCCGTAGAGTAAGCCAAATAATGGTTGCGGAAAATTCAATCGTTCGATACACCATTGTTCTATCTAATTGGAATGGTAGTTGAGCTTATTTGAATCACTTGATTACATCTATGGAAATATATAAATACCCTGAATTGTTGTACTATCTGATTCTGAACTGGTTAAATATAAATGCATTTAAAGTTAGGTCAAGGCGACATGGCGGTTCTATAATCTGAATCCCGATGAAGTGATGAACATATTCTACTTTTGCCAAGAAATACAATATTTGTAAAGTGTCTTAGAAATGCCAAACAAGTGGAAATGTAGGGGGATATATAATTATGTACCGGGTAATTTGAATACGAATATTTTTATAACGAAATAGATATAAAATAGAATAGAAATTGTTCTTCGTAGATAGTAGGTACCTACCTAGGCGTTTAAATCTCAATTTTGTGTCATGAGCGGAATAAGATGATCTAAAAAAGTGTTTTAAACGAATTTACTTATGCATAACAAAATAATAGTAACATACAAAAAGAGAATATCGTAAACGTTTGAGGTAATTATTTTCATTTGCCCAACAATGCAATTGCAAGACATTTGTCTACTCCTATCTCTAAAATGCCACATAATGCACTGATACAGATTCGGATATTTTAGTCAGGAGCTGATGTTTCTTTAGTCACAATTTGTAATGTCAGATCTAGTTTGACATTTGTCAATTTGGCATTCAGACGTAAGTGTATTACATTTCGTCTCATTTTTCAAATTGGGCGCTCAGAAGGGGAAAATTTAAGGGACGTACGTACCTCCTGAAACAAAATGGGCTCAGAAGGGGAAAATTTAAGGGACGTATGTACCTACTGAAACCTCCTGTAATTAGGCAAGTAACAGCAGAAGCGACCACAGTTTTTGTTATCGGAAAAATCGCGGTATGTAAACGAACTTTCGATAAGTGGCTAAAACAATCCCAGGTAGAATCTTTTTCTGAGCAAGTTATGTATGCTTGCACACTTCTAAAAAGTTTAGTTAGGTCGGGGAAAAAGTATACTATGCAATTCGTTTTATAAACTTCTCTAGAAACCCGTTTATTAAACACTCGCTCCGCTTACCCTCTGCGCGTGTCTAAGTGGCTTTTATAAAACTTGTTGCATAATATATTTTTTTTATTTTGCGTCTCTAAACAAAGTCACTATGAAACGCAATTGGGTATCGAAATCAAACCCTTTTCGGCACTCAACTTTATGTTTTTAAATGTTGGTAACAAGAAATTTATATCTTTTATTTTGTATGGTACGTTGTAATAGTCACTGCCTGCCAAATAGAAAAAATTGTATAAACAACCTGTTTCATAAGGCGTTTATCGCACTTGTCCTTTAGAAAACACGCCGCTTGGCGGCTCGTTTTCTAATCTTAGACGCGTGCGATAGAAGTACCCCTTATGATACTCTTTGTTTAATATACAATTTTGCACCAACGGGAATAAAATATTAATTTTACGAAATCAAAACAGGAAGCAAAACGCAATATTTATAAAATAAACCTTGAGCAAAGCTCACGATTATTCACTTGGACATAAAGTCGTCATGTAAACTGAAACAGCAATAGAGACATACGCAATGTCAAAATTTTATCAAACTATGCCAGAAATAAGAAAAAGCGAATGGAACATAACCCATAATGTAACTTAGTTAATTCAAATTAGAGTTAATATTGATTGGACCATGAGGAAAACTTTGTACCTTCGTACAATAAATACACTACCTTCTTACTTATACACCATTTTACAAATTCTTCATAGGTTTTTCATAAATTCTACGGGATTTTGCAGGAATCAAATTTGATGCCTGCAAAGTATTTTTCCTACGGTTGCTTAGAAAATAAGCAAAAGCACACTAAAAACACAACTGTAAAACGGCATTTTACGCACGCTGTGCGCAAAACAGCGTGGAGTAGTGATCATAGATTAGGTTAGGGGTAGATACGAATCTGCAATGTTAATAAAAAATTACGTGGAAAGCGTCATCTGTAGATATGTAGTCGAACTTTTTTAAAAATTTTGTACAGAATCGCCCTACCTTTGTAACATATTTAACTTTTTTTAATGAACATAGAAACAAATAAAACTACAATAAGTATATTTTTGCATATTTTGTATTACAATATTTACAATATATTCGCAAATTATCAAATTTATCAATTTGATAAAAATACCTATAATGATTAAAAACCATAATATATTTGCCCAATTGTGGTGTTTCAATTAAACAACAATCGCTATACTACACTTGATATCTATTCGATTTTCTCTTCCTGTTTTATTCAGACATCTAGAAAAATTATTTGTTTTCACACAATACGGACTCCATACTTTTGAAAGTGTATATTATCCTACGAAATTTAAAATTAATAAAACACATCACATTAACTAATTTTTCTTTTACCTTCTTAAACCATGAGAACAATTATTTATCTTCATACAATCTGCACACTTAACTGCCATTTTACTGTTAATCTGTTTGCTTTGAATTCCGAAGAAATGTCACTAAATATATTGAGACACAATTCAAGCTAATACACATTAGCTACATACATCCTGTTAATACAGGATAAATAAAAAATAAAAATTAAGATAACGCATCCACTTCATAATTTTAAAATATAAACTGACAGTTGTCTTTGACATCTACGTATATGATTATTAGATTAGCATATTTTATTTTCTTATTATTGGCAGATGCTCAAATTTTTTGTGAAACGATCTCTGGTGAGATGTAGTGAAACTAATCAATTTGTCTACAAAACTTCCATAAGAGTTCCCAGGCCCTGGTGGTGATAGCGTTTTTTCTTAGCATCCAGGCAACCCAAGTACGATACTCGATATAAGAGGGCCATGACTTTGATCAAGACGCGTCGCATTACCATAGTAAACAAATGCAACAGTTGTCAATCAATCCGTTTAGTTTGCTATTTCGATTAATTTCTGCCTTTGCCTTCAACATTCCTTATTTTTCTTTAATTATTATTAGTGAGTTTTGGTTTAAACCAATTCAATATCAAAATGTATGATGAATCCTTCGAATGTACCTACGCCGCATGAAATCACGGAAAAAGTCGCCGAAGTGACAGAATCTTTTGCCAAATGTGTCTAGAAGCAAAACCTAAACAAGAAAAAGATATACATCCCTCTAATGTGATTTAAGTGCAACAGTAGGAACAGTATAGTGTAAAACACGTGCGAAAAGCATTTTTCACACTCGTGAGACTTCCTCCACTCTCACCGAGTGGAGGAAGTCTCCGTCCTCACTGCGTGCGAAAAATGTCTTTTTCGACACTTGTTGTACAATATACTATGATAGGAAATACTTCTTCACGTACATCAACCATTTCTTGATTATAATATACATTTTAATATTACGAGCAACTTTTTAGTTAACCAATTTGCTAAATGCTAAACAACAGTAAACAAAAAGTAACGGTGATTGACAATTACATACAAAGCTACCTATATGGTACCTACTGGAACAAATTACAAACATTATTGTTCTTCAGTTTTAATTTCTGCGTTGTTTTTTATAATTAGGGTTGCGCCCGTTCGTGCAAAAAACGTATGCACCGCGGGTCTAAAGTTTATTTTAGTCCCTTGCATGAGTGTTTCTCCGGGACATACATCATATCGGGACTAAAACACTAACTTTAGTCTCTTTGTGCATATTTAACTATATTAACGGAATTAGGGAGATAACGGAAAACCAACTGTAATTTGAAACTATTGATACAAGTCCTGAAATTATCTTCAAAATAAAATCATTATCCAACCATAGTTATAAATCCATCATCTCTATTCTGCGTATTTTCTACGCGGAAAGTGTAACGTTGTATACATAAATTTTATCTATTTAAAATTGTGAATAATTTCGTATAAAAAAAGATAATATATGTAATAAATATTATCAAGTATAAAATATATCTTTTTTTAGATTCATAAATCTCTCACATTTTTATAGAAACATATCAGATATGTAATTTCGTCGAAAACTGAAAACATATTTTTACTCTCGGAACTCTGTCAATATGCATCCTTAAACGCATATTCTATACACTTTATTATCCTATGCATATTGTAGTAATCATATTCTGTTTCAGTATTTAATAAAGTATACTTTATTTTAAATATTTATATAAATCAGATGGGAAAACCCTGCATAATATATTAAACACGAATAGATTTCCCTGTCGTGTTCACAAGTGCGCTACGCCGCTTTATATACAACAATAATAGTTGGCCTTGTGGTAATTGATATAATTATTACAAAATTTCATCATAATTTCTTTTAGAATTACACCACCTATAACATAATAAAAACAGAAAACCAGAAGTATTCAAAACAAAGATTCAAAGTGTAGTGTCAAAAGACAAGCTTTCAAAGGTTTCCCAAAAAAAAGGTTTAAGTATATTATGTAATAAAAATAAATACAGGGTGTCCCAAGATAATGTGACACATTTTAAAAGCTTATAACTTCAAGGCAAAATGAGATAGCGATGAGCGGTTTTCACTGGTGCTCTTAATTTTACAAAAAGTTTTCTTTTTTCATGGGTACTAGTTTGCTTTACTTCTACGGGTGCTTGAAAAAAAATTTCCACTTTTTAATTCAAAATTGTCATCATTTTTTAAATGGAACACCTTGTAGATTATATCACCATTCGATAAAGACACTTTTCCTCTTTTCAAAAATGTATAGTTTGATAGAGTTTTAGCGAAAAATAAAGGAGTTATTTCAATTTACATACCAGCCCTTTTCAATAGACCATAATTTTTTTGGAAGATAGCATTTTATTTTTTTTTTTACATTGTCGGTACAGAATAAAAAAAGCCGTTATTAAGAAAAAGAACTAATTTAATACAAATTACATTAAAGCATAAATTACCAAGTTATTGAAACAAAAACACTAGTTAAGTAGAATTCAGTTTTAATATGTATACACACATATGTATTGTACAGGGTGGGCCGTATAAGAGTGCGTATCCCCTTATCTCAGAAACTATGTGAGATAGAAAAAAAAGTTCTATATAAATGTTGTTTGCGTTAAAGATGTCGGTATTTTTTTAATATAGTTATATTTGTAGCTCTTCAATATACAGAGTGATGAACTAAACATATCTTTTTTTAAATGGAACACCCTGTAAATTATTACATTTTTGAAAAGCTCTTCAAAATACTTGTTCAACGATATATAATATGATGGGTCTGTAGCCCACCGTTTCAGAGCTATTGACTGTTATCTTCAGGAAAAGGTTAATATTTATAGCGAGCTAGAAAAGTTACTGATTGAGGTGATAAGCTGTAATTTGGGCCAAGAAATTCTAATTTGGTCTATTTTATGAAACTTCTGTCTCATACTAAAATAAAAAAAATTGCAACAGTGATGCCAAGTTTCGTGAAATTTTAATTTTTCATGATTTTTTTAAATGGAACACCCTGTATTTTATTATTACATTTCCTGAAAGTCCTTGCAAAGACGAGTTTATTGATATATAATATCAGGGGTCTACGACACACCGTTTTGGATTAATCTGCGTTTCTCTTCAGGAATTGACACATAAGTTATGCATGTTTCGGATGGTATTATTAAAATTCTAGATATATAATTTGAAAAATGTAGATGGATTAATATCATATTACTAATATGATATTAATTAATATGCAAAAATAGAAATGAACTGTAGTCATAGCTATAGGTATATCATAATAACCATCGTAATAGAAAACATAACACCTTTAATCAGATTAATCCAAAACGGTGTGTCGTAGACCCTTGATATTATATATCAATAAACTCGTCTTTGCAAGGACTTTTAGGAAATGTAATAAAATACAGGGTGTTCCATTTAAAAAAATCATGAAAAATTAAATTTCACGAAACTTGGCATCACTGTTGCAATTTTTTTTATTTTAGTATTAGACAGAAGTTTCATAAAATAGACCAAATTAGAATTTCTTGGCCCAAATTACAGCTTATCACCTCAATCAGTAACTTTTCTAGCTCGCTATAAATATTAACCTTTTCCTGAAGACAACAGTCAATAGCTCCGAAACGGTGGGCTAAAGACCCATCATATTATATATCGTTGAACAAGTCTTTTGAAGAGCTTTTCAAAAATGTAATAATATACAGGGTGTTCCATTTAAAAAAGGATAAGTTTAGTTCATCACCCTGTATATTGAAGAGCTACAAATATAACTATATTCAAAAAATACCGACATCTTAACGCAAACAACATTTATATAAAACTTTTTTTTCTATCTCACATAGTTTCTGAGATAAGGGGATACGCACTCTTATACGGCCCACCCTGTACATCTTTTAGGTTAAATTGCTGAGTTTGCC
Organism: Pogonocherus hispidulus; assembly: GCA_963924545.1. Lineage (NCBI taxonomy): Eukaryota > Metazoa > Arthropoda > Insecta > Coleoptera > Cerambycidae > Pogonocherus > Pogonocherus hispidulus. Next base: position 88,191,716 of record OZ004692.1, read on the forward strand.
CACTGTTTTCTTAAATACACTTTTGGAATCTAAACTGCATATTGTTGAAGGAAAGTTCTAACATTTCCGGTGCTATGGTCTGAAAAGCATTAGTTATGTTATGTTTTAGTTGTTTTATATTTTGTACAACAGGACTATAACAACGACCTTTGACGTAACCCCCATATGAAAAAATCAGGTACCGTTAGTTTGGAAAAATGTGCAGGCCATTCTATTGGTCCGGCTCTACCTATTTATCCTTTGATGCATTTCGTTATTCTGTACTGACAATGTAAAAAAAAAATAAAATTCGATCTTCCAAAAAATTATGGTCTATTGAAAAGGGCTGGTGTATAAATTGAAATAACTTCTTTATTTTGTGGTATAACTATATCAAACTATACATTTTTGAAAAGAGGAAAAGTGTCTCTATCGATTGGTAATATAATCTACAGAGTGTTCAATTTAAGAAATGAGCACAATTTTGAATTAAATAGAGGCAATTTTTTTCAAGCGCCTGTAGAAGTAAAGCAAACTAGTACCAATGACAAAAAAAACTTTTTGTAAAATTAAGAGCACCAGTGAAAACCGCTCGTCGCTATCTCATTTTGCCTTGAAGTTATAAGCATTTAAAATGTGTCACATTACCTTGGGACACCCTGTATTTGAAAAATTTACTACATTTCATTAGTGGTTTTACAGATTGACACAAAATTTTGTAATGTTACAAATATCAGTAATATGACAGATTCATACCTCATCTCCTTTTCTTACCTAATTATAGCAGATTATCGCACTTGTTCTTAAAGTGACACCTTCTGTTAAAGTAATAATTTTAACAAATCCTTTACTAAAAGATCTTGTGTAATAGGGATGTTCTGTTTCCTATATAAAATTAATATATGTCAAGGATAAATACTAAGATTCATCTAGAATCCTGGACACAATATACTCACATTATATTTTGATAAAAATTGATAACATAGTAACTAAAGGTACTGTACAAACTCGGTCATTTTTACTATTACTATAAATGCAGACTCTGTTTATAACAAAATATTTTATATTTAGGTTTATTCTTAAATATAGATAATACAGTATCTTGCATGCAGATTGGTTTTTAGCATCCAATCAAATAACTTCCCGTAAATATCATGAAATAATTTCGCTTGAAACCGAAGACGATACAATAAAATCAGTGAAGCCGCATGTTGTTAGAAATAACAATGTCGCATAATTATATGTTTACCCAGGGATAACCTGAACTGTATGGGAATCAATCGGCTGTCTACCTTGATAACACGACCTGTCAAATGCATGGCAAGCTCTACTGCAAGTGGTTGATCGTGTTCCAGAATTCTGGCTCGAACCGATTGGTTTCACGACCTCGACACCATCACGCACCACAATGCAAATGCTTAATTGCGATACCGAACTGACCTTATTTTACTTTTTTACTGCAACAGTTTAAATGAGAATGGTAATTTACGTTTGATATATACATTTACACCATATTGGAAAATAAATAAATTTTCCTTTGTTTGAAAGTATAATAGCATAGTAAGTATACATTAAAACCGTGAGAAAAACAACCCGAACAATCGCAAAAAGAATACTGGTAGATAGGTATATAGAAAACCAATTTGTCTTAAACAAATTTATTCCTGTTTACGGGTGATTCGACAAAATTGCAACATTTAATTATTTAATAAAATATGTATTCTTTTAAAAACAGCAAAATTTATATTTCAACTTATGGAACAAAATATCCATCAAATTGCTATTACCACTTTGCCGGCACACTCCTGTTCTTTTGGTGAAATTTTCGAGTACAATTTCGCACTTACGGATTAACTTCTCCAATGAATCGAATCGCGTCGAATAACGCGTCGAATTCCATGTTTCAACTCATTTATTGCTGTTGAGTGATTTAAATATCCGCGAGACTTGAGAAAATACCATAACTAAAAGTCTCATAAGGGGAGATCACACAAACAGTGGCCAATCCTGAGATAACGTCCATATACGTCCATATACGGCCATATACGTCCTATCTTCAAAAAAGGAAGTAAAGCCACTATCGAAAATTATAGGCCTATAGTTATACTTTGCAATTTTAGTAAATTATTTGAGGTAGTTTTATACAATATACTGTGTTTTCATACAAAGTCACTGATTTCTTACTCTCAACATGGATTTATTTCTGGAAGATCTACAACTACTAATCTCGTGAGTATTACACACTTTCTTGCTACTACAGTGGATAAGGGCGGCCAGGCTGACGTTATATACACAGACCTATCGAAAGCCTTTGATAAATTAGATCATGGTCTTTTATTATATAAATTATCAAATTTTGGTCTGACACTCGACTTTATCAAGTTTTTTAGTTCTTATTTGAGTAATCGTGTCTTAAGCGTTCAATACCGCGGTTATAAATCGGTTGACGTGAATGCAACATCAGGTGTTCCACAAGGCTCGGTACTCGGGCCTCTTCTATTTGTCTTGTTTATTAACGACATATGTAGCAACCTTGAAACAAATGTCCTCCTCTATGCTGACGACTTAAAGCTATTCGCATCTATTGACACTGTTATGGATTGTCATCGTTTACAACGTGATCTCACAAAAATTTATATATGGTGCCAAAATAACAGTTTGCCTTTAAATATTGCAAAATGTAACACAATTAGTTTTACCAGGAGGAGTGTTCCGATAAATTTTTTTTATAGTATAGAAGATACTCACTTAAATAGATCGACAGAATTTAAGGACTTGGGCGTCATTTTTGATAGCAGGCTGAGTTTTGTTGCTCACATTAATTATATTATATCAAACGCTTACAAGAGTTTGGGTTTTATTATGAGAAATGCAAGTCATTTTGCAGATGTGTCTACGCTCACTTTATTGTTCAATGCACTTGTCAGGCCAAAATTGGAATACGCAACTATAGTTTGGGATCCTCAACATGATATTCACATTCTCAAATTGGAGAGAGTGCACAGAAAATTCGTCAAATATATTTGCTTTAGAATTGACGGCATTTATCCCGTGCAGGGTACGCCACAGGTTGATCTGTTGAATAGATTTGGTTTAAGGGACCTAGCTTTGCGACGTGTATATTTTTCCATCCTTTTTTTATTCAAACTACTGTGTAATTTAATTGATTGTCCAGACATCTTACAGCATATTTATTTCAATGTCCCCAATGTATATACTCGCACATATGCATTATTTTATTTAGCAACTACAAGAACAAATGTACTGAAATATTCCCCATTATATAGAATGTGTTCTAATTATATGAATTTTCATTTAAATTTAGACATTTTTAATTGTTCAGTACATAACATCAGGCAATGTATTTTAAGTTAGGCACAAAACTTGTTTTAAATTGTTATCACATTTGTATGTTTAGTTGTATTTTTTGATAATTTCATGCTCTTTGCTATTTGTTACCTATTTTTTTATCTGATCTTTTGATTTATTTGTAAATGTTTTATTTATTAATATTTTTTATATATAGTGTTTTTATATTTGTGTTTGCTAATTTATTGTATATGTATATTGTTGTATTCTCACTTTTTTGCATATTTTCCTGCCCTGTAATTGGATTTTGATCTGTCTGGGCAGCTGTACTCTAAATAAATAAAATAAATAAATAAAATAAATAAATAAATAACACGGTCCGGAAATCCCTCTTGCAACAACTGGATTGTTTCTTGTTCAGTGTGGCAAACTTCTTTGACCTGCTGTCACCACATATCGCTCAGAAACATACCGATCAATGTGAGCCACAGAAACTCTCTTATCATGTTGCGATACCGGTCGCTCTTCACTGTAAGTGCATTGCTTGCTTCGTTCTAGAAGAAATATGGGCCAATCACTCATCTAGCCCAAAAACACGACGATACGACAGTTGATTGTGATTAAATATCCTTCTGTTTTGCAAGATCCAGTTGACTAATCCCGGCATTGCATATGATCTGCTGACTTAATTGCCTAAATTAATTGGACCTTATAAGGATGAAAATGAAGATCTTTGTATAAAATTCGAAATAAAGTGGCTTTCCAGTTGAGGTTTTTGTATTCTCGGCAACACTTTCAGACACTCCGGCAATACTTTCTATAGATCGTCCTGGCCAACGATGAACCAGTTCTTTTTAACTACAGTTCTACCAGTTTCTTCAGGTTTGTTGGAACTCTCTGAACTGTTGAGAACGATTTTGTGGGTTTTTTCGACTGAAAATTGAACGTAATCTCCGAACTGTTTCCGCAAAACTTGTTTTGCGGAAACTCATTTTAAATTGCAGGGATCCATATTAAACAACAGTGTTCAAAATTTTAATTTAATGCCACGCACAAAGTTTAGGTTCAATAAAAATAAAAAATTGTAAATGGTTTCTCTTTACAATACCAAAATTTTTTGGTCAGGCACTTTCCGCATTTATAAAATATATAGGATTTTCTACTTGAAAGAATTAAATTTTGCCGACATCTTGTTTGCTTGGTATTCAATTATTTTTCTGTTACAATATTTCAAAGCTCACCAGTATACTGATATCCTGAAAATTATGTTTAAATTATTAGATCACTTGACGTAGATACTAGATGAAAGTTCATTGGACATAAAGTTAAGTACATTGAAATGTTTTTTTATTTTTTAATCATACTACCCGCAATTTGTATCATAGCTACTTACTTAATCACCTTGTTTGCTTTCGTATTATTACTTGCTTTCAGCCCTTGGGTTCTTCTCCTCAGTTTTCTAAATATAAAACACCTTTCATCCATAGATGAATATTTTTCATTGTTCTTTCAAACAAAAAAAAAAAGTATTTGCTGCAATATATAAAATATATTAAAACTCAAATGAAAATTTACCAACAATAATTATTCACATTTTCTAGAAAAATAGAGTTAGTCATGATGATTTTCTTATTTCTTCTGTTTTGGTTTTTAAGTATCTACTTAGGGTAAACTAATTCGCTGCATGATGTAACATTCCTCTTCTAGCAATTTACTTGAATTGAACTTCATTTGATTTAAAGTCGTAAGACGTATTTCACGTATCTTGGATGTGATCAAATTCAATCCCTAATTATGCCCTTCTTTTAACCATAATCATAAATATTTCCAATAATAATAATTTCCAAAAAGGTAGTGGGTATTTATATTTAGCAATAATATTAAATTAATTTCCTGAGATCGATATTTCTAAAACAAACAACAAAGGATAACTGTGAATTACACGGAGGGCTTTATTCGGCTGCAAAAAACAATAGTTCATAGTTCAAAGCACGCATAAACTAATCAACTCTATAATTAATTGACTCGCTGCTCAAGGTTGTATCAATTTTGGGTGTATTTAATTAAAAAAACTTACTAACCTTACGAACTTATAGAATGTTCGTTTTCTAATAGGGTGTGACTTTACAAACGTCTAATTTTCTACATCGTATGTTCTAGTCACAGACACAAGAGAATACAGCCAGCCACACTCAACAGTTACTTACTTCCTACTTCATGAAATAAATATGTAAGAAAATTAAACATTTTGACTTAATGGAGGCAAACTATGTCATCGAAGACAATAATTATTGTCAATTTTGAATTTATAATGTTTAAGTTTTAACATTGGCTAACATCTATTCGTGGAATGGAAACATATTGTGAAAATATAAATATATGTAACATGCTTCATCAAAATTTTTAAACAGATATGAACTAAAAATAAACTATAGAGCAGTCAAAAAGCTGTAGAAACTAGTGATAGACATAAAGAAGCTAAATAAGTGTCTACTGTTTATTAATTAATGTACAACATTCGAAACATTTTTACTTGTTTTTCTGTAATTTGCGGCATATAAAAGAGCAATACAATTAAAAAAGTTGCAAAAAACAATAGTTCACAGGTTCAAAGCTCGCATGGACAATCAATCCTATAATTAATTGACTCGCTGGTTAAAGTTATTTTACCAATTTTAGGTGTATTTAATTCAAAGACCTTACTAACCTAATTAACTTTAGAAAACCCTATTATTAGGAAATGAACGTTTTATATATGTAATTTTGATCCACTTCAGAAGAAAATTTGAAAATGTAAGCTCTTAATTATCAAATGTTAAAGATATTTATTAAAATGATTTTGATTAACATAAAATAACTGGAATGTTCGTCATTTATTTTTTGCAGTTTCACCGTTTCATGTTTTGTAAAATGCCTAAATTTACGTAATGCATCCAAACAAGCTATAGGGTTACATAAAGCAAAATGGACAAGTTCTTATCTTATTCTTATTCTTATCGGGCAAAAAGTCGCCAAAACCACAAACAAACCAGTTTCTGAGAGCTTTTTATAAATATACCACAAGTGTAGAACCACAAATGATGCGGACAACTTTCATAGTTTAACCTGGCTTACATGCCACATGTTAAAGTCACATGTCATGTATTGTTCGGTGTTACTATTTGTCTGACAATGTATAAAATCTATAATTCAGTACTGGGCGATACTTTTGCTCGTGGAGTAATGCTACAATTTCTCTCAAGCAGTAATATATTGGAACTATACGTAACTGCTGCAATGGTATTTTAGGTGCTAGGTAGGTATGAAAAGTTGTCACTTCATATATAAATGAAATGCTAAAATTAGTTATGAGCAAGAGTTCCATTTTTCCATATTTCAGTACATGTCGATATATTCATTGCTGAAGTAGGTAAAGACAAGGTAAAAATTTGATCTGTTATCACAAAAGGTGTTCAAATAAATCGTCTCCTCCCTCAAGTGCAACAATCGTACGATTTATCATAAGCACGAAAACTCTAAATCTATCACCGCCATTGTTCGGTGAAATTCTTTTAATAGCTGGATTAAATTAGCGGTTCCAAAATGATGGTGCGCCAGCTCATTATGGAATTGCAGTGAGAAATTTCCGGAATGAAAATTTTCTTAATAGATGGATCGGAAGAGGTGGGCCGATACCATGGCTTTTTAAATCCCCGGATCTAAATCCATTGAGCGTCTTTTTCCAGGGATTAAAAAAAAAACATTTACCATGAACCTTTTGTAAATTCTGAAGATGTTGTAGCTCGTATACACGCTTCAGTAATATTCATAGATGAAAACATGCTATAGAGAGTCCGTGCTTCCATGATTAATCGTACGATTGTTTGCCTTGAGGCAGGAGGCGATTTAACACCTTTTGTGACAAGAGGTTACGTTTACCTTGAATTCTTATTATTTTTTTTAATAATAAAAATTAAAGAGAACTACGAAGAGACCTACGAGATACGCCTCGCTGGATTCCTGAAGGGCCATAACTGCTGAACTTTGAAAACGCAAATCGGTCTTGAAATCCTGTGCGATTTCTGTTACTAAACGTTGGAAAGGTAATTTACGTATCAACAGTTCTGTACTTTTTTGATAACGACGGATTTCTCTTAAAGCGACGGTACCTGGCCTATAGCGATGAGGCTTCTTAACTCTGCCTGTCGCCGGAGCACTCTTACGTGCAGCTTTAGTGGCCAATTGTTTAGGTGGTGCCTTGCCGCCTGTAGACTTACGAGGCACTATTTTAACTGCCTGTATATTCATATAATGACATATGAGGTATTGTATTAAAGTGACATATTAAAGACACATCAATTCTGAATGTGTTTCTCATTCCCTATTTTTAACTCGCTCTGCTACACTGTTGTTTACTTTGCCATTTGCTTCTGAGTTTCTAAGGCGCATTGCCAAAACTAAATGCGAGAAACCACCGTATATTACATGAAATGACAACAAAAAAGTTCCAAGTGCAGATCCAACTGTTATAATTCGTGAAAAAATTCGTGTTAAGGTAAACAACGTACCCTAATTACATGTTGAAGTTTGCTGGTTATTTTTTAACGTTCTTCGTAAAATTCCAACACTCCTTTTTCTGGGCTTTTACATTTGTATGACTTGGATAATGAGAGTTGTTTATGTTAAAAAGTTTATAACATGAACTTTAAGTTATAATTTTATATTTGTTATAGTATTATTATGTTTATTAGTTTGTTTATTATAACATAAATTGTGTATATACAAATATTACTTGTTTATAAATATGGTAATAAACACAATATACACAATACCTAGATAAGTAAAAAAATTGAGGGTAGAGAATGAGTAGTATAATATCTTTCTTATATGTATTGTTTAAAAGAATATATGATTTACATATAACAGTAGATATTGTTAATACTGACAGACTCCTATATAAGATGGAGCAATATGGTATAAGAGGTGTAGAAAAAGTTTTTTCAGTTTCTTAAAGAGCATAAAATAATATGTCTGGCTAACTTGTTGCAACAACTATGGCCTCCGAGAGGTGTACTTTCCGCTGATTGATGTAACTGTTGGGGTTGCTCAAGGGTCTGTATTGGATCCTGTATTATTTCTTTTATATGTTAATGACTTCGAATGTTGCCAGCCTTGTGGTGTTTGTACAACTTTATATTCTGATGATACTACTATGGTTATCTCTCATTCTGATAATATAATTCTCGAGACTATTTTTTGTAATGATACCCTTGTGAATCTATATGACCGGGTTAGCTGCAATTATCTTTATCAAAATACCTCTAAAAAATGTTTTAAGATTCAAAACAGCAAACAAGAAGAACAAAAACAGCAAAACAATTCAAAGTTGGCCTCTGTTTGATTTCTCCTTCGTAATCTGTCACAAGTTCTTACTATGGATCAGTTGCTGTGTGTCTATACGCCCAAGTTTATTCTAGATTAAAATGTGGTATTTATTTCTGAACATTCACGATGGCATTTGACGTGTTTATTTGCCAGAAGCAAATTATAAAGTGTATGGCTGGCGTAACTGTTCAGACATCTTGCCGAAATAGTTTTGAAGAATTTAACTTCTTAAAACTTCCTGGTCTGTATTTTCTGGAAACTTGTAATTATGTAATTACATATATGAAAATCAAAATCATTTTAGTAAAAATAGCATTCACTAGACATAAATAATTTTTATTATAAATGCCTACTGTCATAGGCATTTAAAATAAATTACTGCTAAAAATTAGATCTAGGAAAACATTTATTGATTCCCTAAAAAAATTCTGATCGAGAGGTGCTTCTCTAGTTTACACGAATTTTGTTCAAGTTCTAATTAATTGATTGTTTCATCATTGTTCTCTTTGTATTTATGTGTATTCGTACGTTTGATTATTTATGGTGACATAATAGATATAATAATGACATAATAACTTTATAAAAAGCTATTAAGTTGTAAGATAACACAAACAGTTGCTGTGTGAATTAAATTTGATTCCATTTTAAACAAATCCTAATTTTACATTCGACAAATATTAAGATCTGTAAAAACACGCATCTGCATATAAATACCTTGATTACATTGCATAGCATTATGAATAATGAATAATGAATTTTAATAATTATTGTTCGATGACAACACAATCTACGCAAAATATTTCACAGTACTCACTTCCGATATGCAATAAAAAAGGTAAAAGTAGTAAGTATTTATAAAAAATTATGTATTAAGTTCAGTAGATTCTCGTAGATCTCTCGCCTATAACTTAGCAGATTGGAGAACTGATGGTAAAAAGTCTAGTATAGCTGTTCTTTTGTCGACCTGGTTCGATCCTTGGCTCAATCATTTTTTTGTGCACTGATGCTCTTCTAAATTGTTTTGGATTAATAAATTTTTTTCTCATAATTTATACTTTAATAATATAAACACATAAAATTTCTCGTATACATGTGCTTTTTAGGAATACTTAGGTGGGAAAGAGTATGAGATGTGTGTTGCATATTAGTCTAGTTCAAAAACCCAATTTATTATGAATAAAGACGGAACAATATTATATAATTAGCAAATAATGCTTACGCATAAACTGACGCGGTGAAGACGGCTTCGCGCTTCGCTCATTGTTTGAATTTAACATTTTGAGAACTACTGTTTTACAAAATTTGTTCAATTTTGCGTGTTTGATTTCAGTTTACTTATTTATACGTTATCGTATCTTTGTTATGTATGTACAAATTTGTTGTGTTTTCCATGTTTTCTTTGTATTTGTGTTTGTGTTATATTCTCCAGAACTCTTGTGTAGGCTGTGTGCTTGGCCCGTGAAATATTATTTAGGGAAGTTAAAATAAATGTTATACACAATAAAAATATAAAATCTGTGTTTTTTAGCAAGTACGATGATGAAGTCAATATAGGTACTGCAGCAGTTTACAGCTCTAAAAATGTAATTTGTTTTAATAAGTTTTCCAATACAAGGGTTATATACATATAGCCAAGGAATTTATAACAATTTCATTAAATTTTCCTCATCGATGTATTTTAATAACCTGTTCAAACTTTATTTGCCCTAACATTATATTTATACTGATACAATATGTAGGTAATAATGAAAAAAATATATGCTTAATAATCTTTTATTGTCAAATAAAGTATTATTAAAAGAATACAGCTGGCAACCTTTTCACAAAAACTTGTAAATGGCGCTTTAGTTCCCATAAGGTACACTTGATAATATGAAATTCTTATCACCTAAGACGTATTAGCCCTATTACTTTTCTGCCAAACCGTCAGAGAGCGCTGTTGCACGGGTCCCTGAAAATATTAGGAAGATTGCTTTCTATCTTGATAGATAGATTGATATTTTCTAATTTTATCGGCAGATTTTTTGTGGTGTGGTCAATTAAGATCAATAATCCAATAATAGTATGTAATACGTAATTTTTCATCCGATCTCTCCTGTCTACTGTATAGATATGTACCATCCTTCCCCATTATTTTGATGATGATTTCAAGGCTTTGAAAAATTAAATCTGTTTGATCAGAATCAGAACATTACAATTTTGATAATATAATCGGTTATTTTAATTGTAGCTTCGTAAATATGATCAATTTTGCAATATAATAATACACTGTTTTTTATTAGGTCGTGGTGCCAGGAGAAACGACCTCTAAATCTGAAATATCTTTGAAAAACCCAATGTACGATATTAACAGTCTAAACGGGTGTACACCAGATGTAAATGCTATAGAAGAAAATCAACTGGTTGACTTAACTCATTCCGAAGATTGACTGCCGCTTGTACTTTGGTTTATTGAACATTTCTTATAAATTATAAGTGGGGTACCTAATATATAAAATTTATATAAAAAAAACTATTTTCATTTTATCTTATTCTTATTATTATTATTATATGAGATATTATTTAGATATATAGAACTGATATTATTACATGTTCATTGTAATTTTGTTGAAACTAGGATACCATAGAGAAATATAAAAATAAAGAGAGTGTTCCTTTCCGTATTAAAAATTGGGCATTACGTGAAATGACAATTAACAATAATTGGCCTATGCGACACTAAGGGGGGGTTTTCTGCACTAATGAAGTTAGAAACGATGCAGTTTCTAATTAATGCTGCCATTTTAAATTAACCGATAGTCTTTTGTCTTAATAAAAAGTCGCTGAGTCGAATTAATGGCTAACTTTTTACACCAAATATCCAGTTTTCACCATCATGGTGCAAGCCACCTTTCCATCCCGTGTTTAATGAAATTCCAGTGACTAACTTGACGGATGTCAATGTGATAATATAATTTACTTAGATTAGAGAGTGGGTCCCTACAATTGCGTTCACCTTTCCCTATCCCAGTATCCTTTTAAAGTTGTTAGATCATTAAGTGCCTGAACCTTTTTAATTTTATCTTTTATAGCTCGCACAGCATGATTACCTTCATTTTATTTCCTCACTCTCCCGTTTATACGTTTTCATACCTTTTTATCTCAACCAATTTACTTCTTCATTTTCTTCCTGTGGGTATCAGAACATTCTCAGTTCGTATTTTAATTCTGGGCCGACATTTACATCTCACTTTAACGAAATTAAATTTTAATAACTGTTGTAACAGGCAATTTTATGCAAACGATTACAACTGCATCGTTCAAATTATATATTTATATTATCAAAAACATGGGCAAATTTTATTCGAAAATCCTTATTTGTTTAGGAAAAATTAAATATTAATAAGCTTTGAATGTGCTCTTTTACAATTTTATTTGCAGCACTGCAGTGGGACTCTGAAACTTAAGAGAAAAATATATAAAACAGGAAATGAAGATATAGAGAGGAGATTTCTGTCTATTCTCAAGTAGTACTTCATGTTAATTTCTCTACTGTGGATTCGCATAGAGTAGGCAATAGAAAAATTGTTGTAAGCAGAAAATGGTAAACTTAGGTATTTTTTAAGTACCTATTATCATACTAATGTTTCCCTGCTATTCTGTCTGTGTTTATGTTAGTGTGCGTTACAAGTTATAGTCACGTTTATATAAAAAGGAAAAATATGTATGAATTTATAAATCCCATCATAGATTTAATGATAGAAGCTGAGAAAGAAAAGCAAAGAGTAATACTGCATATTGAAGAATTAAATAAAGAAAACTATTTGTAACTAATTTTCAGTCGAAACGTTTTATTATATTTTTTAGTCGGTAGATTACATTTAAGTAAGTAGGTAGGTGCTTGGATATTTTTTAATAGGTCTACTTTTTAATGTGGACCCAAGGTTTAGGTTTATGTATCCACCATGTGACACAAGCTTGAAATTCATTTGACATAACATTGAATAAAAATATAAGTAAATTGATATAAATTTGTTTTATTTCGAATTAGTTATTCCAAAATCTAAATAAGAGTTGAGAAAAAAATTTAACCGTCTGTACAAATTTATATGAACAATCGTTGTTACACATGTCAAAAAATTTAAAAGTATGTTAGACTATGAATTATTTATGATACATAATATATGGACAAATTAGAATAACGTAACGAATAATGAAAAAATCGACTAACTATTTTTTTTGCATAAATCTACAAGTTAAAAATATTACGGTTATTATAAGGAAATAAATTACGTACTCATCATTTAATAAATGTATTAGATTTGATTTTATTGATAAATGTAGATTTAGATCAAGATCCCTAAACAAGTAGGTTACCTCAGTTCTATGTTTGTAGGAGAGGGTGTTGCGGTGTACACCGGGATGAGCGACGTCATCTGGCGACCTTGCCTCTCACTCTTTTTATGTACATCATTGTCTCTCTCATAATGTCCTAATGTGTTTAAATTTGACAAGAACTGAATAATCTGTCAATCCTGATCCTGTTTTGTGAACCAAGTGTAGAATTACAATAGATTAATAAAATAAACACATAGGTAAGTAAACCAGCAATAATTTCTGTCAAATTATGTTGTCCTTCACTTAAAAAGTATTCCGCCCCAAATTCTTGGGCTATCTCATTATTTAAAGTGACCGAGGCTGTAATGTTTTATGTAGGATGAAAATATAAAATAATTTGATCTTTCAGCAAAATGCCAGGGTGTCGATGTGCTGTTGCCCCCTAACCTAATCTATGGCTGTTGCTATACATGCCATAATAGACTGGAAATTACCAAAGCTCTGAACAAAGATGTGTTATAACACGGATTTCCGAAAAATCCAGTTGTGAATGCAATGAATCAATTATAATTTGAGTTACATAATAAAAATAAAATATCTGCAGTTATACCTAAAACTTAATTAAAAGTGAATAAGAAAATGTATTATTCTTTATAAATTATTGTAGTTTTTCGTTTCTATTATTTTCAAACGATTTACAATCCGTACAAGACAAAATAACTATATATACATTTTCATGTCACTTCTTAAAGTTCTGAAATTGTATGATATAAGTATTTTGCACTAGTAACTAATTTATACCTACTAGTATTGATTTCTGAATTTGATAGATCATTCATATCATATCTACATCGTTAATATACACATATACCTACCATATCTAGGAGGTCCGCAAAAAAGTTTGTAATTGTGTTATGTATTTTTTATGGATTTTACGGTTTAATGTTTATCTGTAAAACGTTTTGTTATGTATACATGTATACAATACATGTATTTTAAACTGTTATAGTAAAATTATACTCTTAAGCATCATGAAATGCAATATTTACCAGTAATCATATCAAAATTTCGCTGCTTTCTGGACGCCAGATGACGTAACCTCAAACTAACCAATAGAATTTTTTCTCGAAACTGAGGTAACCTACTTGTTTAGGTATCTTGGATTTAGATTAAGTTAGGTGAGCTATAACTTCTTCAAATCTCTCCAAATTGATTAACAGGACTCCAAGAAACAAGATACGGCATACCTGCTCTCCCATCACATCTGACTTATGAGGAAATAATATGGTTATTACATTTCATTGAATTTTATATTCCCAAGGCACACTAGGAGATATATTGCTAACGGAACCAATAGAACTCGTTTCCGAACACTTCTGAAAACCAAAATACTGAAACGAAATGTTTATTTAATTAAAATATCGGAAAAATCCGTTTCAGATTAAATAATTGACTTTAGATAGTTGTCTAAGGGCAACGATGGATTGCGTATAGTCTAGACCAGGGGTTCCCCAAGTTTTTCTTAGGCGTACCAATTTAATATTACCGAAATTTTTGGCGAGCCAAAAAAAAAACGGAAAATCAAAACAATAACCACGATTTTTTTTGTTTTAAATATATTTAACTATTTCTTATTTTTCCTTTTATTTTTTTATTAGTATACTAAATTTAATATAAATATAAATCTTTAATTATACACTGAAAGAAAAGATGTGGATTATAGTTAACAATTGTTTATTTGGATGTGATTTATTTAAAATAAATAATGCATATTTTAGGTTAAACAATATTTTTTACTATAAATATTCTTCTAAATATATTTTACTTATTAAAAACAAATACTTTGTTTGGTGTAAAAATGTTAATAGTTAATGAGAAATGTTTCATCTTAATAAATTCTTTATTTGGTGGTATTCTCAAAAAATATATTAACTATTAATTTGGATTTTATTAATATTGAATAATCCAGACTAAAAATGAATATATGTTTGTTTCTTATTTACTTTATTTTATTTATTATGAAGTAATCCATTCTTTTGTTAAAAATCCCGAAGTAGTTTTTTAATTAATAGATATTTTATTGCAGCATTATAAAATTGTGCGGTTGGCAGTGTGGGCTAGGTTGGCACTGTTGGCAGTGAGTAGCAGACGTGTTTTTTTATTTACCTTGGATTGGGTGACTTTATTTCATTTCATTATTATTTGATTTCATTTACCTATTATTTGGGTGCGGCGCGAGTGTTTCGTTTTCGTTAATGTGAGTGTACGTACTACTTGACTACTTGATACTTGAGATGAGACGATAGACGCTGCACTGTGCTGTATGACCTATATGACCCATATGTGAATGGTGCACAAGGTAGGGACGTCAAAACTTATATACCTTCAAAAACGTAACTTTGGAAAACTGCCGATTGTGTGATTTATTAAAAATCTTTAGAATTATTACCTGTTCAGTGGTGATTGCTGTGACATAAAAAAATAGATCTAGACTATAACTATACTAAATAAACGTAAAATAATTACTGAGGTGTGATAAATAAGACACTATTCATTATAAATAATCTTTATTTTTTAAAATTAAAACAAATATTTATTATAAACATTGTTCTTTATATTCTAATAAAGTCGAAATTTTAATTAGTATGCTTTATTTATAATAAATAACTGAAATATTCATAAGAAATAAGTAATGCTACATTTACTCATAATAATATTTATTAAAACGGATCGTTATTAATAGAAAATAAAAGATATATTGATTATCAATAATCCTTTACTTGACGGTAATAACGTATATTTGAAAAGATTTAATAAATTGTTTTTCCTCATAAACAAAAATTTATTACGCCATTATCCAATAAAGCCTTTGTTATGTGTCAATCAGTATCATTAATTATAAATAAACTGTTCTTTCAGTGTATATCTACTAAAACGAAAAAATAACTGAAATCCATCTTATTATATAATAATACAAATCCTTAACTGTAACAACAATTATTATAAAATCACACAATTTATTAACACGAAAGTAAAATCACTCTTATTGTAAATACAGAACTATAACTATAGCAACAAGTATTACAAACTAATAATCTATTATTTATTAACAAAAACAAATGTAACTGGAACTAAACTACTTATAATTATAAATATAAATTTTTAATCATTGCAACAATGATTACCGTCGGAGTCCTGTCCGGATTACTGTCGGACATTTGTATTGTGCGACTTGGGTAGTTGTTTTATTTTAATGATGTCATTAAACTTTGCTTGTATGTCCGTCGAATGTAATCTTAATACTGCTTGTAAATGATTATCACTCAATCTTAATTTCGACTTATTTATGCTCATAATTGAAAAAGTTTTTTCGCAAATATATGTGCTCTCAAATATTTATTATTTATTTTACAATTTACTTATTTATTTTTGAATAAAAATATAATATATCGTATCAACATCGCGGGCCGCATTCACAGGCTTTGCGGGCTGCATTTAGCCCGCGGGTCGCACTTTGGGAACCCCTGGGCTAGACCCCAGTAATATCCAATTATTGAAGCAACTAGATTCCATTCACTTTTTGCTACTAACTTGATTTCTTAAAATTATGTAAGATTTTAAACTATACGCCTTAGTTTATGATGACCCTCTACTATTAATAAAAGCTGAAACTAGATTCAGACATGCAAATTAGAAATATCTAGGTCCCTAAAAGTAAAATGCAATGATAAAGGTAAAAGTAACTTTCTGTAAGTAAAAGTTGTAGTGTAAAAGTGTACTATTTGTACTTTTAATGTTTTAACAATTTTAATAGATTCTATTGTAAACAGTGGATATCAGCAAATGATGAGCAATAAAAAACTAGATTGAAGGATCCATGTCTGTTTTTTAGGAAGGACCAAGACGGAAACATTTAAGGCGGCGCATCTTCTCCAGACTATGTAGGCATTCCTTCACAAAACCTTTTTAAAATACAGTTCGCATAAAATGGCCAGAACTCCCCGAATACCACGATTTAATAATGTTCTAAAGCTCGAAACAGAGAAGTATCCGGTAATTTTCAGCAACAGAGGTCTGAAAGGGAACTCGCAGCACATCGAAGATGCTTGCTGGGCACGTGCTGGAAGTTTGAATTCGGATGTGGTGAATGCCTTGCATGGAATAGAAAGCAGCCTCGCATAGCTGGGGAGATTATACCGAATTTAAGGGAGATTATACAGAATTTAGGCGACAAAAGCTTAGTTCGTAGTTTTCTTTTAAGAATGTTATACAGGATATGCATGAATTCAACTAAATCTATCAATGGATTGGATAACTAGTGAAGATCGAATTGTTCAAATTTACTTCACATTATGATTATAAAGAAATTCACAGCTAGAAAACCTTTGGCTTCTTTTTTTTTGCTTCGGTGTCTGAGAAGTTAGTCTATTGACCACAACACTTCATCTTCACACAATTTTTAAATTAATGATAATTGCTTATAAATACATGTAATCTTTTACAATATACAGAGAGTAAACGATTTAATTAACTTAAGTAAAGTTCGTTTCATTTAAATAAATATATCCTTTCAATCTTTTGGTTTTAGAAATTGATATTAGAACAGATATGTCTAGTGTCGCCCAACATGCGTTTCAGAACAAATAGAAATATAACAAATTCCACACAGCTGGATGCATTTGAGAGTTTAGAAATTGCAAATTGTGAAAATAGTATGAATAACGATAGAGGGCCAATCCCATGCAGCCCGCTTTAGTTAGTAAATTACAGTTCACTGGGAACAAAGGACATAGTGTTAGCATAGATGAGTTTCAATGATCTCGAGATGATGCCAACTTGGTTGGCGAATTGCACGTCGAGCTCAGTATGGTTTTTTGGTATTATGTGGGAAAGTACATCAGTGTTATAGTAATCAGTGCATGTTATGACTTTTAAATTAAAAATGTCAGTCTGACAATTTTTTTATCATATAAACTACTGACGAAAAGTGGAGGATCGACTGGTAACATTTAGATCTAAGGTAGTTAAATTTTTATTTAACATTTTTATTATATAATTTTTTATTTAAGGATAGTTCCTTAAATAAATATCCTTAAATAGAATATCTTTTGTACTATTACAGAATTTTATATGAAATTTAGTTAATTTATTCAATATTTATTTCATTACATATTATACAATGGTTTTTTGGGGTAAACTTTAGAAGTTTGCCTTGTTTCTACACTTTGGTCATACAGCTGCACCAAAAATAAGTTACAGACATTAGAAAAAGAAATATTTATGTATCAATCAACTATTTCAACTATCAATCGGTCGAATCAATCAACTATTTCAAATATTTATATAATGTTTTAAATTGTTTACTTTAAATATTAATTAAAAAGTATTCTAGTTGTGCAAATAAATAACAAATTATATTTTTATTTAATATCTTAGTGCTAAGAATTGATGCTAGATATGCTTTATGCTACCGATACATACTTTTATCGATACAACGTAAATGAAATTTTAACATATAAAATGACACTTAACCCTTTATCTTCACCCTTTACATATATGTATCAAAAACAGAAACCTTTACATATCAACAATAAGATTTAAAAACTACATATAAATTTCAAGGGCTAAAACGATTGTTTGTAAATTACTGCGTCTGTTTTTCGAAATCTCCGCCTTATTGTCAAAAATTTACATATGAATAGTATTGGCTATAGAAGAATTTATCTCATCTCAATCTTATTTCAGCAGTGATCGATCATTCCCGGATTTGCAGAACGAAAATATTTGTCGGCCTTCGCCACCAGTGTCACCAAGAAAAAGCATCAAATTTATTTTATTAATAATTCACATACAAAATCTATTTGGGCCGCTTGTGAGCTTAATAAATGAATACTTTAAGTCCCCAACATAGCCGTGTTTCATAAGGTCTTTCATTGTGGGACTTTAATACTCATACTCATAAGTATTCTTAAGAAATACGAGTTCTAGCAGATGATTTATTATTAGAATGAGGGACAGAATTGTTGACTTAGAAGTTTCTCGAATTTTATATCCGGTGTTATATTTCGTCCCTTTTATTTCCATCGTGCATCATCAGTTTGGCAACAGCTGCAGTTTTAAAAATGATAATACCAATCTTGTTTATCTAGAAGAGAACTATTGATAAAAACACGACTTTAGAATCAAAAGGAGCTTTTCGTCAATAGCAATGGGTTATAGTACTTAAACATAGATATAAAAATGTCTGTGATGTGTAGTAATAGTAGTGGTGTATGGGGCGGGCAAAACCTGGCAAGTAGGCCACAAGCGGGCCCTTTTTGCCTACCCCTGTCGTCCCCTACCAAACTCCGTCACCTCTTCCCTCGTCGAATCTTCCCGACCTTCTAATGTAGGTCATCAGAATATCGGTCCATTCAAGGGAACTGACCTCTTCCCCTTGCAGCTCACCCTCCCCCCTTCTCCCAAACGTTGTGTCTTAGTCTGCCGAAAGCCACACATTCTGCCAAGAAGTGGGAACGCGTTTTGTCGCCCTCCCCGCATTTTGGGCAGATAGGGTTTCCCTCAAAACCCATCAATGATAGCTGTCTTCTAAGGCTGTAGTAACCCGTTAACACTCCCACCAACTGGTTTAGAGCCTTGCGGCTACGACTTAACAACCAGGACGTTTTGGTCTTACTTGGCTCCACTATAAAGTTGCGAGTTTGTCTACAACTTTCACTCCTTCTCCAGTTTTTACTTAGTGTTTCATGAGCCCAATCATTAAGAGCCATATTGACCTGCCTTCGTGTAATGCCTAAAATCGGTTCAGGTCCTTGGCTGGGTCCCTGAGATCCTAGTCGAGCCAGTTCATCGGCCCTTTCGTTCCCTGAGATTCCACTATGACCTGGTACCCATACCAATTTAACCTTTTTTCCTCTGCCCAGCTCCTCCAGGGTATCTCCACACTCTTGAACAAAAGCGGATCTTGTCCTTGGAGATGCTGCGATGGAAATGCTATTTTTTAAAAAATAATCTTTCATAAAATAATATGATATTGGAAAAGTTGTTGGCTGTTAAAATAGAAATTATTTCTTCAATAAAAAACAAAAAAGAGAACTTTCAATCAGGTACATGGACAAATATCCTACGTTTCCTCCCAGTTTTCGGACATTTTCAATGTTACCTAAGTAATAGCTAATATCAATTTTCTAGTTTAATTTTATTGTATGGGTTCGTTTTATTTTGTTTTTCATCTTCTTTTACTTTTTAAATGAATGCTAAACACCAAATTTTTTACTAAACCAATTCTTGTTTGTAGAACCATGTTATTAAAGTTTAAATCGTTTCAATTTACGTTTACGTGAGTTTTATTTTGAGAACAATTTTCTAAATTGGAATGATTACCTTTGACACTTGTATCAGCAGTTGACACGACAACTCTTTGGTTTTCCATAGATACAGTAATATCCAATTATTGAAGCAACTAGATTCCATTCACTTTTTGCTACTAACTTGATTTCTTAAAATTATGTAAGATTTTAAACTATACGCCTTAGTTTATGATGACCCTCTACTATTAATAAAAGCTGAAACTAGATTCAGACATGCAAATTAGAAATATCTAGAGGAAGTTACGGAAGAAATATCATGATTCACTGTTTTTCGGTCTGAACATAAATCACTTTCACTTCTTAGGACCTCAATCACATCTGCATATTATAAAATTAATGTAGTACTTTATTTATAGCAGGTAATAGATTTGCTAAATTAATTTTCTTGAAATATATCCATGAAAAAATAAAGTAGATGGATTGTGTATTGGTTTTATATTCCTACTAACTCATACATTTTCATAGACATGAGTTAACTTTGTTAAGTATCGTTAAAATATAAAACTAATAAAATTTATATGCACAGTTTTCAAATTTAATTTGGATATTATTTAGTATAAGCATAAACTAACTACCTTTCATATTAATACAAATATGATTTGAAGTACCTATTTAAATGCAAATATGAAGATCATTGACTCCAATTATTGGAACTTTATTTGTAACTTTATATCTATTAGTAACAGTATAGTGCATATTGAACTGCTTATAAATTAATTAATGTTCGAAATTTCTAGATTGCTGCTAGCTGCTAGTAAAATTATAAACTCTTCTACAGCGAGAGTTTGGTACGGATATAACTAAAGGCTCATTTACATTTATCACTTTGGATGTTCATCTTGGAGGAATCATCCAAAGTGATAAGTGTAGATTGCCTTTCATTTGTGTTGCATCCAAAGTGTACATTAAAAATTAACGATGAAACAAATCGACCCTCTACCTATTTTTGATGAAAGAGATGTGCCCTGAACCGATGATTCATCCAAAGTGAAGGCTCAGTGAAAAATGTAAATACGATGAGTTCATTTTCGCTGCTACTTCACTTTTTAGTTTGAGTACAGCCGCCAGTGCGATTGTTTGTTTGTGGCTATTATAAATAAATATTTAAATCAATTATATTATAAACGTGTTATACAATGGCATTTTCAACGTCTTTTAGCATGGCCAGTTGTTGATATAATTGAGTTCAATTCATTTATCAGTCCACTTGAAATTAAGTCAATGCCATCGCGTATAAGACTTTTATTTTTTCTGGAACGAGACATCCTGCCCCCTGGTCCACAAGTTGTTGCACCAAACACGAAATGACGAAATTCTTAGGAACAGTGAATAGTGACAGAGGTGAAACCACAAAACTGGATGAAAATATGTAAACAATGATGATCACTCCGGATGATTTCACTCTGGATGATTCACTTTGGATGTAGATCAAAAGTGATACAGTGTAAATCCCACTTAAAGTAATCAATAGTCGAGTCGGTGACTCAGAGTTTAGTGTTTCGATCGAGGTTTTGATCGCTTAGTCTAGAGGTCTTGGGTTTGAATCTCTATTCCGCCGAAAAGTTTTTAATAAAACTGTTTACACATATGTACCTATATTAGGGCCTGTTCCCAGGGATGAGTGGCCAACCATCCTAGCGTACGTGTCTATGATGGAAAGATTGTCACCTTGGTGGTAAAATCAGTTGATGTTTGACTGTTGGTGCCCTTTATTAATGGGGTTTTCCGGGTTTCTCCAATTCCATCACTGAGTGGTGGTTACGGCTTACCAATGTAAGTCATTCCTGAGGCACAATTGCGACCTTCTCAATAATATGCCGCCCCGTCTCCCACACATGTATCAGACTTTCGGGCTAATAGTTGTGATTACGATATCCATATTATTATTATTATTGTTATTAATAATAATCCGATATTGGTAAACAAAAAGTTACTGGCAATCTTATTTAGCTTTAAGACACATTTTTTATATAGTATAGATACCTACTAACTTGTCTTAATACCATGTTTATTGCTCTCATACAAATTGGATACAATTTCATCAACTTATTTTAGCCACAAAAATCAACATATTGGATAGATTTCAAACCAAATGAAATAGTTTAAGTGAGGCCAGATATGGCACGATAGAGTGATTTTATTAGTATTGCACCATTAATATTATAATGCTCAATATCAACATAATGAAAATTGTAGTGAAAACACAAGTAAACCTGGTATGTGACTTCGAATGATGCGAAATGCCTTGGTCTTAATACGACAACAGTAAGTTTAATATTTCCATGTCGCTGCCATTAAAGAAACTCGCCTAGAACGATGTTGATTTGCCAAATAATCTCAGATATATTGTTGATTACAACATAGCTGAGATTATTTGGCATTAGAGGTATCTGAACTGAGTGCGCAGGTGGTATTTGATCTGTATGAATATACAAGAATTTGATCTGCATGAATATACGTATGCTCGCTAGCCGAAGTAGCGGTGAGTGATTGAAATCAAGATATTAGGGAAGGATGCCACCACAAAAATAAATAAATAATGAGAAGCATATCTCCCTATATAATAATAATAATAATAATAATAATACATTTATTTTCCATAAATAAGTAATCTAGTACAGTATATACACTTTACAAAAAAAAACAAACAGTAATGGAAAATCACTGGGCGGTGTTCAAGCAAGCAGTACCAGTAGGCACTGCCCCCCGGACTAATACACAAACCCAGACTATTAAGAAACTTAAATTCCACAAATTTATAATGCCTAATAATCTAAACTTAAACTTAGAGACATTTGACAAACAAATCTAGATACACATATACAAATATATGAGAGACACAATATAATAATAATCACACTAATATGTTTATCATTAATGTTGATTATTGAGCAACAAATTCGACACACATTTCTTAAACCGGCCAATGGGCATTGACTTGTAGCTTTCTGGAATTGCATTATATAGCTTCACAATACTGTAAGAAAAGGATCTTTTGTAGAGGCTGCTTTTATGGGACGGTGGTATTAAACAGTTTCTATTTCTAGTTTTAATATTATGTACATTTGAATGATAACAAATTTTTGTATACAAGTAGCTTGGTGTTTTCATCGTAATAATCCGATGATAACGAGTTAATGTTTGCAATTTTAGGCGATTGTCCATATTTAACCATTTTAAATCCTTTAACTTATAACTAACATGTTCTCTTCGCCGTATTCCAAAAATATATCTAATTCAAGAATTCTGCGTCCTTTGTATTCTATTTTTTGACAGAACATCCAAACAGGGATAATAAACGGGAGCACAAAATAAAAAGTTGGACAAAACAAGAGATTCGCACAATAATTTCTTTACAGTTACGGACAAATAATTCCTATGTGGATAACAGTGGCGGCTAGTCATAATGGGCACAAGGGCACGTGCCCTCTGCGAAAGCACATAAAACTTGTGAATGTTCTGATATTTTATAAACTTTTATAATTATTATAATTTGGTGGATTTTTTTATTAATTTTTCTTCATGAATATTGAATCATTTGGTGCATACATATCCGTCTAGCGTCTAGACCGCTTCACGCTTCACCGTTTGTGTAGTAATCCGTTTGTCCACTGGGCTGGGCACGGCCGCTGTGTGCCTGTTCTTTTTTATTTTCTATTTGCATGCGCAAGAAAAGGATACACAGCTTCTATTTTTCCAGCGCGTCTTTTCTAATGCGTTCTGTTACGTCATTGAATGGGCGCTGCCCCGTCGACCAGACGGTACAAAGTACTAGAGATGGGAATACCCCATCATATTAATTTCCTCTGGAACATATTAAAACAGTGTGTCCCTTATTTCCAAAGATCAACATTACAAAATTAAAAAATGAGCTGTGTATAATGTATTCTAGAGATGATTTCATACAACATAGTGGTGCGGTTGCTTTATTACAAATGTTAAATAAAAATAATTTCCTTACGACGTTTTTGGAATCGGTTGAACTATTAACTATATTGTGCACAATTCCTATGACTACAGTCGAAAGTGAACGCTGCTTCTCGACACTTAAGCGAATAAAGACATTTTTAAGAAACACGATGTCACAAGAAAGGTTATGTGCTCTAGCTTTCCATCGAGAAAAATTTAGTAAACACTATGACTGATTTTAACGAACAAATTATCGAACATTTTGCAAATGATAAGTCAAGAAGAATGGAGTTTCATTTTAAAAGTTACTAAGTTTAGTTTTC
The DNA here is from genome assembly GCA_963924545.1 of Pogonocherus hispidulus. NCBI lineage: Eukaryota > Metazoa > Arthropoda > Insecta > Coleoptera > Cerambycidae > Pogonocherus > Pogonocherus hispidulus. Next base: position 88,216,287 of record OZ004692.1, read on the forward strand.
GATGGACGAGCGGGTGGTTGCAGATTGTAAGGTAAACACACCGATTTGTTATGGGTTTGGGTTAAGTACTTAAATGGGTTTTATTAATTATTTTTTTTATCTATCTGTGTTTTTTCTGGTCTAGCAGAAAACAGAAGTTTCGCCTGCCATTTTTCTGACATGTATACTTTTTTTGAACCGATTTAAATATTATTTTAAATAATTTTTCCATATTTCTGTCAATCGCATCAAAAAAGAGGATATTTGCCTAACGAAACCTATTTCTTCAAGCAAATATTTTTGCTCTACGAATTTCTAATTTTTAATTTTAAGGTGTTTGACCTTAAAAAATGCAAAATTTTCGCCTGCGGCGCATTTTTTTTTCCCTGTGCCCCCATTCCCAAATTTCACCAGCCGCCACTGGTGGATAAAGTAATTTCAATACAGAGTAGGCCCTCTGCGCATATTTACTAATCTGTACCGTAAATCTAAAGGTGTTATCAAAGTATAACCCCAAATTAGAAGAACTCTGAACAATCGGAATCCGCTATATAACCCGCTCTATTCCATCCTGAAACCTCGATGGTCGGTTAACTTGAGATTGTCCTGTCCTGAAACGGTCAATGCTGTAGCGTCTCGAGTATTAAGTGCTGCTAGGAATTTAATATTCAGAAAAATATATTTTGCACCACAAGCCTACTTCGCACTTTTCAAATATGGCATATTATAATCAATGTAATCCTAAAAAATCGCTGATAAAATCCAATATGATGCCCATAAGAAAAAATAAAGTTACTGTTATTTTCGCGGAAACTGTCGACTAAATAAATAATTAACTACGCCACTGTAAAACCTTTGGAAAACCAAACAAAACGGTTGAAGATTTTTTCGATCGGACCACAAATAAAAAAGTTACAGCTGTCTTTAAAAAATGACGATTTTCACTTTTTTCTAAATAAAATCAAAACGAAACAATATTCAATTATTTTCTCAGCGGAATGTTGATCCACATTAAATTCTGCACTACTTTCCGCATTTCAACCTTCTTACAGCTCTAATAGTTTCCGAGATCTCTGTAGTGGTAATCAAGGTTCAGCCTGTATAGTTATTCTTGTGATGCGACTCTGCAGTTGTTAATACAAACAATACGCTAAAGAACCACTTCTTACTTCTTGGGAATATCATTTTAGTACGTGCCTAAACATTTACCGAATGTAAATTACCCTTCACAAGCTCAATAGTTTAACATGTCTCCAAAATTACCAAATAATTATGTAGAGATATTGTGAATGCTCAAGCAGATCTAAAAATATTGGTTAATAATTATTCAGTTTTGTATATTACTTCACAAATCAAATTATGTATTTGACAAATGCGGTACATAAGTATTAGAGAAGATAAAGTTGGATATTTATATGATGCATCAAAATTATTTTTCACAAAGAAAAACCATAATTTTAGAAAGAAACTGAAGAAAAAAGAATATAGTTATCCTATCCTATCAACTATTTTGGTTGATAAAAATATTTTTGAAAGTACATCAAATGGTAATCAATGTTAAGTTAGCGAAGGAAATCTGATAGTTACTACCACAATATCATGTTTCAGAATATAAAAGGAAAGGCTTCAAAGACTTGGTTATAAATTTGGCATAACAACATTTAAAACTAAAACTAAATATATCTTAAGACAATATTGACCAATCTTAAAAGGGTTTGGAACCTTTGGTGTGAAGATAACACTGACGTAGTTTTCCACATATTACCAAAACACTCGACTGCATTCGACGCGCGTTTCGCCAACCAAGTTCGCATCATCTGGAGATTATTAAAAATAAACCTACCTAGTGAACCGTGATTTACTAACCAATAAAGCGTACTGTGTGGGATTTTTCCTCTGTCACTATTCATATTATTTTTACACTTTGCAATTTCCAAACTCTCAAATGCATCTAGTTGTCTGGAATTTATTACATTCCTAATTAGTTTTAAATTGCTATTATCTATTTTATGGTTATTATCAGACGCATGCTGGATGACACTAGACTTATCTGCTCTGTCATATTTGAGATGAGTCATATGTTCCTTGAATCTGGTTTGAATTGACCTTGTCCCACATATTTGTCCCACATATTTGTCCCACATATTTTTGATTACAGGTTTTACAGCTAATTTCGTAAATACCCAATATTGACCAAAAAAAAAACAGATTAATAAGGATCAAAATACAAATAATTGTGTTTATCAAATTCCTTTTGAAGATGGTAAATAATATATATATATCGATCAGACAACTAAACTGTACCAAATAAGGGATTATAAGCATAAAAATTGTCTTGGGAATTACCAGATCGATATGATTATATATTAGTGCAATATTTATGGGATAATGATATAGGGATATAACATAGCATAGCAGATAGGGAAAATGAAAAGGTCTGTTAAATTTGTTGGTGATGATTATTTATCGACAGAATTAATACAGTTAGATCAAAGGAGGCTGCCTGTTCTTTAAAGAAGAGTAAGCAACTATGAAAAATTGAAAATAAAACAATGCTCTGCGATCATGTGCGAAAGTACATTTTAAATGAAAATGTCAAAGTGACACTTCAAAGTCAAGATATAATTGGTTTTGGTTTTGGTATAATGGTTTTGCCAACTACTTTGAAAGTGTATATTCACGTAGTTCTTCTGGTCAGTCTGCAATATCACATACAGAAGTCACTAATACCATTTATATCAGTGACGTAACTGATAAACAAGTCTTATCAGCATTAAAAAGTCTCAAACCTAAAATGACTACATGGCCCGATTATATTTCTTCTTTTCTAATAAGAGATTGTGCTGCAGTATTCCTAGAACCCGTTAAATTTATTTTTAATCTAATTTTTAAAACATCAGCTTTTCCAACATCTTGGAAAGTATCGCGCATTTGTCCCGTTTTTAAAAAGGGTTGCAAACAGAATGTTAGTGACTACCGGGCAATTGCCATCATCTCTAACTTTTCAAAAGCCTTCGAAAACTTGCTTCATTCCAGTCTCCTGTTTCATTTCAAAAATATCATTATTCCCGAACAACATGGGTTTATGGCAGGTAGATCCACGACAACCAACTTAACCTGTGCCACACAATTCATATCTGAGGTAATAGACAAGCAAGGCCAGGTTGATATAATATATACAGACCTTTCGAAGGCTTTTGATCGTTTAGACCACAAAATATTAGTAGCTAAATTAGAAAGTGTTGGACTATCAGATTCGTTGATAAAATTATTCAGCTCATATTTAGAGAACAGAATCCAGTTTGTTCAGCATAAAGGGTACATATCTAAACATTTAAGTGCTTCATCTGGTGTCCCTCAGGAATCTATCCTAGGACTTTTGCTGTTTAATATTTACATAAACGATATCGCAACTAATCTCAATATAAGATATTTATTGTACGCAGACGACATGAAAATATTTTACCAGATTTCCTGCATTAAGGACTGCATAAAGTTACAATACAATTTGGAACAAATAAACAATTGGTGCGGTCCAAACAACTTACCTCTGAACACCGACAAATGCAATATTCTTTCATTTTATCGAACGCATAACCCAATAATTTTTCCCTATAGCTTGGACAAGGTCTGTTTAAAGCGTCCCAATTCGTTTAAAGATCTTGGGGTAATTTTTGATCCCCAGTTGAGTTTTAATCAACACATTTCTTCAATTGCTGCTAAAGCTAGCAAAAATATGGGATTTATTATTCGCCACTCTAGAGAGTTCCGTTCTAAGGATATTCTACTTTCTCTTTTTTATTCATTTGTTCGTTCCCATTTAGAATATGCTTCTATTGTTTGGTACCCCAAATATGGGGCTCAAGAACAATTATTAGAAAATTTGCAGCGTAAATTTCTGAAATATGTTTCTTTTAAGATTATTGGAGCCTATCCGCCTATTGGTTATCCTCACAACATATTATTATCTGAATGTAACGTCACAGCCTTAGATATACGCAGGCTAGCACAATCAGTTATTTTGCTGCACAAAATCATTAACTCTACTGTAGATTTTACCGAATTATTGCATAGGTTAAACATAAATGTACCTCGCACGAATGTAAGACACTCGTTGCCCTTAAACTTAGCAATGCCTCGTACACAAAGTCTTACAATCATCGCCAATTTACACCATGTGTCAAAATTATATGACAGTGCAAGGTAACATAGACTTGTTCAACACAACCGATTCCAAAATAAAATCCGTAATACTTCATTAGTCCTATTCTGTTTATAATGTAGATGTACATATTGTACATGGATATTTATTGCCCTTTACGTACTTGTCATATATCTTACTGTATTTGCTGACACTTATTTTACTTAGTTTAGTTTGTTGATATTGGTTAGTGTTCAATATTATTGTACTTGTTTATTTGCCCAAGTGCATTTAGTTCATGTTTGTAAATCGTTTTTTAAGTAATTATTGTTCTTTTAACTGTGCTATATTACAATGCTTTTTGTCAACTCCTATCCTGTAAATGTTTTTTTTTACTGTTGGATAGCCGTAACCTAAATAAATAAATAAATAAATAAATAAATAAATAAATAATACGAGTACATAGAAACGCCAGTATCACTTTGAATAAATTAATTAAATATTTCCTTTATGTTAATCTAAAATATCGTCGAAAATATGTTGTCAATCTATTAAATATCTGCTTTCACTGCATATCACTCAGTATGCATTCAGTTTTTGTGGCAAACTTAGAAGTTTGCCGTCGTATGGTCTTTAAAATACTTTGTGGCATATTCTCGGAGAAATATTTGATGAACACGCATAAGCTCTTAGACAATATTTATTCCATGGTTATTTACCTCTCCTTGGAGCTAAAACAGCCCCCATCGGAATTTAATGAAAAATACCTGATTCCTGCAATTATTTTATCTAAAGTTCTTTAGTATCCGTTTCCTGTAAAACATTCAACAGGAAAATAGAAGTATTCAAAATAATACATTGTACTACCTTGGTACTACCAAGGCAAACTTTTAAAGTTTGCTGTAGTGTTTCCATTTATTATTAAGTATTTTCTAAAGTCTGTGCTGTTATTAAAAGGCCGAATAACAGAAAATAAGGATGGCTGCAGTACAAAAAGTTTCGTGTAACACAATAATAATTTCTTGTAGAAGCCTGAACACAAAACGTAACTTTTCAGACTAGCTTTTCAATTTTTAAGTATTTTGTGTGTTTAATGAAACCTCACCCGGCTGTAAGGGTTATTTAAACATTAAGTGCGGTTTACCAGTCGAGAATAATATTTGAAGATAGAAATGTGTCAATATTAATTAGTAGAGGCCGGTACGAAGGTCTTATCGATCTAAATACTATAAATATTCAATTTTTTGCACGTCATCATTAATTTTGTTACGTCACTCGATAGCATTTTCCTTGTGAGTTCAATAATGTTTTATACGCTATAGTTTGTTTATTGTTCCAGTAACCGTTCATTATAATTTTTTATTTTATTGTTGTTTTGTTAATTGTTCTTTGTGCCTCTTTCGTTGTTTCTTCGTTATCCTTTTGTTAATATATACAGACAGATGCAGATGAGATTGATGATGGATCACGTTCAAAACGTGATCAAACTATATCATGTGATACATCATTGAACTCAGAAGGAAAAATACTGTCGATTGACAAAAAAATATTAATGAGGCTGTATTAGAAAAAAATGAAATTGATGATGGTTCTGAAGGGACCGTTTCTTAAAAAAATGTTAACACCATTCGATAGAGCGTAAAATGGAAGTATCATTTTTATTTCAATAGCTCTCCAAACAAGACTGAAATGTTACAAAAATGAATTTCCAAAATTTTGATTTTTTTCAAATATCTCAAAAACTAATCATGCTACCCAATTTAATCTAGCCTCTGTCTCTAACGGTTTCCATGATTCCAATGTTATTGCATCCAGTTTGAAACACACTGTATAGAAATCGACCTGTTGGAGCATTTTCCATGGAAACCCATCCTTTGCAGATAATTGAGAATGAAACTTTTCGTTGATTCACCCCGTACATATACGGAATGTGTATCAATGGACAATAAATAGATAACGCAGCTGCAATGAAAATGGGTAAGGTGATACATGAGGTGACTTTTAACCTAGTAATTCCAAAATTGCTCTTGTAAAAAAAAATAGCTTTTGGCGCGTAACCAATTTCCTTGTGATCTGGTACGTTTAGTAACTTTCCGTTTCTATTTTCAAAGAAAAAAATCGATCCAGAATCTTGTCCACCTCCTGTACTACATCGTGGAGTAAGGTAGGTTAGGGGATGTGAGCGCGATCGATGGTCTCGGAGGTGGTGGCAGCGGCGTCGGAAGCCGGTGTGTTAGTGTGTGATGGGCACTCGGGCCGATGGGTGGCCCGGCAGATATGCCCAGAGCTCGCGTCACCCTCGAAGCCGAGGCCAACAGTCTCTACCAGCCGCGCAGACATCGACGACTCCGTCGCAGGTACCGCCACCCCCAGCTTTCGGTGTCCACCGCCTGCAAGGGTTGGTCAGAAAGTAACAATGTCGAAAAGATGTCAAGTGGAATTTTAGTGGTTCCACTGAAATTTGGTTTTGGAAACTTATTATTAGATAAGGGAAAAGAGGCAAAGTGCTCGGCACCATAATTATTTTATATTTTCTTTAAATCATTACTAAGCAAACCACGTGGTAAATGTGGTATGGTACGACTTTATTGCTCTGGGTGAATTATGTAAAAATTTATAATTAATAGTATATCAAATGAATTGTTTTAAATTAAATAAGCAAGTTGTATTACTTTGCCTCTTTTTTACCTCTAATAGAAATTATGGCTCATGTTGAAGTGTAAATAAGTGCTCTGCACGTGGATAGGAGTGAATTTTATTATTCTATTTTTTGGATGGATTTTAGTGAAATTTATGATTAAATTATATCTCATTAATCTTATTTTCTTTGTATCTAATGGCAATATGGTAAGTTTGTACATAGCTTCAACAAAAAACATGATTTTGACATGATGGTTAATGCGTTCTTTATTAATATTATACCATTTGTCTGCGTTCAAATAAGAAATTGCTTAAAAGTATAGGATTTTTACATTTAAGTGTTACTTGTATTGTGCACGAGGATAGGTACTTACACGAAAATATAACCTAACTTTTTGAAATCACCATCACTGGTATTTGCCACTAGTTATAACCTGCCACTTGACAACTGAACATTATAATATGCAATAATCCCAGAATTTTACATAGATTATCCCTGTCACAGAAATATTTTAAAATCGTATAGGTAACTCTTCATTTTCTTTTGTGACATATATTTGACTATTAAAAATCATATTATAATGACGCTTATTAATATTTTTTTTTCGAAATCGGCACTAAAGAACGTCGAAATCGGCAGTAAAGAACGAGAAATAATCAGTATAGTAACCCATTGCTTTACGATTTTTTCAAGTGGGCGGAGGGACAGATAAAGGTCAAATTAACACACAACAAACGAGACAAACGCTGTGCAAGTATTTGTGGCATAATTTTGTATCAATAAATTTTCAATTTAATGATTTCTCGATTTCGAAAAAACATAATGTGTACCTAGATACTAAAGTTTCTTTGTATCCCTAATGTGATTTATTTGGCTCGGCCCTACGGACCTCTGCAAATAAGATCCAATTCGTGATGAAAGGTTCAACTTTAGTGTCTTAGTACACAAATAACAAATAAGTACTTTCTCTTCAAATTAAATACCCAGTTTATTATTATGTTTTTGTTTTTTATATAATCTACATCTCCGAATTCAATTAAATATCTCTTTTTATTATTGAAGTTTAGAATAAATGAATGAATGAACCCTCCAGATTAATTGTAATAGAGAAAGTGCTGTAAAACATTAACTCCACATTCAAAATATTTCCACATTAAAATAATATTTCACTTTATGAGGTTAAAGTAAAAGATTCATTTTACTTTTTCTGAGAGCTTTTTTGTCCAAATTAAGCTATAATGGTACAAAGCTAAGTACCTACCATTAGAGAGAACATTTTTAATGGATATGGTATTTGACCATGGTGGATGATAGTACATTAGACATTATCGTTGGCAGAAAATAAAAAATCAGATGCTTAAACAATATTTTGAAAGTTAAAATATCACTTTATGTTCCGGTGAATTTGTCAATACTAGTGAATTCAGACAATTTATTTCAACATATTTATACAATAACAAACATATTTATTTCAAAAATGGTATATGATAATAAGTGTTAAGTGTGATGAGAAAAAGGAAATGGAAACACAACAAGATCAATTTGACAGTTGAATTCGGTGAGTTGCGTTTTATAAATTCATTTCAAAATTAAAGGAAAACTATATAGATACCATAACTCTTTTATATATAAAGCATATTTTCTATTAATTATTAATCCGAATAACTAAAGTAAGAAAAAGATGGCTTAACGCAAATAGTAATTACCGTAAAATAACACAGCTTTTGAAAATAAAATAATTAATTCACAGTATTCATTAATTTTTAAAGAAACAGAAATTTAGAAATTGCGTATTTAACTATAAAATATATTACATTTGCTCGATATAAAATATAAAATGCAAAAATGAATTATTGTATGAAAAATATTCAATTTTCAGAAAAAAATATAGATATGTTATCTGCGTTCATAAAATTTTGTCTGTAACAGCTTTTATAAAACAGTAAACATTTCAGCTTTATAAAAGTCCTAGTCATCATTCAAGCTTTCAAGAGAAAGATGCCTTAAACCCGATTTTCTATTTCAAAAAAACATACACTATCGTAGTGTATATTTTTGAAGTGAATTCCGTGGGTATATTTATGAAGAAAGGTATAAAATACCTCATTGTCGTACAAACACTAGCTGGTAGATGCGAAACTAGTAATAATTTACAGTGGGTAAACGGGTACAGATAGCTTGTGTCAAATTCTATATCTAAGCATAATAGTGTATTAAGTAACTAAGAGTAGAAAGAAGGCGAACATTATTTGTTGAGTCCAGAAGCTTACACAGCCGAGGCATTAGCCAAGGCTGTGTAAACTGGGCGAAACACATAAAGAGCTTATATTCCGAGTGATATATACTATTTTTTTTTAAGCGTCAAAATTGAAACTGTATTTCTTCAGCCATTTATGCTTGTACAAAAAAGCGATCAGTCGTAACGTTTAATTTCAAACTGACAGTTCGGAGAAATCATGCCTATATGACTCTCTTTTTTAATCCGTTCTTATGGTTACGCTTTTACTTTTTTGTACTAGTAAAAAAATGAGAAAATTTCTTTACAAGTAAAACAATATGCCTTTTCTATACTACGTCTTACATAATTTAATGTAAGTATTATTATACTCTGGAAGAAAAGAATATTTTATATCGTGACATTGTGATAATATCATAGATTTATAAGACAAGGGAGATGTAATTGTTTACATTTTAAAACAATCAGAGATCCCCTTGTTTACTCTTTATCTGGTCAACTGCAAGGTCTACTTTATGATTGTACGAAAAACTGTTGCCAAACTGTCAATTGTGTAATTTATATTTTCACATTTAAACTACCATGATTATGGGTTAAGGTTAAAATATTACATAAAAATATTTTCCCGTTTCCTAGTTAAGTAGATAAATCATATTTTGTTAAAAACGTTGCGATAAAAACTAACTTCATAACGCAAAAATGGAATGAACAGGCATCATTGCTCCCTACTCCAATCCGCATGTCCATTGATGCACGTGAATCGTAGTATTTTATAGTATTTCTTTTGTGCGGTATTGCTGGCAGTCGGAATTTTGCTTTTGTGAATTTTTCAGTGTTTTTCGTAAGGATTTTATTACTATTCTTCAGAAAATGGTGCGTCAGTGTCAAGTGTGTGGAAAAATGAATTCTTTATATTTAAAACTGTCTTTCCACAGGTAAATTTTGCCAAGTTTTGTTTGGTTATTCGGTCGCTATATTTGTCACGCCATATTTACGGATTTTCAGGGGCGTGCTGGCTGGCTTCCTTATCATTTTACGGAATATAGTATATATATACTATATTATATTATGGAATTGCTTTTGTTATTTTTTAAAATATGGCTGATGTGTTAGTTTTTGGAGTTACCTACACACATACTTAAATACGATCAAAACAAGAATCCAAGCAAGAAGCTAAGGCATCATTCAGCACTTTGCTGCATAACAAATTAAAAAACCTATAATGTTTGGTAAGTGTGAAGCCAACATGCAACGTTTGCACACAAAAATTAAAATCAGTTGCGTAACCAAGGTAATTTTTAAAGGTATCCTTTATACTAATCTAAGAGAAAATCACCATTATCAGGCTTTTAAAGAGTTATTTTGAAAACAGTAACGGCTCTTTCACACTATCAGGTCTCGCCTGTCAGGTACTGGATCTGATATAAATCTGAAGTACGATTATATATCAGGTTTGCATCGGGTTTTGTTGCACTTTGTTGCATTGTTGTAGGTTGCATTTTGTTGCATGCGCTCTGAAAACCTGACGAAAACTACCGGACACTCCGGACAGTGTGAAATCATTCGTTTACATGTGTCTTCCACCACCCTTGCGTCCGGTATCCGGTCACCTGACGTTGCAGTCGAGATGTCAGGTTGAAATCAGGCGCCGGACCTGAACCTGACAATGTGAACACTTCCCTTCAAACCAATAGTCCACTACTTCTCAGGTTTGTATCAGATCCGGTACCTGACAGGCGAGACCTGATAGTGTGAAAGAGCCGTAAGTCAAATAACTTGAAACAAAAAGTTGAATTAAAAACTAACACCATGTACATCTTTCTTATTTTAAATTATATTTCACTTTTAAATGTAATTGAACCCTGTATACAGAGTTTGGGTATCTTTGAAAAACTGAAAATTACTTTTTTACACTACTGTATATATAAGTTTTTGTAATGTAGTAGGTGTACCACCTTTACTTAATTCAGAATTTTAAGTGTTCAAGTTTCAATTCATATTCCCTACATTAAAACTCCGATACTAATTTAATTTCTAATCTCACAAGCTTTTGCTGTTGCAATGTATAGTACTGATTTTCTTAAAATTCCTTTTTTGATGTTTTATTATCATACCCAACCCTTCCAAAAACAGTACGCCTTTGGCGTCGGAAGCAAGTTCTCCCAAAACTTTTGCAACGTTGCACGGAGTCGGAATTTTGCCGTTCTTTCTCTCGGTATTCTTTGTCATACACATTGCCAATGATTGATACAAAACAAAAGGTTATTTATGAATGAACCGTGAGGTCTCCTCTTATTAAGTCTATGGATAATATAATTTTGACCCTTAGTAGCCATTTGCACCGAAGTAATATTCCAATATTCCATAATTATAAAAGAGGGAGTGAATTATTTTCATAGAGTCAAATATTTTTAACTGTTTGTAATGTAATGTTCCAAGGCCGATTTTCCAATATCTAATTGATTCTATTCTAGCAGAAAATTGTTACATTATCTGTTATCTGTCATTTTTTAGGTCTATCACGAAATATTTCGCGTTCCTTTTGTGTAAGTCAATGGGCGAGTACGATGTTTTTAGTGAATAAGATTATAATCTCTCCATTAAATTCTATTTAGCTGAGCGATACTGCTCAGCGTTAGCATTTTCGCGTTTTCGTAAAGATTACCACGAACATTAATTTATATCAGATCGGATGACAAAAAATATTACAAAACTTAATTTAATATTGTTTTCTAGTTAACGTAAATGGTTACCTATATACACTTTTTTGTAAAAAAGTTCATTATCTGTCAATTAGATTTAGATAACATATTAGATTCAATATTAAAAAAAAAATAAGGACGGATCTTGTGGAGAAATACATTTAAACAATAAAATGATTTGTGCCGTAATCTTTCTAATTGTAGCCCAATTATGCTTAAAAGCAAAAAATCCAATGGGCACATGTGTATGATTGATTAAACGTTTTAAGTTGAAATTTCCAACGGTAATTTTGGTAGAAAACTTTAGTGAATAAAAATAACGTATAAAATATATTTCTTTCATGCCGAGGAAAAAATCACCCATGTAGCATTGTCAAACACAATTTCGAAACAATCAATCTGCCATTAATCTTTTAATACACTTTTAAATCCTTTCTGAAACAATAACATACTTGTTTTGTGTATACTGTAGCCTCGACTGTAGCTTAACAAAACAATGCCTTCAGAAATTGTAGATGTACATGTGCATTTTTATTAGTTTGTGGTTTTTAAATATCAGTTATTATTAAAGTGAATTTCGTAAGCGACCATTTACCTAAGGTCATAACAAAACGATGTTTAATAATTATAGTGAGTGGGTTATAAACATAATGACCAAAAACATGCAGTACTTATTTGACGTTTATTAGTGTCGTATTATTAAGACTATACAAAGTAAAAATTGCTATAAAAGACAATTTAACTGAAGACGCTATGAAAATATCGATGTAAAAATAAATTATCGATAAAATGATAACCGTAATTTTTAACCTATATACATATGCGGAAAAGGTTGTATTTTCAAGTATAATACATTACGATACGAATTCAATCAAGTATACATTACGAATTCTCAAACTGTAGGTAAATACCCTATATTTATATCGGGTTATTCAGAACTCATCTCTAAAACTTTGAGGATATGTGCATCCTTAAATAACAAATCGATATCACCAAAAAAATTTTAATAAAAGTAATTAGGATTTCCCGTAAACAATTTTTAAAGTTATACCATTATAAAGGACTACGTAGATGGGCAACTGTACTTCAACGAGATCGGATATACCACATTCCGACCAAAAACAGTAAACAAGTTTTTTGTACCTGGAACGCCTAAGTTTATTTTAAAGTAAAAACGCTGCAAATCTTTTTTGCGCCGGGTGCGCCGGTTTCTTTCGTGCTAGTTAGTTTGCATTGTCAGTCCCAAGGTCATTCCATTACAGTGGACCAGTATCCAGCGGCGTGCAATGAAAAATTTTTAAATAGTTTTAAAACCCCGCCAAAAAATTTTTTTTGCACTACCACATTTGTACATGTATGTTGAACATCCTCAAATTTTATTTTGGATAGGTTCTGAATAACCCTGTATTTATTGGTTGAATTTTTTATTTTGTTTCCCTTTTTCTGGTATATTTATAATATTTCTGCTTAATTATTCACAAATTTTCATCTACATTAATAATCAATGGAAATAATTAAGCAACTTATACAAAATATAATCGAAGTTGTGTGATATATTTTGACTTAAGTATTAATTTTCTAAACTACCAGAGCAAACGCGCAGTGTCACTATAATGGAAACATGTACTATTTTTTTATAAGAAAAATGTATGTGTCGACAATATATCTCAACACGTGGCGAAAATCCCCCGTTTTGAAGTTGGGAACAGACGCAGCTTATTGGAAAAGTTTCCAGACGCAAAAGTGTGTTGGAAATTGCTACTTGGGCAACACTGCAATAGAAAGATTTTCTTAAAATGTAAGTCCACGGAAATATATGTATAGAAGCATAATAAGTTTACGTTTATATAGTAAATTATGTTTACTGCTCCTTTAATATATTGTTTATTAAACGTAAATGAAACCGAAAATGTAAACTTTACGTTACCTATTTAAATATTGTTTGATAATATTTTATTAACGTTTTTATTTTTGTAACAAGTATTTTTTGTGTGACATTTTTTCGTTAAATCAACAACTAGTTTTCATATATTTTCTAACTTTCTTAAGGGTCCATTCTCTGTAGATTTGACAGGCATGAATGTGGGGTCGGATTGAGAGGATGGGTGGCCGATGGGTGGAGACTTATATATTCCAACTATCGAATTATTAAGATTTCGGAGGTGCACGTAAAGCCGAAGTGAAAAGGCACATGGAAATAAAGTTAGCCCTCATTGCAAGGGTACCGGATTTGTCTTATAATTGCAACAAAATTTCTTTTTAATGTCATAAATTATATATTACCGGAAAGGTCAAAAGATAAACTAGATCCCTATAGTAGCAAATTTTTGTTTAATACATGTATTTTAGAGAAAATAATTTTTGAAAATACGCTATTTTAGTACAAGATTGTTTGCCTGGAATTTTAAAAATAAAAAGAAATACCAAAAATTACTACTATAGGGACTTAGATTAAAGTCTTATCTTTCAATACTTTTTTACTAAAAGTCGCTATTTTTTATAGTTTTTTTATAATTAGACACGAGACGAACGCAGATTTAGGGCTTATTTCGACCTAGTGAATGGACTCTTAAAAGTATGTGGGTTCATTGGAAATTAACTACCGTAGTATTATACTCTCCACATTTTCATAGGGTTTTATTCCAGATCTATTCCATCCTATTCCTTTCCCTACTCTTCAGTGAACAGATTTTACCAAAAAAATATAGGTGTCTACCGAGGTAGAAGATCCGTTCAAGAACAAGTTGAAATAGCTCTGTCTCCCTTCAGGAAATATTGCCTGTTTCTGTAATCATCTGTTTTATTTAAAGACTAGACACTAAGAATTCGAAAATGAAGACATCTTTATATACGTACGTACCCAGGGTGAATTAGATCACCCTGTATATATAGGTCGTAAACGCTTTCTCTTAATATATCATTTAATATGTAAATTTTTAAACTAGTTTAGTCCATACTTGCATATCTCTGTTCGCCCCGACCTAAAACAAATTAAATTTGACCTGCTTAATACCAGCAGTACTTTATAAGTAATAAATATTCATTTCTTCACCTGATTTACGCTACCTCCTGACCTCCGAGCAATCCTTAACATACTTTGGAAACGAATAACAAGAAGGCTAAAACCCCTTTTAAATCATGTAATTAACGTTATGACAAAGGATAAGGGTGTCCTGGAATCATCGATAACTGCGGGGGTAGAAGGAAATATCGATAATTCAGGATTTACTTGAATTAAAGAGGAACGTGTCAGTATTCGGCAATTAAGGGCTCGAACATTTTATTCGCGTAGGCGTCCGAAAGGAATTCCAGTTTGTAACCTTTTATTATTGCTGTTTAATTAAATTTTATTACTATCTCATCAAACCAAATCTGAATAATATTTTTTTGTAGATGATTGATTCATATATTTTCGTATTATATTGCATGTAAATCGAAAGTAGGTCATTCAAACAACAGTTTTTAAGAAAAACAAGTTTTAAATACATGCTGCTTGAGAAGTTCGTAACATTTTGTTGAGGTACAACAAAATTGCAACAAATTAAAATCGAAAGCAAAAAACAAGTTATGTAGAAACACTTATAATGTCTTACTTCTATTCTAGCGATAATATCGGAAATAATATAAAAATATTAAACATAAAAACTGGGTAACAAGTAAAATATTTTAATAACTAAATACCATTAATACAGAACAGTTCCGTATACAGAAAGTGTTACGTGTTATAATAACTAGTTATTAAATAATTTATCGAATTATTTGTCTATTTGATCCATTTGATGTTTGACCTACCCTAAGCGCACACGAACATGATGCCGCATACCTACCCTTAACTATTTTAGTTGCGCAAAGCTCAAGGTCAAAGCTTGCGGTTTAAAATAAGGAACATACAAATAATATACAAGATCGCAGGCAAACTCATACGATGGTTGAAGAAAAATTATGTAACGCGTCATGTGACCTCATAAGCACTTATATAAGCAACATTATTCTTCTACTATTATAACATAATTCCTTAAATAGCTTGGGGGCAACTAATTTTATATCCCTACACAGAGAAAAGTTTTAAGAAAAGTTTAAAGAAAACTTATAGAAACATCTTTCACTAGACCCAAGTAAACCTATTTCTTAAAATAAAAATTTGTGTTCCTGAAAATCACCTGACTAAATAATTATCTACTTGTGCAAAGGATACATATCTCATATTAATGTATAGGTATATACATAGTCCCCAAATAAAAACATGTATGATTTGGCAACAAAGACACAAGATATTACTGTATAAAGTTAGATAGTTAAATAAAGATAAATAACAATACTGGAAAAATATTTGTAATTTGTTATTAAGTGAGACAATGCAGAACTGAGAGCCACATCAATAGACTACCTCTGTGGCCACAGCTCTGTCACGCATGTCACGTCTCCCATCCACTTATATATTGATACATCGGCCCACCCATGCACCATTCTTTTTCTCTGTTTTTAACATATTTTTATTTGAGGATCCGTATAAATACATATTGCTCTATGTGCATAATATTGCATATTCTTTTTTGAATTAAAAAAATCATTTGTGTTATTTGAAAATATGGGTAGCGGGTAATATACGTATAGAGAAACCATTAAATTTATTGGATATGATTTTACATATCAATATTTAAACTTTTATTACTTATCTAAATTTGATTATTATATTTAGCAGTAATAATTTATTTCTAAATATGACTAATATTGGAAAATTAATGATTTGTGGAGAAATGATAATCCTAAAATACCTAAGAGACTGTAAACCGTCAGTATTTTGGAAAACACAGCGAAATTTGCACATATTCATGTAGGTATCATTATTTCATATGTATTTTAGATTACCTATTTTGCGGCAGTAAAGTGTATTTTTAAACATAACCTAAACTGTTGCTAACATTGAAGTCATGGTAAAGTTATTAAATACATTTTACTTGAACCTTTAAATATACATTTTTATTATGTCTATTAACATTAGATACACATTATCAGAAACTATGTTCTTATAAATTTTCGACAATTTGTTTATAACACTGTGCAGATAAGTTTTCCAAAACTGTGAAAAACTTCGTGTTGATCATGACCCTTATATACACATATCCTGGATATCTGAGATAAAACTAGACACTCGATAAATAATACTATATTTGTTTTTAATAATTCACCGTAGTAGATATCGATTTGAAATAACTAAGTATTAGTAAAGCTAGAGATAGATTAATAAAAATGTAAATACTTGCAGCATGCATTGACTGATTGTCTAGTCTATCCATTCTTCGCATTCTTGTTCTCTTTCAGAAATCACTAATATTCAGCTTGGATAATAGACAATGATAGTATTCATATTAGTAAAACATTTTGTAGTTTACTTATAAAATATTGTAGTAAACATCACATTTCTGTAACCAGAATATTACTTTTAGTATATATGGTGACTGGTATTCATTAAGGGAAGTAAATTTTTACATGTCATGTTGAAAAAATTGTTATTCACTCTCATTAGCTACCGCTTAGAATTTTTCTGTTTCTAGTCATGGCTATATAATATCTATCAACGGTCGTACCTATTGGAAAGTTGACCTATTTATTATGTCTTTTTTTATAATAGTTTACTGAGAACCTACGTCCATGTTTGATAAAAGTATATGATAGGTACTTCATAAAATACTTGCCGGAAATTTATCCGATATAAATTACCTACTTGGAAAATCTAATGTAGCCAGTCAATACCATTCTGACTTAATGTCAGCATTCTGACTTTAAACTACTTTTGTAAAGTAAAGTACCTACTCACAACTACTAAGATTCCAGATTCCTTTTAGATCAATCATGTCGCAACTTTGGTTATCGAGTCCGCTCAGTATATATTTTCGAATTTCTTATAATTCTGTAAGAAAGCAAGCTTTATGTTCTTTTCTTGTGCCAAAGCTAAAAATTATTATTTCTTATGCATACAAACTTATAAAGGCTCATGTAATCTGTTGAATCTGTAAAAATGTTCATAAAATGTGAAATATCTCCGAAATTGCGTAGTTTAAGTACATAGTATGCTATAGCATTCGAGACACAATTTACAATTTGTCACAGTCAAAAATTCTCTTTGTGCAGCTTTTGTTTCTGAAGAAAGTAACAGAGTGTAAATTTTCTGTAAAGACTTTCGAACTGTGAAAAAACACGTTCCTCGAAAAAGTAGCACAAAGTTGCAAAAACTGCGTCCGTGTATTTTTAATAGCAAGCGAGATATTTTGTAAAGACAACAAAAATTGTAACCTCTGTACAGCTTTTATAGATTATGTTATTTAATGTATTCTTCGAAATACACTGCCACTGCCTAAACGGTAGAGTAACTCATCATTAAAATAAGAAATGTTATAAATTATGAATACAAAAAATATATTGGTTCCGCATTGTTATGAAGGGCGAATGAACATAGTTCCAGATATCTCGAGCGTAAAGGGTGTTGGTGACTTGTATGGATTGGATTTGGATTTGAAATTCCGAGTTCCAAGTCAGAATTCCTACTTTAAGTCGGAATTTCGAGTTTAAAGTCGGAATTTGAATAAATTACTAGTGTGGCCTTTCTACGTTTTCGTACAGTCTAACTTATATACATTACATCATAGAATTAAAGCGGAGATTCTGATATGCAAATTTAAAAATAAGTTTTATGAGAAAAGTTTAACATCTGTATTCTACTTTATTACCGTTTGAACTACCGCTACTTTAGTCTCAAACTCTTGTATTTATTTTGATTTTGAAACTAAATTTAAATTACAAAATATATGGAAATTTTATATATTTCCAGATATGTAACGATAGACAGATTTTCCGAAGGTTGGAAGAATGGTCTGAAAAATCTTATTCACCCACAAAATATATTAGGTTTTTGAAACATTTTTCCAATCTAAGTAGGCAATACATAAATCTTAGTTAATTTGTGTTAGTAGTGACATCTCATTATATTTTTGGTTTCCATATCCGCAGCCACATCGGAGGGAGCCTCATTACGATACCTCTTTACATTCGTATTTTCAATGAATTTTATTTATTTTCTAATAGGATAAAACAGGTCTCTCCTGCTCGATATTAGTATAGGCCTGAACAGGTACCTAGTTACCATCCTACCTCAATGGCCCGAAACCACAATAGGCTTAAATACGTTTTTCTGTGTAGACAAATTTAAACAGCTGAAGCCTTTCCTAAAAGAATTATAGCGTTTACAAAAAATCCAATATTTCAATCGGTCATTTTTGCTCGTAATAGTTAATGCCCCTCGTTATTTTACCCTTAATGTCTGTGTAAGATTTTCTAGGCATTATCTAAGGGCTAAATATTATACGTCGCACCCAAATTGTTTCAGTTACCTGTACAAAGTCAAGCAAAATCGATGGGGATTCCCAGTTATGTAACAGTGAAAGAGAAACCTTTATGCCGCCTCCCTTCGAACTTGACACACTTCGTGTGTTATCTTTGTTGCAATTAACGTATATCGTGAACTTGATTAATATTTTACTATAAAATCACATGATGATACTAGTTTTTATAGTATTTTTTGTAAAAGCAGTTCGAGATTGCAGAACTTCCTATTTGATAGTTGAATTTGTTCTGAAAATCTAGCTATCCAGAAAGTGCTATTAGTTTTCCACGCTTCCTAGAAGTTTCTAATATACCTATTAATCTAGTTGAACTGGCCCCGGTCTGTATAGATTTGAACTCTTTTTAGCAGTCGCCCTGGATTCCAAATAAATTTGTTATTGATAAAGTGTTATTGATATACTGTTGTTAGTTGATTCTGATTTTATAAGAATCGTCGTTGTCGTTTCAAATGTTGAAGCTTGAAATGTTGACAGTGAAATTTTCTATGAGTAGATACACTTTCAAATAGTCTAATTAGTGAAGTGAAACTTCCTTATGTACAATAGTTAAATGAATTTCATGAATTAGTGAGAAGGCGCGCGAGTTATCGGATTTTTTTTCGTTAGCACAAGACATTACGGAAGTTGGAGCGATATTAACTAAAATGTATCAAAATTAGAGCCGTTATTCAACAACTTTTATTTTTGATATGTGTAGTAGCTATGTACCTACCGCGTTATGTACCTATAAATTTTATTTAAAAAAAAACAGTAATATAAGGAACATTTAATGGAAAATGAAAGACATTTGTAGAAATGACAGACATGTTTAATAATTATCGACTTAATCATATCTATTTTTTAAATGACACAAATCAAGATACAATCTCATCTTGGCTTTTAGCTCAGATTACTGAAATTAGTATACCGTCACGTTTTTTTATATAATTTATTGTGAAATTTACCTCTAATCTTTACAAGTAAGTTTAAAGCTAAAGTAACAATTTAAAAATTACAGTAAACTAAACTAAAAATCTCACTTAAAAATTCTAGTTGCACCATTAATAAAGGTACAAATTAAATTTCAAACTTCTTTTTCTGGTTATATTCTTAAATAAATGCTTCTTTCTAACCACATTTTTACTAAATTTGCTTCAACGTTTTAAATGAATATCACTAATTCTAATAGATTTTGAATATTGAATAGCTTTTACGTATTCAATGTTATTACATTTATATCATTATTATTATTATCCACATTAGTATCATAATATTCTGTATTTAAGTATATAATATCACTAGGGATTTATTTCTTTTTCTTTTAATCATCACAATTGGTGAGTTTTCCGGAATACCTTCAGACATACTCTGGTCATTAGCCAAAGACGATGCAAAATTATAAAACTCGCACATATGACTTTCGGTAGAAGATCGACTATAAAATGTCAACCAAACTCTTCCATGAATCGCCCCCTAAGTGCCATTTGCATGGAGCGGATGATCAGGACGTATCGTAAGGACGTAATAACTAAGCCCCATGTATTTAAATGAGTAATTTCACATGAAGCGCGTATGATGAGTATGTGATTTGGTACCACGGGCATACGGACCATGAGAACTGATGGTCAGTTCCGTACCATCATGCCTGTTGGCGGATTTGTCCCAACACACACGTGGCTGTCTAGTATGCCACAGTATAAATATATTCTTAACAGTATAATAACATTTCTCTTCTTTGTTTTATCAGCTGAGCAACGGCAAAATTCTATTATGTCGATTCATCTAATAATTAAAAGATCATCCGATCAGCAAAATGGCAACAGTGACTTGTGGGCTGCTGGCCACACGATATGCACCTGAAAGACGTACGTGGCGTATCGAAAATCGGCGCGCGTGGTCAGGGGTGATGAAGATCTGTCCTAATCATACGTTCTACGTGAAACGGCACTAACCCCTGTCAACCTATTGTCTTGAGATATCCGGAGAATGCTTCACAAACATCCACAGAATATTCCAGAATTTCCAGGAATATTCCCCAACTGAGCGCCTGAAGGACTATAAATACCAGTGCATATCAGAAACCCCGCCTCTGGTTGAATTAAAATTGGTGTTGCTGAAATACGCACTGACTTAATTGTAGGGAAAAGCACTTGCCTGCAGCGGTCAACCATTCACCAAAATTGAAGACCTTGGTGCAAAAAGGTGTTAACTCACTTTTTGTCAAAATTGTAATTTGTATACCAAAAAGGTGCCAACTCAATGTTTTATTTGATGGTTATTTCAAGTAACGCTAGATGTCACCCAAATCTTCTGTGGAGAGAAGCTGAAAGATGTCAACTCCACCATAATTTCAATCGCGTATGTGAAAAAGGTGTTATCTGTATCGAGACATGCATAAAGGTGTTATCTCCTGAAATAACACCTTTTTGCGAGAGTTATCCTATTTGTTTTGGTCTTGTCTTTGATTAAGAACAGTGCTGGTTTTTGTGTTTTTTTTTCACGTTTGGTGGATGTTTTAATGAATATTTCAATTTTGAAAGGTAAGTGCTTTGAAATTATTCGTTATTAAATGCCGCACATTCATTAAAACGGGTTATTGAATCATTTTTCACCCCTATTTGATCGACATAACCTCAAAAATTTGTTTTTTGTTTTTCTGCAGTTTTGTAAAAATATGAAACTATCAATGAATAGCCTGTTAAACATATCTCCAATGCAAAACAGATTAAATATTGACAGTTTATATGATTTTCATAGATGAGAGACCGAACTAAGAAGATTTTCGCAAACCTCGTGAATGTACCCTATGAGCCGGAAGAACCATTCCAGGACTCGGGATCGGAGTATCTTCCCTCAGATATAGGTGAACACTTTGTCACTAAGTTTATTTTTATTTTCTCATAACAATCTCGTTATTTTAGAGTATTCTGATTCCGACCAAGAAGAGGCTGTTGGGAATGTTGTTGCTAATACTTTCTACTCTTCTAACACACACAAAAATATAAATACTGGAAACAAACAAATAGATATAACAGTTAGTGAGTTGGCTGAAAATAATTATTTAGATACAGGTACACTTTTCATATCATTTAAAATAGCAATAAGTATTATTAGTAGATTTCTTTTTTCTCTGTAGATGATTCAGTGTCAGACAATGAGCCGCTTCAAATGAAAAGAGCAAAACTTCAAGAAACGAATATAAGTATTGATGAACAAAAACAACAGTCAGTGAGACAAAATGAAAAAGAAATTGAAGCTGAGTTAACAAGAAATGAAGACTTTAATCCTCCAACCATACCAGATTTTCGGGGTAATAGCAAGATAATATAATTTTAAAAAATAATAAACAAAAAGTACTTTTTAGCTGAAGAAAATCAAGCAGAACTGCCCCGAGATTCTAAGAAAAAGAGTAGAAAAAGAAAATCTTTGCCAGATAAGAAAGAAAAAGTTGCTTTTAGAGATCTCAGATGGATTCGAATTGAGGAATTCGGAATCATTAAATGTAGATATTCATTTGAGGAGAGTGAAGAATGGACCATACTTAATATCAAAAAAGATAGAAAATTGGTAAGAAACCAAAATAATGAAAACTTGTTGACAATCGTTGACAAGAGGAGGGCTATCGCTGCCAAGAAGTTCGACAATATACAAGAACAGATACCGTTCATTCCAGAGAGCTTTAGGGGATTTTATTATAATCTACAAAAAGGAGATGGTTAATGTATTTCTGGTTACCGACCAACTAAGACTTTTCGTTTTAGTTTTAGAGTTTTTTTTTGTTGTAGTAAACATTTTGTGCAATTTTCGCATATATTTTTGATAAAAACTGTTTTTCCTATGAACAATCTTTCACTCAGTACCTTAATCCTCAAGTAGTAATGCTAATAACATAGAATTATGAATTTGAAAAAGGCGTTAACTCACTTTTTTTTCCTTCTTCCTCTTTTTTTCTAGTCTTGATTTGAGGTTTGCGAAAAAAATGTATCATAAGCAATAATTTGAACACATACTCTTGATGTAGTATCACACAGAAGACGAATCATTTTAATTTAAGAAAGTTCCAGCAATTTAACCTTACCTTCAATTTTCTCAGTTTCCTTAAATTTGAACTAACACCTTTTTGCACCAAGGTCTTCAATTACACTTTTAAAACTCATACTCCCACCTGTCTGTTTTGAATGGATTTCCACTAAAGTCAAACGGGGGCATGTCGCAGGAGACCATGACATTGAAGTGATGTTACTTGACAAGTTACATGATTGTGGCATTCGAGGACTGCCATTACAGTGGGTTGCTAGTTTCTTAAATGGTCGCCAACAATATGTTATCATTCCATCGTGTAGTAATAATTGTGTAGATAGAATATATTCAGACATTTTGTCGCTTGACATGGGTGTTCCCCAGGGTTCGGTTTTGGGACCTGTCTTTTTATATTGTATATAAATTCAATTGAATCGGTTTTGAACAAGACATTTTTTACATTGTATGCTGACGATTTGGCTTTGATTGTTTCAGATGAATCTGACTATGCTTTGAATGAAAAGTGTAACAAGACTTTACACTTATTGCATGACTGGTTCAGTGAACATAATCTATATTTTAATACTGGAAAAACGCAACTAATAAGATTTCATACTGCACAGAGGAGTTGTAATAAATTAAGTATTTCTGTAAATGGCACAAGGTTAGAAGATAATGACAGTTGTATCAAGTTTCTGGGTATTCATATTGATCAGTGTTTTAATTGGAAAGCTCATTGTAATAAACTTGTTTCCATCATGTCGGCAAATTATTATTTATTTAGGAATATGAAAGATGTGTTGTCCGAACATCAACTGATTAATTTGTATTACGCTCATATAGAGAGTCGATTGCGATACGGGGTTTGCTTTTGGGGTTATTCTGCCTATTCCGAATCGGTCTTCATATTACAAAAACGTATAATACGTTGCATTGCAGGTGTTGCCAGGCTACAGTCATGTAGACCTGTTTTTAGTATGTATAAAATTTTAACATTGACGTCGCTTTTTGTTTTTGAGATGTGTGTTTATATTTTTAAAAACAAGAATAAGTTTCTTTTAAATAGTGATGTTCATAATTTTAATACAAGGTACAAAAGTGAGATAAGGGCAGCCTTCACAAAATTGAGTATAGTACGTAAAGGTCCAAACTATTTAGGACCTAAGATATTTAACCATTTGCCTAATGAGCTGAAAGAATGTGACAAATTGATTAATTTTAAGCGAAATTTAAAATTGTATTTATTAGATAAGTGTTTCTACTCATTGTCTGAGAATTTTGTTTAGTATAGGTTATTTTCATGTTTTAACTAATGCTATACATTCTTTTGTAATGTCTGATGAGCATAATAAAATATTATTATTATTATTATTATTATAAGTGACGTTTTTCTGTAAAAATATTCCGTCAGATTTTTATTTATTTAAATATATTTTTACGAGTTGCAAAATATGTAATTAAAAAAAAAAAAAGTATAAGGTGTGTTCTAAATATCTTGTTTTTGACATTTGCCTGTACTTATACTGGCAAGTAAACTTTGGTTTGAAAGGAAAAGTAAGGGGTTGATTTTTGAAATTTAGTTTTACCTAAACAAAAACAGAATTCTCACACTGTAATAGACATACCTACTGCTAACGGTGGCGCGCCGTAGCAAAATAAACCCAAATTGCTTATTCTTCACGAGAAATAATTGAAATATGAATTATTTTACTATTAAGTCAACACACACAAGTTTTTGAGATATTTGAAAAATCTAAATTTTGGAAAATAGTTTTTGCAAAATTTCAGGCTTGTTTGAATAGCTATTTAAAAAAAGGACACTTTCCATAGCAAGTTTTTACGCTCGATCTGATGGCGTAAACATGATGTTTTTATAAAATAATCCCATTAATATTCTAAACCATCACTCGACTGCATTTTCCTTGTGAGTTCAAGGAGGTATGATATTATGCTTTAGTTTGATCAGATTTTGACATGAAAAGCTATCATGAAACTCGTCTGCGTCGGTCTCTATGTATTAACAAAAGGATAAGAAGTAATAAATCATTAACAATAAATAATAATTATTTAACAAAAATAAGAAAGCAATTAACAAAACAACAATAAATAAAAATAATAATAATGAAGTTAATGGAACAATACACAAACTGTAACATAATGATATATCATTGAACTCACAAGGAAAATACTGTCGAGAAATATGAATGGGCCGTATTAGAAAAAATGTAGTTGATGATGGCTCTGAACAGATGAAACGTTACTAAAAACGCTTTTTAAATGCCATTCGATAGAGCGTAAAAATGTCATCTTCAAACACGCCCAAAATTTTATGTAAACGAATTTCTAAAATGTCAATTTTTTCAAATATCTGAAATACTAATCATGTTAGCCTTGATTTTTTTGAGATATGTTATTGGTCACCAAATGACGTACTTTTGCCGCAGTTTATCCTAGCGTATATCTCTAACTGTTTCTAAGATACCGATGTTGCATCCAATTTATTGAAACACAGTATATATTCTTATTAGTTTGGGTATTTTATTTTTTGTATTTTGTTACAATACATGGATTAGTAAAGTAATTGTAAAAGCAATTAATTCTCAAGTTAAGAATATCAATTTTTGTCAAACTGTACTTATAATAAATAAATAGACTGAGGCCGTAAAAAAGTCATTAATTATTTCCATTTGCTATTAATATTAAGTATAGCTACACATCCTTTAGTATATTCAACAGTATTAAAAAATAGCTGTTTGTAAAATATGCAGTAAATACTGCTACGTAATTATTCTCTTTGTGCTTTATTGCCAAGTAATTCACGTTAACGGGGTTACTTGCGTGACAATAGTAGGACAAGGACGATATTACCCTATTATCACAATGGGCTAAATAATAACAGTTTCATTTTAAAACAGTGTTGTTGACGTAATCAGAAATATTTGGGTTACTTCATATTTACAGTAAAGTACAGCGTAGAATAATAAGTACATCTTCTTGAAGTCTTAATTGCTAGGCAAATTTTCTATATTATTATAAAACTAGGAAGTGACTATCCGTCACAGTATCTACTAATATCGACCGCATTTACTGTTTTTGAGGCATAAGGTAATACCAATATGGAACTAATATTTCATTATAACACATTAATATAACAGTACCATTTCGTCACAAATTTGCAAAAAGAAGAAAATTATATTTGACTTGTTGGGTCAATTGAGTCGACACGGTAAATGTGGGTCAATTTCCAACTAGCTCCTATTTAGACTATGGAGGGTTCATTACATATTCTAGAGGTTCTAAAACTTAATATTTGAATATACAATCTTAATATTTATTGATACATTGTTTAATTTCTGTACTATTTATTGGCTTTCGGAAATAAACTGCTTAAGAAATACAACGGAACAAGCAATTTTGAGCACCCTTTTCAAATTGCTATGGTTTGAAAACGGGTGAACAAATTGCTATGAACTTTTCAAGTGTCTGTCAATTCGTAAATCATTTTTTTGCGTTGCATTACTGGAGGTATTTGAAGTCCAAGTTGATATCTCGAAACGATTTGGCCATTTTTCAATTGCTATCGTATAACCAAAAAAGTCCAGTTTTTTTGAAAAAGTCTGTTTTTCGACTCTTACCTTGTACAACCTGTGTACCTAACTGTACACACGTTGTAACTACCGTATCCATTTTATTGGCAAATATATACATACAATCAATTTGCAGATTATTTAATTCAGAAACCCGTTAAAAATACACCGCGTGTGTCAAAATTTGAGTAACATAAATTGAAAGTGTAGGATGCAGTAATAAAATAAATTAAAATTGGCCTGTACGGAATATTTTTAAACTTTCTTTTTGTATTTTATGAAGGATTAAAGGTCCAAGTGAATATCTCCAGACATGTCCCTCATTTTTTTATTACTGCCCTACGGCAGAAATATCGTATCATTTAATATTGACGACCATTCTTTTTGACGAGCAGTTTATTCACATTTTCTTTAGTATTTGGATAAATAACTAAATGAATGAAAGAGTTACATGCTATCTAATTGTCCCACAAAGCCATTCTAGTTTTAAAACAAATACAAATACTAATGAAGAACGCTCATTACATTTTTTTATATCTGCCGAGATAAAAATACGGGATATAGTACCATTAAAAATGTTAGGATAATATTAAATTTAAACAATACTTATTTACTATTACGATTTAAGGACCTTATTATTAAGCCAAGAATACACAGGCCAGTAAAAAATCATGCTTTTGTATGAGTAAAGCATTATTTTATTAAAATGCTTGTGGAAATTACACATTTACTAGTTTTCTGGCAAGCTTTTGATAGCATGCTTTCAGATAGCATACATTAATATACATGCAAATTGCACGCACACTACCATATGTAAGCATTTGTTTATGTGTTGCAATAAGACCGTGCATCTGAACAATAGAATTATTCCGCTTACGAAAAGTAATAAATAATATGGTAATATCACTTGCAGTTAAATGTGTACCTAAACATGTGATAAATAAGAGAAGAAAAACGAAATTTGGGTGAAAAACTACTAAATTTCACCAACAAAATTCTTCTATTTAAGTATTTTCATAAGTTTTTATTCAAAAATGCGTCAGTAGCCAGTGTACACCAGGCAAATTTTAAAGAAATATACGTTAAGGGTGAAGTTTTTGTGGACATTATTTTTTTTTATTGAAAACGATAGCTCTCTTACCATACAATGCAAATCTAAAAATCCCAAAAAATCGGAAGTGAGCTAAAGTCAGCATTTAAAAAAACATGGCCGCTCGCGTTATTTTTAAGGTGTTTAAGAAGCATACATTCATGTATGACAAATTGTTAGTCTTCAGTGATAAGAATGCGGATCTAGATGAACTACTAAACGTTGGTTATAAATTTGTCTCCTTTATGTACGTATTAGACGGATCTCGAGACATTATAGAAGAACGATATAGGCTTTACAACATTGGTATAGCTAAACGGACGCTCGAAAAATCTTTTGATTTGGACGTTCTTCCAAATTCGGACGTTCTTTCTGGAATAATGTGTCACGAAATTGAGACATTTTATATTTTTAAGTTATAAAACGAACCGTAATAAACATCTTTTGCGAAAAACGCACAAAATGCGTATCCCCGTAACGAAAAGCACCCTCTGAGTGACGTAACGCGTCATGTTAAGGATCGCCCACTTCGCACAACATGCATCCTATCTTCTGTTTGTATATCGTGGCTGTAAATGTAGAAATGGCTGCCAAAAAAAATATATATGTACGAGGATCTTTTAAATGACTGAGTTTTTGTAGTTAACTAGATTGTAAAGTTAGTTAGTGATATTAAAAAGTTAGGAAAATGTAGGAAGTCAAAAAAAATTAAAAAAGATCGTTTCGTTTTTTGTTAGGAAATTTATATTCTTGGTTATATCTAAATTAAAATATCATTTTTTTCTAATTTTTAAGCTTATAAAATCCTGTAAAAATAAAAAAAAAATGTTAAAAGTGCTCCAAGGGATAAGAAGATATTTCATTTTCAAACATTTGAAGGGGCGGCCATGTTTTTTCAAAATGACTTTTTTAGCTCACAACGGATTTTTTGGGATTTTTATATATTTGTTCCTGAACATAAAACCTATCGATTTCCATTGGAAAATAAATGTCCCCTTAAACTTCATTGAAAAAATAAGATTTGCCTGGTCTAGTGTTATTTCTAGCCAATTTCTCTTCTAACTGATCGTTGTGTAGATAAAAATAATTTCTGTTATTTCTGATATATTTATTTTTTTTTATTTGGTGCAATAATGTAAATATGTTTTAACTATTAGTAGCAAAATGTATTATTTGCTTCTAAAAGATGATTTGCAAAATTGGAATTGTTTCTCTTAATTAAAAAAAGATTAATAATGCAATAACTGTTACATAGTACAAAGAGAAATGCCTTTAGTAAATGATATAACGATTATTTAATTGTTAAAAAAAAACAATTCCACCTTTGCAAATTATTTTTTAGAAACAAAGCATACGTTAACATTAACAGGTAAACTTATACACTCCTCTGTGCTTATACCTTAAAATTATTCCACAAAATCCAAGAAATTAAATAAATTGGAAGCATTATAAATCTATAAACATTGGAAAAATTCAAATTACGATCCGTGTGATGTAGTATTTTGCCCTGCTGTTATACTTGATTACCAACCTATACCTACCATTATGTTTATAAATACTTAGTTTATTCCATTGGTAAATTCCTAATGTACTTTGAATACCCTATAATACAATTTATTAATTCAGTATGCTTAAAAGTGTAGTCCATTTACTACGAAACTGCAGTAGCATAGTTATAAGCGCATATAGTGATATTTCTACAAAGAAATTGAGTTAATTTATATAATTGATTGTCTTTTTTAAACTATGCACAAACTGTATTTATTAGTATTTTTTTAATATCTGTTATCTGGTAAACAATAATGGTAATAATTTTGATAACAATTATAAGTTAGCTTAGCCAGCTTGCCTTAACAAAATGTATTGTTTTTGCAGTCTTAAAAACACTTAATAAAAGTTGAATTGCTGGCAATTTAGTATTATTTATATTTCTTTAAAAGAATTCCGAGTTTCGACAAGTTTCGACTTACCTATTTATTAAGTCGTTATCAACACTGATTAAAGATAGAGGAGTCCATCAAAATCTAAATAATGTGTCCACAGAGGATAATACGGCATACATTAATACACACTACATACGTAGATAGGTAGGCGTAACAGGGTGAAATGTATCAGAATTACTACTACCATAAAAGGCTTTTAGCGTTGACTGAAAGATTTAAAAATTCGCGCAATTGTGCGAAGTCGAGTAGAATTTCAGGTATCTGAGTTTCTGCAGTAATACACATTTTCGAAAAAAAAATTATATTACATGACTACTTTTAAGCTACAGTTTTACTGTTTTAGTCTCCATGTTGTTGTTAGGCAAAGGACAACTTCTGCTAGAGGATCTGAATAAGTTCTCACCCAATAAGGTGATCAGCTTCATTAAGAGGCTGGACCTGTTGGGTGAAAAATAAGTAGGTGTGAGCCACAATAGACCATATGGTCGCGGTGGAGGGTCTAGTTTTCGGCCCACTCACTTTTGAACCTAATAGCTATACTAACCTAGTCTTCATGTTTAGACTAGGCCTAGGTAATTTCAGAAATTCAGCGTTTTGTTTTGTACAGCCCCAACGGGACTCTCGTTTCTATAACCAAGAAAAACCTTGTTTTCAGTAGGTGACGGGCGAAAGGAGAAATACATTCTAAATATTTCGACAAGATCTATGTAAACGTTCAACATTTCCACTCAAGTTTGTAAATTCTCTCTTTATTTTGGGTTTTTTTATTAGGAATTAAGAAGTATCCCATATGGGACACAATTGCCCCAAATGGGACAAATTTCCCTATATGGGACATGCACCACTAAGCACGCCAATTAACGCTACCTGAAGCATCAAAAATAAATTAGTGTTAACTAACTTAAACTAACTTTTGCTTATTTTTCTTTAGAAATAACACTACAAGCATAATCGATGCAGATAATGTTTGTATATAAACAAATATAAACATATTTCATATCCACGTAATATGGAATACAAAGAAAATTTGATTTTGGTTTAAAGCAAAAAACCGCATTTTAAAAACATCAGAATGCAAGATAAATTTCAACATAATAAATTAAAAAATATCTTTTTGTGGTTTTATTTAACAATAATAAAAAATATCATGTATGAAACACACAGGAAAAGCGTTTTGCTCATGGTGTGATTTGCTCACAAAAATCTCACGCCTGATACGAAAAAAAAACATGTTTCCATAACTGTTTTATAAATAGCTATTGTGTACACACAAGAAAACGGTTTTATAAGTCCAACAAGATAGTGTACTTTAAACAAATATGTAGTTTCTATAATTTATAATAATGTAATTTTATTTGTTACTGTGCTTAATACATTTTGTCAAGCGGATAAACAACTGGCGATGCAATACCACGTAAGACGACATAAAGTCGATGAAAACAATATACTCTATTCAGGATAGTAAATCAGAGGTGAACGTATTATTAAAAGCGACGATAGAATATATTGCTGTTGTTCTGTAGCCAATTTATGGCCATTTTCTTCTAAAGCCACCAATAAGTCCGTATACAATAAATGTTTGAAAAAAAATCAAGGTTAAAAGGGTTTGTGCGCCTTTGTTTACGTTATTTTAGTTTTTCGAGAATTTCTTCATAAAACACAATAAATGTTTAAGTATTACCTACGTAGTACCTTTTTTATTTTGGGTCTATAAACAAGTCATTATGAAACGCAATTGCGTATCAAAAGAAATCCTTTTTCATACTCAACTTTTGGTTTTTAAATGTTGGTAGCAACAAATTTACATCCTTTATTTTGTATGGTGTGGTATAGTTGCTATACACAGTAAAAAAAGACAAATGGTAAAATTACTAAGTGGTAATCGTAATTTGCTGCAGTGTTATTTTTAACACGAACTGGGTGGTATAATAACCAAACTTTTAAATCTCATATTACACGAATGATATACCGGTCAAGTTTGTAGAAGTACTCATAAATTGCACTAAAATTTACAAAATCCTGTGTTAAAAATGAATCAATTCGCCATAAATACGGAATAATTACACGGTGAATAATTAAATATTACACATTACCTTGTAAAATCTGCTGTGTTAAATTAGTTTTATGTAATGTAATAATACACTGATATGTCTAACACTGCCAAGTGTGCACACTGATGAGTGTAGATTCAGTGTTAAAGTTACTCGTTTTATTTTACTGTGTAGTAGTGCCATAGAAATGGTATATAAATAATAATCTAACTAAATTTCCAAGGAAAGAAAAGTTAATACACATCAAAACATCATGTTCTCAACCATCATCATCATCACCAACTGTTCCAAAATATGTATAAACATCCCTATACGGGAATTCAATTTTCTGACGATTTTTCTTTGCTTTCATAGCTGTAAAATAGAAAAAATAGTATAAACAACGCGTTGCATAAGGCGTTTATCGTACTTGTCCTTTAGTAAACTCTCAGCTTTGCTACTCGTTTTATAAACTTGGACGTGTGCAATAAAGGTACGCTTTATGATACTTTTTGTTTACTATACTATTTTCCACTTTGCCTCTGTATACAATTTATGAAACGCAATTGCCTATCGAAAACAAACCCTTTGCGACAATCAACTTTTTGTTTTTAAATGTTAGTAGCAATAAATTTACAACCTTTGTTTAATATGGTGTATTATAGTAATGTATATAAATATTTATATGTATATTTACATATAGATTATAACCTAACTAAATTTTCAAGCAAAGAAAAGTTGATAAATGTAAATGATTCCAACTGTCGCAGAATATGTATAAAATCCCTACACGGGAATTCAATTTTCTGCTGATTTTTTTTTGGTTTCGTAGGTATGAAAAGTGCAAAATAGAAAAAATAATATAAACAACGTGTTTCACAAGGCGTTTATCGCACTTGTCCTTTAGAAAACTCACTGCTTTACGGTTTGTTTTCTGAAGTTGGACGCGTGATAATGATAAAAGTACGCCTTATGATACTCGTTGTTTAATATAGGTACGTACTATTGCCTTCAGTTCCGTAATGGACATGACGAAAGTAAACTGCCATTGTGTTACAACAAAATTAGACAAATTTAATAATTCCTAATGAAAATTAAAATGTTAAGAATGGCTTAACTTTTGCCACATGTGATTTAATGTTAAGTTCAAATTTCTATCGCACGAGGGCGCATGCTACATTTTTGGGAAATTTCGAATTCGCCTGGTATTCATTCTCCTATCAAGTAAAAGCCTTTTAACCCCTCGTATGTGTACAGGGTGATTCAGTCATGAGTACATTATTTTTAACCAGGTAATCGGAGAGTCTAACAAAGACAGGAAATCGGAAAATAAAATATTTTACTCGATCTTTTAAAAGTGAAAAAAAATCCTGAATTCAGGAAAAAAGTTTGAATCGAGCCCGTCAGCACCGTGACAGTCGAAATAAGGGGTTTAAATAAATATTTTTTCAACGTAAATATGCATTTAATTTAATTTTAAATCGTATATTCATATTATAGCCATTTTTCCCTACCTTCTCTTAAAATTAATGTACTAATGACTGAATCAGCCTGTATATAGATATAGACATTGACATTAGAGATGTGACGGCTAAAATAAGACAATATTTAAATTTAACTTTAGGTATTTGATAACAATTTAAAATGCTAAAGAAACTGGCTTGGGTAATGCGAGTTATCTAAGCTCTTGGTAATTTAAAAAACAAATCAACTGATATATGTATATTGACATGCGTATAATGACATCCGTAGAAGTAGTAGAAAAAACATCCGTTTTTTTATAGTGAAACGCATACTTGTATATACACACTGTACATAATTTGTATAACATTGTATATATCGACAATTTCATCAGTGTTTTGCAATATTAGAATAGCTTTTCTTTCCTCATTTATTTATGCACGGTTCATGACCTTATCGTGGCCTATATTTTGAGGATTAATATTTATATAACTTCAGTTACAATTGCATGTTACATATTCTTATAATATACAGGAAACAACAGATGTAGGTACTTGCAAATAATGAAAAACCTTGTACCTTACTTATTATTAAGTATAAACGAAATAAATTCTTTATAAAATTCGATTATTAAATCTCTCCATCTCACTCTCTCTTACTTATCCAATCTTACTCCAATCTTACTATCCAATTACTTTTTGCACAAAATTTCAAGAAAATTCTCTACTATAAGGGTTTTAGCGTCTAACTGGCATTAGTATAAGGTCCGTTAAATTAATATTCTAAAACTTATATACTTACGGCCGGTTTCACAATATATTTGAATCATTAAGTTACTAACTATTAGTTTAGATTGTGAATTTCTTTAACATTTTATTGAAAACTATGCACATTCTAAACAGTTAGTCGAAGTTAGTATATCATTTATTATACAGTGCTTTCGAAAAGTAACGAATAAATTTATTATTTTAGAAATTGAGAAGTTTTCGAAAAAATGCCCTGAAAACGCGTCGATTTTGTTTTTGAAAAAGGCACTTTTTGACATACGACCCATATTTGTGACGTCATCGTTGTTTTGACCGCCCCCAATTTTGACCGCGCTATTTGAAAGAGCGTATCATTCTACATATGCATCATGAAAAATTATGGTGTTACATAACAAAAATTTCAAGAAAATAATGTTTGAAGATCTTAAAGTTAATTTTCACAATACTGACAATGATAATGATTATGTAAAAAATCGACTAAATTAAATGTCCAAATTGTGCACCGTTGGCTGCCTGACTGTAGCCAAGACGATTAATAAATTCTTTTTGGACATTATCTATAACTTCAGAATTTAGAAGATTTAAAAGCAAGAATTCGTCACGAGATACATGGTATACCTCCTGAAGTTATAGATAATGTTCAAAAAGAATTTATTAATCGTCTTGGCTACAGTCAGGCAGCCAACGGTGCACAATTTGGACATTTAATTTAGTCGATTTTTTACATAATCATTATCATTGTCAGTATTGTGAAAATGAAATTTTAAGATCTTCAAACATTATTTTCTTGAAATTTTTGTTATGTAACACCATAATTTTTCATGATGCGTATGTAGAATGATACGCTCTTTCAAATGGCGTGGTCAAAATTGGGGGTTGCTATCCAAAAAAATTGTCGATTACGTTATATCTCGAACAACGATGACGTCACAAATATGGGTCGTATGTCAAAAAGTGCCTTATTTAAAAACAAAATCGACGTTTCAGGGTATTTTTTCGAAAACTTCTCAATTTCTAAAATAATGAATTTATTCGTTTCTTTTCGAAAGCACTGTACGGGGTGTCCCATCGAAAAGTATCACATTTCGCCGCCTTATATCTCGAAAACTAAAAGAGATATCGGGACGCGGTTTGGACAGAACGACTTAAGATTTTTGTAAGTTTTTTTTGGCACTGTTGCCAAATCTCCAAATATATTGCTAAATTTTTTATTGAATACGCTCGTCTTTGGAGTAAAATTACTTGCTTATATTAAGTGGAACACCCTGTATATTTTGCCATAATCAAAAAGCCTAATCACTGTACTTTTCAAAAAGGTATACATTGTTTACATTATCTTGAGAATTGGAGCCACAAAATTCAGTTTAATGGGAGCACCTCTTACTTGAACAGTTTGTGAAGCTGATCTTCGTTTTCACAGTACCCATGAAAAACAAAAGTACAATAATAAATTGTATTGTCAGTTGTGTCAAAAATTTGAAGTGTAGATATAAAAATGTTCACATTAGAAGGATCACACATTTTTGATCATTTTACTACTAAGGATGCACAAATGTATATTGAAGTAAATGGTGGGCAGTTAAAACAAATTGTTTTCTAACTTATTCAAGTAGTTTTTATTTATACAGTTGTTTTGATTATTTTATCTGTTATTTTTATTACTGTCTTATTATTATTACTTTTATTACTTGAATAATTTTTTTCTCCCTATTTTTTTTTCCTTTAAAAAGCAAATGCAGTCAAGTTCTACATCAAGTTTGATCTGAGATTTTAAAATTTTAAAATATATAGGGTATTTTATTTAAAATAAGTGTACAAAAACTTAAAAATAACTTTACAAAGAAGAAGGTATTTTTTTCCTTCGTAATAACCCAAATAAGAGTACTTCTAACAAATTTAATTTTGTGGCTCCAATTCTCAAGATAATGTAAACAATGCATACCTTTTTGAAAAGTAGAATGATTAGGCTGTCTGATTATGGCAAAATACACAGGGTGTTCCATTTAATATAAGCAAGTAATTTTACTCCAAAGAGGAGCGTATTCCATAAAAAAATTACTAATATATTTGGAGATTTGGCAACAGTGCCAAAAAAAACTTACAAAAATCGTAAGTCGATCTGTCCAAACCGCATCCCGATATCTCTTTTAGTTTTCGAGATATAAGGCGACAAAATGTGATACTTTTCGATGGGACACCCAGTATATGTAGGTATACCACTGTGTTACATCATTAAGTAACGGAAACCAGATATCGTAAAACAGGGTTTTAATGTGATCGATGTTGCCAAAAATCCACAAATCTATTTATTTACACTTCAATTATGAGCCATTTCCAAAACAGACATGTGTTGTTACTTTTTGACCTTTCTTGTAGGTGCAGTTGCTACAGCAGGCAGACAGCATCAGTGTGTGCCACCAGCTACATCAGCTTCTCCACCCTCGCGCGTGATGTCTCCAACTTCCACTCCACAAACCTTATAACTTGGTTGCACCCCCAAATAAAACACAATTTGCCCGTATCACCACCCCAAATTCGCCAAATCCTTCAAATGGCCGCTCTACACGTGACCATTATCCTGCACGTGGACTGATCCTGCATTTTTATGTCTTGCTCCACATTTCACGTAATGACGATAACTGCGCTAGACTGAAGTCGGAATCCCACAGCGACTGTTTTAGCGAATATAGTTGAGTTGGCAGCATATACACTCAGAAAGTAATTTAGACACATAATTGAAATTTTGGTTATTTGGGTCAAATAACTTTTTAACGTTTTATCGATCGAAAATAATAGGTACTCATAATTTATTACTTCCATTTCTAACAAAATGTTACCTATCATCATAATGTACAGGGTGAGTCAACCATAGAGTAAAGTTCATTATCTCATTTGTTTAGAGAATTACGAAAAAACGTTAAATACAAAAGTTTTATAGAATATTAAGGTGCACAGTTTAAAATTATTTTTGAGTATACAGGGTGATTCAAAAAAGCGTGGCGAATATAACATAAGTTTTTTTGAATGGAACACCCTATTTTTTAATTTATTTTTAGATTTTACATGAAATTCTATAACTTTTTTGTTAATAATGTCATATACCTAAACCCAATAGTTTTTCTAATATTTTAATTTTTTTAGAAAAATATTAGTTTTTACTCTTATAAGAAACTGACAGTACCGCCATTGTTTCTAAAGGTGGAATACTCAAATTTGGTACAAACGTTCTATACGGATGACAAAAAAGGTGTATGTAAATAAATTTTAGTTAAATGCTACAGGGCCTTCAAAATAAATTTACACATTTCGACTATTTTAACTTCAAAAATTTCAATTTTTTTAAATGGCACACCCTGTATATTATTATTGTTTCTGATAGATTTTACAAAAGCCTTCAACTTTTATTGACTATGTCATATACCTAGTTTTCATAATTTGCGAGTTATTTTGATTTTATTCTTTTTTACACTTACCTACGCTATTGTGGAAACATAAACTAATATAAATAATAATAATTTCCCTACTAACTACCTTACTTTTAATTATTGTGGAGTAATCAATGATCAAAAATATGCCCGTCTACTTAGATACACATGTTTAGTCTTGTTACTATATTTTCTTGCATGTTCCATAGCATAAAGGATGTTTATTGTCCTCCAGGTATCTCGTATCCTATTTTCGATATCTTCTGGTGTTGTAGGGGAATTCACATAAACACTATCTTTAAAGTGGTCTAACAAAAAGAAATCTGAAGGTGTTAAGTCACATGATCGAGGGGGCCACCCAATGAATCCGTTAGTGTAATAAAAACAAGTGTAAAAATGAATAAAATCAAAATAACTCGCAAATTATGAAAACTAGGTATATGACATACTCAATAAAAGTTGAAGGCTTTTGTAAAATCTATCAGAAAAAATAATAATATACAGGGTGTGCCATTTAAAAAAATTGAAATTTTTGAAGTTAAAATAGTCGAAATGGATAAATTTATTTTGAATGTATGAATTTATTTATTTAACTCAAATTTATTTACATATACCTTTTTTGTCATCCTTATAGAACGTTTGTACCAAATTTGAGTATTCCACCTTCAGAAACAATGGCGGTACTGTCAGTTTCTTATAAGAGTAAAAACTAATATTTTTCTAAAAAAATTAAAATATTAGAAAAACTATTGGGTTTAGGTATATGACATTATTAACAAAAAAGTTATAGAATTTCATGTAAAATCTAAAAATAAATTAAAAAATAAGGTGTTCCATTTAAAAAAACTTATGTTATATTCGCCACGCGTTTTTAAACCACCCTGTATACTCAAAAATAATTTTAAACTGTACACCTTAATATTCTATAAAACTTTTGTATTTAACGTTTTTTCGTAATTCTCGAAACAAATGAGATAATGAACTTTACTCTATGGTTGACTCACCCTGTACATATCAACTATTTTATTTTAAATAAAACAACCTATATATACAGTGTGGCTGATAATTTTTCACTGTCCGGCTAATATCTTCTGAAATATTGAAAATACCTACAAAAAAAAGTTAAATTGGACTCCTTATCGAAAGAAACCTGATCGCCAAAACAGCGTATACCAATTTTCTTGAAAGCGTACATATATTGTCCGGAAAAATATCAAACTCGGTTTTTTAAATTGAACACTCTGTATATTTTTCAAAAATCTGATTCTACATAAATTTGTCTATACCGCAGTATATTCACAACACCATTTTGATTTAACATTATGCATAGTATACCGGGTGTCAACGGATCTATTAGACAAGCCATAACTTCTAGAGTATTGGATGTATCAAAATGAGATTTGGTATAGGTAAATGGTAGAGGAAGAGGAAAGTTTTTGCATATTTTTCACGTTTAGGTTACTTCCGGTTTCACCGGAAATGGCTTCAATTTTGAATTTTTAAATGGAACACCCTGTATATTTTTACATATTTGAATTTCTGAGACAATTTTGGACTAGAAAATGACATTAAAACTTTTAAAGTATAATACCTACTCGTCTACGAATTTATTAAAAACTTCACTGAAGTAAATGTATTTTATGAGCTTATTTTTAATCCAAACACAATGAATTTAGTATCGTTGGATTCGCAAAAAAAATCCCTTTTTGAAAAGTGCTTGTCTAAAAAGTGTTGCCATTTGAAAAAAATAGTTAGATATAAAAAAGTAATTTTGCCAACTTCTCTCATTCCTATCTATCATACTAATCACTAAAACTTTGCGATTACATTTTTCTGACATCATCTAAGGCCTTCAGATTAGTTTGCGCTCAATCATCTAAAAAAATCAAGTAGGCGAAAAAACTTTTTAAAATGTCATTTTCTAGTCCAAAATTGTCTTAGAAATTCAAATATGTAAAAATATACAGGGTGTTCCATTTAAAAATTCAAAATTGAAGCCATTTCCGGTGAAACCGGAAGTAACCTAAACGTGAAAAACGTGCAAAAACTTTCCTCTTCCTCTACCATTTACCTATACCAAATCTCATTTTGATACATCCAATACTCTAGAAGTTATGGCTTGTCTAATAGATCCATTGACACCCGGTATATTTATAAACATATATTTGTAAATATTTATTACTTATTTACTTTTTTTTTACGTAGATGCAAATACCTGTCAAATGCTTATGTAAGTGTTTAATACAAATGTTTAGAATTCAGTGATGGACAATTTGAACAGTCAATATAACGAATTATTCAAGTTTGTTGTTGAAATTTGTTGTTAGTAGGTAATAAAAGTAAATTTTATGAAGAAAACGTAATATATTTGTTGAAGTACTAAACATAATTTTAAATCAAAATGGTGTTTGTGATATACTACGGTATAGAGAAAATGATGAATTTCTAAAAATATACAGGGTGCTGCTTTAAAAAATAACAAGTGAGTTATTTTTCCGGAAAATAGGTTAGTTTTGGAAAACATTGGTATCCGCTGTTTTATAGATTAGGTTTCGTTTGGTAAGTTCTCCGATTTAACTTTTATTTGTATCTTTAATATTTCAGAAAATATTAACTGGACAATGAAAAATTAGTCACACTGATTATATATATATATATATACAGGGTTATTCAGAACCTATCCAAAATAAAATTTGGGGATGTTCAACATACATGTACAAATGTGGTAGTACAAAAAAAATTTTTTTGGCGGGGTCTGAAAACTATTTAAAAATTTTTCATTGCACGCCGCTGGATATTGGTCCACTGTAATGGAGTGACCTTGGGACTGACAATGCAAACTAGCTAGCACGAAAAAAACCGGCGCACCCGGTTTGCGCGAAAAAAGATTTGCAGCGATTTTACTTTAAAATAAACTTAAAGATAGATAGATGTGACCAAAGTGACGTGTCTTTAAAATGAATAAAATTTTGTTACACTAATTTTGAAGAATTGCGCTACTTGATTACTAGGTATAAGAAACATGAAATTTATAAAAAATTTGCACATACCTTGTTACAAAAGCTGTTCGAAATAATATTCCTGGACTTGTACACAATTTTGGGCACGCCTTATCCAATTTTGCCGCACTAAACCGAATGTTCCTCCTGGTTGCTGATCTTGTAAACGCAAATTATTAAGTAAATTGGGGATTTTCAGCATTTTGCTGCAACAACCACTCACAAAACCTAACTGTCGATGTGTCGGTGTGTCGATTGGGAAATCGTTCCGCATACAAGCGCGAAGCTGCCAATGAATTTTGTCCAACTTCGCCATAAATAAGAATCATGTCCATTAACTCAGCATTACTGTACACATGAGCCATTTTGAACATTTTACAGTTTAACACTCGATAAATAAAACACCAGCACTCCGCACAGAGACAGCGACACAGAAAGACTGATGAGTGCATAGACAATAAGAGATATTATCCCCACTCCAACTGTATTCGCCGGGCGTTCGCCAGGTACAAAAACTGTTGTATACTGTTTTTTGAAGGAATGTGATATATCAGATGTGTTGAAGTACAGTTGCCCAGCTACGTAGTCCTTTATAATGGTATGACTTTAAACATTGTTTACGGGAAATCCTAATTACTTTTATTAAAATTTTTTTGGTGATATCGATTTCTTATTTAAGGATGCATATATCCTCAAAGTTTTAGATATGAGTTCTGAATAACCCTGTATAGGTATTTACAAACTTCGATAAATGATCATGATGTAATATTGCTATATAGCTATATATAGCTAAAATAATATTGTATCATAACCGTAATGGTTAGAAAAGAAGCATCCATTTATTGATACGCTACGTAGGTTACCAACTCTTTGTTAGAGGTATTAAAAAAGTCACTTTTTGTACTTCAAACTAATTTTGAAAACATGTCTTCATGTTTATTAAACATACCGCAGCATAACCTGCTCGTTTTCCCGATTTTCCCCTTTGGGATTATCTGAAATCTGTCATCTTAGATTAATTATGAGGACTCTATTCGAAATTTCTTGTCGCGAGAATAATAGTCACTTAAAATATACCAGGAACCTTCCATAGAGTTCGTGAGTTATTTTATCGAAGCTGCAATCTTTGCGTTGAAGCAAAAGGTCAACATTGGACAATTTTTGTAAACTATTATTTATTTATCAATGAACTAAACTCCTACTAAAAGAAGAATCAATTTATATAGTTGAATTTAAATTAAAATATTTTGATGATTGCTCTAACGTCTAACAAGAAGAAGAAGTGATTTTTTAATGCAATTTTGAATTATTTTAGTAAATTATTATTCAATAATTATTTATCAATGAAATGATACATAGAACTTCCAAAACGATTTTTTCTTTTTCCTCCCAAAACGGCTCATTTGCAAACATATATTTATTAAATAAAACAATTTATGTTTTGATGTTCTCTACTACCCCCGAAAGTTTGTCGGTGAATTTTTAGGATAAACCAAATAAACCCAAGGAAATATAGTGTTCAAAGCTACCAGAAAGACAAGTAACAAAATATGATCAATAATTTCTTCAAAAGAACGTGAAATTATATCGCGGAAGCCACAATTTCAATTATGTATCTAAATTAGTTTAAGAGTTATGTCTACTGTCAACTTCGTTACAAACTCTATATAGTCACGACCCGTGGGAAAGTGTAAAAATGATATCCGCGGAAATTGGCATCCCATCGAAATTTTAAGACAGGTGATTAGAAAGCACATCAACGCTCATGTTGTAGATATATGGTGGGGTAAAATAGTAACCGAGGAACTAAAAAAATCAGCCTGGCGAGTGCTAAACTCCTCATTACTCATGATGTTTAAAAATAAGATGAGCGATGACTTGTTTGCCAAACCACAAACCGTAGATGTCTGTTGCGATCTGCCAATCAATTTCGCTTTCCTGCTATTGTGAATATAGTTGAGCGCACTCTTTGCGCCAAAACACGGAAGGTGGAATTCTGCCTTTACGTTTTTATTTATGCAAGGAAATAAAAACAGTTGGCTGTATCGATCTCTATACTCTATTAAACGGTAGATATTCGAGATCTTAAATATAGATTGGCTTTGCAAAAGTATTTATGAATTAAAAGCGATGCTTTCTTGCATGTTACGTTGACAATGAAATGTAAGAATAACTTAATGTAATAAGAACTATCGAACTGAAATACCTAAATATAGAATATATTGTGCAAGTATAACTTATGCTTACCGTTGGTTTTATAAAATTATTTGCATTCAAATTATCCATTGACCGTCGTCATGACCGGGGATGGTTTAGGGCCGAGCGGGATTATCGCTCTTTACCCTCCCCATCGCTGTAGGCCTGGACTGCCTCGTAGAAGTGGACCCCATCTTTCACCAACCCCGATCACAAAAAGTGATAGGTGTGGGCGATTTGTAGGTTCTACTGTACTGGCTCTACCCTGTAGGATGGGTAGAATCTTCTGGCGCTCTTCTGTCTTGTCTTCTTTCTTCGCCTGCATTCAAGTCCGTGGTACGTGGTTTTGCAATTTTGTTCCTTCATGTTCAGGCACCGTGGGAGAGAAGGGATTCGGTGTTCGGATTCGGTAGGGGACATTGGTCTCGAATTATTGAAGCGTACACCTAAATAAGAAAAGAAGAATCATGTATCTGCAACTTATATATCAAGAGATATGTGACATCAAATTTGACAAAGAAATCACTTCATTTATTTGAAGGAGATGCCGAAAAAAACTACTCCACGGGAAATATGCCCCGACTGGCATTACATTACATCGGCATCTCCATGTATTGTAATGCAATACCAATCGGGGCATATTGCCTGTGGAGTAGTTTTTTTCGGCATCTCCTTCAAATAAATAAATAGGATTGTCTTCGTCAAAGGCAATAAAGGTCACTGCTGTAATAGCACCTGCGGAAAGCAGACCCTAATCTGTCTGTCAATTAGACAATAATTGTCAGACAGATAGTAGCAAAGACCTAAAGAGGACACTACGGTGTGTTTCTCACCACTACTATCTCTTCATTTGTTTATGAGTTTATATTTGATATTTTTAAGTATCTGAGATAGAATTTTATATAGGTATAAAATTTTGCAAAGTATAATAATGCTTTTATTAATTTTTATTGTGGTCTTATTTTTAGACTAAATACAAAATATAAATTCGCTTTATCAACAACGACTTTCGTTTGTAATTTTTCAGCGACATTACTGAACTAAAAATTTCAGAAATATAAAGGAGGTTCAAAAACTTAAATTTGTTCTAACTGAAAATGATCTTTTTTCTCATTTTATATGAAGTTAAAGTTAAAATTGTTAAGAATAAAAAAGTATAAGTATCAATGAAAAGAGCAGTTAATAATACCTAATTTATTGTCACAAGATGAACCATTTTTAGTCCTTAAAATCTTCAGAGGTTTTAGAGTACTTACAACTTACATCTCTTGACTAAACAAATTTCTCTCTGAATATTTTGCTCCAAATGTTCATTCAGAATAGAATGATCAATATTAAGTCCAAATTTGATTATTTATCTTTAAGACCTTCTGCGAATAAAAAAATATTATGTTCTTAAGAAACATTCATTGTCTGCGCATTAATAACTGAAATCAATAAGACGCGCAACCCTAATTTAAAATCCGTCCTATTTCCGGTCAATTGCAGAACCGATATCAATCGCGCTTTTGTCCGTAAAGAGCTTTTTTACTCCTTCAATCCACGTATAACAACCCATATTTACAATATTGTATTTCTGCAACCCATATTAGGATCTACGTGACATTGGGCGTATGTATACAGGCTGATTCACTTAAGGAGGCTCACCATTGGGATATCAGTAATGGTAAGAGATACAGGGTGGCTCAAATTACAAAAAAGTTGCGCAATTTTATGACGAATATTTTGGTAAAAGCAAACCTGAAATATATTTTTTAATTTCTGAAATATTCTGAAAAAACTGAAAATTTAGATTTTTTAATTTTTGCCGTAATTCATTTGTTTTTAAAGATCAGTTCAAGAAATTCGGTTCCCAGGCATAAAATGCTCTATTGATTGCATTGGCGAAGTCAGATCACCTCTATCTCTTATTGTTTTTGAGAGACGATAGTCAACTTTTTTTTTTCTTATGGGCGCCATATTGGATTTTTATATTTTCAGATAGCTCTTCTCATTCTCTTTACGACGATGTATCATAGTATGGGTAAATTTAAATTATTAGGGTAATAGTCATAAAAAAATATTTTTGATTAGACTGCTATGAAATTAAACTAAAACTTGTCAGTTCATTGATTATCAAAAGTGTTTATTCTAGCATCGTTGCACTAATTCGTTCATATTTGTATTGCTACTGTTACCATTGAAATGT
This sequence comes from Pogonocherus hispidulus, assembly GCA_963924545.1. Taxonomy (NCBI): domain Eukaryota; kingdom Metazoa; phylum Arthropoda; class Insecta; order Coleoptera; family Cerambycidae; genus Pogonocherus; species Pogonocherus hispidulus. Next base: position 88,261,071 of record OZ004692.1, read on the forward strand.
TTTCAAACGACGAAAAATATGTATTCTATTTATATTCAGTGCAGAAGAAATTCTATAGCAGCTGAGCAGATGTATTTAAATATGTATCCCGAAAGAGAACAACCACATAGAACGTTATTAGGTTTAATAAAATTAATAAAAAAAAACACAGACACACAACCATTCCCTGGGAGAGGTCCCATTTCTCCCCTGGCGAGATTCGAACTCGCGCAGCAATATTCCATCCATAATAGAATGGTATAACCATTCTATTAGTCACAAGCTATCACCCAGCATCTAACAGAATGAGCTATCGCCGCGGCTAAATAAAAACAATATTATGTATTATATTTTCTAAATAACCCTGTAAAGGAAGCCAATTCTAAATAAATTTTATAACATTTTACTACAGATTTTTTCATTTACAAAGTTATAATCACATCAACTTATTTATTTTATTTTGAGTTTAACAGAAAATGCCGAACACTGATCGGGGATACGAAAAAGGTCTTTTCTCAAAAGACCGATGTCATAACAGGCTAATAAAAAAAAAATTATGACTATTACCCTAATAATTTAAATTTACCCATACTATAATACATCGTCGTAAAGAGAATGAGAAGAGCTATCTAAAAATATAAAAATTCAATATGGCGCCCATAAGAAAAAAAAAAGTTGACTATCGTCTTTCAAAAACAATAAGAGATAGAGGTGATCTGACTTCGCCAATGCAATCAATAGAGCATTTTATGTCTGGGAACCGAATTTCATGAACTGATCTTTAAAAACAAATGAATTACGGCAAAAATTAAAAAATCTAAATTTTCAGTTTTTTCAGAATATTTCAGAAATTAAAAAATATATTTCAGGTTTGCTTTTACCAAAATATTCGTCATAAAATTGCGCAACTTTTTTGTAATTTGAGCCACCCTGTATCTCTTACCATTACTGATATCCCAATGGTGAGCCTCCTTAAGTGAATCAGCCTGTATATAGTGTCTCGATCGCGAGGACAGATGGAAGCATCGCGTCTTTCAGAAACGTGAAAGAAAAAATAAAATGCACGGGTTTATTGTATCACTAAAGCAATCGACTAAAATTATTATTTAAAATTTCACAGCAATTTGTTTCTTCTTGCCTCATGTTCTATTTTAATTTTTGTTATTTATGTATATTTCTTGAATCTCGGGAAGTGAGTAGGGTTGATAACATGTATTTGCTATATCCAAATCCCGTTTGTTTCGGAGATATTTGGAACTTTATAAAATAAAATGACAGATACAGTAATTTATAACAACTTTTTCAAAGTTTCGTATCTAGAAATAATGTAGGTAAATCAAATAGCATGCCAAGTTATGTTTTTCACATCAGATTTTGGTAACTTCAAAGTGCGGATTTCTGTTTAGTTCAAATAGAACTCGTATCTATCTAAGTTACGCGAAATTAAATACTCGTTTTTCTAATATACACATTATAGGAGTTGAAGTTATAATTAGTTGCCACCGAAAAATTCGTAAAATTGCTATCAAATTCTCCGCACTAGAAAAACTGTCAGTTTCAAAATTCAATACTATTGAATGATTTTTTATGAGAAGTTATTCATTTACACCGTTTATTATTATAAATAATTACCTTATAAAGTAGCTCGATCCTAGATCCGTATTTCGATTCCTAATTCATATTATAGTTAATTATAATTAATTAGTTCATATTAGATTAAATATAGTGCCACCATAGTGCAGTAGGCTAAAGCCTTTGCCAGCATTTCTTGGTCACACTACCTATACGGTCTGGGTTCGATCCCCAGATCCAGCACTGGCAATATTGGTGGGTATGGAGTGTTTGTTTACGTTTTTCAATGTATAACCTCCTTCCGGAAAGTTTGTCTTTGTATTTTGGGGTTGTCTAATTTATGTAGTGTTTTAATGTTTAATGTTTTTTTAATATTATTTTATTTAATTATCTAATGTTATTTATTCTATTTTTGAAGCTTATAATAATAATAATAATAATAATAATAATAATAATAATAATAATAATAATAATAATATAGTTTCCTTTTTGACAACCAAACATTGCATAGGAATAGTCAATAACCTAAACCTAATAACTAATATCTAAAATATTCTGGTAAACTGTTTATAACATTTTTGTACTAAAAAACGTTGTAGCTTCTTCTTAAATACAGTCTTCTTTACAGTATGTTTTAATGCATTTGGTAAAAGATTAAATCCTATTGAATCACTAGTTAATTTTAACCTAACACAGGGTGCGTGAAGATTGCTTTTTGTCTTGTGTTCACATTATGATAGTGACTATTCAACATAAAATTATTTTTGTTTTTAAAATATATACACATATTTCAAAAATATGTATACTAGGTAACGTTAAAATTTTATATGATTGAAAAAGTGGTTTGCAAGATTCAGTACCGGCAATACATCTTAAAATTCGTTTATGTGAAACAAAAACATTATTAGCTGAAGTGGAATTACCCCAAAAAACAGACACCATACCTTAAACGTGAATCAATTTGTGCGTAATAATGCAATTAATTGCTCCTTAGTCAAAAATGTTCTAAGATTTCTAAATAAGTACCTAAATAACTAAAGAGAATTTCGTTAGTAAGATTTCAGTTATATTTCCGGTTGAGACATTCATTGAGGAAGACTCCAAGAAATTGAACATTTTCCTGTTCTTTAAAAACAACATTATTACTACTATTATCAAAGCTTATGTGAAAGTTACCACACTTCTTTTGTCTACTGTGGAATCTTAAGCGTCATATCAGGATTTAAATAAAGCTGATTATAAACTTGAAACTAGTTTTTGCATCTCTTCCTTTTGAAATAAAAGAATTTTCACCATTTGTAGTTATTAAAATCACAGACTTTATGCTTTTCTGCATGTCAAAAACCAACGAAAAATGCTCTTGAAAATGCGAAAAAAGTTACCAGTAAACATTGCACCTGTAATTTTTTTTAGCCAAGTGGTTAGATTTAGTTACCTAAGCATATTCTGTTTTTAACTTAAAGGTTTTATATTTTTTGCAAAAATGAAGGAATATAATGATAATACAGTAAAAAATAATAAAGTAGGAAAAGACGATTTACAAAAAAATCACCGCGTATAATGTTAAATAATTTTAATCTGTAACTCTAGTTACTAATAGAACTGACTGATTTATTTTTAATCATGTTTTTACACGAGTAAATCATGAGTTATAGAGTGCCCCCAGGGTTTTGAAACATCCACTTTTATAAACCATATTTCTTGGTGAAAATCGATTGCTTACATTTTGTCTCATTTTATCCTGTCTATTCCATTTCCTTTATCTGTTTATAATACAGCAATACTGCTCCAATTATTCATCGTGTGCTACCGATATTTTTGCCGGACTAAATTCAAACACAAACTACAAAACGGTAAATTGGATCCTATTTTGTTATTATCTTCTATAATATACAAAAGTCCATATCTTCAGATTCAGAAGGTGCTTTTGAAGCACCTGATTTTGTGTTGGATCGAAGTAACTGGGCTTATTCTGTTATAGGCATCGGCGTTGCTTGGCCAAAGGCCAAAATCTAAATACAGATATGTATATTTCTACATCAAATATTTCATGCTTGATAGATTGTCCTATGTTTCACATTCTGGGACAATTTCACTCAATCAACGGTCAACATTCTATGATACAGATATATTACAATTAAGTTTTTGCCATAATTATGTATATATCCTTCCATAAAAACATGAATCAACATATTACATCCGTCCATCCATCCATTACATATTATTATCGAAAACGGCACCCTATTGTCACAGTTGTATAATTTTTAAAATTAAGTTACCACTGTATCTTTTGTTTACTTCCACTGTTATGTGATTTCATATCGGATGTGGAAAATCAACATTTCTTTACCAAGAGGAACCTAATGGCATTAAAATATTTCCAAGAAGAATTTGAATTTCAGCGGAATCCAGGAATCCCTTAATTCCTTAAGATAAATGGAAATGTTACCTTGAATAGCGGTAATTCTGAGCAGATTTCTCTATATAGAACCAATTAGGATAGTAAAAGCAAGTGGTTAGTGAAGAATCAAACGCCTTCTATCTTTCCCTAATAGTTTTACCAAAGATGTGCTAAGCAGAGCTGAAGCACCTGGCTTGCAATATTTAGCATTAAACATAAACTCATCGGGTAGAGAAGACAAAAAAACTGGTTAAACGCGCAACAATTGAAGTGCACTAATTTGTTGTTCATAGGAACATGAAAAAATTTTAACTAACTATAACGCTCCAAGCTAGAATAGAAAATTTACGATGCTTTTACATTGTGCTTTCATATTATAAAGTAAATACCAATTAAACGTATGATATAATTTTAATGTTTTTCTTAAGTATATTTTTGCTTTACGTGTCACTTTCAATATTACCACCACTGTCAGCATCACCACTAACAGTGATATCAATTTCTGATATTGAACTAAATAATTATAAAAATGTGCTTTATAGCTTTATAAAGTCTTTATAATGTCTAGCTGTAAAAAGCTTTATAAATAATGTCTTTAACCACTTCTACAGTCTGTGAAGCCCGTTTGAAACAAATTTGAATCACTTTTTTCCATTATTGTCTGCTCTTGTGGTCAATTCATAGTCTCAGTTGAATTAAATACCGAATACTGTTGTGAAGCAGTTTTCTCCAGCAAAATACTGAAGCACCAAAATGACGTAGAAGCACTAAATCCCACGTTTAACTTTGTTCCCGATAAATGCCTTTATTTTTGTAGTTTAAGTGTTCGCCTTGACTTTCAAAAATAAATTGCAGAAGATTTTCCCCTTGGAGACTTCAGACAGGCAAAATTAATGACATTAGATTGTATTGTATAGTCTTCCGAATTCGGAAATCACGTTGTCTAACTACCTACCTATCATCTTACTGAATATAAACTTCGCAACGAATTCTATATAAAACGTACTTTAAAATTAGTATTGCATGTTTTCTGGGTTATTACTTTTTATATGATCATATTGCCCTGGCGGTCATCCTAGAATATAAAAACTGAATCCATATTTAGTATATAAAAGTGTTTCTTCGGATCAACCAATACTTTTTGTATCCCCGAGTAAATTTTCATTTTTATAGCTTGGCAGCGCGGTATGAGAATGTATGCAATTAAATAGACTACCTATTTATTCATGTTAGGAATTAAATTTAAATTAATTTTGAAGCATTATCTGGGTGGAATTCTATTCTTATCATATTTATGATTCCATGATTCCAGATAAAATTCTCTTTCCAAAGTTGCACTCTTCATGGCACTCTTTGAACTTACCTAACTTTATTCTTGAATATAATTTGCAAATTTATTGTTATCTGTAATTTTCCACCCATCTCTACGAGTTAATTCTCCAACACGAAATGCAGGCTAGATAATTAAGTCTGTAATTCGTTGTGTAAGACAGTTATGTGGATTTCTCTTTGTAATTCTGGTTTTCATTAAAAACTTCTGAATTCCTAGCCAATGCGTAACCGTACTTTAATACTTCTATTAATCTCTCCAGTTCATTCATCACTAAATGATTATGCATTAAGTAATAGTATATTTACCTGAGCTGTAAATGGCAGCATATACATATACGGTTAGTTTATACAGTGTAGGTACGTGAACTGTGTTCGAAAATTTGGATAGAATACAGGTTGAATGGTGAATGCCATGTTGTATATTGAAAAAATATATAAAGATACCAACATAAAAGAAAAATGAGATTTATTTATGTATCTTCGTTTTTGGGTATTGAAAGTCGAGTTATCCGTTTTCCACCTACAAGTGTTTCTAAAAATATATTCACAAATGCATTATATGAAATTATCTCCAGCACTTTTATTAAAAAGAAAAATCTATTAAAGACAATAAGTTGAGGTTATGTGAAGATATTCCATTGTAATTCAATCTTGGGGGGGGGGAGGGGTGCATATTGCACGCAAAGTAGTTGTTTTCCACATATCTTAAAAATAATAAGATTATTCCTTTGCGTACATAGGATTATAGGTAACGAGGAATATTAAAACTTTATTGAACCATAATATTTGTTAATTTCATTCATTATCTACCTTTTATTTAACTTTTTGGCTAAGATATAATCCAATTTATATATTAGAACTGCATAAAGTAATGTAAGTAATAATAATATACAGTAAATTTCTGGAAACTATATTTTGACCACAAAAAAACTAATTGTGATGTGATGGTTACAGTTTTCCATACAAATAACATCAAAAAACTACTGCGGAGAAGAGAAAACAACTTATATGTAATAATCTGAAATATATAGGTAACAGCCCTTAAAGGAAACTCTTTCAAACTCGGACTTCTTCATAGCAGACAAAATTAGAATCATTCCATGCCAAACCTAGTCCTGTATTTACGATCTATAAAATCGATCGAAATTCTATACAAAACGTATTTTGACGATGAAATGGGAAATCGCGTAATAAATAAATTAACAATTACTACAGGAGGAGTCCTGTATGGGTGTCCTGTGTACAGGAGGAGGAGTAAAAGGAATGCAATCAAGATTCAAGATAAACACTAGGTAGATGAGTTTTGGATCAAAGTCAGGGTTAATAGTTATTTATTAAGCTGAACGATAATTTAATTTTCGACGATACTAAGTCGATAATTTCATTTTTCTAATTTTATATTTTTAATGAGTCGGTTTTAGGTAATAACCGGCTCGGCGAGTCGGTTTAGTATTTCGATCGCTCAACCCAGAGGTCGTGGGTTCGAATCCCCTTTCCACCAGAAAATGTTTAATTAAATTGTCTACACGTAGATTAAGGCCTGTTATCAGGGGTGGGTTGACAACCACCTTGTACATAAGCATTTATTATAGAAAAAAATATATAATATTCAGTTATAAACAAACACTTAACAATGGTCTACCGTCATATTGTGCATCTTTTCAATATTCTACGTTTTTTTTGCATGTACTTAAACATTTACTTACAGCACAATATAATATTCAGTATAATTATTTATTTCATGGCTATTAGGAAAATAATTTTAAAATAATTATATACGGTCATTAAATTTATTTCTGATCATTTCTGATGTTCACAAGTATTAAATATTAAGCAGATATCCAATACAATAAAGGGTTGTAGAAACTAGTTCTACTACTATCAGATGGCATGCATATAGCAAATAACTACGAATAGTAAGGGACATCACTAAGTATCCTCCATCTGTAAACGCCTTATTTAAATAAGGACTAAAACAAATCAAGCTAAAACAGCTATTCTCCTGGCAATATGCCGCGCCGAGTGCTGAATTACAAAGCAAAATTTGCCGTATTTTGTCTAACACAGTTAGAATCAAAATACAAGGATTCGGATTGCAACGAAAACTACGAGGAAATACTAAGACCACACATCGTAGGATGCCACTAATTGCAGACCGGTTTCGACCTTTTTATGATCTCATCAGTGCAATATAAGTGAGCATACCGACGAATGCGAAGACCTGAGTATTTGGCACAATAGGTAAACCTAGGCGTTTACAGATGGAGGATACTTAGTGATGTCCCTTACTAATCGTAGTTATTTGCTATATGCATGCCATCTGATAGTAGTAGAACTAGTTTCTACAACCCTTTATTGTATTGGATTTTTACCCAATTACGATTTGTTTGGATTGTGTTGCGAAAACTACACAGATGTGGCGCCAATAGGCTTTGCGTAGGTCTTGCGTACGCAAGGTTTACCTATTGTGCCAAATACTCAGGCCTTCGCATTCGTCGGTATGCTCGCTCACTTATATTGCACTGATGAGATCATAAAAAGGTCGAAACCGGTCTGCAATTAGTGGCATCCTACGATGTGTGGTCTTAGTATTTCCTCGTAGTTTTCGTTGCAATCCGAATCCTTGTATTTTGATTCTAACTGTGTTAGACAAAATACGGCAAATTTTGCTTTGTAATTCAGCGCTCGGCGCGGCATATTGCCAGGAGAATAGCTGTTTTAGCTTGATTTGTTTTAGTCCTTATTTAAATAAGGCGTTTACAGATGGAGGATACTTAGTGATGTCCCTTACTATTCGTAGTTATTTGCTATTAAGCAGATAGATTATAGCTCGTAATATGGACTATTTGTAATTAATATTTAAGTTTACTTAATTATATGATAATTTTATTTGAAATTTGTTTTAATACAAAATTCATGCTCAATTTCTGAAACATCCACAAATCCGATTGTTTTATTCCGTACAATATATAACTATTCACGTGCATCGCATCAGTTTTTCATGTTGATATTCCTGAAACCACAAATAAAACACAATCAGGTCGCACGTTAGAGTTTCTTTACGGAAATACAGTGAAATGCCTTGAAGCCATTTGGAACTCTCGGTTAAATACATCGATTAGAAAACTCTCCGATAAACATGTTACATGCGGTGCAAGATAGAACGCCGACACGTTGTTCCAAATCGTTCCTCACAAACGTTAGTATAACAAAACTTTGTATTTCTTACAAAAAAGTCATATAGCAAATATTGAACCATAAATATATGAAATGGAATAATATGTATTATAATTTGAAACACTGGTACATCGAAAACATTATTGGACAAGAAGTATCGAATATTTCAGTTTGATATTAATAATAGAAAATATCTAGTTTTTGCTATTTGCTTTTTAAGAAGCTTTGCCTTAAGTAGCAATGAAGTCAACTTATATCTTTTAAATGGTAATGATAGTTTTTATAATATCAATATAAAAAATAAAAAATATACACTTTTTGATAATGTCTGTAACTAAGATATTATCTATAAATCATTACCAAGACTTAAAAGGCTTGGTAATGATTTTAACATAAGAACGACATTTAAAACAAAAAATACTTTAAGATCAATACTTACTAAAACCAAACCAATTAATAATGATCAAAATTCAAAAAATTGTATTTACCAGATTCCTTGTGAATGTGGTAAATATTATATTGGTGAAACATCTAGACCATTACAAATAAGGATCCGCAAACATAAAAATTATGTTAAGGATTACCAAGTTGATAAGTCTACATTAGTAAAACATGTATGGGATAACGGTCACCGAGTTGATTGGACACAGGCTAAAGTTTTACAAAAGGAAGAAAAATCGGTTAAAAGAAAGTGCTTTCATTAAACTTAATGGTGATAATTGTATTTCGTCGGAAACAATATTCATAGATCAAACATGGCTTCCTCTACTCCAAAAAGATGTTACCAATGGAAAATTAATAATATCATAGTGATCAGTGCATGTGATGACAATTTAAATTAAAAATGTCAATCTGACAACAACTACTTCTCGTTCATATAAAGAGTTCTCAACATAAAAATAGTCTACAGAAGAAGAGTTGAGGATCAACTCGAAACGTCTAGACGAAAGCTAGTTATTATACTAACTAGCTACTTAACTATTATAAAGCTAGTTAAGTTCTTTTAATTTTTTATTATAACTATTTTATTTGGACATATTTTAGAATATGACATGTAATATTATAAAATTTTGTATAAAACTGAAAAACCACTGATAAAATTTAGTCAATATATCAAATATTAATTTATCACACGTTAATACAGTGGTTTTTTGGGGCAAACTTTAGAAGTTTGCCTTGTTACTACACTTTGAATAATTAATTTGTATACTTCTGGTTTTCTGCCTTTTGTTATTTTACAGGTGGTGTAATCCCAAAAGAAACAAACTATGATATACACTTTTTGTTTTCCAATAATATCCTCTTTCTATCTCTAGTGATTCTGTCAGCTAAATCTAAAATATTCTCATAGGTATAGGTATATAGGTTTAATCATATATTTTAGAATAAAAGCATTTTGATTTTTATCTTTTTAATAACTTTATATTTTGTAGCTTATAATTTTTGTATTGAGACGATAGTGAATCAGACTATTTTAAACACATTCTGAGAAACAATAGGGGAAAGTAGTCTAATTTCGGACAGGTTTCCATTTTCGGATACCCAAATTATCGCTATGTTAAAGGCAATGTCATTACTGTTATGCGTCTTTGGTTGCATATTAATAATATGTTATGATAAATAGTTGTTTATTTGAAGGAGATGCCGAAAACAACTACTCCAAGGGCAATATGCCCCGACAGGCGTTGCATTACATCGGCATCTCCATAGGAGTAGTCAGATAGTAGCACAGACCCAAAGAGGGCGCTACGGTGTGTTTCTCACCAATACTAATAAATAGTTGTGTTTACGTTCGATTGGTGAACTGTCAAATTCTTTTGCACAGCGCAGTACACAGTAAAAAAATCCGACTGATTTTAACACTGAATCCACACTCATCAGTGTGTATATAGTCCACACTGGGCAGTGTTAGACATATGGGTGTATTATTACATTATATAAAAGTAATTTAACACAGTAGATTTTACAAGGTAATATGTAATAGTTAATTATTCACCGTGTAATTATTCCGTTTATATGGCGGATTGAATCATTTTTAACACAGGGTTTTGTAAATTTTACTACAATTTATGAGTACTTCTACAAACTTGGCGGGTATATCGTTCGTGTAATATGAGGTCTAAAGGTTTAGTTATTATACTACCCAGTTCGTGTTAAAAATAACACTGCAGCAAATTACGATTACCATTTAGTAATTTTACCATTTGTCTTTTTTTACTGTGTATCAGATATTTTTAGGTGTGATATTTTGAGAGTGATGTTTTTGATATTTATTCTCATTTTAAAACTTCAGATAAATTGCTTGCTAAGCATAGGATATAATAGTTGTATGTTTATAAATAAAAGTTATTTTCACTCATAGTTTTGACAAAAAAAGTAATTTAAGTTAAAACTAGATTTGCTCCTAATTTCGGATACTAAAATGGACTCAATTCCAGATATCCGAAATTAGGATATCTAAAACCTTTTTAATTATAAAATTTTATTACATAGAGAAAGATGCTCAAAGTGAGTGGCAAAATCAAATAGTGGGATCCCGTTAACATGAAACGGGCAAATAGATGATGTTAGAAAAAATTAAATAATTTCCAAATACCCTATCCGAAATTATACCATTTTTTAACTGGCGACTTCGCAATTTTTTAGTTTATATTTTTTATTTTCCATATCTTTTTATTTTCCATATCTACTTAAATTTTCTTACTCAATGCAAAAATTATGTGAATATATATTACAATAAATGAGGTCATATCAAAATGTTGTTAATTTGTGTTTAATTACATATTATTATTATATGGCTGATTTTGAAAACTTATCTGAAATTAGGCTACTTTCCTCTAATGAAAAATATGGTTGCATCGTCAATTATGTTGAATCGTAGACTGAAGGTACGAGCAGACACAGCTACTTTAGCTGCGCTGCAGCATAAAAAACTGAAAAAGTGCTCAACTCCACTGTGAATATCCTTGTTGTATCCAATGTGAACATCCTTATATCCGGTTGTTTCTTATAATTTTCGCCTGCAGCATGGTTGCATGCAATATTTTCGTCCTACACGCAGTAAATGTAGCTTAGTATGATCGGATGCAAAAACAGCCTGTTGCGTATGAACAGTGTCGCAATCATTTTTACACTTGAAGTTTTAACGAGTAGCTGCAGTAGGAAAAACTACGTGCTGCACGTTACATTTTGTGCGAACGCAATATGAAACGTTTGCAGCCGCAACTCTTAAACTGCTCAGCAAAAGTAGATGTATGTGCCCTTAGCTCAAGACTGCCGCACTTGGTCGGATATTTTAGTTTAAACCTTTTTATTTAAGTATCAAAGAGTTAAGATTAAAACCTACTTTTTCTAAAATATATATATGGAATGTTTTCTAAGGACCGAGAAGTAAAATATTTTGCTGCTTGCCACTATGCTTGTTACTTTAGTTATTTTATCTGTGGTATATAGGAATATTTGATTGCTCTATGCTACAAGTGACGAGCGCCAAAATACGTTCTAAATGTCATATAGACAATTAAATGTCAATTTTCCATAGTTTCTTAATATATATTTTTTTCAACCCTACGAATAAGACACAATAACATTAAATTATTTTGTATAAAAAGAGGGCTATTTCGGGACTGTTTGAGATCGCTATAGCAACTGTATAAAAAAGGGATTATTGTACAATTGTACAGTACCGAAAAGTAATTTGACATTGACATTGCATTTCACATAATATATTGAAGTTTAATTAAATAGAAAAATAGAAACAGATAGTGACTCCGATGAGTCGGTAAACTGGAAGTGCTAATTAGAAGCGGTTGAAAACAAAAATATTATGTTAAACTCGTACAAAAAATACGTTTTCGAGACTCGTAAAATTGCCTGGCTCCACTACGCGTCGTCCGGCAACCCTTTCCCTCGTCCCAAAAACGTGTATTTTTTGTACTACTTAAACAAATAACTATTTTTCTCATTTCAGATGTTTTAGAAAAAATTGGTTTGTGCTTTTCAAGCGCAAAGACTTATTTCGGATTTTAAGCGATATTATTTACAATTGGTCTTAGGTTCATTTTTACCTACACAATGTCTTGTAAAAGGACGCTTCATTGAAATATGGTTATTTTAACTACAAAAACTAAGGACTTATTCTGAAGATAACTTATTTTTAAACAAAAGAACTGTTTTATATTAGTATATTGAATAGCTATATTCAAAGATACAAAGGTTTTTTAGTCCGATGTTAAAAGGATGATTCTATTGTACGTACGAGGTAAAATATTAATGTAAGGAAATATGATTAGCCAATATCTCTATGTTTGGGAATAGTAATCGAGTGGTCGGTCCTCTTCAGCTTTTGTTCAAATATTTGCATACACTACGTGGTTTGGAATCCCGCTGGCGGCCAAAATATTTTTAATTAAATTAGGTATCCAAAGTGTTGTTTCGAATTCCAATGTAAACCGTAGATGCCTGTTGTCTTAACCCGCACAAGTCTTTGATTTTAGGAATTACACTGAGGGAAAGATCTTCCTTAAAATTGCTAATAAGCCATAGTTTTTTTGAAATTATTAATTATTTATTTTTGCATATTATATTTACTATGGATTAATAATAATTTTTAAAAATTTCTTTTTCAAGAGAATATATCAAGAATTGATATAATTATAAAAACTATATTGTTTGATTATATTATAATTAAAATATTTATTTTCTAAAATGAAATAATTATTTACCTACAAAATATCTAGTGGGGAATATATTCTCAGTGCTCTGTATAAATTTAAACAAATATGTTTATTTGAATAAAATTTGATATTAAAAGTTGCAGTAAAATGGTTTAAATTAAAAGATTATTTCTAGAACTAAGAAATATGCACCAATTATATAGGTATTTAATTCGCCAAATACCAATAAATAATTTAATTAGTTTTAAGAAATTTTATTTAGTACTGGTGAGAAACACACCGTAGTGCCCTCTTTGGCTCATCCAAAAGGGCACTACGGTGTATTTCTCACCACTAGTAACATTTACGATGCCCACAAGGCAATCACGTCGCTGCATCGTTCATTGAGTCCACTACCTATGGCACTCTAATGAGCACAAAATAAGCGCGAAACCGGTCAGTGTCTGCTAGAAGGTCTCGATTAACGACGTGGCGGCTCCTATGGAGATGCCGATGTAATGCAATGCCAGTCGGGGTATATGGGCCGTGGAGTAGTTGTTTTCGGCATCCCCTTCAAATACATTTCATTTATTTCAACTAAATCCTTTTCTCAGTGTACGTGGGTAGCTTAGAAAGAGATAACTCAACTTAAGAGGTTTTTATTACCAACCACGTACTAGATCTAACTGCAAATGCTGTTAATCCTAAATAAGTTTTAAAGTAGTAAGGCTTTCCGTACTAGGATCAACTAGATTTAACGTACGGAGCACTAGACATTTATGAAGAGCATAAGTAAATAAAGATCTGGCTCTTAACCCACATATGTTGGAAACCCTTCCATTAGCTGATTACGACTATCATATCTTCCGGCCCTTGTTACTGCAGTCTCTCAAGCTATTGCCATTGTTTATTTATTTAGAGGATACCTTTATGGCTCCAGCTAAAAATAAATTAGATTTAAATTAGTTTTATGGAGTTAATGTCTAACCAGAGATTGATACCTACGAGTTTAAAAATGAAAGGTTTCCACATCGTTTGTGCAATACAATTCTGCACTTAAAAAATCATCAAATGCATAGATATATCCAGCGACAGCTCTTTGAATTTAATAAAAATAAGATGTTTTTTCCTAATTTTTTTCTTTAAATTCAGTGAGCGCCATCTCATGCTCATTGGCTACGTTGACATTTTTTTTTGTCTCACTGTATACAGTAATTGCAACAAATTAAAATAATCCTATTAAAATAAAACACCAACAAATTATGATAACACCACATTGTATTATATGCCGTGACGGAATTTGCATTTAAAATATATTTCTTTAAAATATGTCTTTAAATAACAATTACAATTTTATTATATATTGGGTTGGACCCTATAGTATCACAGTACCAAACTACAATAAACACTAAAAAGCAAATAAATTTACAGAAACTACTTTTATTATTTATGAGTATTTTTTGATTTATGGGCAGATTAGAATAACCCGTGACACCCTAACGATGATAATAATGGAAGAATGGAATGGAATAAATTTTGAAACTAGGATTTAATGTCACTTAGTACCTAAAGTTGGATGACCCAAGTGTAACACATCGTTGAACCCGTAATTTTATTCTCTATCGAATGGTGTAAAAATCCGATATGACGGACATAAGGAAAACGAAAGTTTCCTATGAAAACATGGAGATCTAGTAGGCCTGGAAAATTTTTGAAATCTCCATTAGATTCAGCGAGATTCAAATCAATTTATGTAAACACATCAAATTTCATTGCATTTGTTTTAGTAATAAAAAATATGGAAGAGATAAGAAAACCTAAGTTTTCAATTTTTTCAGATTATTTCAGTATATAGGTAAGGATGCGATGTATCGCCAACTAGTTTTCATATTTTTAAATGGCTTGAAAATACGCAACTTTTTTGTAATTTAAGCAACCCTGTATCTTTTCTGGTTCACGGTATCCCAATGGTGCACACCTTGAAAGTGACCACCCTGTAAAGCATTAAACATATCACTTAAAAACGTTCATGTTTCGAAAACTTATCCGTTTTCGTTATCAAAACTTTAAATTTGACTGACGTACAGAATAGTATGTTAGTTTGTAATATCACCTCGTCTTTAAGAATTGATAACCAACAGCTACCAAAATTAGAAATATTGGATATACATTTGTCCCCATTTAACAAAATTATCGCGGATTCGGAAAACTTAAAGAATCTTAAAAGAATTTAAGAAACTTAAAGGAAACTTAATTTATGATTATTGTAGTATATCAACGACAAGGTATATGAACTCTAAGTAACATCCGCTATTAAAACAACAAATGATACGGTCATATGTTCATGTGTCACTGATATTAGTGGGATTAGGTTTTTAATATTAATTCATACTAATATGCATGATCACATGTGTAAAAGGATCCAAAGGCACAACATACAACACTTTTGTAAAGTAGTGGCTAAATTCGTTATTTCATAAATCCCAATTATTATTTCCCCCATTATTTCCCAATTTTTTTAAAAATTGCGCGGACCCGTCGATTTTCTTTTATTTTTGACCTTATTTTAAATAATATATTAAGTTTTTACAAAGTGTCTCAGAGAAGAGACCTAGAGAGAGGGTATGTCGATATAAAATTTAATATTTTAAATGGACACCGTGTATTTTTTTACATATTTAAAAATAGCTCTTTTTTATTAATACGGTCATGTAGGGTTTTATGGGCCTATATCTATAATAATAAGGGAGATATGCCCAAAAAAGTGGGCAATAAGACCGATGTGTTGGAGAAAGACTCTGTGCCTAGCGACGAATAATACGAGTATATTTATGTTCATTCTACTCACACATTCTCCTAAGGTGCACTTTTTTAGTGTCTCATATATCTCCCGTATTATTAGATAGACTCATAAAACAATATATAACCGAATTATTAAAAAAGTTATTAGTTATTTCCAAATATGTAATTCGTAGAAAAGAATACTTTCCCCTATGTAAAAGAATACAGGGTGTTCCATATACAATATTATCGACATAGCTTCATTGAGTCACCCTGTAAAAAATTAAATACCTATATGTAAAAAAAGGGAAAAATGTTTAAATTTTTTAGCCAGCGTTTTTAAAAAAATTAGGTATTTATAAAATAACAAATTTATCCACTACTTTACGAAAGCACTGTATAGTATATTATGTTAGTAGTAGTAAAAGTACATTTCAGATTTATTTGCACCATAAAAAACCTCAAGGTATACCGACAGATGGCACCGAAAAACAATGGAGTAATGATCTTACGGCATCTAATAATGGGCTGTATAAATGTAACTTCATCTAAAAAATTATGATATTTATAAAGTACTCGTAATCAAGTCCTTGTAACCCAATACCAACACAAACAGATTGCTTTTTAGAAAAAAATACATTTCTTCCCATTTAACACCTAATTTTGATTTACTTACCAGAACTTATCCCGAGACGTTCGATTCGTGCGAATAAAAAATAAATCGTCGCCCAATGACCTGATCGGTGACTTTTATGTTGCAAATAAATATAAAATACATTACGAATATCAACATTTACTGCCTACTATTACTAACGCCTCATATTTCATTATTTTGACAACAGGGTATACATGTCTGTAGACCATTCTCGTACTATTTAAAGGTTGAGGGCAAATAGTCTAGACTAAAATATAAGTAAAAGGAGATCGTAATAAACATAAATTTATTAATACTTGGTTGTCTTTCTACAGGGATAGGGACCCCCAAAGGTAGGACAATGTTGCAGTGATGCAGCTCAAGCAAAAATCACTTTGCTGATTGATTATATAGCAAATAATACTTAATGAAGCCCCTTGGCCGCTTAAGCAAATTACAGGCAGATTTATTTATAGCTTCAGTAATTTGATATATTTGACATTGGCATTTTAGAGTGTGAATTAACTACAGTGGATTTTATTTGAACAAAATTATTATTTTTACATTTACATACAATGTGCGCTGTTAATTAATAGAAAGAGCTATATTGCCGCATCATTATTTTTTACCAGACTCATTACACTCCACATTTTTCTTGATAATATATATTATATAGTGTGGTTGATCTCTCATACATACCCTCATATTTTCGTATTTTTATCATTTATTCTTTAATTTTTTTATCAATTGTGCAATCAAGAGTTACAATCCACCCACCAACTTGAGACTAACCAGCCCAACTAAACCTAAGCTACTGTACTTTATTGATATCGGTTCAAAAAAAAATTATAATATATTAATATTTGGATGTTGTTCTGTTATACATCGATTACTTATTCCACAATAATAAAAAATAATCTGTTTTAAAGTTTAAATAATAATAATAATAATAATAATAATAATAATAATAATAATAATAATAATAATAATAATAATAATAATATAATATTTCTACCGACACATCGAGGACCGCGGTCTGTCGACAAGGCTGACCTTCTACTATCTAAGGTTAGCCGGGCTCACTTCGGAGACTGAGGGATTTATTGCGGCCTGTCAAGATGGCGTTATAAACACATTAGTCTATCGTAGCCGCGTGATGGGTGTACAGGTCCCTGATGTCAACTGCAGGGCCTGCCGTGGGGCGCCGGAGACATTGATGCATTTGTTGTCAGCGTGCCCGGCAAAAGCCACTTCGGCGTACATCCATCGCCACAATGCGGCTTTACGAGTGCTATACTACCACCTTAGGCACTCGTATCAGATAGACCAACAGCCAGTGCCGCCTTACTTGCCAGGAGATATAGAGTCCGTCGTCGGGAACGACATATGCCAGATTTTCTGGAACTACCAGTTCCCGACCGTCAGGCTTATACACGCTAATAAGCCTGACATTGTCCTCCTCGACAAAGAAACCAGGACTATGTACGTCATCGAGTTTTCCGCTCCGGCGGAACCAAACATAGTCCTGAAGGAGAAGGAAAAGCGGACCAAATACCAAGATCTCCTGTTCGAGCTTCGCACGCTATACCCTGGCCACAAAGTCATGCTGGTAGTCCTCATTATCGGTGTTTTAGGAGGAGTTCGCACAACGCTGCTATCTGAACTGAAGACCATTCCGGCTTGCAGGAACTCTGCCGAGATCCTAGTAAGTCGGATGCAGAAATCAGTCATCCTGGGGTCACTACGTCTACTGAGGGCACACGATTTGGGAACCTGCAACTACTTACCGACCGGTGGGGAGGAGTAGTTGCAGTCACGACCTGGACTTCTGGCACGGCTGCAGCGATGAGTCGGGGCTCGTTGCAAGCCCTGACCAGTTTCTACCACAAAAAAAAAAAATAATATAAAATTATTCTGTTATACTCACATTTTAGTTACCTGTACATCGATAAATTCAAAGAAGCTATACAAATTTAAGCGAGGTTGCAAGGTTCGTTTTGGTGGTTGCACGTTTCCTGGCTTCCGTGATTTGCCTTAGGGTGCGACCATAGTGAGGTGGTGAGCTAAGAGATTGTCAGGGTGAGACAGAGGAGCGACGCGAGGTGGACCTCCTACCAAACAAATAATCGACAGTTTATGAAATATGCTATAGTGGAGCGGCGATTTAAGAGGTATCGCCAGGTGGATCGAGCTGTATCCGCCTAGAATTAAAATATTTTGTTTTTTAGACTGTGGAGTACGCTCGACACGGGCCTCAGCTTCAGTCGTTTGTCGTCGATTGTTGTATTGCTTCCATCCTTGTCATCACCTGTTTACGCTGAACGATTGGCAGTGTTTTGTTCTATTTCTTTACGTCGCGGAATGTCGGAAATTATAGTCGGGATGCATAGACCATCGTCGCCTAAGCCGAATCAAGTCACGATGTAGAAATTTAAATTTAAGAGGACTGCTCTCCGTTAGTAAAAACAATCGAACCTTCTTCGAGTACATTTTGGAACTGACAATCTGACGTCTGAGAACTGATCTGAGTCAGACGAACTGACTGACGACAGTGACGATCCATCATACGAGAAAGAAACATAACTTGCCAACCGCACCACGCCGTACAGCTCGGGGTGCACCCCCCCCCCTCTCACTATGATAAAGAGACGATTACCACTATCTGCTTACCTCTCATATTATCGCCTCACTATGGTCGTAGATGTAGTCATGAAAATATGCTAACCTTAAATAACAGAAAAAAGAGTGAAACTAATCTTATTTGTTGTACCCAATAAAACATTTAGTTTTATTTAAAACACTGAATCCGATCGAACGAAATTGCAAAACATAATAGTTTACCATGTATTTCGAACATCTAGGAATAAAAAATGGAATTTTAGTTAGAAATGAAAAAATGCGCGGACGCCGAAATAAATAACGGTCATAAAGCGACGGAAGCTTTCAATTATAAGCAAAAATGTGTGCTGACATTTTTTTCTTTTAATAACTTGCCAAATTCAAGAATGGACATGTAAAATGTAATATCTATTTACATACTTTAGACCAATAATAATTCTCATAATACTTGTGATTTATGAAGTATAATATTTAATAATAAATGGATTTTAATAAAATATTGTATTTGACAAATTACGAGAAGTAAGTTTAACTTCATATTGTATAATTAATTATTGAGCATGATTATACAATGAATTACAGAGGTACAAATGTTTGTTATGTAGAATGAATATGCAGTGTGGCCCATAGGGTTTGATATATCTAGCTCTAATAGTGACGGAGATATACCTTAAAGAGTGTTACAAAGTGTAATGTGTTAGAAAGAAAATATTGAATCGTTGTTAGGCCACACTCCTTAAGGTATATCTCCCTCACTATTAGAGCTAGATCCGTCAAACCTTATATCAACGTATTCGTGAGAGGACGTTATACCCAAATCTGTAAAAATACACAGGGTGTTCCATTTAAAAAATATAAATTGTGGTAAACCTCTTTTCTTGGACACCATGTATGAACGAAAATAATCCGAAAATGTATCCCGCTCAAAACAAAAATTGAGTATTTTTCAATATTTACTGTCCCAATAAATTAAATGCGAAGAACAGTATTTCGTATTGCGATTATCATGTAAAATAGTTAAGTGAGGCTAGGGAAGTAATATCCATTACAAATTACAGTTATTAGGTCGCTACCTATACCTAGGTACCTTTTTTTATGCCCAACAACATCACATTTGAAATCTGCAGCAAGATCTTTAGGTTGACTTTTATCGGCTACCCGTGCCGCCTGGATCATTATAGAATTCTAAATTCTAGAATTCCGTACTCGCCCCAAATTATTTTTTATTGATCCGGGCCAATATAGAGTATTAATTTGTTCAATTCTTATAGAAAAACCCACTTATTCATTTTCTAATAATCTAATACCAGAAATTACTTGATCTCTTCAATAAAGCCGTAAATACAGTATAAGTTACTAAGCTAAGGAACAATCAGAAATAGAACAAGAACTATACTTCTTAATTTTAAATAATAGGAACTGGCTGACACTTGTATTGTAATTTATTAGTCAACGAGAAGTTACTGATCTTGTTTCTTGCCAATATTTGTACTACTCACTTTACTTTTACTGACTGGGATGCAATGTTGATGACTCTTATGTGGCGCTTACAGGATAGCAAAATTAGTCAATAAGGAAACACCGCTGGAAACGTGACTGAAATTTATTTACTGAAACCATTGGAACTTATTATCCATTCAATACAAATTACAAGTTACAAATTATAATAAGCATGCGCAATGAAAAAAATTGTTCAAGCAGAACAATTTCCAACTGAAAAACATCGTTAAGACTGTCAAAATAGTCCGCAAAATTTCCTATGGCTATCGGATTTTGTATTCTGGAGGAGATGTGACAACGAAATTCTTGATAATGTTGTGGTATGTGATGCCAACCCACATAACCTTAGAAGTTACTACAAAATAAAATATATAACAATATATAACAGTATTTAGCAGCGGCTTGGTTTTTGAGACTGGTGGTTTATGATTCAATAATTATATTATTTCGTGGTATAGTTTTATACAAACAGCATTAGATATATTATTATAAGTAAATTGGTCTGTGCTCATTGATTTTAAAGTTAAACCATAACTATTTTGTCGTTCAAGCAGTACAAAAATCTCAAAAGAAATTTGACTAGATTTCTGACCGAGTATTCTCATTATGAAATAAGAATCGCTGAAACTGTTTGTGATTCTCTGCTTGAACAAAGCTAATATTCAAAAGCTTTCTCAAGCAGTTACAGAAATTGGCAATTGGTTTGAGCCACTTATTTACCTTTTACTTTTGTAGGCATCATAACCATGCAGTCTTAAATTAAATTAATTAAATTAAAATTAAAAAAATTAAAAGGAAGTCGCAGGAAAGAAAATTTTTAAGCTGACTGAAATGTGCAAAAATATAAAGGCTTATCATTAAAAAAGAAATAAGTTTCATAGTGTTCCACATATTTTCAAATGTTTTTAAAAAATTGTTAGGTTTCACACCTCAGTAGTTATTATTATCATAATAGCATTTCTTTACCAAAAATTGAAACAAGGCTGACGTTGGACTTTCACGCATCATTGAAACACTCTGTTATAACAGCAAGTTGTGCTGAAATTTTGTTATATAATATAATAAAATAAACATACCTACCTACTAATAAAAGATCTGTAGGTACAAATAGATCTTGAATGATACAAATAGATAACGGATGACAACGTTATACCTACCCAATAATTTCAGTATCTCGACTTTACCAAGATACAATGTAATGAGTTAAATTACACATGATTTTAAAGTTTGTTTCATATTTATTTTGATACACAACACAAATAATGCACGAAAATTGTAATGTTTATTTTATACCACTGCAGTAGAGCGTTATCGACTGGCGACGAAAATATTGCTTGTTGTTCGATGCACAACGAATTAGGATTTATGATGTTCGTAACTAATGCAATAATTTAGTTTGAATTGACAAATATACAGTACCGGTTTAAAACAAGAGGTTTTTATGAGTACAGATTTAAAACGAAACTTACACAAAATAACTCTTGAATGTGGGGAATTAGTTTAGCGATCTACGCCTGCAAGATCAGTGTCGTATCCTGATATTAAGGAATGGGAGGGGCTACTATTAAGGCATTTTTCAGGTTCCTCTTACCCCACTGCACCCAACTGTGTTGTATTCATTGTTCAGTCTACCGATATTAACGCTGCTTTAGACATTGATAAACGTTACGGTTAAATGTAACATTATAAAATAATTTTGTGTAAAGCATAAGTAAATGTCAAAAATAGCGTTCATATTTGATTTCAAAAGATATAGTAACTCATGAGTTCTAATCATCTCCAGATGATGCCAACTTAGTTGGCGAAACGCGCCTCGAGTACAGTATAGTGTTTTGGTGGTCTGTGGAAAACTACGTCGCTGTTGTCTTTACACCAAAGTTCCAACCCTTTTCAAGGTATAACACATTGCTTACGATTAAATAGATATGACTGTAACAAGGGGGAATACCTCGGATCTCGTACAGGGAGGTGCATTTTCGATGGGATTTGGGGGTATCTCGGTTGCTATGAGCGACAGAAAAAAATGGACAGCAAGAACGTTGGCTAATTTTTTGAGACAAATTCAACTGTCAAAACAGAAATCCGGTAAGTCGATTTGTTTTCGAGTTATAAGCCGTTTGTCAGTTTTTTGTAACTTTGGGTGGACTCTATATCTCGCTTATTTGAAGAGATACCGAAAAAATGTAAATGCAACTTTTGTCGACGTTTGATAGCATAATTCAACGGTGATATTACTTTTTTTATATACCGAGTGATTACTGATTTACGAACCAAACTTATGATTTTTTAAATGGAAACCATAGTTGGCTTGGGTCGCGATGGAAAGCTTATTTTGTCAGCTTTTCAAAAATATATAGTTTTATATGATTATTTTTAAAATTTAAACATTTACGGCATTTTTTGTAGAAGAATGGTAACAAAATTTTATTTACAATACGGGCAAGTAAATTATAATAGCATCTATCTATATACGATAGCATAACATCTATCATTAAGGCAACCCACAAAATTACACAATTAGTAACAACAATGAAACTAAGAAATTTACAAATATTACAAAATTTATATAAGATAACAGTAATAATATAATTTAATATAGTTTTAGTAATAATATAATTTTTTTGTAATATAATTTACATAAGAGAACAGTTTGAACAATGAAGTTCACACAAAGTCTACATCTTTTTTTTACACTATCTATACTTCTTAAAATATACAGGGGCTTTTACTTTAATCTCTGAAATGCGACTTCTATACTGTTTCTTAATTCCTCCACAGAGTTACGTGGCATGTGATATATTATATTTTTTATAAAGCCCCAAAGAAAAAAATCGGCAGGAGATAGATCCGGCGAGCGTGCTGGCCACTATATAGGACCATGAGTTCCTATCCACTTGTTTGGAAAAGTTTCGTTTAGATAATTAGAAGCAACTCGAGCATTATGTGACGGCGCACCGTCTTGTTGGAACCATATGTTTCTCAAATCTGCAAGTGGTAGATTATTTAAGAATTCTGTTAATTGCTGGTGTAAAATGTGCACATAGATTTCCGCATTTAATGTTTCCTGATAAGTATGGGGTCCAATTAATCGGCCTCTAAACATACCGCACCATACATTCAATCCAAACCCCTCTTGACGTCTCACTTCAATAGTCGCATGGGGATTTTCCGGATTGGGATTGATATACCATCACTGGTGATTCTGGCCTCATCCGTCCAAATAATATTACGCGGAAAATTCTCATCCTCTTCACATTTGCCTAGGTACCATCTACAGAAATTAAGGCGTCTCTGACTGTCGTCTGGATGGATATGATGAAATTTTCGGAATTTAAAACATTTAAAATTTTTTGGCTCCGCTTTTTCGAAGCTCCCACTGATTCTACAATAGAATTTGTAGATATTTCTGGATTCGCTGTTACCACTCCTAACACATTTACTGTATCATTTTCAGCGTTTGTCTTATGATATCTTTTTGGTCTAGGTTTTTTAAAGGAACCGTAATGTTTCAGATTATAATCGAGCCTGCTGAACATCTTAACATTTGGTTGTCTCCTTTCTGGATATCGCTGTAAATATAACATATCAAATTTTTCACTATTATTGTAGTTTTCCATAATCTTGACTGATTTCATATTAATTAGATAATAATTTAACACAAAATAAACAAGTCTTGTAAGGATACTGACTAGTTAGAATAATTTGACATATATACGGAATAGCTGCAATTTTTGTTTTATTACAGCCTACTAGGATTAAAAACAGTTGTTGATAAGGCTCTCCTATATATATTATTGGGTTATAACTCAGCCATTTTTAAAAATAACCATATGAAACTATATATTTTTGAAAAGCTGACAAAATAAGCTTTCCATCGCGATCCAAGCCAACTATGGTTTCCATTTAAAAAATCATAAGTTTGGTTCGTAAATCAGTAATCACTCGGTATATAAAAAAAAGTAACATCACCGTTGAATTATGCTATCAAACGTCGACAAAAGTTGCATTTACATTTTTTCTGTATCTCTTCAAATAAGCGAGATATAGAGTCCACCCAAAGTTACAAAAAACTGACAAACGGCTTATAACTCGAAAACAAATCGACTCACCGGATTTCTGTTTTGACAGTTGAATTTGTCTCAAAAAATTAGCCAACGTTCGTGCTGTCCATTTTTTTCTGTCGCTCATAGCAACCGAGATACCCCCAAATCCCATCGAAAATGCACCTCCCTGTACAGAGAAAACATTTTTTCAATGAGCCTAACGTGAAAAACGCAGTCGAACGCCTTAGACAAATCACAGAGGATGATAGCTATGTGCCGACCGCTTTCAAGGCCTTCAATTATGTAAATTATAATATTTAGTACTGCTTGTGTAATTGATCTACCACGATGAAAACCAAACTGATACGGATTTAAGAACGAGTACTTATCTAAGTAAGTGACTAGTCTGTTGGCAAGAATTATTTCAAATATTTTACTGAAGACAAGGAGTATATAAATTGGGCGATAGTTATCAATATCGCCAGTGGCGGTTTCACCATAAGAGCTGCGGAGCTGCAGAACACATAAAATTTTATGTATTTAAGCTCTTAAGCATATTAAATATCAACAAAATACAAAATATTTAAAATTTAAAGAATCCAAATGTTCTCGCGCTAAAATAAATCTAGGAGCTTATATTATTATTTATTACGACGCGAGGTAACCCCTTATGCAACCGCAACCTAATATATAAAATGTGTGCACAGCGAACAATTAGATGCGTCCTTTGTTTTTATTGGCTAATCAGGCACGTGACCCAGTACACGAATATATGGGCTTATGTGGCTGCAACAACAACAGCCACTGCAGTAAATTCAGTAATATTTCGTAATAGGACGTGGCACGTGGTCATTTATTTCTGTGAGCGGCACGGGTAAATATTTTCGTTTAGGCGTCCACGGATATTATACCTAGTTACTAAAATTAATAGCGTTTCGTTTTTACAAAAAACTTTATTTGGTTCTCTGCCTTATGAGGATAAACCGAAAATAAAAGAATTGGGTAGACCAGCACCAAACTTAAATATTGAAGTTAGTGGAACAAGCCGAAGTAAAAGTTACAAAAGACAATTTAACAATAATGTATACACAAAAACAGAGTGGATGTGCGAGTGTGATATAAAAAATACACTCTTTTGTTTTTCGTGCTTACTTTTCGGTAGGGATAAAGCATGGGCAATATACGATTGAGAACTATATAGGATTGCCACATGGGTATGGGGGATTTTCTGTGATTTTTGTACCGGGAATTAGGTGTACGGTCCCAATTGAAATTCCCGGTTGAAGTTCAGAAGTGCCAGGAAAACGCTTGACCTTGAAAATTTTAAAAATTTAACTGCTCCGGCCAGACTTAATATCCCGGAATTGAATTCGACCAATGTAACAACCCCAAGCAGAACACATACAATTATTAATGTTCACTCGCCGCCAGTGAATATCGCAAACATCACCCATAAATATGGGTATTAGTCTATCAGTCTTGAACACGTCTGGAAGAAGGCCTTCCAAAATGCATACATTGAATATTGATGTTAAGGGGGTAATAATAAGGTCTTCAACATATTTTATGACTTTAGCATTCAATTCATAAATATCGAGAGAACTAGAATGTTTTAATTGTTTAATCTCACACTTCACCTCTTGCTCGGTTATTGGGTACAAATAAAAAGAAGCATTAGGTACATTACCTTTGATGTTACTTAAATCATTGAAGCCATTACTAGAAGGTAAAGATTTTTTTCTGCTATTGTTGTAAAATGGTTATTAAATGAATCAGAATCAATTTGATCAGTTATATGGTGAGGGAGATATACATAAAAGAGTGTTCCATAAGCATAATCAGTTATAAAGAGAAGATCGAATCGTTGTTACGTTACAAACACTACAAAGTCTTTCTCCAACACATTATTTTTATGGTAACCATTTATAGGCATATCTCACTCACTATTACAGCTATATTCATCAAACCCATCAATGTATCCGTAAGAGGACGTTCTCTCTAAATCTGTAAAAATAAACAGGGTGTTCCATTTAAAAATTATAAATTGTTGTAAACCTCTCCTTTCTGGGACACCCTGTATAAATGTCAATAATATAAAAATATTCATAGTTTGTTCCCTTTGGGATTACACCACCTGTGAAATAACATCATGAAAATGCACCACAAATAAGTTACACAGACAATAAAAATCGGTCAGTCCCAGCATTTTCCATGCAAACGAATTCTTTGACGCAGATAATCGAAGATGAAACTTTTCGTTAACTCACCCTGTACTACAATGTAGATAGTTATATTTATTTGCCTCACTTGTGCCTTTTACATTTTCTGTATTTGTTCTGGTATTCAATAAATTATACCGGGTTTCCCATTTCATTTGACTAATGGCAATTAACATGGGCTATTACATTTCATTGAATTTTATATTCCCAGGGTACACTATGAGAAATATTGCTAACGGAATCGATAGCACTGACTGTCAAACACTTATGATTACCAAAATACTAAAGCGAAATGCTTTTTTAATTAAAATATCAATAAAAATTCGTTTTAAGTTAATGGGTGTAGTTTACATAACTGTTTTAAGAGACATTTTTAAACGTCATCCGGTGGACTAGTTGGTTGAGCGGCAGTGTTTCAAACTGAACCGCAAAATTTTGCAGGTTCGAATCCCGCCAGAGACAACTTTTTTTTTACTTTTTCATTAATTACAAATTATTAGTGTTTACTTATTCGAATAAATATGGTTCATTGTTAGTACCTAGTTATTATTTTTGAAAGTCACAATATTTGCTTATCAAAAAAAAAAATAAAACATGTTTTAATTGATTCGTTTCCTTTATCTTTAGCTAAAGCTACTATCTTACAAAATAAGTAATCAATAAGCAACATATGTTTTATTTATTACATGCACTGTGCTTATACTAATAGTGTACTTATCTCTGCTAATAGTTACTACATATTATACCTCAATCTGGATATTGAGTTCAACAGTTACAGAGGAACTGTCGTGAATTAGTAATAGGTATTTTTTTTAATGAAAAACTATAATTCTAAAATTATGAGTTTTTTAAAATATGTTGAAAAAACTCATAATTCTAGAATTATAGTTTTTCATTAAAAAAAATACCTATTACTAATTCACGACAGTTCCTCTGTAACTGTTTAACTCAATATCCAGATTGAGGTATAATATGTAGTAACTATTAGCAGAGATAAGTACACTATTAGTAAAAGCACAGTGCATGTAATAAATAAAACATATTGTTGCTTATTGATTACTTATTTTGTAAGATAGTAGCTTTAGCTAAAGATAAAGGAAACGAATCAATTAAAACATGTTTTATTTTTTTGTTAATAAGTAAATATTGTGACTTTCAAAAATAATAACTAGGTACTAACAATGAACCATATTTATTCGAATAAGTAAACACTAATAATTTGTAATTAATGAAAAAGTAAATTAAAAAAAAAGTTGTCTCTGGCGGGATTTGAACCTGCAAAATTGTGCGGCTCAGTTTGAAAGACGGACGCTCAAGCAATTAGTCCAATCGTTGACGTAACATGACGTTTCTTAAAACCGTATGTAAACTACATTTATTAACTTAAAACGAATTTTTATTGATATTTTAATTAAAAAAGCATTTCGCTTTAGTATTTTGGTAATCAGAAGTATTTGACAGTCAGTACTATCGATTCCGTTAGCAATATTTCTCATAGTGTGCCCTGGGAATATAAAATTCAATGAAATGTAATAGTCCATGTTAATTGCCATTAGTCAAATGAAATGGGAAACCCGGTATGTGTTAATATATAATGTCTTTCTCGAAACTTAATTGCTGGATCATCTTCTTCTTTATATATTGCATAACTAATGAAAATAATTATACAACTTACCCGAAACATAATATTGATTCATTTGCGCATATTAATTTTCCAAACAAAGAAACACGGTTATAGTGAGACAATGAAAGCATATACCATTTTCTCGTAAGAAAATAAATACGCATCAACAATTCATCTCGTGGCACCACCGCTCGTTTGGAACTTAGGAATAGGCGCAGATTATTGGGAACGTTTGCAAAAACGTGTTTTAAATTGCGTAGATTTAAGGACAATGAGTAGACTGGGAGCTCTTATAAAGGCAATATTGTCCCATATGCTAACATGATCTAGGTACATTCTAATAGCAACAATTTGAAACTATTTGAACAAATTACCTGCAACTTTATCGGGATTGACAAATTAGGTGAAGTTGAACTCCATAATCCGTACAATTATAAGGAAAATGCACCAGAGATATTAAAATTTTCATGACAGATGATGCACAATGATAGTAATAGAATTAGGCGCAATTAGGCACTCCAGTGACCTGTCAAAATGGCCACTTGGGTCAATCAAAATGTTTAAATTTGAGAAAGGAAGAAGTGGCTCCAATTTTATTTACAAATATACATTTTAATTGCTAGAGATAAGATATATCTTAACACACATACATATCACAATACATAAAAGTGCTTTTTACCTGCTAATTTTGTTGTATTTAAAATTTTTTCACAGTCAATGAAAACTGAGCAAAAAACTCATTCCAATTAATATTTCTGAATTCCAGCAAAATATTAATCGTCTTAATATTTCGATTCTTCATATTCAAAAATTCGTTTGACATTTTTGAATATGTGGTACTCTTTAAAAAATCACAAAAATTTACTTTTTCTTCAAACATCTTAAAACACGCTTGTTGTGATACCCATATATATACAGTGTGGACAAAAAGTCTGGAACACCTGAAATATCTCGCAAAATACATTTTTTTCGAAAAATCGCTCGAAGGGGTCAAAAGGTATTTTAAATTTGCCGTCTTTTGACATACTTGAATTCTATGTACAGTGGCGTACGTTAAAGGGGTCAAATTAAGCGCCTTTTTTTTTAATGGCAACCTATATTTTTTGTTCAATATAACGAAAGAGCACATTTTTCTGAGTATTGTAGTATAAAAATTTTAATATGTTGCATAAAGAAAGTGTCGAGAAAAATGCAAATAAAGTTTTAATTGTGAAAATATTTTTTTTTTAATAAAACGAAACAAGAAAAAAAATCATTAATTAATAAGATGTTCGAACTGTTGCCCATTAACTATTTGACAATGTCCTAGTCTAAAAATAAATTCTTTTTGCACTCTGTCAAGCATTTCCGGTTCGATGTTGTGTATTTCTTGCTGAATCCGTTCCTTCAGGTCTTCTATGTTTTCCGGTTTACTGCTGTAAACTTTGGTTTTTAAATAACCCCATAAGAAGAAGTCGAGGGGTGTGAGGTCCGGGGAACGAGGCGGCCATTCTATATGTCCACGTCGCCCCACCCATCGTTCAGGAAAGACATTACTCAAATAATTGCGAACAGCAAGAGCATAATGAGGAGGCGCCCCGTCTTGTTGATACCAAAGTCTGTTGTCAGGTATGGCTGGGTCATTTATATTTGGGTATAAAGCTGTCAGTGTTGGAATCAAATCTTGTTGTAAAAATTGCAAGTATCTTTCTCCAGTCATGTTCTCATCAAAAAAATAACGGCCCAATATTCTGTCTCTGACTATGCCTGCCCATACATTTACTTTTCTTGGATACTGAGTATGTAACTCCTGCATCCATCGGGGATTCTGTGAAGCCCAATACCTACAGTTCTGTCTATTAACAGTACCATTAAGGCAAAATGTGGCTTCATCCGAAAAAATAATATTTTTTACAAACATGTTATTATTGTGGCAACGTAATTGCATTTCCTCGCAGAATTGTACCCTTCGATCAAAATCATCTTCTGATAATTCTTGAGACAATTTAACTTTATAAGGGTGAAATTTATGTTTATGTAAAATATTAAGTATTGTAGCATGACTTAAATTCATGTCCAAACCAATCTGCCGGGAACTAGAATGTGGATTTTCTTCAACTCTTAGTAAAATGTCAAGTTGTGTGTCAGCATTTGTGTGTCAGTGTGTTTGGCGGCCAGTTCTGGGTTTGTCACGTACATGTACAAGTACTCTGTATTTACCTAAAATTTTAGTAACTGTAGAACGTACTATAGGCGGGCGATCTGGATGAGCTTCATTAAAGAGGGCACAAACTTCCACTGTAGTTCTTCTCCTATCTCCATAACCATACATCATAAGAATTTCTATTCGATGTTTTTCCGAAAGTGACATTTTTATTGATTCTTTTTTTTTAGATTAGATTAGAGAAACCGAAGTATCAAATTTACTGACAGACAGAATAAAAGTAAGTGACATTAAATCAATTTTTTTCAACGCCTTCTAGGTTAAATATAAAATATAAATCAATTTTCACAATTAAAACTTTATTTGCATTTTTCTCGACACTTTCTTTATGCAACATATTAAAATTTTTATACTACAATACTCAGAAAAATGTGCTCTTTCGTTATATTGAACAAAAAATATAGGTTGCCATTAAAAAAAAAGGCGCTTAATTTGACCCCTTTAACGTACGCCACTGTACATAGAATTCAAGTATGTCAAAAGACGGCAAATTTAAAATACCTTTTGACCCCTTCGAGCGATTTTTCGAAAAAAATGTATTTTGCGAGATATTTCAGGTGTTCCAGACTTTTTGTCCACACTGTATATATCATTAAAATTATCGTTTGCATTACAAGGATGAAAATGAATGGGTTGCTAGGCAACACCTTTATGACTGGGTTGCTAGGCAACACCTTTAAATCCTCCAGAGAAATAGCATATTATTTATCTCTTAATTAACTTTTTGGCTTAATTCCTATATTTTCCTACTTTTTATCTACTAATGCGAACTTAGTTTGAAATTGAGTGTGTTTCGAGGTCCATTTGCATTCTCTGTTGTAAAATTTGCAATGAATAACTAATTTAAGGCATCAAAGTTGCATTGATGTTATTACAACATTTAGGAAATTATATATTGGTTATTGAGCTGTATCTTGTGTAACCGGATATCAGATCAGATATAATGAGGCATCGTTTGCAGATTAACACTGTGTTATCATTTTTTTTCAAAATGGCTTCAACAGATGTTATAATTAAAGTTGTAGTTTCTATATCTATATCAGCAATAATTCGTATACCTTAGTTGACATCTAATTTTTGTAGATATAGAGTAGTTTTCACATATTTATCAATACTTTTATAAATTTTATTTAGTTTCTGGTAATTTTATTTCACTAACAGCCCCGTTGTGTATACCTACTCATTATATTAGGTACAGATAGATAGAATAACTTATAGATACACTCATTTATAGAATATGCTTTACTGTGGTTATTAAGAATTTTTATTTATTTTTGTTATATATTTTGTAGGTACCTAATACCTACCTATTTTAGTATAATTATGGTACTTTATTAAAATAACTTAATCAAGAAGTTTTTTTTTACATAAGACAAAACAAAAATCAATAAAAAATTCACGTTTGTACATGTTTATTTATAACAGTTTTTGACAATTATAATTTGCATGTAGTTGAGGGATGAAACTACATGCAAATTTATTTAAAAAAACATCATATACCTACCACGTTTGTTGGTAGGTATTAATAATCAGTAATAAAAATGAATTGCAAAACAGAATTAAGAAGTAAATTATTCATTCAGTGTATTTGCCAAATGCGCTTATGTGATCAGTTGTATTTTATGCATTTTAGTGGGTATTTTTAGGATAATCGATACATATAGCGAGTTGGTGTAGACTAAAATTTGCTTCATTGGGCAAAGACATTTCACTACGCAGGCAATGCATGTATTTCCATAATATACAAAGAAAATATAAATTCGGCATCTTTCTACATATGCGTTAAAATATATATTCATCTGAATTCCGCTTTCTGTATCTAATTTATTTATTTATTTATTTATTTATTTATTTAAAGTTACAAGCCCTGACAGAAAATAAATTCCAATTATGGGGCAGGAAATACATACAATTAGAATATAAATATCACTTAAATTGAAGTAAAAGACATCATAAACATAAAAATAACTTAAATACTACAAATCTTAGGCACAACAGAGCAATAATATCTCCGGATAATAATAATACATTTCCAGATAAAGCTAAATTATAAAAAATACATTATTATATTATACACTAACTAGGGAATATAAAATACACCTTTTAATGTCACCCATATTACAATTGAAAATGTCAAATGTATAATTCTAAACCATGTAAGATAAGAACTTAATCTGTAGTTTCAATATTTATATAGAACTCTCTCTCAGACACAAACACATGGATAATCGAAATAAACTCAGAAAAGCAATTGATTTGAGAATTTTTAGATCAGCCGACTTTTTTCGATGGTCAAATTGGGTCATTATAACAAAAAAAAAAAACGAAAAATCATAAACATATTATTAATAAGTTGTATTCTCAATGCTCACATTAATATTGCGGCAGAGAAATCCAGGGTATTTATTGATGTTCAAAGTTTTTAAAATTTTGCTCAAAAATATCCCTTAATATATCACACTATATCAATCTTCATTGCATACATATTTATATAGACTGCTTTCGAAAAGTAACGAATAAATTCATTATTTCAGAAATTGAGAAGTTTTCGAAAAAATCCCCTGACATGTCGATTTTGTTTTTAAAAAAGGCACTTTTTGACATACGACCCATATTTGTGACGTCATCGTTGTTCGAGATATGACGTTATCGACAATTTTTTTAAATAACAACCCCAAATTTTGACCACGCCATTTGAAAGAGCGTGGTCAAAATATGTCAAAATGAATAACACCTTATGGTGTTACATAACAAAAATTTCAAGAAAATAATGTTTGAAGATCTTAAAATTTAATTTTCACAATACTGACAATGCTAATGATTACGTTACTAGACCGGTTAATTTAGAAGATTTAAAAGCAAGAATTAGAAGAGATATATCGTATACCTCCTGAAGTTATAGATAATGTCTAAAAAGAATTTATTAATCGTCTTGGCTACTGTCAGGCAGCCAACGGTGCACAATTTGAACATTTAATTTAGTCGATTTTTTACAAAATCATTATCATTGTCAGTATTGTGAAAATTAAACTTTAAGATCTTCAAACATTATTTTCTTGAAATTTTTGTTATGTAACACCATAATTTTTCGTCATAACATACGTCGGTCGTATGTCAAAAAGTGCCTTTTTTAAAAACAAAATCGACGTATCAGGGGATTTTTTCGAAAACTTCTCATTTCTAAAATAATGAATTTATTCGTTACTTTTCGAAAGCACTGTATAGATAATGATACATTTACTATACTCTTACTATAGGTATACCAGCCGGAATTCTTTGAAACTTTGAAACTTTGAAGGGAATTCATTATTATTAGGTAAGTAAATTTAAAACCGCCGAAACATACACAGGCAAAGGTTACATTACAAAGACGACTCTATTTGACAAAATCCTAAATTCCTAAATGGACCAAAAAGGAATTCACCTTGAGTCACCCACACTACAGTACACAGCACACATGAGCGAAATAACTGATTTCTGTTTAAAAA
The DNA here is from genome assembly GCA_963924545.1 of Pogonocherus hispidulus. NCBI lineage: Eukaryota > Metazoa > Arthropoda > Insecta > Coleoptera > Cerambycidae > Pogonocherus > Pogonocherus hispidulus. The sequence goes on from OZ004692.1 coordinate 88,295,298, forward strand.
CTAAATAAAGTTTGCTTTTGACCTGCAACTTGCCTCCGATTTATGGAGCGTAGCTAAACGGGGCGTCTGGATACACCAACCCACAGAAAAGAGCCAACATGCATGCGAGTGACGGAACCGATTGGTTTGTATTCTGATTGAAACAATTCCAACCGACCGACTGAGTTGATGGACAACTTAAGGGTCCATTCCCTGTAGACTTGACAGACATGAATTCGGGGTCGGGTTGAGAGGTTGGGTAGCCGATGGGTGAAGACTTACATATTTCCACTACCGAATTATTTAGATTTCGGAGGTGCACGTAAAGCCGAAGTAAAAAGGCACATGGAAATAAACTTAGCCCTCATTGCAAGGGTACCGGATTTGTCTTATAATTGCAACAAAATTTCTTTTTAATGTTATAAATTATATATCACCGAAAAGATCAAAAGATAAACTAGATCCCTATAGTAGCAAATTTTTGTTTAATATATGTATTTTAGAGAAAATAATTTTTGAAAATACGCTATTTTAGTACAAGTTTGTTTACCTGGAATTTTAAAAATAAAAAGAATTACAAAAAATTACTACTATAGGGATTTAGATTAAAGTCTTATCTTTCAATACTTTTTTACTATAAGTCGCTATCTTTTATATTTTTTTTATAATTAGACACGAGACGAACGCCGATTTTGGGCTTATTTCGGAGCAGTGAATGGACTCTTAAATGATTTGTCTTGAATACTGTACTCAGTACACTGTGTATGGTAGAATAGCGGTAGGAAGGAATTTAAGAAATAATATTTAATATTTTGGTTTTATATTATGTTTCTGTTTTGTTATATTTTTTGGGAGTTGTGCAAACCTGCAAACCTAATGTAAGGCCGCCACTGCTGTGCACCAATAACCGAATCAGAAGATTTTCCATTTCAAGGCAGATATTTAAATCTCAGGAAATTCTAGGGTACCTCTTGTATTTTTTATAAAATATGAAATATCGTCGAGACTGTGTCGTAGATGATGTAGGTAGATAGATAGATAGATGTAGGTTTCTTACACAGGCATAAGTTGTACATATTTTGGATTCAGAATACTTTTAAAATAGTTTAAAAAATGCAAAAATGCATGGACAGTGTATTTCTTCATTACGAATTTACTTCTGAAACCAAATGACCTATACAGGGTTATTCAGAACCCATATAAAAAACTTTGAGGATATGTGCATCCTTAAATAAGAAATCGATATCACCAAAAAAATTGTAATAAAAGATTAGGATTTCCCGTAAACAATGTTTAAAGTTTACAGTGGACCAGTATCCAGCGGCGTGCAATGAAAGATTTTTAAATAGTTTTCAGACTCCGCCAAAAAAATTTCTTTTTGCACTACCACATTTCTACATGTATGTTGAACATCCCCAAATTTTATTTTCGATAGGTTCTGAATAACCCTGTATAATGCTATAAGTATAACTTTATTTGATAATAAATCTCAGTGCATATGATTTGCTCTATCATTCTTAAAAATAAGTTACAATAAATCTCCGTGCGGTCGTAAGACAACCAAAATTTAAAATGTCGTAAGTACCTAAGTGATTTAAAATAACGAACCAGAAGAGAGTATAATACGTAGAAAAATACTATCAAATTGTTTCCTTTATTCATATTTTGGAATTATTTTAATTACACTTTGTTGGTAGATGTACTTATAGCAATGTATTCTAAGAGAATTAGATAAATTTCCTTCATATATTCTTTTAAATAGATCATATCCAGTTAAACATCTATTAAGTAGACATCGCTCGTTATGTCAATAAATAAAATAATTTTTGTACATAATCCTCTAATATATTTCTTTAAATCGGCTGTTTTCACCTTGGGAGGTTTTTATCCACCTAGAGGCGGAGATATTCAGGAGATATTTTACAACAGTTTTAAAATGTCCAGTTTGGTGCAAAGATGTATGATGCATTCAGTACTGTTCTTATTCAAAGTCCTAAATAACAAAATCATTTGTGAAGAAATTTTATCCATGTTAGATATCCGAGTACCTAGTGTCAATACTCGTGAGTACCACTTATTTAATATAAAAAGCCATCGGTCTAATTTCTACAAATGTTCTCCACTCTAGCAGATGATTGCAAATTTTGCGAACATTGAATCACGTGTTGACATCTTTTTTACTAGTGTGAATGAGATAAGAAAATGTTTGAATGTATGAGGTCATTCTTGTACCTTTTGTTGTTTCATATATGTTGTTTTTCTTTATGTTTTTAACTTTTAATATTTTAGAGTATGTTAATTTCAGTTTCAGTTATCAGTTTGTTTTATATCACTTCTTTTTGATAGGTATGCATTTCTTATATTCATTTTATTTAAGTACCTACTAACCTTCTGCTTTAAATTGGGCTTGTGCCCGTTGGGTATTGTAATCAAATAAATAAATAAATATATCCTAACCATAATATTACTGAAATTAGACAACTGTTCTTCGGAAGTATCCTGTATGCTAAATAATTATTATACTAGCACACTACTCACCAGACCATCTTCAACCGTGGTATATCAGCCTCTGTTTACTCTGTAAAATAAATAATAAAACTAATCCACTCTAATAAGACAGAGTCTTGCCATGTCATCAATTAAAGTTAACAGCGTCCCTTCTGTAAACTAACCAAAATAACAAGTCGGATTGATAGCTTGTGCCACCAACCTGCAAGTATAATATATCAGGGTTGACTGGTAAGTGGATTAACCTCTGTGTGAACAGAAGTCATTTTTTCTTGGGTTGCATTACCTTTCCTTGTGATATTTATTACATGAGCGTATCGTGGAACTTGAAGCACTTGAGACTTGATACCGATCAATATATCACATTACACAGTTAATTTGATTTTTGCCTTGTCCACGTACCCGTCGTTTCGAATAAAGAAAATGAAATTTATTTTGAGAAATAGATAGTGATTGATACTCCAGTCGCAGACACCTAAGCTACGATATATCTGTTCCTTAGAACAGATGAATAGAACTCACAAAAATAACTACCAATGAAGAATATACGAATAATATGGATAGGTAAGAAAATTCTTAATGAATATACTTGTTCCACTACGATCCAGCCTTTTCCAAAAAGTTTCTTTTTCATTTTCAGACACATTAATATGTTCATTCTAAAACATTTATATAATGAACGTAAAAAAGGATGTAAAGCAGACTCTCAACGTAACTTAATACCTATATCTCAATAAACTCATGCATCACATGCACATAAGTAATCGTTTTCTAATCATACATTGATTAGCGAAATTACTAATGATATTACGTAATTAGTGTATTAGTTTATGGATGATTTAAATAGTTTTAATATTGAATTATTGAAACTGTGTTTACAATATATATACAGGGTGTCCACCTAGTGCGCGTAAGTCCAATATCTGGGTTAATAAAAGAGATAACTTAATTTTTTTTTCAACAGGGTTGTCTAATATCCCGAGCTGCACAAAATGAAAATATATTTACATATTCAGGGTGTTCAGTTTTTCCTGGACAGGTACCAACTTCATTTTTTTAAATGGAAACCTATATTTTTTATGGCATTATCGAATTCTACGTAAAAAATTAGTGGGACTTTGTGCATAACACTGCTATTGAAATATTGATAGTTTTCGAGATATTTGACTTTTAATTTTTTTTTCTTATGTTTCGTCACTTTTAATAGTTGACATAATTATGGTTGTATGACAGCTAGAAATTTTTTTTTTTTCAGAAACTGTAGAGTGAAGATGGCTCTTTCGAAAAACGTATCAAAAGTTGACCTGCGATATACAGGGGGCAACAGAAATCGTGCCAAACCTGATGGTTTAAAATTTAAAAAATCTCGACTTTTTCAAATGGAACACCCTGTGTTTTATGATTTCATTAGATGCCTTTCTGTAGACTCTACAATTTTATAATAGCTTTCCCTATACCTAAGTTGCGTAGTTTTTGCAAAAAACCCACTTTTATGAAAAATACCCGATTTGCGCACTCCTTTGACGGAAAAAATATTGTAAGGCTATTTATTTTTATAAAATGTATTAGTTTACACTTCTTAAAATAAAAATAACTGAAAAATTTAGATAATTTCAGTTTAATAAACAAGTCTTTATGGAAAGTTACCATTTATTTGTAAATAAAAGTAAAAAATCATAAAAGCTCTACATGTAATTAAGAATTAGCAAAACTGGCGTATGCTTTAGAAGAAGTTCATGGGAATTATTTGCTAGCAGCACGTATTTATAGAGATTCCCACGTGCTGACTGTTTTGAAAATGTGAAAGAAAGATTTGAAAGAACAGCAAATGGGAATTATGAGAAAACTACCAGGAGACATGGGAGTAACAACGATAATATTTAGTTTAATGTTGTGGTTTCTGCTGTTGAAAATCCAAAAATATTAGTATCAGAAAATCAGTAGAAATCTTGGAGTTTTCAAAAGCTCGACAAATAAGATAATGAAGAAGAAGTTTCATACGTATCATATTGAAAACCAAACGGTGTTACCGTAGTTAGAAAAATTATTAGTGAATTGGATGAATATACATAGAGTATTGAAAAAAGAATACGCAATACTCATACAAGCAAGCTAACCTAAAGTAAATGCTCAAAATGTCCACCGTTGTTTTCAACACAAAGCATTAATCTACGACGAAAATGAATGTGAACATTTCTTAACATTTCGGGCGTTATGGTTAGAAACTCATTTTGGATCTTTTCTTTCAAGTCTTGCATATCCGTTGGTGGTACTTCGTATACTCGCTCCTTGATATAACCCCACAAGAAAACGTCCAGAATATTTACATCAGGCGAACGTGCAGGCCAAGGAACTGGACCACCACGACCTAACCACTTATTTGGATATACGTGGTTTAGGTGTTCTCTAATCTGAAATATGAATAGATAATAGGAAAAGTACTACAACAATAAAATAATCACAGTACCGCCAAAGTGGAATGTGGAGGGGCACCATCATGCTGAAACCATTGTTGAACCAAATAATCAGCGGGCATATTCTGTAGCTGTAGAAGGGGAAGTTCGTTTTGCAAAAAATGCAAATACACATTGGCATTTAAATTGCTTTCAAAAAAGTACGGTCCAACAATATGTTCTCCACAAATTCCAGCCCACACGTTCACTTTGAAACGATGCTGATTATCTAGTACCCTCAATAATCTTGGATTATTGTCAGCGTAGTGATGAAAGTTGCGACGATTGGGTAAGCATGTGTTTGAAAATGTTGTTTCGTCAGTAAACAAGACATTCATAAAAAAGTTTGGACTTTCCTGAATTTTATCCAATGCCCAGTGGCAAAATTGCAGGCGGTTTAGGTGATCTTGAGGTAACAGTGCTTGATGGTTTTTAATATGATACGGATGAAAATTATTCTTCTTCAGTATCTTGTTTGTCAAGCTTTTGGAAACTCCAAGATTATTACTGATTTTCCTGACACTAATATTTGGATTTTCAACAGCAGACGCCACAACATTAAACTGAATATCGTCATTGTTACCGTCATGTCTCCTGGTAGTTTTCTCATAATTCGCATTTGCTGTTCTTTCAAATCTTTCTTTCACATTTTCAAAACAGTCAGCACGTGGAAATCTCTGTAAATCTGGATTATTTGCTTTGTAAATACGTGCTGCTAGCAAACAATTTCCATGAGCTTCTCCTAAGGCATAAACCATTTTCACTAATTCTTCTTTTGAATAGTTCATTGTATGCACGCTTAGTACTTACTCTAAACTCGTACGTGAATATTCAGTAAAAGAAGAAATGACATGTAAACTGATTGTCACAAATTTTATTGCGTGACAGACGCTCACTGCGTTTTTCCCGAGAAAGGAACGTGCGCAAATCGGGTATTTTTCATAAAAGTGGGTTTTTTGCAAAAACTACGCAACTTAGGTATAGGGAAAGCTATTATAAAATTGTAGAGTCTACTGAAAGGCATCTAATGAAATCATAAAACACAGGGTGTTCCATTTGAAAAAGTCGAGATTTTTTAAATTTTAAACCATCAGGTTTGGCACGATTTCTGTTGCCCCCTGTATATCGCAGGTCAACTTTTGATACGTTTTTCGAAAGAGCCATCTTCACTCTACAGTTTCTGAAAAAAAAATAATTTCTAGCTGTCATACAACCATAATTATGTCAACTATTAGAAGTGACGAAACATAAGAAAAAAAAATTAAAAGTCAAATATCTCGAAAACTATCAATATTTCAATAGCAGTGTTATGCACAAAGTCCCACTAATTTTTTACGTAGAATTCGATAATGCCATAAAAAATATAGGTTTCCATTTAAAAAAATGAAGTTGGTACCTGTCCAGGAAAAACTGAACACCCTGAATATGTAAATATATTTTCATTTTGTGCAGCTCGGGATATTAGACAACCCTGTAGAAAAAAAAATTAAGTTATCTCTTTTATTAACCCAGATATTGGACTTACGCGCACTAGGTGGACACCCTGTATATATATATCTTTTAAGTGCTAAATATGACTTAATAAATCAGGATAAGTTGTAGATTGCTCCAACCTATACAATTACTGAATATTCAGGGTGTCTCAAATTTAAGGCGCAAAATTAATTTTTTTTTTCTAGCTGAGATTAAAAAAACACTGAAATAGGTAAACGCTGGAACGCTGAAACAGGGGAAACATTAGTATATAGAAATTGTCAGGAAAGGAATACCTGACATATACTTTTCTGCAATATTTCCTATTTTTTGACCCATGTTTGACGGAGCTGTAACATTACCGACATTTTTTTAATAGAATGCACTATATTTCATAGTATAAAGTACTTTTATCTAAAGACGAATTCAACGATATAAGGTTATACCTACTTTTTACCCTTTACCTACTTTAAGGATTCAGGGTTTGTCAGGATGGTGTTTTTTTTTTTAACTGCAACGGATGAATACCATACGAGCACTATTGTGATGAAATTTCTTAAATAAAACACAACTAATCGTACAACCTTTAATTAAATAAAACCCACACACATCACGATAGATGGAATATATAACATAATAATAATAATATCTCTACCCCTCATTCTAATCACAAGAATTAGCCCGAAAGTCTGAGACTTGTATAGGTATTATTTCGCGGGCCGCATTTGCGCCTCAGGAACGACTTACGTTGGTAGGCCCTAACCACCATTCAGTGCTGGAATGAGGGAAACTTAGAAAACCTCATTAGTTAGGGGGCCAGTCAAACGTCAACTGATTTTAATTTTCACATTAACACCAAGTTGCCATTCTTCCCATCCTAGGCCATCTCCAGGATGGTTCACAACCCATCCCTGGGAACAAGCCTTGATCTACGAGTAAACAATTTAATTAAAAATTGTTTACTTACTCGTAGATCGATTAAGGCGATCGAGACACTAAACCCTGAGCCACCGGCTCACGTATATTCATAATAATGCTTCATATCAGATAAAAACAGAATATGTCTTGATTAATAGTTATTAATTATATAAGGGGATTAACAAGCCATCCACGAGGATTAACATCCACGAGAAAAAACGGGCACTCGAGGGGCAGCCGTGAGTTACGTTTTTTTCGAGAGGATTAAAGGCTGTTAATTTTCGAATTTAATTCAGAGTTTTATTCACGACCATGGCTAAAACTAGTCAATTAGGAGAGTGAAAGCCGTGTGAGAGCAGCTGAAAAATTCTGGTTTTGAAAACCCTCAGATTTGACAAATTGATATTGACCAAGAATGTTGATTTTGAGCTGAAAACTAGAAAGTCTTGGAGTCGTGTTTCTATGACTATAAAATCGAAGCGTGATACCTATTATGAATTTTATCTACTCTTATTAGATTATATTTGATTAATTAACTGCTATTGAACAATTAATAGTATATACATAAACAAATAGCTGAATAATATACTATTAATCCGCTAATAGGGCCTCTAATCCACGGAAAACAGACGTATTAAACCTTCCCAATATAGTGGTCGTGGATAAAAGTAATTGCTGAACTAGAGTAAATATTTTGAATCTGTCCCTTTTTTCTTGCCATTCATAGTTCCTGTTTTACAAAAACTAAACACAACACTCAATGCTGTATCTAAATATATTGTAACTCATAATTCTGTCTGGAAATTGATTTTAGAGTCCTTCCATAGAATGTATCAACTGCCCTGCAACCTTGCATTAATAAATTACAAATCGCCGATAAATTAATCACGCGCCTGAGGAATTACAAATTCCTAAGCCCGCTTGGTCATCGTTTGGTTCATAATTCAAATAACTGTTTGACACAGCCACGGTGATAGCTATTGGTTTGCAAAGCGAAGATAAATTATTATTTTGGCCCTATTTAAAAATCTACGCCCTATATACATCTAAACTTCCAAGTACGAGAAAATGTAATGAAATTCAACTTAATTTCTGATAACTAATTTCCATAATGTATGAAACTATTTATTTGTGGCATTGTTTATTTCCTCTTATTTATTTGGGTATTATGCCACCACTGAATAATACAAAAAATTAATAATCAACTTCTGCGCCGACGGATCAGTCAAAGGTTGTTTTTTTTTTTTTTTTGAAAAATATGTTTGCCTAATAAAGAAATCTGTAACTAAAAAGCAGATTAATAATATAGGTATAATTAAACACATCACTCAAAAACGTTTATTTTCCGTTTTTGTTATCAAAACTTTATGTGTGACTGACCTACAGAAAAGTATGACAGTTTGTAATGAATTCATTTTGTTTATCTACTTCCATGGGCATCTAGATATTAGTCGATTTTCATTCTATTTTGACTTACCCCGTATTTTAGACTTGGTAACCAATAGCTATGAAAATTTACAGAAATATCCGATACACATTTGTCTCTATTTAATAAAATTGTCGCGGATTCTTTCAGGTTTCTTTTTATATTGTTTTGTTCTTTATCTAAAATTTTAACTGATTCCCACTGTACCCTATGGTAATTTTCCCAAGCGTGTTCACAAATTTTTGACTTTTCAAATTCTCTTCTTTTAATATAATCTTTGTGTTCTCCGATCCGAACATTTAGATGTCTTGCAGCCTTATTAATAATAAAACTTAGAATGTTCTAAGACGTAACTAGAATGTAATTAGTGAAAACTGCATTAATAATGCCATTTAAATGCATGTTAACGCTAGAATGATGCTAAATCACTAGTTATCAGTTTGGGTATGTTTTACAATAAGTTAAAGTTAACCTAAAAGTTTGACAAAAATGTCAGCAGTTTTTCTTTTCCCTCCCAATTAACAGATCAAGAACGTTTTTCTGAAATATTAAATAATTTAATGCGAAATTTTCGGTATTTATACGTCAGTAACCTCAATAATTATTATAAAATTTTATTATAGCGTGGTTACTTATCGAATTCATTAGGGAGTTTTTGAACCCCTTAAATTTTAGCACGTCGTTATCGTTCTTCTGAGCATGTGCAGTTCCAAAAAGAGGATCATTTTTGGCACTGCGCGTGCTCAGTATAACGATTGCAATAACGATACGATAAGGTAAAAATTTAAGGTGTTCTAAATCTCCCGTAACCCCCGAGTTAACGTGGGCTACGAATCTCCCTATTATAAAAGGCAAAGTTAATGCTTATCAAGGGCGGATTTACCATGAATTCAAATTTTACATTAGCAAAAAGCAAAAACGTAATTAGTTAAAAAAAATATAAACGTACTTCACTTAAAGATATTTTATTAAACACTTCTATTTGCTATTTCATGTTTGTCCAAAGAAAAACGTACCTATCTAAATACACAGATAATTTCTAATTTCACAACATTTTTTAAAAATATGATTCTTTGAGATACTCCCCCATGTTGAAAAGCTAAATCCGCCCTTGATTGCTTTTTAACACAAAACAGTCTTGACACAAGACACTTGTCAGTCTTGTCACTTTGCGTAAATGTTTGTAAATGCAGGCAGAATGCAGGTTAGATTTATTGCAGTGAAATTAGCTCTATGTATAGAATGAGATGTTGTCACATTAACTTCTTATTTAGCATGCTGTTAGTTATTTGTCTATAAATATTTAATTATTAATATGAACTACTTAGATTGATTTAAGAATACAGTTAGTTGTCATTAGTTAACTTCATGTTATTGTGATTATTATTAATATGGGTGTTGATGTTTTACCCACATAATGTTTATTACATTCACATTGTACACTATAAATGCAGTATTTTGAACTTTAGTATGAGCATACCTTAAAAATTCCATAATATATACTTGGTCTATCTGAAAGATTACGAAAAATTGGTAATGTGTTCGAAATTAGAACGGTTTTTCAAACGGATAATACTTTACGGACAGTTTTATCAAAGACCCGTCCAAAAAATAATTTACAGTCCAAAATACTGCGCATTTACAGTGTACCATGTGAGTGAAATAAACATTATGTGGATGAAACATGAAGACCTCTAAATGTTCGGATCGGAAAACACAAAGATTATATTAAAAGAAAAGAATTTGAAAAATCAAAAATGGCAAATGGCAATATATACCGGGTGTCCCGTTAAGCCTATCGACCGGCTGTATCTCAGAAAGTATATGTCCTACAGTTTCCAGAAAAAAGTTGTCTTAAGTAAAGTGGTGACGAAAATTTCAAGTAAAATATTTTGAAGTTGCTAAGATGGCCAGTAGGGGGCGTAATACCAATTGAAAATTGAAGAATTGCCATAACTCTAAAAAGTCAAATAGAAACACACGAATTTTTTAATGCATTCTGCATCTACTAGTCAATACCTAAAACTTTCGTAAAAAACTTTTTGTTCTAACTCTTCAAATAACAAAAATAAAAACAAAAGAATTACGTTACATATAAATCACAATAGCTCCGGTTTGGATTATCCAAATTAAATAAATTTGAATTCGTTTGAAAGCTAATTTATAGTAGAATAAGAATATGATTCCAAATATTTTCGCAAGTTCTTTACCAAGCCACCAGATGGCTCTCTTTCTAAATTCTCACAACTGTTGATGTTTTCTTATAAATTTTAAATGGAACGACATATTTTTTGTTAGGGTAGTCTATTCTTTAATGGATTTGAAGAAAAATAGCGCTAACCGGAAGTCTCTATCGTTTTTCTAACAAAAGTTATGACTTAAAATGTATTTATTAGGTTAATAAATCGAAAACATTCAGTGAGAAATTTAAATCTTGCCAACTCCTAGTTACGATTTCGGCACAGGGGCGGCGTGACAATAGGTTGCCGAGTTACCCGCCATATTGCGGTTTTTGTCATTTTTACAAGGCTTAAAGGGCGCTTTTCAAAAAGTCGCTCCAAATCGTCGAGTAGGCTAAAGCCGGGTTGTCCTTTGAAATCTATCTCTGCTCTAACTAGTAAAAAATAATAATTGAAAAACAAATAAAAGTCGTTACATAAATACCTAATTGTTTTATTTGAGATGTTCAAAATGACCGCCATTATTTTGAATACACAAATCAATTACTCGGCGTGTTGATGATACAGCAGTTTCTACTTCTGCTACAGAAAGTGACTGTATTGCATTTTGTATGCGCAAAATCATGTCTTCCCGCGTTGTTGGTCTAGTCGTGTATACTATATCTTTCACTCTTCCCCATAAATAAAAATCTAAAACTGTTAAATCTGGGGACCTGGGAGGCCAAGCAAATGGACCACTCCTTCCAATCCACCTATCCGGAAACTGATTGTCCAAATACTGCCTTACATTAGGAGCATAATGTGCCGGGCAGCCGTCATGCTGAAACCACATATTCCTGCGCGTCTCTAATGAAACATTTTCTAATAGAACTGGTAAGTGGTTCATTAAAAAGTCCAAATATCTGATACCCCATTCAAATTTTCTTAAAAAATAAGCGTAATAATTGTTCCCTCGATAATACCACACCAAACATTTACTGAGAATTTATGTTGATGATCAATTTCAATCATCCAGTGCGGGTTATTGTCTGCCCAGTAATGACTGTTATGAAAATTTACCTTACCCGTGCTGGTAAACGTTGCCTCATCGGTCCATAAAATTCTGGACAAGGTACCTGGATTTTCTTCAAACAAATAACGCATCCTTTGACAGAATTCCAGTCTCCTGTCAAAATCTAAAGCTGTAAGTGCTTGATGTAGTTCAACATGATAGGGATGCATTTTTTGACTTTTTAAAATGAGTTGGATGACTGACCTTGATACACCCAAATCTCTTGACATGTCTCTGATACTGGAGTGAGGATATGCTGTAACATACGCAAGAACGTTAATTACGTTTTTTTCATTTCTTGCTATTCGACGTCTATTGGCTGCTGTTATTGGCAAAACATTTCCAGTTTCCCTCAAACGTCTAGCAAGGCGGACAAAAACCATTCGGGAATGATGTCTTCTTTCTGGTTATACTAAAGCATATTCTCGTGAGGCAATTACTGGATTTTCAAAACTTCGAAAAAATATTGCAAGCATATCATACGCCTCTGCGGCAATGTAAGACATTATTGTGCAAAAGACAGTTGGTTTGATAATAACACACTAAAAGCACTTAACTAATCTCCAAAACAATTCGAAAAAGATAATTCAACAATGAAATATTGACAGATTTTAACATCTACTTGACAGTATCTAATACTTTTTGTTTCATAGTCTACTTGTTTTTTTATAATAATGCTGTAAGTATGTACCTAGCTCATTTATAAACCTAATGAATACATTTTAATTCATAACTTTTGTTAGAAAAATTATAGAGATTTCCGGTTAGCACTATTCTTCTTCAAATCCATTAAAGAATAGACTACCCTAACAAAAAATATGTCATTCCATTTAAAATTTACAAGAAAACATCAACAGTTTTGAGAATTTAGGAAGAGAGCCATCTGGTGGCTTGGTAAAGAATTTGTGAAAATATTTGGAATCATATTCTTATTCTACTATAAATTAGCTTTCAAACGAATCCAAATTGATTTAATTTGGATAATCCAAACCGGAGTTATTGTGATTTATATGTAACGTTATTCTTTTGTTTTTATTTTTGTTATTTGAAGAGTTAGAACAAAAAGTTTTTTACGAAAGTTTTAGGTATTGACTAGTAGCTGCAGAATACATTAAAAAATCGTATGTTCCTATTTGACTTTTTCGAGTTATGGCAATTCCTTAATTTTCAATTGGTATTACGCCCCCTACTGGCCATCTTAGCAACTTCAAAATATTTTAGTTGAAATTCTCGTGACCACTTTACTTAAGACAACTTTTTTCTGGAAATTGTAGGACATATAGTTTCTGAGATACAGCCGGTCGATAGGCTTAACGGGACACCCGGTATACATATATATATATATATATATATATATATATATATATATTTTTTTTTTTTTTTTTTCTTTATATTTTTATATTTTTTCTGAAGTGATTATTGTGCCTACTAAATAGTCGGTCGTTGAGTTTCTCGTATAAAGTTGACATCTAGTAATAGCCAGCATAAAAGAAATTGCATGCAGCATTAATATCTGCGATTTTTATTTTATTTTTGTCAATATACAAAACTCGTCCAATTTTTTTATATATGTGGAAAAATTAAATAAATCGAATAGACGAATCCGTCGAAATCCAGAGCAATAAAACACCAGCAAATGTTTACAATATTAATGTAAAAAATTGTCAGAAATTGATATGGAGTAGCATAATTAAATGATACAATGAAAACAAGATGAGCAGATTATATTTGGTTGCTTCTGTAATGAGAGTCACAGCCTACTTTGATTATAAGGAATTGTATTTAGGATTAATGATGTGCTACGATGAATTTGGAAAATTTTTGGTCAAAAAGTTAGTTTTAGTTACTAACCCTTTGATTTCAAGACTTTTCCTAATTTATCAGTTTTTGTTGTCCCTATTACCCCATTTCTGATTTACCTTACTTCTATTTGTAAATTGTACAGATAGCATGTACTTCATTGTTGTAATACCATGTCAATAAAACACAAAGTCTATAAATTTTTATGGATCCAAGTTTATGTGACAGAGAAGATAAGTATAAATTTTATAGACTTTTCACTATGTCCATTATTCATTAACTTCAAACCTGTAGAGTGTTTTCTATTGTATATAGTCCAGATAGCCAATATTAAGTATATAACAACAGTTCCATCATTGAAATAGAACATGTTTATTGACAAATTACAGTATGTTTCCAAGTTTTATGTAAGTATTCAAGTTTATGGTGTATAAAATATATTCGCATGCATATATCAGATAGCTTACCAGCTTATAATGGCAAATAAAACATTTGTCTGTTGTATTAATTGTCAGAAACAGGTTTGTAAGTTCGCTGGTAATTAGAACGTTTTGACCCAAAAATATTTCGTGTCTTTGATGGATACTGTTTCTCGTCTCGCCAAGTTCGTATCAACTTCGTATGGTTTCTCAAAAACAGTTTCCACTCTGGTTGTAAAATCACTAGTTTTAAACTTATGTTCAATCTACTCTATTCTACAAGTATATATTGTATGTTTAAAAATACGGCTATATGTAAACAAACGAAAACATTTTTGTGAGTAAAATGTACAAGTACGTAGTGTATAACAAATTAGTAGTAATACGATCAACTTAAGTCTACTTTAACTGAACATTAGAAAGCTAATAACGTCTGAAATGCTATAAGATAAATTGGTAGTAATCCAAGGGAAACTGATGTATCAGATTCTCATCTATAATAATCCGTTAACAATCTACATGAGGACGTAAGGGCCAACTATCAATCAGCAAGGATCTGAATAATACTACTGACTATGAACAGGGGCAATGCTACTACTAGGGTAGCTTGTTTATACCCTCACTGATATCTTAATCCCTCTGATATAGCATGTTATATAAAATATTACCTATTTACTTTGTGGAATAATTTCACTCAGCTTTACATAATATTAGGCAACTAAATTTCTTATCTTATTATTCACATGAAATCCAATAACTCTCATATTATTATCTCTCCATTCCTAAAGTAACCTAATATAGTACTACGTACTATAAGTTGCATTTAGACACGTCCAGTAGCTATCTTATTAAAATATTCTTAAAAACTAAATTGCGACTTCACCGTCGCTGCTGAAAAAGCTTTCAACAGTTATAAAAGGTAGTAAGGTACCTCCCAACAGTTAATGTTGTTTCATAACCACTCAGAGTTGTAGTTTTACCACAGTTGTAACTTCGCTTATAATATTGTAAAATAAATACAAGACTCCCTGTCAAATAAAAAAATTTTTAAAAATTTATTTTTTATGATATAACATGCATAAAATAAATAAGAGTATATCACATCGGGTGTATCTAGTTGAAATTCAATAAATTTTAACATAAATTAGAATTATCCTAAAATGTTATTCAGCTAAAAGTTCGTTATTTGTAGGTAATTAGCAATTTCAAAAAAAAAAATCGGTTGTATACACTAATTCCAGTGTTATGTCGGCTATTAATCTTTCCATGCACGTTTAAATATTTTCTGAAACAATAACTGACTTGTTTTGTTAGCAATATAGCTGAACATAAGCCTATCATAACAGTAGTTCAGTATTCGACGCAAAAACCTATCCTACTATGTTTTTGGAACCTTTTGTGGAAGAAGCTTTTAATATTTTATGTACCTGTACTTTAATAATTTAAAGTACAGATTGGAGACTAAGTAGACCTCTGGTCCTGATAACATTTCGCTAGAGATATTAAAAACTCCAGACGATATATAATAAAACCTTTGGTTTTTTAATTAATTTATCATTCCTAAATGGTTGTTTTCCCACTAAGTTGAAAGTTGGTAAAATAATACCGGTCCATAAAAGGGATGATCCTCAGATCCTCTGGTCTTGGATAATTATAGGCCGATGGTGGTTTCATCTGCATTTTCAATACTTTTGAATACTCTCTTTTGGATACAAAAACAAAACTTATTGATAATGGTCAAAATTCAAAAAATTGTATTTACCAAATTCCTGCTGAATGTGGTAAATATTACATTGGTGAGACATCTAGGCCATTACAAATAAGTGTCTGTGATCACAAAAAGGCTAAAATTATACAAAAGCAAAAAAAATCAGTTAAAGGAAAATTAAAAGAAAATGCTTTCATTAAACTTAATGGTGAATCAATATTATACTATTTTATTCTACAGATATCAAAACATATTTATTACAACTAACGAATAGAACTTCTCTAGCTTAGATGTTAATAAGAACCGAACTGTCCTTATTTTCTAGCATTCGTTTATATATCAAATCTTATCTAAATAAATAAGAATTTTTATACTTTGCTATCGTAGTTGGCCAAGCCAAGTATTCCTAGTAAAATCGACTTCGGTAAAATAAACAGATAAAACTTATAAGGGTTTTAAAGTTTACAGAAACAGATTGTTTTCGTGGGTTTGGAACATTATACACAAAGTGAATAAATCCTTTGGTCACGTACGATTCTCGGCATAATTATATTGTATCTTTGCATGGATTGGAATAAACTCTAATTTGATTTTTGTATTTTTCTCATATGTCTGCCTACCGTATATCGATTTGAAATGTCCATGATATAATATTTGTAACTATAACGTAACAAGATAAGAGTAGAGAAATATACAGTATGTTCATAAAGTATGGAAAAAATTCATTATTGCAGAATACGAACATATTTTGGAAAATTCCTCGGACAGGTCGATTTTTAATTTTAATTGTGTATCTTTTTACTTTATGTTTATAGGACGTGAGTAAACAGTGAGCAAAATTAAAAATAAAATTAGAGACTGGTTCCGTAGATCCGTAGATGATCCACCAAAGAAAGGTCGAGCAACCATTGATGAAGAAATTTAATGATTTGTTAGCTATGGAAGAGAATCCACAGAATAGCGTTCGCCAGCTTGGCCAAGATTATGATATCCATTCTAGTTCAGTACACAAAATGTTAAAACTAGGAAAATGGCATCCATTTAAGATACATCCTGTGCAAGATTTATGATGATTCAGATTTAAGAATTGAATACTGCCAAATACTAAGGAATATGTGCAACGATAATCCCCTTCAAGTAAAAGATATATTATATATTTGGATGAGTGAACTTTCACATTAAATGGTGAACTGAACCACTAACATTGTAGATAGTGGGCAGAGGAAAACCTCCAATGGATGCAAAAATGCCACTCAAATGAGGTGAATGTGCGGGCGGGAATAGTTAAAAATAGGATAATCATTCCCCACTTTTTCGATGACACTATAAATGGACCAAGATATCAAGCTTCTACACGAATATCTAATCTTTACTTTAGTGGCCTTATTTCCGAGTATAAACAATTGTGGAATTCCTGATTAAAACTTGTGGTTTCAGCAAGACGGTGCACCTCATTATGCATTAGCTGTTCGAAGATATCTTGATGATGTATATCCAAATAAGTGGATTGGAAGATGTAGAACTGTTGAATGACCACCAAGTTCACCGCATCTTAACCCGCTAGAATTTTTCCTTTGGGGTCACCTAAAAACATAGTATATGTTTCATGATGTTCAGCAATAATTCATTGATCGTTTGGGATATTGTCAGACATAAGAAGGTTTTCAATTTGAATATCTGATTAATTAATTTTTATGTTGTTATTTCCTGTTGATTTACTGTTTTTTATTATAAAATATTACGATAAATCAAATTGTTAACTTCAAAAAATAATACTTTCAACTGTCTCTAGCTCCGAATTTATAAACTCTAAACCCTAAGGAGTATAGGTTTATGAAATCAGCTCTCCACAAAGAATTGAAAAATGAAACCATTACAGGGTGCCATCCATTTAAAAAACAGCAGATGACGTCATAGTCGGAGCAAATATGACGTCATAGCTAAGAACATAAGGTAAAAAGATGCGCAATTAAACTTTTTCTTTTCGAGGAATTTTACAAAATATGTTCGTATTCTGAAATAATGAATTTATTTCATACTTTATATACACACGATATAAATCAACAAAGGCAAAAGTCAGAATCATATTGAATTAACGAATTAATGATTTCTTTATATGCATACTGAATGCATACACACATACAGGGTGAGTCAACCATAGAGTAAAGTTCATTATCTCATTTGTTTCGAGAATTACGAAAAAACGTTAAATACAAAAGTTTTATAGAATATTAAGGTGCACAGTTTAAAATTATTTTTGAGTATACAGGGTGGTTCAAAAAAGCGTGGCGAATATAACATAAGTTTTTTTAAATGGAACACCCTATTTTTTAATTTATTTTTAGATTTTACATGAAATTCTATAACTTTTTTGTTAAGAATGTCATATACCTAAACCCAATAGTTTTTCTAATATTTTAATTTTTTTAGAAAAATATTAGTTTTTACTCTTATAAGAAACTGACAGTACCGCCATTGTTTCTGAAGGTGGAATACTCAAATTTGGTACAAACGTTCTATAAGGATGACAAAAAAGGTATATGTAAATAAATTTGAGGTAAATGCTACAGGGCCTTCAAAATAAATTTATACATTTCGACTATTTTAACTTAAAAAAATTCAATTTTTTTAAATGGCACACCCTGTATATTATTATTTTTTCTGATAGATTTTACAAAACCCGTCCACTTTTATTGAGTATGTCATATACCTAGTTTTCATAATTTGGGAGTTATTTCGATTTTATTCATTTTTACACTTGTTTTTATTACACTAACGGATTCATTGGGTGGTCCCCTCGATCATGTGACTTAACACCTTTAGATTTCGTTTTGTTAGACCACTTTAAAGATCGTGTTTATGTGAATTCCCCTACAACACCAGAAGATATCGAAAATAGGATACGAGATACCTGGAGGACAATAAACATCCTTTATGCTATGGAACATGCAAGAAAATATAGTAACAAGACTAAACATGTGTATCTAAGTAGACGGGCATATATTTGATCATTGAATACTCCATAATAATTAAAAATAAGGTAGTTAGGAGGGAAATTATTATTATTTATATTAGTTTGTGTTTCCACAATAGCGTAGGTAAGTGTAAAAAAGAATAAAATCAAAATAACTCGCAAATTATGAAAACTAGGTATATGACATAGTCAATAAAAGTTGAAGGCTTTTGTAAAATCTATCAGGAAAAATAATAATATACAGGGTGTGCCATTTAAAAAAATTTAAATTTTTGAAGTTAAAATAGTCGAAATGTGTAAATTTATTTTGAAGGCCCTGTAGCATTTAACTAAAATTTATTTACATATACCTTTTTTGTCATCCTTATAGAACGTTTGTACCAAATTTGAGTATTCCACCTTTAGAAACAATGGCGGTACTGTCAGTTTCTTATAAGAGTAAAAACTAATATTTTTCTAAAAAAATTAAAATATTAGAAAAACTACTGGGTTTAGGTATATGACATTATTAACAAAAAAGTTATAGAATTTCGTGTAAAATATAAAAATAAATTAAAAAATAGGGTGTTCCATTTAAAAAAACTTATGTTATATTTGCCACGCTTTCTTGAATCACCCTGTATACTCAAAACTAATTTTAAACTGTGCACCTTAATATTCTATAAAACTTTTGTATTTAACGTTTTTTCGTAATTCTCTAAATAAATGAGATAATGAACTTTACTCTATGGTTGACTCACCCTGTACATACGCAAGTGATTAGGCTGTGATCTTAGGGTCGTCAGGTTTATAAATAAAATTCGTATATATATAAACACAATTAGACAGACACACCTTTATACTGAATCTACAATCGCACACATCTAGTGGTGAAAACAACGGGTTCATTAAAATAATAAATATACCTACATGTTTAATTTTCACAGTCATAAGCCTCGTATCCTTCTTTCTCTCACGCATCGTTAGTGTAAAGGCCTAGAGGCTGTTGTGGCAGCATTTCTCGATCACACTGCCTATCATACTGGGTTCGATCCCCAGCTCCAGCACCAGCAATGTCGTTGGGTATGGAGTCTTTGTCTGCGTTTTTAATGTGGACAGCTTTTGACTTTGGATTTAAGGGTTGTCTTCTCCAATTAAAATTAATGAACAAACAGATTATAATCTTATTATAACTACAGTCATATAATAATTAAACTATAACTAGGTCGTAAAGTTTCTGACTTTTGGTAAATTTAAATTTATTAGAATCCTCTGGATAGTATATTAAAATAAATTACTCTCAGCGGATGAGTATCACATTTTAAACATGACGGCAGTATAAATTGGGCAATATACATATATGCAGAAATTTAGTTATATGGAACTGAAAATTGGAGTGGACTGATGGCCCTTCAAATTTGATTCCTCTTTATGTAGGGAATTATATTGGTAAACTGCGCAAACCATTAAATGAAAACATCTCAGTAAACTAAAGCTGAATTTGTTTATATAAAATAAATTATGTGTCACATACGCTATACGGTGTGTCCAAGATAAAGATGGGATAGCATTGGGATCTTGGAAACGGTAAGAGATACAAAGTTGGTTAAATTATGAAAAAGTTGAGCAGTTTGAATGCCTTTTACATGCGGACTTTGCAGAAATAAGTTATCTTTTTTTGATTTCGAAATGTTTAGAAAAACATTTTTTTTGCGATATTTGTTTTTATTTATTTCTGACGTTATTTTAACAGCTATCAAAAAATAAAAAATTCTTTTCCATTGTCACTTTTTGAGCTTAACAAGATGGCATTCATCAAGTTTTTGTCCGACGTTTCGTTTCCGAAAAACCATCATCAACTTCTTTTTTTTTAAATACGGCCCTGTATTTTTAAATAGAAATTTTGATACCATTTTTTATTCTCAATTCAATGATGTATCACAAGTAATAGTTTAATTACGTTTTTAGCTTGTTGTTGCCACCATTAAAAATTTACGAGGAAAAGCCTCCTGAGTTTAGCTCGTACCGTTTCCAAGATCCCAATGGTATCCCATATTTATCTTGGACACACTGTATATACTAAACTAGTATATTATAATTATATTATTTTTTTTCAAACAACTTAATTTTTTCACATGTAACATCTAAAACTGTGTTTTCGTTTTTCACTGTTAATGGTGAAATAATTAATTAGATATTATTTATAGATTTTGTACAGTAGATTGTGGAGAGTAGGTGACTTACTATTATAGTTTTGTATTCTATAGATGTTCATCGTCAAAATCTAAAATATTTTATTGCAAATAAAATATCTATGTAAATTAAAATTTACTTGTAGAACAAGAACAAAGTCTTATTGCCTACGGCACGAGGCGGAGAAATATAAATTGGCATCTTAGGATCAGTCAAATATAAACACGGTGCCGAGTGATATACATACAGATACTTTTGGTACGTATTTTAAATTCATGGTTTGTCTGGAAGGAATATTAAAATTATATAAAAAAATTCGCTATTCACTAATTGTATGTCCTAAAATGTTTTCTGCCTTTCTGTGTGATTATTTGCGCTAAAAGCAATTTTAAACGGTCAAATTTAAATATTCCATGTAAATTTTAAATTGTACCAGTAAATTATAACAGTGTTTGGCCAAAATTAAAGTGACTCGTAAGTAGTATCAAAGCACAATAACTATTCAGCGCATAAAATAATCTTTACGGGATAAAATGATTGCGTATAGAAATTTAATGTGCTGTTTCCTACGAATAGTCATATTGACTAATAATTTTATGGACCTTATAGGAGGTGCAATATGATTGGTGTATTTTAAAAATAAGGAACGTGATTGGCTAATATCGAAACATCATGCAAGGTCGAAAACTGCAGCATAAGCATTGAGCACTAACTTGACTTGTCGACAATATCCCAGTTATCGTGGAACTGGCGTAGAAAGTGTTTCCTGTAGGCTACTTATGACTGACCAGTAATTTCCAGGTCATTTATAGAGGTTTCAATAAGACATACCCAAATTTGTCACCAACAACCAGAAACAGGAAGAATTCTAAAATATATACAGGGTTCCCCATATTAAACTACCCACTTTAGTATTCGAATAAAATCCTTCCAAGTTGAGAGACAAAAATTTTTTTATTCCACTAATGCACAGCCAACTGTGTAGGATTTATTACATACTTGAACATTACTCAATCCAATTTTTAAAAATCATGTCTTCTAAATGCCCTCTATCAACTTGAATGCAACTTTCAATTCTTAATGTGTTAATGCAAAAATTACCCAACGAAGCAAATCACCATCAATTCTTGTAATTTCTTCTCGAATACGGTCTTTTACCTTCTCAATTGTTATAAGGACGACCTGCAAGGACCTTTTCCTTCAAATACCCCTACAGAAAAAATCGGGTGCCATTAGATCGGGGGACCTAGGGCGCCAAGACAAATTTCCAAAACGAGAAATGATACAGCCATTAAAAAAATCTCGGAGAATTCTCATGCTATTTCTAGCTGTATGAGCTAAGCTGTTGCTCCATCTTGTTGAAATAACAGAGCACCATTTAGTAATCTCCCTCTGATCAGTTTTGGTATGAGAAACGTTTGTAATATGGCGCTCAGAAGTGACTGTTGCAAAACTGTTATTAAACATTATAAAATTTTCTTGGAGAAATTACCGTTTGTGGCACTAACATGGATTTATGACAGCTACAATTATTTCACTCTTTTGAGATGGACGCCTACTGGATAAAATGTAATCCCCAGAGATTACTAATCATGGCCTATTAAGAAATTAATAATCATATACTTCGTTTAGATTTAAATCAAATATCAAAATGAGTAGTTTAATATGGGCAACCCTGTATTACTAAAATTTGGTCGAATTAATACAAAAAAACTGCCGAAGCCAATAACTGCAGATGAATATAATTTAATAAATGTTTTAATGATTATCCAGAATCCTTGAAAGTACTTTCCTCAGAAACTGAGATGTCTAAAATCTAGATTGTCACTAAGCTTAACAGTTTTATTAAATCCTCGCCAATGTGCGAGGATTTAAGATATGTTGGGAATTCGGTCTTTAATGGCGTAAACGTTTAACTACACTTTTCTATTATTCTGAAGCGGAAAAACTGTATGTTTCTATTTCATTAAACATATCATATCCATCAATTTTGAATCATTCTGTAAGCGTTTTGCAATTTTCAAAAAAATCCATAGTCGATTCCATAATCCATTTCAAAGTTCATAGTGGAGACCAATCGGGTAAATTATTTTCCTGTGCATACAATAGATCATACGCTCATACGCATTTCAAAAGTTTCCCAATCAATCCAATATTAAAGTGATTGACTGGGATTTGTTTTTTTTATAAAGAAAGAATATACGAACATAATAATGTATTATTCATAAAAGTATCTTTGTTTTGTTTTGACTAACAAACTAACAGTTTGTTAGTCAGATAGCTCTTACAAGCTATCCTTTCTGGCACTGATCTACTATTTAGTTCAAAACATAAATACAACAGGTAGGTATAGGGTGACACTATAAATGTAGCACACTTAACTTTTTTTATTGTTGATTTTGGAAACAAATGTTATGTAATTATGTACTCATTTAATGTTTGTAATGTTGATATTGAACTTTAGACAGAGGGCTCTGAAAGGTATATTCTTAAATGGAACACCCTCTAGAGTCTTTCTCCAAAAACAAGGAGGTTATCTCCATGACTGTTCTATAAGAGCAACGACTTGAAATCAGTAAGAGAAACGGCAGTTGTAGATAAAGTTCAATATCATCATCAATAGGAAACTTCGATAGTTAGTCTCCACAACTTTTTATATTTATTTGCACTAATTTCTAAATTAAAAGAGTTAAAGAGAAGGGCGCGTAATACCGATGACCCTGTAGGATTTTTAAAAGAACATAGTTGTGAAAATATTTTTAGAATTACTGGTGTGAACTGTAATGCATTTGACATGAATTTTAAAAATGTTTATTTAAGTTTTTTTTTATATATTCATAATTGTTGGTAATAACTCTTCAAAATATCAGTTTAAGCAAAATAGCTTCATGTTTTACATAGTAAAATATGAGGCAAATATGTATTCATTCTTATATTATTTTCGTTTGATCTGAAAACATATCGACAGGTGTGGTATTCTTATAACTCGGATGTCCCTATATATCACTTGAATTATAGCTCACGTCTGGTCGTGTAAACAACTTTATGCCCCACGGAGATATATAAAATTCCATTGACCCACTAATATTAAAACAATAGTAAGGAGTAGGTAATCCTTATAATTTTATAAGCATATTACCATTATAATATGCTTATAATATATTATAAGCAGTTTCTTAAGAACAATAAAAAGAAAAAATTGTAGCATCTTAGACGTAGGATTAAACAAAATACGCAGTAAAAAAAGACAAATGGTAAAATTACTAAACGGTAATCGTAATTTGCTGCAGTGTTATTTTTAACTCGAACTGGGTAGTATAATAACTAAACCTTTAAAAATTATATTATACGAACGATATACCCGCCAAGTTTGTAGAAGTACTCATAAATTGTAGTAAAATTTACAAAACCCTGTGTTAAAAATGATTCAATCCGCCATAAATACGGAATAATTACACGGTGAATAATTAACTATTACACATTACCTTGTAAAATCTACTGTGTGAAATTACTTTTATGTAATGTAATAATACACCGATATGTCTAACACTGCCAAGTGTGGACTATATACACACTGATGAGTGTGGATTCAGTGTTAAAATCAGTCGGATTTTTTTACTGTGTATGCCTTATGCTTTTGCATTTCTTCAAAATAGGTATGTCAAAAACATTTTGTATCAAGTTATTCTATACAGATTTCATAAAACAAACATGCACAATTTCCAAATATGTCTTTAAAATGTACTTATATTACATTATTAGCATCTTTCATACATTACGTAATATTATTTACGTAATGTAATACAATTTACATAATATTATTCTCTGCTAACTTACACTATTCGTTTAACGTACATTTCAGGAAAATAAATACGCATTACGTTTTTGCGTATTTTACCCATAAGATACGGGTTTACTTTTAAAAACTTGCATAAAATGTGTACTTATTTTAATCCTGTGATATATATGTGATAATGGATCTGTCTTCAATGGTGAGAGACATTTTACTTGAAGACAAAATCTTTAAGCACTGCCTAATAAGATACAATATAAATATGACAACACTGACGTAGTTTTCCACATAACACCAAAACACTATACTGCACTCGACGCGCATTTCGCCAACCAAGTTGGCATCATTATCATATTAACTATTGTTATATATTTTTATAATTTCTTTTCTTTCAAATTATTTATTCTCGAAAATTGCGAAATAATGATTTATTTGTAACAATAAATACTGCTAAAAGAATTTCCATCTATTCATTAGTAAATTATGTGATTGTTAGTTAATTAATCCATGTAAATACATAACAAATATGTAAACATTTATAATAACACATAAAACAATAGAATATACAAAAAGATATAGTTCATCAATCACAATTAAAATAAAGACGAAAATCACTTTACCAATATATATTTCGTTAGAAGATGTTCTATCGGAATGACAAAAACATTATCATTCCTTCACGAAGTCTCGACATGATCATTTATTTCCCGTATTTATATTACCTAAGCCCTAGGGAATGTAATATAAATCTAAAACTAATTTTTCAATTCAGTGAATCCATAATTAAATTGAATTGTATCTGGAACATCTTGTGTTAACTCATTAATTATAGTAACATCTTCATTGAATTATATGAACATTACTTTATTATTTAATAACTAACATTGATTTATTTTCGCTCGCTCACGATGGCTTCGATTTCGAATGAGACAGGGTGGGTCGTATAAGAGTGCGTATCCCCTTATCTCAGAAACTATGTGAGATAGAAAAAAAAGTTTTATATAAATGTTTTTTGCGTTAAAGATGTCGGTATTTTTTTAATATAGTTATATTTGTAGCTCTTCAATATACAGGGTGATGAACTAAACTTATCTTTTTTTAAATGGAACACCCTGTATATTATTACATTTTTGAAAAGCTCTTCAAAAGACTTGTTCAACGATATATAATATGATGGGTCTGTAGCCCACCGTTTCGGAGCTATTGACTGTTATCTTCAGGAAAAGGTTAATATTTATAGCGAGCTAGAAAAGTTACTGATTGAGGTGATAAGCTGTAATTTGGGCCAAGAAATTCTAATTTGGTCTATTTTATGAAACTTCTGTCTAATACTAAAATAAAAAAAATTGCAACAGTGATGCCAAGTTTCGTGAAATTTAATTTTTCATGATTTTTTTAAATGGAACACCCTGTATTTTATTACATTTCCTGAAAGTCCTTGCAAAGACGAGTTTATTGACATATAATATCAGGGGTCTACGACACACTTATAACTTATATTTTTTTATAACTTATATTGCCATCTCTTTTAAATTTGATACAAATATTTAGAATCGTATGAATATCTGGCAATTATCTTAAATGATATTTTCTTACATAATCTCTCAATGTTAAAGCTGGACTTTTGTGATTAAATATATAACATTCTATTAAGCCTACTTTTTCTTGCAAAGAATACATTACATACAAACATGCATAACTTATGTGTCAATTCCTGAAGAGAAACGCAGATTAATCCAAAACGGTGTGTCGTGGACCCCTGATATTATATATCAATAAACTCGTCTTTGCAAGGACTTTCAGGAAATGTAATAAAATACAGGGTGTTCCATTTAAAAAAATCATGAAAAATTAAATTTCACGAAACTTGGCATCACTGTTGCAATTTTTTTTATTTTAGTATTAGACAGAAGTTTCATAATATAGACCAAATTCTCGCTACAAATATTAACCTTTTCCTGAAGATAACAGTCAATAGCTCCGAAACGGTGGGCTATAGACCCATCATATTATATATCGTTGAACAAGTCTTTTGAAGAGCTTTTCAAAAATGTAATAATATACAGGGTGTTCCATTTAAAAAAAATAAGTTTAGTTCATCACCCTGTATATTGAAGAGCTACAAATATAACTATATTAAAAAAATACCGACATCTTTAACGGAAACAACATTTATATAAAACTTTTTTTTTCTATCTCACATAGTTTCTGAGATAAGGGGATACGCACTCTTATACGGCCCACCCTGTACATACATCCACCATTCACAGTAGCCAGAAAAACATGATATTTATATATATTTCTGTTTCCATGGAAACCAGAGATAGGTCGGAGTATTTTTACTGATTAGGACATAATATTCCCCTTATTACATTACAAAGTACAATTAATTAAAGGAAAAAATAAAGCACTACAAAAATTTAAAAAGTCCAGGATATTACAAGACCGGCAAAATTTCACAAATTTCAAAAACTTTACTACTACCTTCTGCTATTAGAAGAGAAAAAGACTTATATAATATATGTTTTTCTGAAAATAATATCAATAAGACTTGTAAAAAATTCATCTCAATATTTATAATAAAAAGCAGGTCATAGATATTCTGTCTGATCTAGCTGATGTAAATTTAATTAATAATTATTTTATAAGTTCAATTGCATCTAATAGAACTACTACACATGATATTAATCTTTATAACACTGTTAAAGAGAATATTACCTCAACCCTTTCATTTGCACCTATAATGTATTCTGAAGTTGAAATATCTAAGTATTTGTTTAAAATTAAGTCCAAAGCCATTTATTCTGATGGAATTCATATTGATTTTATTATTTTATGTGGTCCTTTTATTTTACAATATATCTGTTATACAGGGTCCTGCACCAGAGCTCCCTTCTTTTGTAGCTCATGAACTGGTGCCTTTATAAATTTCGTTCAAATTTGACTGCAAACTGTTCGTGGAGAAGCACATTTTGAAAATATTTTCAAATATATAGGATGCTCTAAAAACATGTACCATACTAAAGTTATATTTTTTTAAATGGAACACACTATATATTTTGGCATTTTTGGATTCTGCATGCAAATTTGGTGTCAGTTTGTGTTATATTCCCTATAGCAAAACTTAGCCGTTTCGAAGATATTCGACGTTTTATAGAAAAAATTACAGTTGTTAGAACTATTTCAAAGTTACATATCTTATACCATTGAACAGCGTTTATTTTAATTTTTATATGCCAGATAGTTTAGGCATTGGTCTTTCTGAAAATAGTTCACAGAAGTCTGTAATACATACAGAGTGTTTAATATTTACTGAGCAACACGTCAATTTTGAAACGTGCAAAACTAATTTTTTTCAAATAGCACACCCAGTATATTATTCTACAGATGAAAGTACCATTCAATTCTGAATTGAATGATATAGCATTGTCCTATACCTATCTCTTAAGGTGCTCAAGATATAATCAATTTTATAATAAAGTGCTCGAAAATTTAAGTTACCCCGTTTCTAAGTGGTCTTCGAATAAAATAAAACAACTAGAAACATTTTAAATTTATTGTCAGTTGCTCTGACTATAATTATGGCTATGATTAAACACAAAATGTAAAAAATTATCAACAATCATCAAAAACATCAATATTAAATAATTATTCACAGTCTAAAATCTTATAATAAATTTTCAAAAACTTTGACGGTTAAATTCTATTCGCTAAGAGACAGTTGTTTCGTTCAGACTCAAATAATATAGAAATCATGTCAGCTAGCTCTTCTTTACTATACTTCATTATAAAAATAAATTGAAACAACTAACTAAACTAAGTACTTAACTAACTATAACAACTAAACTAACAACAAAATTATTGAAATAAGTGTAAATATTTGTAATTAACTTAAATTGTCGACACCAAGTTTGACAGCAAACAAATTAGACAAGTTGTTTTGTTGTCTTTACCAGGTGACCCGATTTCTTAAAGCATAATTTGATGTACAAAATTAGACTTCTTCTTATAGGGTTACGTAACAATTAAATCTGTAAACAATTATTTAACATCGATGTAATTTTTTACATTTTGTGCTTAATCATAGCCATAATAAGACTCAAAGCAACTGACAATAAATTTGAAATGTTTCTAGTTGTTTTATTTTATTCGAAGCCACTTAGAAACGGGGTAACTTAAATTTTCGAGCACTTTATTATAAAATTGATTATATCTTGAGCACCTTAAGAGATAGGTATAAGACAATGCCATATCATTCAATTCAGAATTGAATGGTACTTTCAACTGTAGAATAATATACTGGGTGTGCTATTTGAAAAAAATTAGTTTTGCACGTTTCAAAATTGACGTGTTGCTCAGTAAATATTAAACACTCTGTATGTATTACAGACTTCTGCTAGCTATTTTCAGAAAGGCCAATGCCTAAACTATCTGACATATAAAAATTAAAATAAACGCTGTTCAATTGTGTAAGATATGTAACTTTGAAATAGTTGTAACAAATGTAATTTTTTCTATAAAATGTCGAATATCTTCGAAACGGCTAAGTTTTGCTATAGGGAATACAGCATAAACTGACACCAAATTTGCATGCAGAATCCAAAAAGGCAAAAATATATAGTGTGTTCCATTTAAAGAAACATAACTTTAGTATGGTACATGTTTTTGAGCACCCTGTATATTTGAAAATATTTTCAAAATGTGCCTCTCTACGAATAGTTTGCAGTCAAATTTGAACGAAATTTATAAAGGCACCAGTTCATGAGCTACAAAAGAAGGGAGCTGTGGTGCAGGTTAGGTTAGGTTAGGTTCAAAAGTGAGTGGGCCGAAAACCATACCCTCCACCGCGACCATGTGGTCTATTGTGCTCTATTGTGGTGCAGGACCCTGTATAGTAAATTTCTGCTTAGATAAGTCACTACATCCCTAAGCATGGAAAATATCCCATGTTATACATCTTCCAAAAATCGTTACTCCCAAAGATTTTAAAGATTTAAGACCCATTGGCATTCTACCAATTTTATCAAAAATTTTCGAATATATTATTAAAATCTAAATTACTCATCATTTAAACCGCTTTTGCGTATCATCCCACGTTGGGTGGTATCTGATAAACAGTATCTTGTAGTACATATCCCCACAAAAGCAATTTATAGTTTATTTATTCTACTAATTCCTTTTTATTAAAACTCATTTCGCACGACGCTAATAATTCCAAATAGCACACAAATAATGACGTTTTAATAATTGTTTTTTGTTTTACGTCTATAATTTGGTCAAAGCTTACTTGAGAGCTTGAGACCCATTTAAAAATGATTAATAAGACATTAACAATAACTCAAAAATAATTCAAGTATGACATATCCTACATCAAATGGAAGATAGTTTAATTCTCCATAGTTTAGAAATTTTTAATATATCATCAAGAAAAAGAGAATTTAATTTTACAAAACACGGAATGAAAAAATACAGGATGGTTCACTTGAATTAAAAAAGTTTTCGCGGTTTGAAAGTCTTAAAATGTAACGTGAAAAATGGAACGCTTCTGTATTGCCTTTGTATTTATATTAATTGTGGAAGGTACTCCGCTTTATGTTCTTTCAACATGGCAAAGGGCGAATGAAAATCTCCTATACGAAAAAGTGCTTACAAAGTGCTTACATATCCTTGTAGTTGTCAAAATGTTCATAAAATATGAAATATCTCCGAAAAGGTTGGATTTACAGGTCTGGTATGATACATGTTTTCGACCTAAAATCTCATGGTCTTTCCAAAAAACGTAAAAATATACAGGGGTCTCATTTAAGATACGATAGTAAGTTGCCGTACAGTGTAATCTGAACACCCTGTTTATTGCCCAATATATTTAAATAACGCACGAACAAATTAAAATATTATTGTTATTGTATTTATATTATTCTAACAGCCCCGAAATATTTAAACTACAATCTTATTAAGTAATTAGTTAACTGCCTGTAGCTCATTCCATACACAATGGTTTAGACTGATTACCTCGATAAACGATCAAGTTTATAAAGGTCTGAAAGGTCGATACTTCGGTGACTTCAGAGAACAGGAATGGTGGTTTAACTTGTTTCAACCCTTCACTATCCCTAATCTTTTATACGTCTACCTTTACGAGCTTATCTTCTGATATCATTCATATAATACCTTATTAATTGAACTATTTATTAATCTCAATCAAGATTTTAGCCCCAAAGACGTTGTTAGTGGTAATTGGCCCAATTGACCCATACTTTACATCAATGTGATATTTATGAGATAAACTATATAGTGGCAAATTCAACTTCAACATTGAACCAATACTTTATACGGCCTACAATTACAGGTATCGAACGGAACCATCAAAATAAATCCATAATTATAAAAGTTTTCGGTTTCGGAAATAGTAGTCTCTGGTCAATTTTCAGGTATAAAGCACTTCAAACTGCTCAGTTACCAATAAATACTAAGAAATAGGAAAAAGTTTACAGATAACAGTTACCCTACAGCATACAGGGTGGGCGAAATTCGAGGCTCACTATTGGGATCTCGGAAACGGTAAGAGATACGAAAACGGTTAAATTGGGGCAAAGTTGCGTAATTTTGTGACCAATAATATGCCGTCAAGAAATCCAGAATATCTACATTCGTTTTTGAGTTATTTCAAAAAAACCAAAATTTTGAGTTTTTGTTTGTAATTTTTTTTAGCTTTATTTGAGACGATATCGAAAAACTGACAAGACTTTTTCATTGCCACTTTTTATGCTCTATAACGTGGCAGTACAAAATTTCCGTTACGGCGATTCGTCCGATGAGGACCATCTTCAACTTTATTTTTTTAAATAGGGACCCGTAATGTTTCTTACGAAAATCGATAGGATTTTTTATTCTGATTCCAATGATGTATGATACTTTATAGTTTTAATTATTCTTTTTCCTCAAATACTAGGAATAACTTTTAAGACGTTCGAATCTAATATGCTTTGGGCTGATAACATTTGTTATAAAACAATTTTAATTGTCAATACAATTTGACGTTTAAAGAGCTTCGCTTTAATGGTGGCCTGTTTGAACATACACTTTAATTTAAGAAAATTTTAATTTTAGATTCCGCTGACAAAAATATTTCTGTTATTATTATAAATTACTTTGTTATCATTATTTTAAATTTAATTATACGGTACAACTTGTGTTACCGTATAAAACCAAATTTGAACATTCAATAACATGATTTGGACTATTATTTTGTATTCTCCTGTAAATACTGTTATGTTCAAAACTACCGTTTTCTGTCAACTGTCTGTGCAGTTTCGAAAATGTCGTTCTATGTGGTTGTGGCCTTTCTGGATGTTTCAAAATATGTTTGTTCAGATCTGGTTGAATTTTTGTAAAATTTATAATAAATTTCAATCATATCACATTTTTCTTGATTTGTAAACGGCATTATTACTTATTATTTAAAGCGAAGCTCTTTACGTCAACGTCATGTTGTATTGACAATTAAAATTGTTTTATAACAAATGTCATCAGCCCAAAGCATACTAGATTCGATCGTCTAAAAAGTTATTCCTAGTATTTGAGCAAAAAAAAAATAATTAAAACTATAAAGTATCATACATCATTGGAATCAGAATAAAAAATTCTATCGTTTTTCGTAAGAAACATTATGGGTCCCTATTTAAAAAAATAAAATTGAAGATGGTCCTGATCGGACGAAACGCCGTAACGGAAATTTTGTACTGCCACGTTATAGAGCATAAAAAGTGGCAATGAAAAAGTTTTGTCAGTTTTTTGATATCGTCTCAAATAAAGCTAAAAAAAATTAAAAACGAAAACCCAAAATTTTGGTTTTTTTGAAATAACTCAAAAACGAATGTAGATATTTTGGATTTCTTGACGGCATATTATTGGTCACAAAATTATGCAACTTTGCCCCAATTTAACCGTTTTCGTATCTCCTACCGTTGCTGAGATCCCAATAGTGAGCCTCGAATTTCGCCAACCCTCTATAGTCCAAATTGTAATGATAAACGTTGGAAACCCCTGAAAAGGTAAAAAAGGTCATTATAATGATCTTTGACCTTATTTATATATTAGAGATTATATAATATAATTTAGAAAAATCAATCGTTTCTATTTCATGATGAAACTGACAAAGAAAAACTGTCAGGTGGACCAGATAAGTAGTGCGTAAAAATGTATAAATATTAAAAACCAATATCTCTCTTTTTACAGCCAATTTGCTCCCTAATAGTCTTTTAATTTTTCCAGCATTATTGGTCGTGTTCTAAACACCAAATTTTTTAAATAACCCCGCAGACAGTAATCCGCTGGGTTAGGATCAGGCGATCTTGGAGGCCATGAATTTACCAAATGCCTGCTTATAACACGATTTTGAAAAACATCAGTTAAAAATTCTTTAACTAGTCGGTAAATATGCGGGGGTGCTCCATCTTGCATAAAAATCATATTTTCATTTCCTTCGTGCTCGTTTTGTATTGGTGGTATGGTATAATTTCGTAACATATGCAGGTATCGTTCACCAGTAGCAGTTACAGATACGGCCTCTCCATTCTGTATCTCCTCAAAAAAGTATGATCCAATGATAAAATTAGATGTGAAACCGCACCAAACGGTGACTTTCTTGTCATGAAGACCTTATTGAACGATTTCATGTGGATTATCTGTGAACCATATTACTTACGCTTTCAGTTGACAGGGCCCTGCTCTCAAACCCATTTTCCTACGAAATCTTCGTAATCCAGCAGTGTAGTTTCTGCCTCATTTCGCAATTCGCAATTCTTGTTTGTAGATCCATGTTATTAAAGTTTAAATTGTATCAATTTACGTTTACATGAGCTTTATTTTGAGAACAATTCTCTAAATCGCAATGATTATATTTGACACTTGTATCAGCAGTTGATACGACAAGTCTTTTGTTTTCCATAGATACGGTAAAATCCAATTATTGAAGCAACTAGATTCCATTTACTTCTTGCTACTAGCTTGATTTCTTAAAACTATGGAAGATTTTAAAGTATACCACTTACTTTATGATGACCCCATATTATACAAAACTACACATTTTGGTAACAGTAGTTAATAGATAATAAAATGGTAAGTAATGACTAATTAATAACTTAAAAGTAATAAGTGATAAGTGGACCAATGTAAATTCATAAAACACGACATTATTTGGGATTTTATTTTGAATCTAATTACTTGAATCTAGTTACGTATTCATTTCAAGACTGTAAATGTAACCAAACAAATTTCTGTGTTGTTGGATCATCCATTTAGCCACTTTTCAAAAGTGTTATCTGATTGTATGATTTTTATTTCTTGAGGTAAACAAACTTGTATTCTAGACGCTAAATAATTGGTAGATCTCTGACCTGTAGGTAATTTTGTCACAACCTGGAAAGAAAATAGTCCCAGGTACGCGCGTGTTCTGGGGATAATCATGAGTTACTAAATTTATTTTATCCTTCTTTATAAAGAGCAAAATTTTTAAAAAATACCACTGCTTCAAATCCAATACTTTTGTTTCGATATGTCGAGCATTACCAGAATATAATATATCTTTTTCAAAACCACTTTTTTCTTATTAACCACTACATTAAATGTTAGCAAAGGTAAATGCATGATGTACAAAATATTTATTTCTTTATAATTCTTATTTTAATTTCATTTTACTTTAATTTCATGATCTTAGTAATGCTGTGCTAACAGTACCTACTTTTTCTATTTTTATGCATTATTTTATTAACGTATTTAATATTTATCGAATTATCTGGCCGGTACTCCTCAATCATGTTCGCAAATAATGCAAAGTATTCTATCAAAAGTATTCTATATTGCGTGATTTACAAGTAATGTTAATTCAAATTTAACACGATACCTGCTGATAATTTTATAACAGATCGCGCGATGGCTGGCAATGTACTTTATGAATATTTTATAAAATATTTCAAATCTCAAATGCATATGGTGCCCGGGTTGTTTCAACTGCATGATAAATTGAATTCGTTTTAGCCAAACCTCTGAATATTTATAAAACGACATAAAATCAATGGCCTAAATTAATATCTCTCAGACTGAAACTGTCAGATAAACCAATCTACTACAAACTGCAATCATTTAACTCATATAACTTTTTTCCATTGTGGACTTTGAAAATACTGAACGATTAGAACGGATGAAAAAGTAATCTAGTTCATATTTCCTCTAACAGATTAATGATAAATCACTGGCTTAAGTAACAAGTATACAAAGAGTTCAATTAATTATTATAGTCATTGAGCTCATATACTGATTGGCTCTCGCCAAAACACTAAAATATATTTACACGATTCATAGTTTGTTTCTTTTGGGATTACACCAACTGTAAAATAACAAAAAGCAGAAAACCAGAAGTATACAAATTAAATATTAAAAGTGTAGTAACATGACAAACTTCTAAAGTTTGCCCCGAAAAACCACTGTATAACGTGTGATAAAATAATATTTGATATATTGATTATCATATAATATATGATAATTATATTTTATAATATATATTACAAAAGGAAGAAAAATCGGTTAAAAGAAAATTAAAAAAAGTGCTTTCATTAAACTTAATGGTGATAATTGTATCTCATCAGAAACAATATTCATAGATCAAACATGGCTTTCTCTACTCCAAAAAGATGTTACCAGTGGAAAATTAATAATATCATAGTGATCAGTGCATGTGATGACAACTTCAATTAAAAATGTCAATCTGACAAAAACTACTTTTCTTTATTTTATATAAAGAGTTCTTATCATACAAATAGCCTACAGATGAAGAGTTGAGGATCAACTCGAAACGTCTAGAAGAAAGCTAGTTAAGTGTTTAATTTCTTTTAATTTTTATTATAACTATTTTATTTGGACATATTTTAGAATATGACATGTAATATTATAGAATTTTGTATAAAACTGAAAAACCACTGATAAAATTTAGTCAATATATCAAATATTATTTTATCACACAGTATACAGTGGTTTTTTGGGGCAAACTTTAGAAGTTTGCCTTGTTACTACACTTTGAATATTTAATTTGTATACTTCTGGTTTTCTGCTTTTTGTTTTGCTTTTACAGGTGGTGTAATCCCAAAAGAAACAAACTATGAATCGTCAAAATACACCACAAATAAGTTACAGACATTTCTAGCTTGCAAAGTATATACCTACACTATTCTTTAAAAATATTCTATTCTTTAAAAATAACATACAGGGTGTCCCACCGAGAACTCCATCAAGAACTCCATTTTAAAAACATTTCATGTATTACGTAATAGATATACCTAAATCTATCAGTTTTTGATATTTAAAATTTGATCTAAAGAATTACGTCTGCAGACGGTAAATTAATTACGGATTTTGACTTAATGGGAGCCTTTATTATTTAATTTGAATTGGTTTCTATGTAGAGAGGGACCTACTTTAGCAGACTTCGTATAATATATTGATAATTATGATCAAAAATGAAGAATAAAAATTAAATTGAGAAAAATGTCAAAACTGTTTTTATAATTTTATCTTTGTAGTTTTCGAAATATTGGTAATTTAATAATGTTTTTTGGCATGATTGTTGATAGTTTTTAGCAACTAAGTGATAGTAACATTTATTCAACCCTTGACTGTTTTCTAACGCCGTCATAGCCAACCATGAGTAACAGAACTTAAAGGCTGTAGCATTTTCGCAATATAAAAATGTTAAATTGCCACTATTTCGCAAACTAGAAATACCTATTAAGTAAATTTAATTATGATAGTAAAAAGTGTCAACTGATTTTAGTTTATTTTCTACTAATCTAAAGACCATGACTGCCAGAATACTCAATTTTTTTTAAGTGGTGTATGTGGTTTATGTTCAGAACATCCTTCAGTTTATTATGCTATATTAATTATAAATTCCCTCCTAAAATGTTAGCTTTAATAAACAGTTTTCAATCAAAACCTTTTAGCACCATACATAACAAAAGAAACAGATAAATGATTAAATAGCATAAGAAGCTACTACTATTTAAAAGAGTTTTGAACGTTATTTAATAAAATAAGTGATTTAATTTATACTACTGCGTGTTCCTGCGTGTAAGGTATAGATAATTTCAAAATTAGTTCAAATATCCCAGAATGTATGTTTATAAGGCCGCACTGTATGTTTCAAAATATCACTTCCATAAACTTGTTTTTTGCCAAACCCTGAAATAGGGTCGATATTTGATTTTACCGCACTATTGGTTGCCCTGTATAGTAAACTACATATAACCAATCACCTTCCTTATTATTACTAAATTAAACATTTTTAGGTACCTACTTACAGGTTTTAAGATATGTAGGTACTTAGAATATTTATTAGATATTCCTAATTTCCTTTATTAGCTGATGTGTATGAAAAATAGTGTAAGTGAAATTGTGTTCACCAATCATTTAAAGCGTACACTCGTATAATTTTCTCCTGCTTCCACTTCTATTTCCTCTACCATCATTTCCACGAACTGTCCTTAAATCTTTATTTCTGGTCTCTGTGGAATCCTTTCATTCAACTATATGCTCCAAATCTATCTCGCAACGTTTAAATTTGCTTTTGGATGCACAATAGAGTTTCCTTCGATGAGTCTGCTTTGTGTATTTTCGCGAAATTCTAAACTTAATTGACTGTCGTAACAGTTAGTAGTGAAGGGAAATTTACATAAAATTTAGCTAAAATAATGTAATCAAACAGTTGGTTTTCCCTAATTGTTGCCTGTTCTGTTTTCCCTCAAGTGTGTATTAAGTTGTAATAAATGTAAATAGTAAATTACTTCAACTCTATAATATCTCTTCCTAGCTACATTGTTATTGAAATTTACCAAATAACTTTCATTATAAAGCACTTTAGGCTTCCTACACTTACCAATACTTATTCAACTATTCTACTGGGTCACATTCTCTCATTAAACTGTCAAAACCAATACAATTATTAATAATTAATTATAGATTGTAGATTATATTAATTGTTTTTAAACTCAAGCGTATTCAAAACCACACTCGGTGGTCTAGGCTAATAATTATTTTGCAGAGTAATTTCCAAAATGGCAATTTATAATTTTTATCATTTTTTCAAATTCTTCACTTCAGTAGAAGTTTCATAGGACACTTCCCTATATCTAAACTTGATATTTTCCGAGATATTCTAATTGTTTTGGAAATACATATTTTTTCAGTTTGAACTATCTAGCTTTATATTTCTAACAAACTAAAGGACAGAAATAGAAATTTTTTGTTACACCGCAGTAGTACTATTTTTAAAAGAAGATAAGAATTTCCTTGATTATTCAAAATTTTTTTTAATATTAATTAAAAATATTTACCTGTTTGCCAAGAGTTATATCTATTAAAATTGAAAATATACTCAACAATAAATTAGGTTGCCAGCGCTTAAATTGCTGAAACGTTATATTGGAACTCAAAAAATGTATATCTATTTATACTACATCGATTTTGTATTGTATATTTAATCTTATTTTCAAGATTCTAATAAGCAAAGTGCGAAAAACCTTAAATTAACATGTTTTATATTAATATATCTATATTAATTATTATATACTTGCACCCCAGTTAGGGGTAGAGCAGATAAAAGGAGCAGTATGTATGACAAAAAGATTGTAGATAGTATCACTGCTTTTATGATTATTTTAATATTAAAAAGTTACATAGGGTCACATCAAGGTCCGCAGAGGTCAGCATGGATCTCTGCTTGTTGTATAATTTCTTCTACTTGTAGAGTTCCTTCTATAATTATTGTTCTAGTTCTCCTCTTCACCTTGCTGAAGGATTAATTGACAAATCAAGTATTGAAAGATTTTAACCATAAGTAATTTTTAGGTATTTTCACAAACATTTTGACGTCACCGTCATCATATTGACATTGATGTCACCTAAACATCTGTTTTATATAATTTTTTTAATGAATCACAAGCAAAATGAAGAAGTAATAGCAATACCAGACTCAGGACATAAATTAAAATGATCCATGCCATCAAATGGCAAATAAAAAAGTCAAGAATATGAGAGCAAAGAATCAGATTTGCAACAAACTTCATTGCTTTGATTCGTTCTCTTTTGATGAAAGACTCTGCAAATGCTCTTTGGCTTTGCAACCAAGGAACTGGGTTTCACCCTAAGGTTTCACCATAACCGTGTGTTATGTTGTTGATCCCATTGCGTATTATTAACTTTCGAATTTATGGTTTTCATCAGTTTGGCGAAGTAGCTAAAGAGCTATTTGATTGTTAAATAAAAAAGTATCTAAAAGTACTTCAAAGTGCTTTCAAGTTGGAATTCCACTGATATTCTGGGTATAAAATTTTGAATTATGACCAGATGATACAACAAAATTTTTCGAAGATATTTTTAACTTCCTGCCACTTTCAGTTGTACCAGAAGTCGGCGCCAACTTCCGTATTTTAAATGAAATAATACTTTTTTTATTGCATTTTTGTAAGGCTTGATACATTTAAGGATCATTTAGGATCAAAGAATAGTTTCGTCAACCTGTCGATTGAAACGACGTCAAAAATTAAATAATGAAGAATTCTTCAATTTAATAGTTATTTATGGTGACTGTGATAAAGGGCATGTGAGACGTTTTTTGTCAGCTATCCAGATAGACCAAAATATGCTTGTGATACCATGCACTTTAATAACAAATTGTATCTAGATAATATCAGATTTGCTTATAAATACAAAAAAAATCAGTTTTTCCTCAATCTTTTTTCGGTTTAATAAATTTTACATATACATAAGCAAGTCTGATATAACATAGTTAAAATATTAATAGTCTTCATGCAAATTGTCAAAATTCTACCTCTTCTGGTTCTCCATATACAGATCGATTCAGCTCGTCATGACATACTGTATACAGGGTGTCCCACCTCAGATTCATTGTTTCATAGCTCTCTTACCTGACATTTTAGAAAAAAAATGTTAAATATAAAAGTTTCACCGAATTATTTAGGCCATCTGCAGAAATTTTTCATTATTCTGAGTGTTTAGTTTAGCCTGGGCGCTATGCAACTTTGGTTTTTAAATGGAACACCCTATATATTTTCGCGTTTTCAGGAACAGCATGTAATTCTAAATTAAAAACATGGAGCATACCCTATACCTACAGTCAGCCGTTTCGAAGATATTTGACATTCTATAAAAACATTTCACAGTTTTAAGGGTTTGTAAGAATCTTCATAAGTTTTTTCGTATAGAAGATCCTTATTTGCCTTTGACAACATACAAAAAACGAAAAATGTACTACGATCTTCATTTAAAATCATAAGGGAACTATGAAAGAATGGATCTTAGGTGAGACATCCTGTATGTCGCTGTTAGAATGTCAAAATAATTATTATTGTGAATGTCATATCAATTTTATAAACACATGTAAGTAACTGCATAGTTCAATCTATAAAACCGTGATAAAGTGGGTGGGTAAGAAAAGACTACTTGATTCACAAATAAATACAAACCAAATACCTACTATAATATGTTTGTATAATACCTACTTTAATTGTTTTATTTTTGAAAGTGAAGATGTTGACAGACACATATATCATTTATCAACGATTTACTCTGGGTCTGCTGACTTGGCTTCTGGCCCCCAAAATAACACGAACGAAATTCCAAGGTTTGGTCACACTTCCAAAATTACGATAATCTGTTAGACATTTAAACGAAAAAATGTTTTCACATGTTTTCTTTCTCTCACATTATGCCCATATTAATCTTGAAATATCTTAAATAAATTTGTCTAATCACACTTATTTTATTATCAGATATTCCCATCGTACTCTACAAACTCGTGAGAAAATATTCTATCCAATTCTCTAAAAATACATGATGACTGTTTGAGTCACACATTTTTTGTAGGTTTTCCTTTTTCGATTGTTTATTCTAAATATGTTGATGTTGTTGGTCACTCAACGATATGACCTAGAATCCCATATAGACTTTCATTTTTTGAAAAATATTCATATTTTCACTAAAACTATACAAAGTGCAATTTTAGGTGACAAAACACCTTTAATATATTCTGAAATACTTTAATGGGGCATTATTATGGATATGTCTTAACAATTACCTATCTTAATCTTTCAAAATAACTATAATGAAACATTATCACGTAAAGATAAATACCTACTGGGTTTTATTACATTTGGAATGGACTCTTAAAACTTTTCAGCAATTGAAGCATATTAAATAATAAGAATAATTGCAGATTTAAGTAATTTTTTGGCGTTGAACCGTATTCATAAATAGTTTTAAAACGATTCATCTATTACGTCAGACAAATATTGACAGCCGCGAAAATGTTAAGTTTTGAAACTTTAACATACCTAATCACATTTTTTATTTTTAAAACTTTTGAGATTGAGTAGTGAGCATCAATAATATATCAAAAATTAAGTACCAAATTGAACTGAAACCATATTTAACTTGTAAAGTAGCAGCAAAAATATGCACATCAGATCATTCTAACCAAAAAACACAGAAGGAAAAATGGCTACAATAATTCCCCCAGCACCTCCACAATTTTAAAACGAGATCGGAAGGCGTTTTGAAACCAAACGAATATGTTTCAAAACATTAATCTCATGACGTGATTATTTCGTCGCAAAAATACGAAAGTTTTGAAACGGTTGAAACTGTTTTGAAACAAGCTGCGCCAAAAAACGCCTTTAATTAGGCTGTTTACTACAAGAGCCGAGTGACGTCAAAACGTCAAATTGCGCGAAGTTAACAGATTTATTTTCCTGTAATTGTATCTAGGAGCAAAATTTAATGCTTTGTGACATTCGTATGGAAAAATATAATTTGTCATTGTAAAAGTGGTTTCATTTATCAATAATGTTTAATTAGTATAATAATATACACAAAAATACAAAACATCGAAACGTAAATGAAATGCAAACACTAAACAAGAAAATGGACTGACAAGTGACAGAAGACAGAATAGAATTGACAGAACAATTTGTAAACGTTGGAAACTGTGACCAACGTACAAACGCTAAACTTATACACAATGTACAATATATTTTATATGGGCAACAATTTAGTAAAATTTGTTTCAAACATTTGGCACTTTAATTACAAAAAAGACGTCCCTCGGCTGTTGTAGCAAAAAATCTATAAATTTAGGTCAGATAAGGCCTCAGCAATCTATTACTCCCTAGATGTATAACATTAAAACTTCAATGCGATGGAGTATGTACTCTTCAAATGAGGCCAACTGGACGGCTTCCAGCTCCACTAGGACGTCGAAAAGTCCAGCGAAAGATGCACAATGCACCCCAATGACACCGTCAGCCCTTGCAGACAAGTGGCGGCTGAATTCTCCGGTAAACTTCGGCAGCGCGTGTGCGCAAAGCAGTGCTTGCCGTAATGTTTGGGTTGAATTTCGTTCGTGGGCCCAGTCGCGTTCTTGAGCGCCTCTTCACCGTCCACACACCGCTCCAATCACAGGATAGTCAACTTCATGTTCTTATTTACCTTTAGCCCAGCCACGGACAACTTAACAAGCCCGACTGCTAAATGTCCCACAAAATGCCCTAGATTTACAAACCCCTCAACCAAACCCTCCATTTGTAGTACAAACAGCTTAGTAGCAGTGAAATACAGTGATACAGCTCTGCATTATGCGGTGGTGTTGCATTTTCGGGAGTTCTGTGCACGGAGTGGGTCTCGCAGCCCTGGATGCTGGATGGTATGCCCCCAGAGCACAGACTCTCTCAAGTGGGCGGTGGGACTGAGTAGAGGCTTATAAGGGAAGCCCTTCATGCAACAAAGACGGCGGTAGACAGCGCGTGACCTTGAGGTTCGATATGTGCTCCTCAACCGGCAGCCATGTTTGCTATGACGGAGTATTTTGGCGAGTTCGCCCTACCAAGGTAATGTTTACCGGTGGCTTGTTTAGCAGCTTTGTGCAGTCGGATAGGATAGAAGTCGAAAGTTATATATTATTATATTTTATAGCTGCAATGTGTAAAAGCATGCTTCTATCCGCGAAGGCGATAGAGATAGATCTACCTGAATAAAAGAGATAATATATAACAAATGTGGTAACTTATAGAAAGAGTTACAGGGTGTCTGGAATATCATGCTTATGAAATAGTTTTAGTTTCTTTTGGGATTACATCTTCTGTAACACAATAAAAAAACAGGAAACCAGAAGTATTCGAAATAAAGACTGAAAGTGTAGTATCAAGGCAAACTTCTAAAGTTGCCTCCATAAAACCATTGTATAATATGTACTAAAAAATAAATATATGACTAAATTTCATCAATGATTTTTTTAATTTGATATAAAATTCTGTAATATTACAAATGATATTTCGAATTGTGTCTAAAAAAATTAATTATAATAAAATTTAAAAAAAATTAAACACTTAACTAGCTTTGTTCTAAACGTTTTCAGTCGATCCTCCACTCGTCGTCAGTAGAAGTTTATCTGATAAAGTATTGTCAGATTGACATTTTTAAAATCCAAAAGTCATCCCTTGCACTGATCACTGTCATTATTAATTTTCCAATGGTGATATCCTTCTGGAGAAGAGGCAGACTGTATCTCGCCGCAAACAATATTCTTAGATCAAACAGTCACGTTTGATATAAGAATATGGTTTGCGGCGAGATACAGTTATCTCCATGAAGTTCAATAAAAGCATTTTCTTTTTTATTTTAAATGATTTTTCTTCTTTTCGTATAATTTTAGGCAGTGTCCAGTCAACTCGTTGACCGTTATTGTTACCTAAATAATTGGTTATTAATGATTTCAGATTGTTCTATTCTCCAGTTCCATTATCCTATTAAGTAGGTATAATAATTAAATCAATATTACTAAAGTATGTGTGAAATGTTTATGATACGTAAAACTAAGTAATAGGTAGAAATTTGTTACGCAACTAGCAGCACTTACTACCAGCATGTTTTAAATTAGAATGGAAAATTAAATTCCTTTTAAAATCAACATTTTTCTTCTTAGTCATTACTTCCGGTTAAAGAGAAGCAACCTAAATAAATACATACACTTTTCAGTCGTTTTCCTTGTAACGATTTTGATAAATTATGATAAAACATTTATTTTCATATTTTCCAAGTAAAAATAGGCCCCAAGCAAGCTTGGTTGCTGGAATAACAGTATGTTCATACATATTAAAAAAATTGCAGCATCATCGTTTACTCAGTGCCTGCCTAATTATGTAATGTTGCTTTTACCAAATAAAATTAAATGGTTTTATGGTGGAATGTGCATGAAAAAGTTAAATTTAATACAGAAAATTAATAAGGTTATTATTTTATTATTAAGCACAATAAACAGTTTCCATCAGTACTTCTAATTTAGACAATATATTAAAAAATGTAAGTATACAGAAATATTTATAAAAAATACTGTTCTTGTATGCTTCTTTGTCAGTTCGTGAAGATATTATTTCCAGAGTGAACGTGTAAAATATTGGTTTAGGCATAAATTAAATTATCTGAAAATATCAAAAATACTTTCTTATTTCTTCAGTTACAAATATGTAAAATTCTCCATGTCCATTTAACCTATG
Source organism: Pogonocherus hispidulus (assembly GCA_963924545.1). NCBI lineage: Eukaryota > Metazoa > Arthropoda > Insecta > Coleoptera > Cerambycidae > Pogonocherus > Pogonocherus hispidulus. The sequence goes on from OZ004692.1 coordinate 88,339,771, forward strand.
ACATACACGTTGCACATGATACAAACTTTTCATTTATCGCAAATTTGTTTGATATAGATACCTACAAATTGGATATCTACTTTCCGAGATTCTTTCATTACCTGTTTTTGAATCGCTCTCCCGAGAGACGTGAATGAGAAAAGCATCCCCTGCTTTTACTTTTATAGTAGTTTTTCTATCCGGAACGATCGACCGCAGCTGGAAAATAGCTCTCTCTATACCGTGTACTTTAAGAAAATTACTGCAAAGATGGTGGGTTTTATGAGCCAAGATTTTTTTTTTACATGATAAAAAAAAACTGTTGAGGCCTATTGGCAGTTTCTATAGTTACTACGAGTATAATAGTAATTATTGGTAGTAGATCCGAAGATCAGTGGATAAGAAACAAAGACCTGTCAAATATCGAAATTTATATTTATACACTTTCAAATGTTTTTTGAAACTATAACAAACTTGTTTCGTTTACAGTGGTGTAGCTTCTTCACTTGTAGAAACGGTTTCTATGCATAGGTGCATAACAACATTAAACGAAACTTTTTAGAAGATGTCAAATGTCAAATCTGAAATCACAAGAACAAAAACATGAATATACTTGCCACCTACCAATTGCTATTGTTCGTTTCTTGGATTATGAAAATTTTTGATTCTCTGATTTCTATTCAAAAAGTGAAGGAGCCGGCTCCTGCTAATTTAGTTTTTTTAGTGGTTTTTCGATGTCAGCTATTATGAAAGTGATTTTCGTATAAATTATATCGTCAAAACAAAACGCTTGTTTAATTATAGTGTATTATAGTAACCAGAAATAGTAATTATTAAACAACTGCTGCTTATTACAGTGCTAGTAATGTCTCTAGTGTCAATATTAGCATGATTGAAAGAAACAATTTAAATGAAAGTAACATTTTATTCAATATCTGTAACTTATTTGTGATGAAGCCTCATGATTCATTTTATTTTCTTTTGGAATATTTATTTTTTTTTATTTTGCATTAGTTATTTATTTTAAATAATTCTAATTTTATATTTTTTATTATTTTATAAGTTGTGTAATACTAAAAAAAATAATAAAAAGATAAAATTTTTTTTATTTTATTAAAAAAGATTCAAGATACTGAGGTATAGATCCCTGTATATGTATACCAAGTATACCTGTACACATTATACATCAACACCACATGTAATGTAAATTACTGAAAGGAAAAGTTCCAACCTGAAATACATCCTAAGCTGTACCCGTATTTGCATATATGGTATGCTATATATATGGTATTTGCATATATGTAACTTTAGTATAACGGCTACGTTTGCTATATTTTATTTTCCGAAATTTTAGTTTTTGATCCTCGAATTCATCGCAATTTTTATTATTTATATGATATTTATATATTTATATTTATATTTATATTTATTTCCATTTACAAGACATATTTCGCATCACTTGAAGCCTACTAAAATTAGTTTTCACTGGAAATGTTTGTAGGTCCTGAACGTAGGTATAAGCACATAAAAATTAGTTTTCTTTACAAAATATAGATCAATTAAAAATCAATTTCTTAGAAAATAATTTTAATTTCTCGTATTAAAATTTTAAAAATAACATTAAATATAAATACGTACTTTCTACAGGATTAAAACGAAACCACCATTTCCCATTTTGTCAAAATATCGCTGTTAAACGGCGATAAATTAAGATATAGCTACTAAAGGTCTTCTGTTTGTGCTATTTTTATTACAAAACGAATTAACAACTTTGTGCTAATTTTAACATCAATACTTGCCAAAGTAAGTTTGACTGATGTGGTTGTTTAATTGCCTCACTTTATGTTCAGTTTAATAGCGAGTACTATTTATAAAAGCTGAATTGTTGTTATGTACATGTTGATTTGTGAGAATTCAAATTCACTCAATCATTTTATGTAATTAGTTGTACTAGTAGAACGCATTCTTTGGAAATAGAAACACGTGTCTTACATTAAATCAAAAAGGACGGCTACACTAATAATTTCAGATTTTTCAGGGAATTGAAATTTCAAAAACTTTTTTTCATAAAAGTGTTCATAAAAATTAATTGAAATACAAATAATGCCGATAACTCTAACTTAAAATTACTAATTCAAAATAGGTAGGTAGGTATCCACTTTATATTTTCATATTTGAAATGATGAAAATAATAATGCTAAATAATAAAAATATTGAAAAAAATTTACTTATAAAGGTTATTCCAGAATATGCCAGTTGGATTCAGTGGTCAGTCCTTTTGTCCGTAAAGAAGCTGTTTTCCGACATATATCTGTACTTTTACATAATGGAGTTATTTCCATCGCATATCGAAGTTATAGACAAAATGTGAAATAGAAACTTACCCGTTCATCATCATATCATATTTAGATAGATACTTCCAATAATATTAGTGTAGCTGATTTATCATTGTCTAGCTCATATGTTCTAAGATAAAGATACAAAAAAAAGTTATATAGGAGACATCAAAATAAACCTGACCTACAAAACAGGACATACAATTTTTTCTCAAAAAAATACCTACCTTGAGGTATGGAGGGCTTGGAACCTTTGGTGTAAAGATAACACTGACGTAGTTTTCCACATAACACTAAAACACTATACTGCATTTGACGCACGTTTCGCCAACCAAGTTGGCATCATCTGAACATAATTAAAACTAAACCTATCCTAGTACTATGTCCTATTTAAACGTAAACTATTGTTACGGTTTAATAAAAAGTCGCGACGGCTCAGTGAATCGTCGCGATGGATCGCTGAACCGCGATTTACTAACCAATTAAGCGAGCTGTATGGGATTGGTCCACTGTTATTACTCATACTATTTTTGAAACTTTGCAATTTCCAAACTTTCAAATGCATCCAGCTGTCTGGAGTTACAATCCTAATAAGTCTTAAATTGCTACTATCTATCATGGTTGTTCTCAAATACATGTTGGACGACACTATAGACTTACCTGTTCTACCATATTTGAGATGAGCTGAATGTTCCTGGAATCAAGTTTGAATTGACCGTCTAGTTTGTCCAACATACTCTTGATTGCATTCTTTACAGCTAATTTCGCCAATCGGGAAAAGTCGGGGATTTATGAAATTATATTTTCCTGGCCACAACAAAATACTGTTTTCACCATCCACCACGGGAGACTTATTCCGACCCGCGAGGTCATAGTAAATCGTATTTAAAAACCATTAGACGTCTTTTTTCAAGAGAAAAATTATAAGTTTCATCCCATATTCGCTTGTATATCTACATACACATTTAATTATATTATGTGAATATTAAAATTTAGCTTCAAATAAAATTCCTTTATTTAATATTTTGTCATGCTTTACATATTATTTTTGGTCAAACTGTAGTAGACAGCCATATGCGTTCTAAAATATAAGAGTTAAAAGACTTGAAAATTACAAGTTAAAGGAGATATTAAATAGAACTAGGAGGGAAAATATGAAAATAAGAAATGACTAAGCTGTTAATTTCATAAAACTCGCTGTTATTCCTTCGTGGTGCCGTTCACGCAATCTCATTGCTTTTCATATTGATCGACAAATTTTCAATTAAGCCTTTTGCAATTTCCTTGGAGGTGATAAAATGGAAAATATTTATAGAGAATCTGCCAAACAGGGGCAGAAAGCGGCGTTCCTTAATAAATATATATAAAAAAGCGAACGGCCATCTGCACATTCGAGCGAGTGGGTTGCCCAAAGGCATCCATATATTCCAGTGGCTAACGTTCGTAAAATAGGATAACTGATTACATTTTATTGCCAAACTTGAAAATATTCTTGTATTTTTATCGTCAATCACATCTGGAAAATTTGTCGCAATGCTTAAATTAGCTATTTAATATAGTTGCGAAAGCTGACTGTGGGTATCTCCTACTTATTTCTAATTGAGGATATACAGGTTGAACCATTTTTCATCGGAATTCCTGATATGTCAGAAACTACTTAGATATATTAGATACTACTAGAGATAAGATAAAGCTAATGGCACGCCTTTGAACATAATATACAAGGCAAGGTGAAGTCTCAAATTTAAAACTTTCAAAATTATTTTATTTTGGATTGACAGGTTACCGATATTTTAGTTTATCTTGAATCTTTGACGCTAAATATGTTAAATGAAAGTAAAAACTTAATAAACAATTTTTGTAAGTTGATGTTAAGTATGTATTATTTTGTTACGTGGAGGTAAGGGTGTAAAGTATGATGAGTTATTAACATAAAAGCTAAGGCACGAAAACTAGCCTGGAGAGCAATTACTGATTCAGAATAAATACAAGTAATTACAGATCGTGTTACTTAGATATCTAATACTTAACCCTAGTAAGTAAAAATTTAATTGCAAATTTGTTCTTGAAGCATGATCTGTTAGCATGATCTGAAGCATGACTATTACATGTTAAATTTTTAATAATCCATATACAATTTATACTTTACAAGAAAAGTCATTTTCCTCGAGTCACACACTGTATTTACGAGTATTCCATATAAAGGGTGTATTTTAAGTCCATTCGTAAATAAAGGGGGTGATTCTTTGGGTCAATTTAGGGTGAAAAGCCTAGGGTCCTTGCTTTTCAATATGCATATGTTCAAAACAGAGGACAAATAAAATGGCCTGCTGGGTCACTGGACCTCACTCCACTGGACTTTTGAGGAATTACGTCAAGCAGTTAAAGACGTAGTAAATGGAATTATTCCACATTATCTGCAAAGTCTACCCGAAGCCACGATGTCGACCTGGCGACAACTCTACGAAACTTCTAGCTCCGAGCAGGAGTGGATGGAGCCGAAGACTCAGTCAAAAGCATCCACGGAATTCGCTGTTCAGTCTGTGGAACCGGCAGAAGACCAGAGGACCCAATGTGTACAAGAGCTCGTCAGGAAGCACGCGCGGTGTCACGAACCGCACCAGAGGACCCAGCCGTCTTTGAAGACGATTCAGTCTGTGGCACCGGTAAAAGTCTGAGGAATCCAATGTGTGGCAGAGCGAGTGGGGAAGCTTACATCCTTACTAAGAATGACAAGGATATAAGTGTTAATAAGAAGCATGAAAACTCATGTCTTGAACATCGCGCGGAAGATGTCGCCAGCACGACTAACTGCTGCTTAAATTCTCTATACTTATTCATGCCGGAAAAAAATTCATTTTCTAATAAATTGTTGCTTTAGTAAGGTGGAATAAACATTTAGTTACTAGTTTTTAAAAGACATGCCGAGTTTTAAGATTGTGAATTGAAGCTATAAATTCACCATATATCGCGTTGCACCTTTAAATGGCGATACATAATGTGTCTATCCTCTACTTAAATGTGTTCGCACTGGGAATTAATAGCGCCAAATTAGCCAACATCACTTGCAGTAGATGTTATTAATGTACACCCTAAACTAATTACGTTCAATAGGAGTTGCGCAAATCGGGCTTTTTAGACACTAATTCGATTAACAGACATAATGGCCAATCTGGAGTGAATATAAGTAAGTTATTCCCTCTTCTGTTTCGTCTGACATAGCGTCACATATTTTTCATTCTACACCGAAAGAAATGGACTTATTAAATTATTTCCCTAGAATTACGTGTTAATATACAATATTATGTATTCCTACTCCATGCTTCTTTATTAAATCAGTCATTGAATTGCGATAGAATATAGAATAGATATAATAATTTATATATAGATATTATATTTGCATAATTATAATGCATTATATATAAAACTAAATGTTCTAACATTTCTAAACTAATGTAACATTTTATAAGTAGATATATGTAACGTTACGTAAGAACGACACTGGTAAAATGGGTCGAACTAGAACATAGGAATTACTGGGTTTTAAAACCGAGATAGAGTCATGGGAAGGCACTCATGGGAGGTACTTTGCAGAGAAGAACTGTAGAGGCATGAGTAAACCATGACATGAGTGAGGCATGAGTGATGTCGGCTCAGGAGCATGACAGGGATCATAACAGGGCCCTGCTATCTCAAGAAGCATCTCTATAATTTAAGATTAACAGAAAGCCAAAGGGGTTGGGAGTCATCAATTCGAATTTATTGCAGCTAGTTACTCTTTTTAGTTAACTACTAGATAATTTAACCATTTTCAGGCGAATCTGTGCTGTTGCGAACAGATCGCAACAAACTGTATCTTCCAAACGAATCGATCAAATTTCAAATATTAAACTTGGACGTATAGAGAATTATTGGCTCTGCTTCGTTTTCGTTGGCCTACCCTGTACACATATTTATATCTATATTGTTGGAAAGCACGCTAAATGCATCAAAGCAATATTTGGATTAGTAGCCGGCGACAGACTAACTTCAAAAATTGTGTATATTTTTATTAGACTATCTATTAAACCGCCATGATAGCATATGTATGCAACAGTGCAACAGCAACAGTGGGCTGTTGAGGCAGCATATATCGGTCTCAGTCTCCAATCCAATTCCGGTACTGGCAATGTTAGGGGATATGAGGCGTTTATTTGTTTTATATTTTCAAGGTGTTACCCCATTCCAGACAAGCCCTTAGCTTTAGATTTAGGAGTTGTCTCATTTCGTGGTGTTTTTTCTGATTTTAAACCAAATCGTACATTCAAGTCTTCGAACAAGAAAAAATATGAAAATAAAACAAGATTTACCATTGTAGTTCAAATCAGAGTAAAATAATAAACTGATGACATAAATCTATTAATTTCAGGTGAAAATTACGCGGAAGCCATAAATTTAAGGAACAAATTAATTGCTAAAGCAATCGACTTGTAACTAGGAAAACAAACACTACTTTGTTCAGAACACTGCATCAATAAATAGAAATGCAAACAATGGTAAGTATACATAGCAAGTGCGACAGATACAATTTTAAAGACTATGCTTTTTGATTGCTCATAACAAAAAATTTCAATTGGTCATATCATAATTCTGCGTGGGACATTAACATTTATTGTTCAATTTTAGACAAAAGTGTTTCAAATAAAATTTATTAGGCGGTCGATGCTCCAAGTTATTGGCGTTTTTTTAACTGCTCTTCTACAACCTACCAAACATTTCATACCAACAAATACAAAAGAATCTGATGATTTCGAAAAATTTTGAAAAGCATAGGTTGGCTTAATTTGAAACCGTTGTTAATATAGGATGTAGCTTTACACCTGATGGTTTAAAATAATTTCAAGGTCACAAATCAATTTTATTTAATTTATTTTATTCTATGCACAAGTCCAACCAAACAAAGATCCCATTATTATTAGAGGATGGGAACAAAATAACATAATAATTTACAATAAAAAAGTGAACAAAGCACTGTAACAAATATAAAACTTATTAAAATTAATATTGGCAAAAGTCATGATCAAAAAATAGCTATATTCAGTTAATATACAAGGTGTTTCTTTAGATTATTTACATGCGCATCTCCGAAACTATAAGATTACGTAGTAGATCAAATTTAAACAAAGTTGTGTCGTCAGATATCCAATTATATGCCATGGAAATATTTTAAATGTTTAATTAACTACGGTAGCGCAGTAGGCTAAAGCATATTTATTGATGATTTAGGACTTATATTTACTTTATCCCATATTTAATTAAAACAAAATAATTAAAGTTGCTTTTTTGAAAAAACTCAAAATTTGTTTTGACTCAGTTTTGATTATAGTTTTTAAGTTTAGTAAATAAATATATTATTAAATTTCCACGGCTGAATTAAATTGGCAAGTATGTAATATGTTTAAAGGTGGTTACATCTGAAGTGTAAAAATGTTATAATATTTCCTGTATATGGTTCTTAGCAATTACATAGTTTCTTTAAAATGACATTTAAAAGGATAACAATTACTGTAGCATTATTCAGTTATTATAATGCCGGCTTTACCTGTGAAAAATTACAATGTGTTTTATTTTCTTTAGCAAATGAAGGAACATAATCATTAACAAGCAATGTTAATAACGGGTTTCATATGATTTCAGGTAACTTCATGTCCGTGCTTTTTTCAATTGTTTAAAATTTGAGACTATTAATCAAAACTGATGTTTCAATTGATATGCTTTCATTATAAATTGAAAAATGATTGCTAGTCGTGTGTCAGTTTAAGTTTTCCAATTCCAGAACGCTGTGAACTTGCTCCTATCCAATGATATGAAATTTGTCATTGGAGTACTAGTATTTTCAACTTGTTATAGGTGTGTTACACCTCAAAAATAATAACACCAGGCGTGCTTTTTTCAAGCAATCAAATTAGATTTTAAACTATTAATTTACCAACTTACTTCTTTAAACCTAAATCTCTCCGAATTTTTCTGGGCATTGTGAGCAGAATTTGGCACGAACTATATATAATATACAAGGTGTCTATTTAAAAACGGGCAATGCTCTGTAAGTATGGACCTAAAAAAGATAAAAAAAAAAATCTCAAAACCGTTTCTGTGTATGTGGGGGAATCAGTATGACCATAAAAATTACCTTCACTAAGGAACCCTGGGGCTGAAGCCACCCCAACTCAATTTTTTTAAATGGCAACACCCCCTTTGTGATACCTCATTGCAAAGCTCTTGGAATTTGCTATTTAACAGTACTAAACAGAATACTTCTTAATAGTTCAATTTTTGAGAAATACGCAAAATAAATTTTATAATTACTTATTCCAAGTTCTCGTTATAAATATCTGATGTATTTTCTTAAATCAAGTATATGTAAAATTAATTAAAACAAAGTTCAAACATGCAACATGAAGATTTAAAAGTTTCGATAAACCTATTCATATAAATTATAGTTCGTGTTCGTAACATTGCCGTTAACGACTAAAATTGCAGTAAAAAATCTATAGTTATTGTACAAGGTGTCCCAGTTAAGTTGGTCCCATTACTAGAAAATAGGAAAAAGTAGTTATTCAGTTAAATTGAACAAAATTAAATATGAATAATATGTTTTTCTTTTACTGAATTTTCAAAACAGCTATGGAAGAAATTGTTTCCGCTATTTTTAACTTACCTGTAGAAATACTGACAATAGTATATGAATAGTATTAGTTATGATGTATAATCTGGTGAAATTATGAAATATCAGGAATATTCGGGAATGGTTTTGGGAACAACTTTCCTTTGTAGATTCTTAATGTGCAACAAATTGTTACATTTTTCAAATTTACCTAACGAAGTGATAGACATATACTTCATCTTAATTGGGAAAAGTTGTATATTTTAAACTAGTAGATACAGTAGATAGTGGCAAATTAAATAAAAATATCCTTAATTGTTGATACGGTCACGATGTGTTGGATTAGAAGGAGCAGTGCACTCGTTTTTATTATATCCTTATTTATTTAAAAATGAACATACGAATCCAATACATACAACCGTAACATACTGCAAAAGTTTAAAGAGTATTTACAGTCATTTTACTTTCAGGTCAGTAGGTCTAGTAGTTTTGTTTTTATGGCGATGTATGTACTCAGAAACACATGATTTCGAATTGTGGAGATAAGGCACTCTAAGGTCATTTAAAAAATTGACCTACTGAAAAAAATGTAGATCACACCACATATATCCCAAAACATGCTCTACTAGATGGTATAGGTTTCATCTGCTCCACTATATGTATTGCATCACTCGATCGCGACACCGCTGTCTCTTGGCCTTTAACGAAAACTTCTAACTTAGGTTATGTTAGGCTAGGTTAGCTTCAAAAGTGAGTGAGCCGAAAACCAGACCCTCCACTGCGACCATGTGGTCTATTGTAGCTCACACCTACTTATATTTCACCCAACAGGTCCAGCTTCATAATGTAGCTGATCACCTTATTGGGTGAGAACTTGTTCAGATCCTGTGGCAGAAGTTGTCTTTTGCCAAATAGTGAGTATCTGATCCTTATGTGTTCTGCCGTTTCATCATCTTCTAAGAACAAGCGGCACTCAGCATCTTCTGCTAGTCCGAATTTGCATAGATGATACTTTAAATGGCAGTATATCATTACAGTAAACCAGTATCCAGTCCAATTAAAGTTTATAGGTGGAACCTGCTTAACTCTGAAAGCTTTTTAGTTCTTGTTTTTGAAGGGTTTATTATGAACGCCTTCGAATGAACTAATCATGGTAGTTCCTGCCAGTACTGGAGGATTTGCCCCTCAGCCCAGGTCAAGAGCGTTGCTTTGACAGTACTCGAGGATATGCCAAGCACCTGTTCTGGTACGACAAATTCAGAAGCAGCATCCACCCTAGCTAGAGAGTCGGCTGCCTCATTCCCTTCATGGCCAGAACGGCCTGGGACCCAGACCAGAGTTACTCTATTTTTTTCTGCTCAAATGAGCGAGCGCCTGCTGACAACTCCATACAGTTTTTGAGTTGCAACGGTAGGAACCAAGAGCTTTAAGAGCTGCTTGGCTGTCTAAGAAGATTTTTATCGATTTGCGCGTAAGTTGCGTATGTTCTAGCCTCTGTACACACAATTCGATGGCATAGATTTCTGCCTGAAATATAATTACATAACTGCCAAGGGATGAGGATATTTTTACCGTTGGGATGCAACTATATACTCTGGCTCCAACACCCATGGGTGTTTTGGAGCCATTTGTAAACCAACAACTATCTGCCCTCAATAGGTCGGCTTTATTCCGATCCCATTCATCTCTTCCTGGGAAGAGAGTATTAAAGGGCAGTTCATGGTTGGTCGTTGCAGGCATGACATCTGAAATCATCTCCAGGATGCTGTGACTTTCCATGTCATCCAGCAGCCTATTATGCTCCATAATGCCAGACTGCGGCATGTTAATAGCTGCCTGCTTTAGTCTGTATGTTACCCATCTGGCCTCTCTCTCCAACTTCTAACTTGGTCCCCATATACGAACATAAAGATTTCCAATGTTAATATCGTGCCTCCGATTTACCTTATTGGTTTCCATTTTTGCTATCATTATATTCTATCAAATAGAACATCCTTGGTGGTAGCTATTTACAAAAAATAAAACTCCTAATATGAAATAACCGCTTATAACTGGCGGTAAATAAATTTTTCACGTGTGAATATTTCTACTTAATGATGTGGTGGATGTAATGATGTGGATGATTATGTTAGTAATAAAGTTAAACCATTAAATCCACTAACAACGTCGGTTCTTTTATTACTATGGTAAGTTATTAATTGTACAAAGTTGTTTCGGATATGTTTAGGAAACATTTAGTGGGTAGAATTCATACGCGGATCTTCACACTTCTGGAAAATTACTTGGCTACACCTCGCGGTTTTCAGTTTTATTAACTGGCGTGGCAATTTCTGTTTTAATTAATTAATGGCTTAAAAAACCTTTAACTGAAAGCCGTAAACATCAAACGATCGCGTCCACGCAAATTACATTTAAATTAGCTTAACGCTGAAGTAATAAACTTAAAATCAAATTATTATTCGTTATTCGTTGCTATTTTGCAACTGCAATTTAATTTATATATGAACACTTTTTAACTCTGCAGTAATTTCGTCTAATATAACATACCTTTATGTAATACAATGTTTCATAATCTAATAACCAGTGGAATAAGAGTAATTCTTTTCACAGTAGCTATGGGTTAAAAACGTCATCTATATTTCTACCAAATTTGAAACCAATCCAATCCACTATATGTATTGCATCACTCGATCGTGACACCGCTGACTTTTCGCCTTGAACAAAAACTCCTAACTTGGTCCGGAGTCAAGGGTTATCCGGAGTCCGGAGTCACGTTATAGTCCCGGAGTCATTCGTCCTTTTGACCTAACCATTTCATGCCGGCTGATTTTAACAGTCATAACAGATAGTATGTAGCGAAGGGCCAAAGCGACCGTCAGCTGCTCCAGTAGCGGTGGAGGAGGTGGGAGGGTGTCCAACTTGTCAAAAAAGATTGTTTTTAAAAGTATTTCAGACGAATTGATTTTTTTTTTTTTATAAATTTTTGATGTCAGGTAGTGTCTAAAAAAATAGTCAGCTGTGTCTTGCAGGGGGAATTGCACGTCAACTGGTAGTGTGAATTTGCAAAAAAAAAGTTAATAAAGTAAAATCATCTCAGATCGAATGATTTTTTTTACATGACTTCTGGCACATATAGAATTATTAAAATAATAATCAGCTGCATGTATATAGTGGGACAAAGATCATCAGTTAGAGTAATAACTAACATATGGTTCCACTCATAAATCCAAACGGCGCAAGGTACTTTGAATGCTAAAACTGACGACCTTTACACATGTAACATGCGTATTACACATGTAATGCGCATTCAGCTGACTAAAAGTTTCGAATTTTGTTCATTAAAACTATTACATTTCAAAATGTTCGCGCTCATTCTCGCATGAAAAGTATACGATTTCTAAATATCTTGTTAAAATTTCCTTATTTCACGCATATAAAAGAGAGAAACAGGATTTCTAATATGTCACTATATAATATTTTATTTAACATTTCGCATAGCACGTTGTTCTAATGATCGATGAATTTTACAGTAAAGGAGTCGCCCAAAACAGTGAGCGTACCTACCAAATATTCAGCTACAAATATGATAAAATCAAATATTCCTCCATACAAATCAATAAACCTTTTAATTTCCATTTACTGTGCCCACACATGAGACGGAATCAAAATATTTTGCAAACATATGTGTCAAGTAAACATACTTATACTCGGTGTACATAATCTGTGTACAATTTTTGATACAGATGTGTACAAATGGATGTACTTTATCAGTGTATCAGTGTATCAGTTTCAAGAATGATGATTTAGCATTGTTATTTTTTCGTATTTACGTCAAATTTAAGAACACGGACTGTGGTGTGTGGGTCAATAATTTAATTTTTTCTCCCCTATGTTGTTATTCTAAGAAAAAAAATATATTGGTATTTCTTTTTGTACTACCTCAATTTGAACATTTAGAGCATTTAGATTTTTAAAATTTAGATCATTTCTTCAATAATTCTTCAAGGTAAGCTTTTTTTATTTTTTCGGATAACTATATTTACGTTGCCTTTAACAATTGATATAACCTTCAGATTTAAGCGTATTGGTGTTCTAAAATGGGATATTGCCGATTTTCTTCAGACGTATTAAACGACCTATGAAATAATTCAGGTTCAGTTCATACTAGAAAAAAATATGATAAAAAAATGTTAGGTCGTAGAAAATGTATGAAATTTGCGCATTTTATCGTAATTTTTTGGAATTGAGTTGTCGTAATTACACATGTATATGGAAATTCCATATTTTAGTAAAACATACATGTTTTCCCCCCATTGATTTCGGTATTATGACAAGTAGTTTTAACACCACTGCTTCTCTGTTCTCTGTTTTAATAAAATTTTAAAGTACCTGAATTATTTTTTATAATTGTAATTATATTAGCATTTTTAACTGAGTAATTTCTTGGCAATATCGTGCTACTGGGAAATTTAAATGGCATTAATGACTACTAACTAAACTTCTACTACTACTAAAGTTCTAGTAACTTAAGTTCTAAATATTGATACAAAAGAAAATATTTGGTAGACACTTTAAAGGTGCCTACCCTAATTGAAGCAGATTACAACTTGAAATATTGAAATATTTACCTATATTGAATATATTATGTTTTAATTGTAATATTCCGACCACTCTGAACAAACTCGCCAGTCATCTTTTGTTTAGTAGATACCTACTATATATCTAATCAAATAAAGTTTGTAGTACAGATTTATGTGGACTCCTCCTAATCTTTTATCCAGTTATTTACTGAAATCCTGAAGTGAAACTGCATTTTTCATGCCCTATTTAGTTTCAACTATTGTGCTTGTTAAAATGGGAGAAGATAATCAATTTTTAGCCTTTCAAATCCAGTTTGAAGCATGTACGTCAATGCTAATTGCATCAAAATTGTATTTATTCTGCTTACGCTTGTCTGCCACGTCCTGTCATAATACGGTCAGGATAAAACACGTATAAATAAATCAAGCAGCGCCTACGTATCCTAACCATTATCACTCGACACAAAACGCCACGCATAGAATTGTTGGTCTCCGATCCTTTCAGATGCTAATATTCAAAGCGTGCCTTACTGGTAAGGTGACAAACAGACCTGATATTTCTGTGTAGTTAATTTTATTGATAATATCCGTTATACCTTCATTTCTTCCAATGCAGAACCATTAACACCTATTGCAAGACTTTTAGTGCGTGAATGTCTTTTATGTCATGTTCAGTAGCTAATTTACTGTTTGTAAAATACGGACGGAATTTTCACATTGTGTCTGTCTGTTTATAGAAATTTATGGAATTTAAGTCATTAGCATCATCAAAAGTTTTCCTTTTGATCATATTTCCATTGATGCATTGTTTTACCCCGATGATTAGATTGTAGTTTTTATGATCCGGCTCTGAATTACTTTGTCTTTTAATAATACCTGGCTTTTATGTACACCGTGACAAGGTTCACATCAAAAATGAATTAAGTCATTCTATTAAGCCGCATAATGGCAAAGCATTATTATAATAATTTAATATTGCCAATATCTAATCTGGTTTCCTTTATTTTACATTACATATTATAACGACACACTGTTTTATATTAAGTATTAAATTCAAATATGTTATAGCTCTAATGAAAACATTATTTCATTCATTAATTAATAATAGTATAATATCACTATCCCTCATTCTCATTTTAGTGATGAGCCCGGAAGTCAGAGACTTGTGTGGGAGAGGGAGCGGCATATTATTATTTTGCGGGCCGCGAGTGCGCCCAGGAACGACTTACGATGTTATAACACAGCTTGTTATGGTAAGCTGTGGTTATAACTTCAACTACCATTTAGTACGAGAATAAGCGAAACCTGGAAAACCTTATTAATTAAAGTGTACAGTAGCTTGTTATATTTTAATTTAAAATCAGTACCCGTATTAGATTTTCATTATGATGAAAGTCTGTATATTTTCTTTATGAGAACGAAATTTATAAATGCTTTGAGTATATATACACATTATTATATTTTCTCTTATCGGCCCTCTCACAGGCACTCCTTATATCCCAGTAAGTACTCCGAGTCAGGTGATAATTCTTCTTAATACACAATAGCACACGATACAATCATATCTTGATTGTTAGCAGTTGCAGTCATCTGTATGTTCTTGTAAAGTTGCATTTAGTTTATTTAAACATGTAACTTTATATAAATATAACCTTGCGTGACTCAGTGGCGGCTCGTGAGTTCTGGAACAGTTGAAGCGTTTTTGTTTAAAGCAGGTATTTATGAGGGGATGTGTTTTAGCGCCGTAGACGAAAATTTTTTACTTCTGAAATTTCAGTACCACTCCATAAAGCACTAAATTATTAATAATCGATGAGAATGAAAAGTACGCGTTAATTTAACAATTTCAGAATGTCATCTACTTATATTGTCTGTTAATGTAGTGTAGGTAGGTGACATGTTGCTCCAAAAGTTATTTGCTTCTTTTGATTCGAAGGCATATTATCTTAATTCAACACGAAATGTATAGTTTATGAAAACAATTGTGATATTGGTTCAATTCATGAAATTAAAGTTGGTTGAGATTACATCTACTACAGCGTCGTATATTAATATATGTCGTTGAAGTAACATTTTATACAGTTTAGATTTAATTTTACTTTAACCTATTTTAACTATTAGTGCAACCATTTTTCAATTTTACCTGAAAATAAAGATAATCATACTACTTACCTGTTGCAGTTAAACTATAAGACAGAGAAAAATTCAATTAAATACCTATATAAGGAAACTATGTACACAACTTAAAACAAGTTAAAACAACTTCTCGTTTCTATTACTGACTACTGTATGTTACTCTATTTGAATACTTCCAATTACAGCAAGAAGCAAAACCATAAATAAAAGCAATGCCAACCAATAATTTCATTAGACTATTGCAAACTAGCCTTTCCGTTGATATTATTAATTTAGGAAATATGAATCTAATTTAAATTTAAATTGCATAACTTCTGTCTAGAAATTGAAATAAAAAACGAAATGCAAATGTAATTTTATAAAGTATCTGATGTATCTAGAAATAACTTTTATAAACGCATGAAACACATGACACGCCGCTGAAAGTCCAACAAGTGTTAGCCTCGCCCCTTTCAGACCGATAATTTCAGGCAATGAAACGACGTGCCACGCCGTCTGGCGTCGAGTAATCGTAATACCGTCGAGCTTTTATATTTTCCCAACAGATGAGTATTCTGTCGGTATCAGTAGGATGGTTACGAGAACTGTAACACATTTGAAAAGCTCTCCTGCTTTAAAATATCGTGGGAGGGAAACGTTGTTGTATAATATATTCTGGATCAATAGCGTCTGCACGCTTTCAAAACTTGACTGATAAGAACACCATTATATAGTTAAGAACAATTTATATCTTATTGGATTCCGTCACCTGGAAATCGGAAACGCGATTTAAACGATAATAGAAAATATTGTAGGTAATAAATAATAGCTGATGTTCAAATTAATAAAAGTATTTATTGTTCTATTTATTGATTTTCACTAAATATGTATTTGCTTTAAGAGGTTAATCACTCTAAATAAATGTATTTCTTTTATATTTAAATTATATTAATATAATTAATTAATTATTAGTTATAATGAATTATAATGTAATTGAAAATTATATTAATATAATTAGACATATTCCAAGATTTTTACATTTATTATGGGTTATTATTTAATGAAGAAATACAAATTTTATTTATTAATTTAAATATACCAAATGTTCAGTTTTACATATCTTTTGGAAAAATATGTTCGCCATCTTAATCTAAATTATTAAAAAATATACAGTTTCTGCGGTTGAAAATGTAATATCATCGAATATCAACATCGTACATCGAATATTATTAAATGAATAAGACAAAATACCGACTTTTCATTCTCAAATTACACTAAAAATCAGTATATTTATCTAGATGTTCCAATATATAATATTCACGTTAATTTAGAAACTATAATTTGGTGTGTACAATCATTGTCTAATCATTACATATAGATAAATATCTACAATACAGAATATAGTAGATAGGTATACTTAATAAAATTAGTGGAATTATGTGCATCACATAATGTATTTCAAGATTTCGTTAATAATACCTACGCTTTACTCTGTCAAACTTTAAGGGGGGGGGGGGGGTTTATGTCACCAAATTACAAAACAGTTTTATATAAGAACAAAGTTTCATAAATACAAACTTGCTTGGAACCATGCAAAATATTATAAAGGTTATTGTTCATTTCTTATATTTTCCAAACAATGGGTGTACTTCTATGAATTTTTTTTATTATTAGTTTCGGACGCAGAATCCATCAATACAATTTGCGTTCAGCATTATTGATTTAATGATATTAATTATTCGTGTCTCCTCTACTTACAACCCGGAATACCTACTTGATAAATATCATTACGATATATTATGACAATTTATGTGGTCTTACGAAAAAATGTTATTGTGAATCATAAACGACTTATTTACAATATCACAAAATTATTATACCTATTCATGACTGTACTAAACTTTTTCACCTTGAAGATATATTACATGTATATACATAGAGGATTGAATGAACCCTCAAGAATATCTAGCTTTATATATAAGTATATATAAGATTGAAATCTGAAATTTGGGAGGTGATTGAAGGAATTAACTTGTTTCTCTATACTCTGTACTACAAGTCGTTTGGTAAAAAACACTTCCGGTTTAACTGGAAGTTAAAATAAGATATAGAATTTCCCAGACCCAGAAGGATTTCTGTAAAATTTTTCTTATATATCTAGAGCCAATGAAATAAAACAAAATTACCTAAACATTCCATTTCCGATTGCCAATTAAGTATTAATTTCAGACCATATTTAAAGTACAAAGAGAAAATTAAAGGTGTAGTAATAAATTAGTATAAAAGTCAGCATCCATGAAACAGGAAATTGGAGTAACTTTATATTAAAATTAAATTTATTAAGCGAGTAAGTTAGAAAATTGAAATTTATTTCTTCCTCTACTCCGTCAAGCCTCCAAAACTGTACAAATCCGCTAGTCCCTTTAACACCTGGTATATTCCAGCCTTCTGAAACAGCTAACTACTAAATCATATAGTTTGAAATAATTTTAAACGTTAACTACACTAGTTTAAATACACTGCCCTAGATTTGGCTGTTGTAAATCCGAATTTAAAAAAAATGTCCACGGAGAGTACGAGGTCAAAAGGCAGCAAATAAGAGGCAAGAAGGATATTCGAGAAAGAGGGAGACACACAAACATGTGGTGAGATGGGACGACGACCGGAGTCGCCCGCATTGCAGCATCACGGGTGCCGGATTTATGTGATCCCATTCTCTGGATTTGATTTTCCGTCACAGTTATTAAAACTAAAATACCCGGATTTTCTTACAAATTCTCCGAGTTCGCAACAAAATGTAGAAACAGCCTACATAAGTTGCTTAGTAAATACTTTGCAAAAGGCAAGTGCATGAGCGTATTAAGATATTTATCCTAATATTCTTAGAGTAAAATAAACTATGTTGTTTATTAGTTTTTCCTAACTATTAATAGAACACCAAAATTACAATGACAAATTGAAACTAAAACACCCTCATTTTGAAATAATTTCCTTATCTATTCGTCTATTATACAAAATGGGGGAACAACGGGATTTATTAAATGTATGCCTTGGTAATCGTCTAAAAAATATAGCATCCTCGCTTTCCCTGAAACTTTTTACACCTTATGTATAGGTGTCGCAGATGCATTGCAAAATTGTGCACAAAAAGGTGACCATCTTTTTTTTTGAGTTCAATACCTGATGTTTTCAGTGATACATAATATATCACTAGGTACCTAAACTTATTAATTCTTATTATTAATTACTCTTCTGGAATGATACTGCAATTAAAATTAATGCAGTACTTCAGACCTTCAGAACTACTTACAGAATTGCAGAACTTCAAGTACCTAAGAAATATACGCCAAAATTAAATAAACAGAATATTATTTGGATTATAATTCAAATTTATTTATTTTTTATTTTCAATGGAAATATCCAATAAGTGAACTGATGTATCTTTCAGTAATAGGTATGCAACATGACATCCCTTGCAGTAGAACAGCGCTGGTATACTCGTATAACGTCATCTTTAACTGTAAAACCGAATTTATTATTTATCGAAAAATAGATATTCACTTTGTATTTTATCCATACTCTGTAATACTCCTAACTCTCTATTATATGTCCATATAATACAGGGCGTTAAAACTGATCAACCTGTATAGCTCCGTTGTTATTTGTTTTCAAAAAAACCTCGATTTAAAAAAGGGCATTTTCTCACGAATAATTGATATGGGTTTATTTCTAGTAATAAGGGAAATATTCCCAAAGCATGTAGCATAATAGCAATCGGTTGATCAATGAATAATTATAGATATCTTCTTTCCATCATTTTACTATTACTCTTTACACATTATTGTATGCATGTCTCTTATTATTAGAGATAGTCCCATATAACCCATGTCTCCTGTTTATAAACATTTACAGGATATTCTACTTAAATAATATAGGTTAAGGTCAATTAAAAATGCATTTACTAAATTAAAGTTAATATTAGGTAGTAATTTAATGTTTAGTTTAAATAAATTAACTGTATGTATACCTTTATTTTTAAATACAGTTTTCAGCAGCATTTTAACATCTATATATGTAATTAAAAGCGAACAAATCTATTAATGAGCAATTATCATTACATTATAAGATCGTGTGATATCATAGTGAGACACAAACATAAACCATATTTGTTTCACATATTAATTTATTGAAATACCACTATGAATACATTATGAAACATTATTAAATTTTTGTTTTCACTTTACTGCAGAGCTCTACTAGTTTTTACATTAATGTCATCCATTATTCTATCAATACTGATAAGTTTTTGCATAGAATGCGAAATAGAATTCTAAAAACTTTAAAAAATCTGTGCAGCTGATATTGCTTTCGGAATTGTTCGCAAAATCTTTTGATATTTAAAAATTGTTATTCTGAGAAAAGTTGTCAGGTTTGTATAAAGCAAAAATGATTTCTATTTCTGAAATACAAATAAACATGTATACTGTCATATATACCTAAATAAAATACACGACCATAATATTTAAAAAATGTAGGAGTGTTGCTGATGCCCAAAAATATAGGGTAACGCCGCATAAACCCCTCTATCTCTCTATTCCATCCGTTGGTAAAATTTTATAAATTTGTTGAGAAAGATATTAATATGGTTATTTGCAGAAGACCTTTCCTGAATTTTATAACACGCCTACCACAAAATGAGGCATGAAATTCACATTAATCGAAGTAAGTGGCGCCCTCAGCCAAATAAATTCTATACACAATCACCCGCCAGATGGCGCTGCTTGTACGCTTGTCTCACCGGATCGATAGTCGCCTTCCGCTTTAATCAATTATTCCCAACGCAGGAGCGGACGGCATCGTCTGCTCCTCTCCCTCCATAGCCTGCTTGACGCCGAAAACGACGTAGCGGCGCCCTTTCATCCTTTATTTTTTCCGGTTCGATTTACGCTACATGGATATCCGTAGTGTCGACTTAAACTATTCGATGTAGGTCGAGAGATGAATTATGAAGGAATTTGGCACCAAAATCTTACATATTAATCTTTCCCGAAAGACTTTCATCATTTATAAATGGCTTTATTATCGATATTGCATTGCTGCAACTATTATCAAATGTTTTATGACAGGTATTTTTTTTAAACTACTGTTTTGCACATTGAATCATGTAATATACATATTATATGGAATGATGTTTCAATTCTCTTCATATAACATACATATATCATACACTTCCATTATACTATTTGGTTTCATTGATAATGGATTTTAGTGAATCCCAAAAATTGTTTATTAAAGAAATAGTATCAAAACTTAACAACACAATTAGTAATAATACAGATAAATTAGATAACATAATAAAAGAAAATGCATTGGAGATAAGGACAGAATTAAAGTCAAATGTTATTGAAATTAAAGAAGAGTTTGAGAAAACTATAACAACTTTACGAAATGAAATTGTTAACCTTAAAGACAAAAATGATTTACTGAACAAGAGAATTTTGTTTATGGAAAGAAAAACTCGAAAAAATAATATCGTGATATTTGGACTAGCGGAAGTAGATAAAGCTAATATATGGGAAATAGTGCTAAACATTTTCAAAGAAAAATTGCAAGTTGAAATAACGGAATGCGATATTAATGATATTTACAGAAGTGGCTCAAAACAGGGTCCTGTGACTGTCGAATTCATTTCGTGGCAGAAGAAGTTGCTAGTTTTAAGAAACGCAAAAAAGTTGCAAGGAACCAAAATTTACATAGCGAAAGATCTTTGTAAAGAAGATCAAATAAAATATAAATCACTAAGAAAGCGCAAGGACGAGGCGATACAAAGTGGACATAAAGCTTATATACGAGGACAAACCCTAATAATAAATGATGAAATTTATAACGTAGAAGAGCTAGAAGAAAGTGAAACTGAACAAGACTTATCTTTTACAGAAACTATTGATAGTGTGGCTTCTTCACCAAATCTCAGAAAACAGTAAAAATAAGCTTCCGTCGCATTTGGATCACAAAATTTGGACGAAAATAGAGGTAGGCAAGAGGGAGAAAAGCATGTTAAAAATGTAAATAAAAATAAAGAAAATGGTTTAGAAAAAACATTGGGGAAAGGTAAAGTTATTACAAGATCTACTACTGTTAAAAAGAAAAGTTAACGGTTTATCTGCAAATTGATTTTGATGAAAAAAAAAAAATAAATAAATTAAAAAATAATATTATAATTTAGAATATAAGATTTTATGTACATAAAAAAAAAGTATTGGAATAAGCTTGATCAGTTTGAAAGAAATAATGGAAGAGTACATACGTGATTATGATGATAATGGCATTGAAACTTATATATTAACATCTGATGAGTGTAATGAAGTCTATCGGGTAAATGAAGGTTCTATTAATTTTAAAATTATTCATCTAAATATAAGAAGTATAGCAAAAAACCTAGACCAATTTAAAATATTTTTGGCACAATTTTGTTTTGATTTCGACTGCATTGTTCTAACAGAAACTTTCAATATTTCTGATAAATAAATTAACATGTTTGGTATGGCGGGTTATGAGCTAATCTACAGTAAAGGTACAATTAATAAGAATGATGGTGTGGTAATATATATTAAAGAAGGATTTAATTATGATACACAAATTATTGATATATCTAACTTAAAAGCTATAAAACTTAATATAATAAATGTAAACAAAAAAAATATAAACGTATTAGCTATTTATCGGCCACCTTCAACGTGCCCTAAAGAATTCACGGTTTCATTGGATAATTACCTGCAAGAAGACAAAAACACAGTTGATCATAATATATTAATAGGTGACATAAACATAAATATTAAACAAATAAATGATGATATTGCAGAGAATTATTTGAATGTTTTACTTTCACATGGTTATAAATCGTATATTAATGATGCTACACGTGAAGTGAGCGGGAGCTGTGTTGATCACATTTTTATAAAGACATGCAAATATATAGAAGAAGAAATGATGATACCCTGTATAATTCACACAAAAATAACAGATCATTCAGTTGTAACCCTGCAAATTGTACTAGGTAGCAGCAATAAAAAATATTCAAATATAAATTTAAAAAGTGAAATAAAATATGTTAATTACAACAAATTAAAAAATGAGCTTAAAAATGTATTTTGGGGGGAATTCGATAATAACAATGTAGAAAATTGTACAAATGGTTTTATTAAAATCTTAAGTGAGAAAATTGAACTATCTACAGTGACAGTTAAAATTAAACATAAAGAGATACGTCGCAAGAAATGGATCTCAAAAAAACTTATCAAGCTTATAAATAAAAGGGATAAAATGTACCGCGACCTTAAAAAACATCCAGATAACGCAGAATTAGAAACAGATTATAAACAGTTTAGTAAAGACCTGAACAATTTAATTAAAAAAGAAAAATGTAAATATTATAAGGCAAAAATTGAAGCAAATAGACATTCACCAAAATGTTTATGGGATATAACGAATGAGTTCTGTGGAGCAGGAAATAAAATAAAAACGAATATATTTTCTATTAAAAATAAAGAGGGTAAAAAAGTAGTTAACGATAATGAAAAAGTAAATGTATTTAACGAGTTTTTCGCCAAAGTCGGTAGTTCTTTAGCAAATAAAATCACACCTCAACCATTTAAAGCAGTGAAAAATAAAATCCGAGTGAATTCAATATTTTTTCGCCCTACTGACCCGTCGGAAATAACAAAAATTATTCAGCAACTAAGAAACAAAAAGTCGTCAGGCGTAGATGGAATAACGGTAACAACTTTAAAAAATATAGCTGATGTGATTGCAGAACCACTAACTTATATTATAAATAATGCAATGTCAAGTGGTGAATGTCCAAAAGCTTTTAAAGTCGGTATAATAAAACCTATATTTAAATGTGGGTCTAGAGAAGAAGTAACAAATTATAGACCTATATCATTAATTAGTAATGTAGCGAAAATATTTGAGAAGGTGCTGAAATCAAGAATTGTGGGCTTTTTAGATAAATATCAGATCATAAATAGTTCACAATATGGTTTTAGGAAAGGTTTAAGTACACAGGACGCAATTGCCTTCCTTATTAATAACATTTATAAAGCTCTAGACAATAATGGACAAAAAAGTATAGCTGTATTCATTGACTTAACTAAAGCTTTCGATACGGTGCGTCATGACAACTTACTTACAGTATTAAACAACATAGGTTTTAGAGGAAACACTATAAAATTATTGAAATCATATTTAACAAACAGAATACAGTATACCGAAATAAATCACATAAAAAGTGACGCTGAAGTAGTTGAGTGTGGGGTACCTCAAGGAACCGTACTGGGACCGATATTATTTATCATATACATAAATTCACTATTTGATGTTCGTACTACTGGGTCGATTTTAAGTTATGCGGATGATACCGTTGTGTTCTATTTGAGTTCAACTTGGGAAAGTTTACAAAACAAAATAGAGAAGGATATGAAAAATATAAAAAATTACTTTGATAGTCAATATCTGACATTAAACTCGTCAAAAACGAAATACTTACCGTTTTATCTACATGAAACATCTGCTCCTCCTTTTAATCATCTTGTTATTGACCCAAATCTAAAAATATCAGCTGAAAAAAACATTAAATATTTAGGAATATTAATTGACTGCAAATTAAAATGGGATAAACATATGGATTACGTGGCTAACAAAATTAGGAAACTATTATATAGATTCGCAAATATGAGGGATATACTCAACATCGGGCAGTTAAAAATATTATATTATTCGCTTGTCGAATCGCATTTAAGATATGGTGTATTAGGTTGGGGGGGAGTACTGGATGCAACAGTCAGAAATTTAGAGAATTTACAGAAACGGCTTTTAAAAAATATATTTCGGAAAGAACGCAATTACTCGTCAAATGAGTTGTTTAATAACAACAAAATAATGGACATAAGAACACTTTACTTCTATCAGTGTGTTCTTCATCAATGGAAAAATAAAAAATCTGCAGACCTGGAAAAGACAAGAGGAAATTTAAATGATATGTTACGAACGCCTAAATGTAAAACTACTTGTGGGCAAAGATGTTTCACTTACCTTGCTGTGAGAGCTTACAATTCGCTGCCTGGGTATATAAAAGGTATAACTTCCTTTACAAAACTCAAGACACAACTCAAGAAATATGTGTTAGAACAATGTAGAATAAAAATTCACAACCTTATTAACCCCAAACAGTATTTTAATAAATTATTTTAAATATGAGGTTCAAGCCAGCGATACATTAGTTATATAAATATTATATGTATTGGTATGTACAAAAAAATATGTTAGTTGTACTCGTATTTGTATTATTGTTGGATTATATTTTTCTTAAAGTGTCTAGAGATGTTAGAATTCATATGTATGTTTATATTTGATATGTTTATATATTGTATGTTTGTTTTTTATATGCATATGGGTATGTAGGTGTGTGTGTATATGTAGGTATATATTATGTGTGTATACATATGGTTTAGGTAGGTAATATATAGAAATTATGTTGATATATTATCTGTAGAAATGTTTATTGATGTGTAGCTTAGTACTGAGAAAGTTATTATATTGTCATGAAAATTGATGTGTTATTAAGAGTACTGTGAAGTTTATTGTATGTCATTAATGTTAGTTGTTATTGTAATTGTTATTGATGTTGATTATGATTTTAATGGAGTTATCAATATCACGTACAAGTATCTATGGATGCTTCTGTGATTAATTGTTTTTATTCTTATATTTTGTATTTGTATGTATGTTCTTATATATATGTACATTATACAATTGTACCTATTCAAAGAATAAAAATTCAAAAATTCATTCATTCATTCATTCATTCATAAGGGATAGGGAGATGAAAATGCTGTGATTTCGAACAAATTAATGAAATATAAGGTATCTTGATATTGATCAACATGGATTTTTGTGGAATCATCAGATCTGAGCTTCTGGTACATATTTTGAGAATTTACCAAAGTGGTCGTTATTTCAGAGGTAGTCCCGCATAGTCGGGTCGGTAGCTTATATTTTAGTGTGTCGATCGCTTAACCTAAAGGTCATGGGTTCAATTCCCCATTGCGCCGGACAATTTTTTATCAAATTTTCTACTCATATATTAAGGCCTGTTCGTGCGTGCCTAGGATGGGAAAAACAGCAACTTGCATGGTGTTCTTCTTATTCTACATCTGGGTCGGTTTCTCTGAATGAGTCCCAAAACAATGCCGGCACAGCTAGGCCTGCTATCCCGCTGATTTCCTATTCAGCGAGCGAGCATCTTTGTTTTTTGCATAAATTCCAAAACTCTACCCGTATACATACATACAATCGCAATTTTCTCGAAAATTATTGAGCGTCCCAACTTCTCCTTAGGTACACGTAATACCCATGTCATATCGACTACTCAGTATAAAAATCATTGACTTGAAATGGGTCCCAGGGGATGAAAAATAGATAGCACCCAAACCAAACAATCTTAATTTTCTCGAAAATTATTGAGCGTCCCAACTTCTGCTTTGGTACATGTAATACGCATATCATATAGACTACTCTGTATAAAAATCATTGACTTGAAATGGGTTCCAGGGGTCCCCATCTTTGTTTTTTGCATAAAGTCCAAAACTCTACTCGCTGAAATTTCCCTTAACTCACAAGGTTCCAAAAATGTAGGCATTAGGAGCGCAGGAGCGTTAGCTTCATACGAGCATAGTACTCACATTCACCCAGAATGTGCAGCGCAGTCTCGTCTACATCATCACAGATCCGGTATACCTGGTTCCCTGCCAATCTTAGCCTACAGAGATGTTTCTTGAGATGGTAGTGCCATTAGTGCAGCATCCCTACAATTCTTGTCTACGAAGGTTCCATCAGTGCCTTCGCATGACTCTGTTCTAGACTCTGGTTTAAGAACCAGTAATTTCTATGTTCTAGTTCCACCCATTTTCTCAGAGCCGTTCTGCCAGCACTATAAACGACTGCACATAAGCTCGTTCTGGTCCTATTAAAGCCATTTCAGATCCCTTTCTAGCAAGTTTTCATCTTCACATTCATTTCCCTCAAAAAGGTGTTAGAGATTAACATCAGTTCATGTTTGACTATCACCCTAACTAATGAGATTTTCCAGGTTTCCCTCATTCCAACACTGACCATACTTCTTATGGTGCACTTTTTGGTCATGCCTCCATTATTATTAAAGGTAGAACCATCAATATCTATATTACTGTATTCGTAAGAGAACGTTCTATCCAAATATGCAAAAATGTACAGGGTGTTTTATTTCAATTAACAAAGTTACATCCGAGGCCATTTGGTTTGGACTTTATTTGTTTTCTATTTACCTATATACATCTATAACTTTTATATTTCACATTTTTTTAATTCTGTAAAAGAGTTTAACAGGGGGTGAAAATATAGTGAATCACCCTGTTCTTATATTTTTCTTCATATTTTGATCTTGATTAAAACAAATCACTTTTCCCAGCAAAATATTTGATTATCGAAGGGATATTGAAAAAACATACTTAAATATGGACAAGCCAGTCAACAGCAACAAGTGTAGTCCAGGAACTGTTTCGTTCTATTTCCCGCAAATAACATCCTGTTATACCTACTGCTAAGTAGTTATATCCAATTCCACCCTCCCGCTATAAACTGAAGACTCATAATATCTGACTTTGATATCATAAAATTGTAACAGGACCCAAAAGATTTATCCTTCGCGGTATATTGCTGTATTGTTAATTGCTTATTGAATTAATTCATTGTAAAAGATTAACAACTTTAAATTGAGAGTATTTAATATTGGTTTAATATTAATATAATTTCATTTTTTTTCTGCAAATCCTTCGTCCAAATATAGTCACATATTTTATATACATGATAAAATTTATACCTCTCATTTATATTAATTAGTAGAACAGCAAATAAACTTGACGTTCACTTGTCCGTCACATCCGGTATAGCAAATTCCGTCTAAATTTGAATACGATGAAACCCAAAATATTTGCTTCTTATTTTGGGTCTTCTTCTGTCACAATACAGAACGAAGGATAATTTCGCGTGGTCTAAGCAAGTAGAATTGCATATTTCAAATATTAAATTTAGATAAAGGATATTGTGACTAATAAATAATAGTAGCATTGTAATTATTGAAATATTTGAACTTATTTGTAAAAGAATATAGATCATAGAATATCTTACAACATTGATTTTAAAATAGTAATATAGCCTTAACACACAAATTCTTAACATACTGTTGTTCGAAAAGTTGAAAACAATTATAGAAGGACGTAAAAATGCCAATAAAATTAAGAAATTTACAAGCAAGAATGTCATCAAGTGAAAAAATAGCAAAAATTTCCTCCATTGTCGAGATATACCTAACTAATGTGTTCTGAGAAACTAGAAACATAGTTAACCTTCTGCTAATCGTAAATTTCAGAAATATTTCATAGTCGGAAAATGAGTTGCAGTAAATATTTTTGCGTTTGTGGCAACCTTTTGAAGTGTGTCGTAATATTTACGTGCAAATACAACTACAGTGGGCGTAGTGGGCCAACTACTGACATCAAGAATAGGTTGTTGTATCTTGAAATAGACACTTACTGCACAAGACAAATCGTTGGCCTCTTATCCCAATTTATCAAATCTGAAGCGGTTAATGAGATGATATTAACTGCTTTACGAGACCAGAAATGACACACATAATAATAAACATAATGTTCTTAGACGGGGACTGAAGTAGCAAGTGGTACTAATTTTATACATATCTGCTGAGAGGCTAACTAAAAGTCTAGTGAGATACCTGTGAAACTTTGAATTTGAATAGAGTAGTTAGGTGTTAACAATTAATTTTATGGTTTGCAATAACAGAATTTATAATCGTAACAACAACAATAATAATATTTATTTCCCAAGTAAAACAGTATATACATATAACAATTTAGATAAATAAATATGGTAACGTCCAACATAAAAGTAATGTATATAAAAGTATATAAACACAATAATTTGTTATAAAGGCGACATATACACGTTGATTCACATTCGGGTCTATGCATGGGGATCTAAGAAATGGTAAAAGATACGAAGTAGGTTAAATGGGAGCAATGTTGTGCAATCAGGGGATTAAAATGATGTTTTTGAAATATTTGAAACAAATTTTAGTTTTGGAAATTCATTTTTATTTTATTCAACTTTATTTGAGTAGATTGAAAAAAGAACAACATATCCTTACAGCAACGTTTTGTGCTCTATATCGAATGGCATAATTATATATTTCATAAAACATTTTGTCTTTCCAGGACTATCATCAGTTCAAATTTTTTAAATACGGCCCTGAAAGTTTGTCACATATTTTAAAATCTTTGTGTCTCCTGACACTATCCTGTCATCGTCCTAAACAAATTCATACGTTTTGGCCAGAAGAATCCACCTTCAATATTTCTATTTCCATATACATCAATTTTTTATTCAGTCTCTCGTTTTGCTGGGTTTTCTTTCGTTCAATGTGTGATATTGCCCGAAAAAGTCCAAAAGATTATCAAAAAACACTAATTTTCATGTTACATTTCTATAGTCAATTAAAAATTTATTTTCAATTCAACAAAATTAAAGTTAAGTAAACAACAATAAAAATAACAAAAAATTTATAATAGATAGGTAGGTACTAATACCAATTATTAAGATTATTAATAGAGCACTCAAGGTCCCTCTGTCTAACTGGAGCTAAGCATTGGAAAAGACATTGCTTATTATAGGTTTTTGAGAAATACTCTGGAAGAATTCTTGGACGATATACCCCTAGCGAAGCTTAATAGAATATGGCTCCCCACTCCACCCTAATTCAGAACCCCCTCCCCACCACCTTAATTCTACAGAGGCATCTGAATCTCCAATTTGGAATTTCGGAGGCGATGGATTGAAAAAAAAAAAGGTCCTATAAGGTGACTATCAAGCCTTCCTGATCTTATAGTACGAAATTATGTCTTATGGGTTGTCATACGAAACTATGAATGGAGAAGCTTCGATTAGGCAGAGGGACCTTGAGCGCTCTATTAATAATTTCGACAAAACAAGGGGGGGCACCAATTTGAACATCTATTATATAAGTTTTTTTGCGTTTTTATTGTTATTTAGTTATGTTAAATTTTTTTGAATTTAAAATGCATTTTTAATTGGCTATAAAAATGTAGCATGAAAATGAGTGTTTTTGATAACCTTTTGGACTTCTTTAGGCAATACATTGAACCAAATAAAACACCAAAAAACGGGAGACTGGATAAAAAAATTGATGTATCGAAATGGAAATATTGAAGGTAAATTGAAGGAAATATCTTCGGGACAAAACGTCTGAATTTGCTTTAGGCGAAAGAGCATAGTGTCGAGAGGCACAGAGATTTAAAAATATATTCACTATTTTAGGCGTCAAGATTTATTTGATATTATTTATATAATGATGTGTATAATAATGAATACATTTTACTAAATTGTTTTGAAAATATAATTTAAAATATTGTGAAGGAGTTCTGATATGAGGTAACTAAATTTAATAAAAAAAAATCAAATATAAATTTATATTTATTAACAAAAAGAATATTGATTTAAACAGATGTTCTAAGAAATGGTTGTTAAATTAAGGAATACAATCCTACGAGGCAGATTCAATGTTGGAACAGCAGTAACCTGTAAATTTGTTTTGTTTCGGTGGTCCTCAAATCTGAGAAATGCTCATCACACTGTATATCCACGGCGTCTGTTTCTTTGTACATTGAACTTTGTTTTCTTTGAACATTCATCGAATGCAGTTGTCAGGTGCTCATACGCCCTTGTCTAACAATCTGAAAATTAAAATATTATATGTAAAGCAGTGTGAGTACCTTGATAACAAAACTAATTAATCATAGTTCTTGATTATGTTAGAATTGCAGTGATATTTCTTAAGTGATTTTATATTTACAACTGATTTACCTAAGTGTTTCTTTTATTGACGAATAAGTCACTATAATAAATTTTTTACATAGGTTATTTTAATATAGCTTGTTAAACAGTAGTTAAAGTTAAGTTATATTGTATGACAGGATACATAAATAATAAAACAACTTTATACAAACAAATTTTACACTCCTCAAGCGAGGGTATATGATGCTTCCCGGTCTATTACAAACCTAAGGGGTACATAACAAACAAATAGTATATATTGGTCAAGCATCCATCAGTTATTATACATCAATAGAAACGGATTGCCTATTTTGAGACTATTACGGAAATGTTTAAAATCCGGTCAAAGAATGCACCCTTATCTACATTTCTATACTAGATATATTTTTGTGGAATTCATGTACATACATGGAAACTTGAGTATACTGGACGTTGGTTTGTATTGCTGTACCTATTTTAAATTTACCAATAAGGCCGTATCTTATTTTCCAAAAACGCTTCATTTACAATTTCATCAGAATAAAAACAGTTATTCACGATGAATAATTCCCAGTTCAACTAAATTAATTACTCAATTTGTTATAAAATATGAGAATATATAATAGTGCTACTATATTAATTACGGGACATGTGTTTATACGGCCGGATAATTTCGTTACTAATTTATAATTATTTTGTAGTAGATAGAACATACCAGACCGTGAGTGTAATTTGTATGTCTCTGCTTCACGTGTTACATTCATTGCTAGTGATATTTTGTGAATAGTCATTTGTGTACACATTAACTAAACTATTTTGAGGCAATCCATAGCGTCATTTAATACAAGGCCGCGTCCTAGAAACTGGCAATGTAGCCTAGGCGACTAAAGATATGTATTTTTATTAGTACTTAGTGGTGAGAAAGAATGATGAAAATTCAGAAAAATTTTGTATTTGAAAATAAAATGAAAAAATTAAAAAAAAATGAGAAAAATTTATGAAAGATGTGGACTCCTGTGGAGATGCCGGAGTAATGCAATGCCAATCGGGGCACATTACCTGTGAAGTAGGTAGTTTTCGGCATTTCCTTCAAATAAATAGGTATTCTTCTTAGACAATATGCAGCAGTATAACATTTCGGAGAGTACAAACATATTTATATGCATTTTCATACCTAACATGAGTACATACCTATATTTAGCGGATCCCTCTACCCGTTACGTAGCTTCTATATACCTTCCGATTTTTTTTATTTCTGGTTTACCTTGCGGCTAATTTGGATTAGGTAAAGAAAATTGTATGCATGTCAATTCACTTTTTCAATGTAATTTATATGACGAATGATAATAGACCGCAATTGCGCCTCAAGTTGGCAAGCCTTAACCACTATTCAGTACGGGAATGAGGGAAATTTGAAAAATCTCATTAGTTAAGGGGCCATTCAGACATCAATCGATGATTGTCAATACCAAGCTGATATTTTTCCGATCTTAGGCACGCACTCCAACTAGCGCATACAGAGAGCTTGCGATTTTCAGTCCCAGTTTAATGCGCATGTCTGACGTCCGACGTTTGAAACGGGATCTCTGACCTTCAATAAATAGGGTTGGATGGGTTCAAAACACTTGTGAGAAAACGATGATTTCTGTGAAAGATCGAGCTTCTTTATGTCAGGAAAGATAAATATGTCAAGAAAAATCACAGTAATATTAGATACATAATTTAATGTACAGGGTGGCCCACATAAGATGACCATTGCATTACCTTATCTCGGAAACTGTTAGAGATAGAAAAAAAAGTTTTATACAAAACTTGTTTGCCGTAAAGTAATTTTTTTATTTTTCATACTTTTACATATACAGAGTGATTCAAAAGTAGTGAATCAAACCTAACTTATGGTTTTTTTAATGGAACGCCCTATATTTTCTTAGGCCATTATATGTGTCTCTAGGAGAGCAGTCAAATGGTTTTTTGTTTATGAAAATCCGTTGCGGCGTTGCCAAGTTATCGTAATTAAAGT
Source organism: Pogonocherus hispidulus (assembly GCA_963924545.1). Taxonomy (NCBI): domain Eukaryota; kingdom Metazoa; phylum Arthropoda; class Insecta; order Coleoptera; family Cerambycidae; genus Pogonocherus; species Pogonocherus hispidulus. Next base: position 88,372,387 of record OZ004692.1, read on the forward strand.
GAAAATGCAGATGTTGGAAGAACCATTTGTTTTTCTATAGCCGATTAAACTTTTCGAAAATGTTTATTATGTGACTATTACCAATGGCCCCTCATGTAATATTGACCATACAAAATTAATTTAACTTATATAGGGTGTTCGAATTTGACCTTTGAACTTTTGGATTTTGAAAACGCTCTATCTCAATTTTTTTAAACGGAATGCATATATTTTTTTCCAAAAATCAATTAAGTGTTTCAATATCTACAATTCATAGAATCAATATCCTCTATAAAAATTTTCCCATTTTCGAGATATTAGTCAATCACTATTTTTTGGTCGTTGTCAATTATTTACGGTCGGTTTCCTAGGTAGCTGTGGATAGTATTGCTCTCCTAGAGACACATATAATGGCCTAAGAAAATATAGGGCGTTCCATTCAAAAAACCATAAGTTAGGTTTGATTCACCACTTTTGAATCACTCTGTATATGTAAAAGTATGAAAAATAAAAAATTTACTTTACTGCAAATAAGTTTTGTATAAAACTTTTTTTTCTATCTCTAACAGTTTCCGAGATAAGGTATAGGGTCATCTTATGTGGGCCACCCTGTACCTAATTTTACTTCAAATGTAGGTACATAATTTAACAAAAATTATTTATTTTTCAAATCTTAACTCCATTACTTTATCTTTGATAGAGTTTTTGACTTATGTGCACTCAGAGCGCACAAACTCTGAAGCAATGTGATTGAAGAACCCATTTAGTGTATCTGTAAAAAAATCCAGTTCAGAGCCAAGTTGAACAGAATCTGAATCCAACGATATAACATATATGAGTGACATTTCAGCTATCAAATTACTTTTTGTACTCCATTTCACTTTTGAATTTATAGTGATTTGACCATCCCCGATTAATTCTAGTGGACTATAGGTACCATAAAAAAATAAAGTTCAAAACATTCAATTTCTCTATTTACAGGGCGTTAAAATTCTTAAAAGTACCTATAGAGCTGATACTAGTTTTTATAATGGTAATAAGGTACTATTAGAAAGTACAATTAATAAGCAATCTAGTCATATGTTTATTTTATTTGTGGTACCAACAGAACTGAAATTACAATTGAGAGAAGGCACTCTAAATTCAAAAGTAAAATAGATTCCAACCAGTAATTTGACAGCTGAAATGTCACTTATGTTGTATCGCTGGATTTAGAAAATTACCTACATAAATTACAAAAATATAATAATCTACAGAGTGTTCCTATAAAAATAACATTACTAGAGATGGCATTACTTCCGGTAAAATCGGAAGTGGCAAAAGTTCATTTTTATGTCAAAAAGTAACTTTTAATAAGTCGTCAACCAAATGATGCATTTTGTACCTGGTTAGACAAATAACTATTACTTAAAAATTAAATAGTACGAATTCGTATAGTGTATGACATAATAAAAAAGGTATTAATATAAAAACTGGAAGCATGAGGGAGGATAGCCACAGCAAAGAGATAAATTACAGCATATTATTATTTGTGGAACAATTATTATTTTTTTTTGTACTTTTACTCTAAAAGTTGTAAAATTAAACCAGCAACACTTTTGGATTGCAGAATGTGTGGATGCCTATCATTATTAAATACCTTAAAAATACTAATATCGCTTTCTACGTGTATAATCGGTTTCAATAAGAAAAGTAATTTGCATAAAGACAGTTGGGTAACGTTAAACAATATATTTATTTCATTGGACACATATTATGGCATCATTTTATGCACAGCCTACCGGAACTGCTATTGACGCAGGCATCGTGGACTAATCCGTGAATTATTACGAATGTGGGAGCCAGATAACATCGTCAACCATTACGCTCGGATACACAAACTAAAGCGATATTCACTGTGGACTGATCGATTGTTACATTACACTGTAACGCCATGGGTCCTTGTTTCAAATCCCATCGGCCAATTAATCTGTTCTAGAGAGAAAAGTGGCATCTGCAACTATCCAGATTACAGGATTCTATAAAAGGTCAGTTATATACGGGGTGAGAACAAAAAGCGATAACCTTATTTTAGCGATAACCTTATTTTATCGACTTTTTAAAACCTACTGAAATAACATAAATTTTCGCATTTTCGCAAATATTGGATATCTAAGGCTTGTTTAATATTTATTTTTACAAATACAGCAAGAAAGTAAATGTAACTCCAAAGGTCTATTTAACCTCCCTTAATAGACCTATAGAAATAACTGGTTTTTATATTTGATTTATATTAAAGCATTCAGAATTTTATATCTTTACAAGGGATAAATAAAATAATAAGCCACCAAGATAGCTGCTTCTACAGAAGTGGGTTTACCTATCCTGGGTTTATGATGCACAAATCTTCAAAAGAATATACATATAGGTACATATTTCCAACTTAAAAAAATTTGACGAATATTGTATTGACATTGATACATTTGAGACATTGAATTGAGAATATTGTATTGTATGAGACATTTTTTATTTTGTATAATATATCTATATTGTAGGAGTGTTTGTTATTATGTAAGTGTTATTTTCAATTCTTTTGCTTGTCAATCCACATTGACTATTCCTATACAATGTTTTATGAATGTCTAATAAGGAAAATAAACGTATTATATTGTATTGTAAACATATACATTTGAAGGAGATGCCGAAAACAACTACTCCACGGGCAATATGTCCCGACTGGCGTTGTATTACATCGGCATCTCTATAGGAGTCGCCACATCGTTCATCGAGACCAAATACCAGACACTGATCGGTTTCGCGCTTATATATTTTTATAGATTTTTATTTGCCTTCTTCTGGGCCATCTGTCGAAATGTTGTTTTTTAGTATCGCATACGGCTTGCCATTTTATTAACAGTAGCTGTAGCCATTTACGTAGTTGTGAAAATTCTTTTAGCGCTGGAGATTATCAAGATTGTGAACTGAAATTTTCTACAAATGTGAACAGGATCCAGTTTTATATACAGAAGTTAGATATTTCATACAGAGTGTTCGTCAAACATTAACAAACTTGATTTTCAGGTCAAAAATTTTTTTAAATGAACACCTAGTATATTTTTACATTTCTGAATTGTCCACTCATTGCAGTTGCAGTACACTCATAGTTTTTGCAACTGCAGTAAAATAATATTATCAAGTGTTATTTTTCCTGCTCGTGACTACTTACACACTTCTATGCCTATGATAAATCCTTAAAACCTTAAAAATATTTTTGCAACAAAAGCAAATTCTCTTGAAGGAATTTAATACATTTAGTATCTATGTAGTATGTAGAACATATTGACCCACCCACAACTCTCTTATATCGAGGGGCTACAAATGAATTTTTGTTCATAATGTTAGTGTCTTAGTGGTATTTTATGTTAAATAAAAATCAGTCGAATATTTCTCACTAATTTTACATAAAATGAATTAACAGGTATGATTTTAATAGGAAAGTAAATTGATGTACAGAAACACCATCTGGACAAGTCTCCCTCATGTGACACATTATTTACTCATTCGAAAAAAAATGCTATGGCTTTATGCAATTTCATATTTTTGAACCCATTTACTTAATATTGTTGCAAAAATATTTTTGTCCACGCCCACGCACTTTTGGGCCAGCCTGTATACACGTCATAAGGATTCAATATTATTCGGTTCGCAGGCTTGTCGTCTATAGTCTGTGAGTTTACCTCAATAGCGGAAATATGTCAACATTAAATCAACAAGAAGTAAACGAAAATTCATATTTTTTGTGTCAATAGTATGTAATTTCAGTTCATTTTATGCTCAATTAGTACACATTTGGTACACAATTAGTACACATATTCACGAAAAATAATTATAGTTTTAAGCATAAATAAAGAAAAAGGTTCTCGGTTGGTATTATTTAATTTTTGTACAATTCGTGATAGTTTTAATTATCAGGGGCTGTCATAGTGTTTCACGTTAACTAATCTTATCTACAAGGTGACCGATTTATAGGATTCTGTATATTCTTGGCTTCGAACCTTCTAAAATTTTTAACCTATATACATATAGTCATCTTAAATTATTTGGTTTGTATATATTAGCTTTCATGTTTGTTTAATTTTCATGTTTCAATATTAGCCAGATATTTGTATATTTGTTTTTTTCTACATACTGGTGATTTGATTGTGATTGGTGATTGATGGTGATTTGCCTCAACTTACTAAAAATCGAGCTCTGTAAAAGTTGATTGTTTTGTATTTCTCACTTATGACCCGCATAACGCAAAACTGCTTTGAGAATGACGTGACCCTAATTTATATTTATATTATTGTTCTATAAATATTCTAGTATTCTGTAGTATTCTTACAGTAACTAGTATCACCTAGACGTTAGCCTCTGTGCAGAATATTTTAAATATGTTTATGGTGAATACACAGTAATTCTCAGGTATCCTTTTGTTAAAAATATTTTTGTATCTACCTAAAACATAACATACATTTTGATTAATTCTTTTAAGAAATAATTATTTTGTTGAAAGTACTTCTACCACAAGGGATATATGGGGTCATCATAAAGTAAGGGGTATACTTTAAAGTATTATATAATTTTAAGAAATCAAGCTAATAACAAAAAGTAAATGGAATCTAGTTGCTTCAATAATTGAATTTTACTGTGTCAAACGCCATCATTGCGATTTAGAGAATTGTTCACATTTTGTAAATTCACGGCCTCCAAGATCGCCTGGCTTTAACCCGACGGATTACTGGCTATGGGGTTTTTTAAGAAATTTGGTGTTTAGAACACAACCAACAACGCTGGAAGAATTAAAAGACTCTAAACTCTAATACCCTAAAAAGGCTCTATATGGAGCAAATTGTTCCAATTCAAACAGAAATGTTGAATAATGCTGTGTACAATTTGGAGGAACGGTTGATGATTACACAGCAGCAAAATGGACGACATATCGAACATTGCCGCGGCGATAGCTCAGTCTGTTAGGTGCTGGGTGATAGCAGTGACTATAGAAGTGATAGCCTGTGACTAACAAAATGGGTATATTGCGACGCGAGTTCGAATCTCGCCAGGGGAGAAATGGCACCTCTCCCAGGGAATGGTTGTGTGTCTGCGTTTTTTTTTCATATGTACGCTCTCTCTACACAAGCCTTAGGCTTTCAGTAGGGAGGTTGTCCATTTCTGTGGTGTGTTTTATGTTATGTTATGTTATTTGCGTTAACCACTGTTGGACATAAGAAATCCCATTGTTTGAGCAATCGAATATCTTTCATATCCTATTATTAACTTAATTTGTTAAAAATACATAATAAGCTGAAATATATCCCTTACTTTATGATAACCTAGTATATTTCCAAGTATTAGATGACTTAACTAATCAGATACTTTCATTTTTCAAAATATTTACCTCTGGTTGATTATAAATTCACAAAAATAATGCGAAGATGTAACGGTAATAGAAAAAATTGTGAAGAAATCGAATTGAAATAATTAGAAGAACAATGTGAAAATGTTTTTTGTAGATGTAGAAAAAGGTGAAAATTTCACCTTTTCTACATCTCTGATAATAAAATTTACATGTACATTTCTCTTCGAAAAAAAGGCTGATGCAGCTTACATCTTAGCATTATTGTTTGCCGATGTACCTACTTAAAATTTAAGATTAATAACTGGAATATACCACCTGTAATTTTAGCTGCGTTACCTACATATATTTATAACCAACTAGAGATAATAATGTTGGTAACATCTGATTCCCTAGACATTCTTCAGCGCTGTTATATAATAAATAATACGAGCGATACATAATCATTATACAGGTTCTCAGATCACATATATGTAGAAAATTTAAAATGTTTAATTAGAATTAGATGCAGGAATACATACCTGGTGTTGCTTGGAGGAATTTCTAGAGACAATCTCATATTCATATTGTCAAGGGATCACTTTGATTATCTTAGCCTAGAGCTTGCTTGAGTTTTAGTCTACATATCGATTCTAGTTCAAATACATACCACGAGTATACCATAGGAGCAAAATCAAAATACTGTGCGGAATAGGTGGCTTTATTTGTTTGGTTTCGTAGAACGTACTAATATTTAAGCCATTTGGCTTATTCTACACTGGAAATAATATAAACATACGTCAATCCAATACTTACACAGGGTGATTCAGCTAACTCGTTCATTAAAAGTTTAAGGACTTCCCATTTGGGATATTTTTTTGAAAATTTGGATACGGGGGTTTCCGAGAAAGTTCTATTCATCTGAAGGATTTCCGTTTTTCTGGCAATTCCGGTTATACGGGAAATGGCTATCAACGTTTATATTTTAAATGGAATATCTTATGTTTTTTACATTTTTGATTTTTGCGCTAAATAAAACCATTACGAGAAACTAATAGTTTTTTAGGTTTTTAATTTTTTTGAAAAAAATTTGATTTTATAGTGTCTAGGTACTCTATTAAAATGTATACAAATGTATGTACCATATTTGACAAGGAAAATTTTCTATTGCAAAAATGCTATAGCTTTTAAGTCCAGTTACTTTTTGTTGGCCATGATGGCGTTAGAAAACAATCAAGTGCTAAATTATTATCACTGTCACCTACCTGCTATAAACTATTAACAATATTGCGGGAACGCAAACGAGGATTATTTGAATCTGTTTATTTTATTTATGGATAATGTGAAAAGTAATATCAAGGACGTGTGATACATTTGCTACTCCATATCTGCCAAAACATGATTATTTACACAATTTGCCGCTGGCTGATCACAGAAACCTATTTTACCAACATGATGACACACTCCACGTAGTGGCTGCTTAATCAATCCTTTCTTACAAGACCTTTTAATGACCAATGGATAGCCAACAATAGTCCTTCTTTTGGCCACCTTGTTCCCCAGATCTATCAGTGCTCGATATTTTACCAGTATTTAGGCTACAATTAAAAATCGAATTTACCACATAACAACCATGGAAGACTGCATGCAGCGAACAAGGAATGAGTTCGACAATTTCAATCCTAATCAATAAGAAAAGCAACCTATGAATAATTGTTGTTAAAATACCAAAATAGTCTGGAAGTTCAAGGACGTCAATTTGAACATTTACTGAAAAAACTATTTCTTTTAAGCTCTAGTGTTCTCAAATACTCATTGCCTTTTCTTAAAATAATTTTTATTCTGCAAATATATCACACGTTCTTGATATTACTTTCTTGCATTCTCCATAAATAATAAATAGATTGAAATAATCTTCAGAATAAAATAATAAAAACAGGGTGTTCCTATTTGAAAAAATTTACTTTTGACAGTTTTTTCAATTTCATTTTTACTCTTGTTTTTTGGCCAACCTGTATTAACAATTATCAAAATATTATACGAAGTCTGTTAAAGTAGATCCAGTTCTATATCCAGCAACCACCCAAGTTAAATAATAAAGGCTCTCGTACAGTAAAAATTGGTAATTCTTTCTCGGTCTGTAAATGTCATTTTTTACATAAAATTTGAAATATGTCAAAAATGGTTAGACTTAATATACATAGAATGTGTTTAGAATTTGACGTAGAATCCAGAAATGAAATAATATGTCCTATTTAAAATAAGCAAGTTGACATCTACTTTCGGTATAACCGGAAGTGCCACCATTTTAAAAATATTTTAGCCGAATTTCCCCTATCGACATTAGTATACTACCAAATTTTCAGAAGTTTCCAACCACTACTTTTCCAGAGACCGATCGCCGCATTTCTTCGTGGGACACCCTGTATAGATAAACAGTTTATATATATTATTATTTTGTTCGTAAATATCATAAATCATGAGAGATACTTTAAGGTATCAATGCATTGTGTTGTATAAGCTTGTTTTATCAGTACTGTCCCATCAGCAGACCGTAGCAAGCAAGCACTTAATTAACAGGCCGAAATAGATCGTGAAGGTAGATACTACACAGAAGCGATGTTTATAACACTTATTGGCTCATTTGCGATGGCGATAACACCAATTTGCAGAGTTACGATTATTATTACGATTATTAGACGAATGACCCACTTCCTCCAATTACCATCAAGCAAATTATATTTTTTTATTTCATCACATTATTCTACTGGACAGATAAACGCAATTACACTATCATTTAACAAATAGTTGATTATAGAAAGTAAATTATTTGAATTTAAGGATAGAACGTTTTACGAACTTAAATTAAAAAGAAAAAACAGTAAACAGTATGCAATGCCCACGTGTACTTCTGGCTGACTCAAATTCGTGTGTATGCATGAGGATCTCGGAAATGGTAAGAGTTGGAACCTTTGGTGTAAAGATAACACTGACGTAGTTTTCCACATAACACCATACTGCACTCGACGCGCGTTTCGTCAACAAAGTTGGCATCATCTGGAGATGATTAAAATTGCATCGTCTCCATCACCATTAGTTTTAATCATCTCCAGATGAAGCCAACTTGGTTGTTGAAAGGCGCGTTTTGGTTCCATGTGTAAAACTACGCCAGTGTCAACACTTTTTCACAGCAACTTTTTGTGCTTTATCGAACGGCATAATCATATTTTTCATAAAGCGTTTTGTCTTTCCAGGGCCATCATCAATTAAAATTTTTTAAATGCGGCCCTGAAAATTCTATTACATTTGTTTTAAGGGTCCCCCAAACCAACGCAGATAATCGCAGCACCTGCGAAAGTTCGCACCGCTTGCGATTCGCATCATTTTGTTTCCATTGCATTAAATATGTACGTTCACACCAACACGATTTTTTTCGTTTAGACTGCGAATTGTCTGCGTTTATTTCGTAGGGAGTTTTTGTTCGCAATCGGCTGCGTTTTTTCTCGGATCCGTAGTAAGTAGTTTCGCAGTCTCTTAACTAAGAAAATAATTAATAAAATGGAAAAAATCATTGAATTAGTGCGAAAGTATCCTATATTAGACGACCTTTCTCATGATGATTACAAAAATATTCGGAAAAAGTAACAAAAATATAACATAGATTCTCGTCTTTTCGTAATTGCGGCATTAATGTATGAAATTCCCTATATTGTCGTCTTTTTTTATTAATATCGTGAACCCATTTTCTTTTCTTCTTAAAGTTAGATACATAATATGATCAACACATTTATTTTTAAAGAATAATAATAATTTTACCTTAAATTGTCTTTTTCCAATGCAAGCAACACAAATGCTTCTTCTTCATCCGATGATGTAAGTATACATATTTTTGTATGATAGGTAAGTATGTAAGTATAAGTACAAATTGTTTATTTTTCGTTTTCAGCAATAGCAATCAACCTTTTCGATACTGAAAATATGACGCATATGATGCGATTATATTCGCTTTGGTGTGAGGTTCTCTGCGGATTCCGCCACAAATTTCGCTGCGAACTTTCCGTCACGAATCCGTTGCGAATAATTCGCGTTGGTTTGAGGGAGCCTTTTATCTCTGTGTCTCCGGTCAATATGCTGCCATCGCCTAAAGCAAATTCAGAGATTTTGTTTCAAGAATCCTTCAGGATTTCCATTTCGATACATGATTTTTTTTTTATTCAATGTCTCGTTTTTTCGAGATTTTCTTTCGTTCAGTGCTACCATCAGTTGCGTTCACTATTGCCCAAAAAAGCCCAAAAGATTATCAAAAACATTCAGCATTTTATAATCCATAAAAAATGCATTTTCATTCTACAAAATTTTATTTAACTAAAAACAATAAAAACAACAAAAGAAACGTATAATGGATGTTCGAATTGGTGCTTCCCTTGTTCGATACATTAGCTAATTATGTAATTAATATTCATATTATTAATAGAGCGCTCAAGGTTCCTCTGCCTAACCGAACCTTCTCTATCTATAATTTTTTCTAACACCCTATAAGAAATAATCTCATACTGTAAGATCAGTAGACCTTTGTAACCACCTTACAGGATCTTTAGTTCCGATCCATCGCCTCAGAAATTCCGCATTTAACTATTCAGATACCTCCCTTGAATTATGAAGGGGTGCTCAGCCATGTTGGAGTCTTATTCTATTACTCTCGGCTATGTGTAGATTGTCCAAGTATTCTCTAAGAGTATTTCTCAAAAACCTAACCAATACTTTAGCTTCTATTTAAAATCAGCCAAGATTGTGTGTCAAAGTTCAATATTTGGCGTATTTTTAAACATACAGGGTGGCCCACTACAGAGGGACACCTTCCGGGTCAATTTTTTTTAAAGGATTGCCATGTATACTTTTGGACAATTTTGAATTTAGTTTAAAATTCTCTATTGAGACGATACTTGATCTTTTATTTTCGATGCGGCATTGCCGACTAATAAAAAATATATATAAAATTTTCTGTTGAAACACATAGTATAAATCGAGATATAAATTAAATCACGGTGTATCAGAAATTTAAGAAAAAATATATTACAGCCATTTAGCCAATTGATGTAGCTAAACTATACTACTGTTACTGTTAAACTGGTACTGTTTTTCATTACAAAGAGCTTTTTCTTAATTTTCAGATGCAACACCCAGTATATTATTTTATTTTTGAATTTACATGTCGATCATCTATATTTTTATAAGAATTACCTACCTAAAATCAGTATTTTCCTCTACATTTGCACTTTTTCGGTAAAAACTGCCAAAAATTTTTTCGTTTTCAACTAATCTAGTAACAATTATTTTGACACAAAGTGTTGATTTTCCACTATATTAATTATGAATTTCCTTCCACAATTGTCAAATAAAAAATTTATGAGTATCAGGAAATCGTACACAAAACAAAAAAAGAGATAAAGAATTAAGAAAGAAAACTAAACAAAATATGCAATAAATACATTAATAGTAGATATAAATGGTCATTAATTGAAAATATCAAAGCTCATCAAGCTCCATTATATTTCATATACTCTTCCAAATAGATATTACATAAGTAGTAGTGTCACTGTTACTGTACACATAAATAAATATTAAACGCGTAATCAGTGGTTTGCTCTTATTTTTCTTTATCTGATGGTAAAGTAACCCCACCCCAAAGTTTCTGATATTTCTGGGTCTGTAAATTCCTTTGCATATATATTTTCTTTCAGCAAGGCGTTTGCTACTTTTTTTTATTACAATGAAATAAACTATCAAGTGAATTTATACGGAGTAACACCATCTTATTAAATGAAGTAATCTCTGACTACAATTGGTCCTAAATTACCTACAATATTTGTCAAAGGTGAAAGCGTTTCTATAAAGACATGTAAATACGATAGTCAAAAGGAGAGACAGCAGGAAACTAATATAACGCACGTTACTAACCCTTGCATGTCGCTCAACCGCAACATAGAGTGGTTCGTGGCTTGGGGACTAGGGTAAGTGTAGGTCGATGCTCTCTTGGTACAGACTTACACCAAGCCCTGTGGCTATGAACTTTTTAATAGTAAACTGTATGCTCGTTCAAAATGAAGTAAATTGGTCGACTAATTTGGGTTTGCAATCGCTAAGCACAGATGATGTTATGGCTTCTAATAGAATAATTAATAAAGTACAAAGGATATGTGATTTTAATTTTAATTTTAGAGATATAACAGGAAATCTTGTGATTACTTCTACTGGTTTGCTAACGCAAACATTTCTGTTTGACTGATCACAAAGAGCTGAGTTGGAGAAACATGTGGATTGTAAAAACAAAAGAGATTGGTATAGGAAACCATGCTATCTATTTTAAGCAGAACGCAGTTCTGCATCGAAATTTGGAAAAATATATGGGTGTCCCTTTTAAAAAATCAAATTTCCATAGCTTGCAGTCGGCCTAACTTAGTAGGTATTAAATTTTCACCACCCTGTATAAGATTCGGCAGCCTTGCCGAAGTTACAATATCTACTCTGTGAATATTGTCGCTCTATCTTTCTTATTATAAAAAACACGAGGTTTTAAGTTAGGTACTGATTTCTGAGTTTTTTTTTAAGAGCATTAAATATTTCGAAAATAGTTAAGTTTAGGAATAAGGAAACTTGATGAAATTAATGATGAATAAATTTAATGTAGAACCCACAAATGCTATAATATACAGAATGTTCCATTTAAAATAACAAAGTTGATGTCAACTTCCGGTATAACCGGAACAGCTATAGAAACACCATAATTTTATTTGAGGGGACCGTACCCAAAAACTCCAGAGTGCTAAATTTCAAAATTTAAATCGAATTGATCTCTGAAATAATCTAATAGGATATCTACTTTTAGTCACCCGGTATAATATACAGAGCTACGAATAGTTGTCTAACAAAGTTTATATCAATTCGCAAAGATACAGATTACATAAAAATTATGATGAAATAAAGTGACCTCTCAAATATTTGCAAACTCATAACGATCTTATTATATACACAAGTTGGAACAAGAGGAATCAAGTACTTAAACGAGCTGGTATGTTTCTGTTAGCTGGTGAACTTCTGCTGGACAAACGATATGTAATAAGATCGAAACTGGTCTGCAGTTAGTAGTATCCTACGTGCGGTGTTATTTATGTTTCCTCCTAGTTTTTGTGAAATCTGAATTTTTGTATTTTCATAATAATTTGGCTACACAAAATACAACTAGTTTTGCCTTATAATTTTATTCATAACTCTTCGTGGCATATAATTAGAATAACAGCTGTTTTGCCTTAATTTGTTATTCTTTCTTAAAATATTGGTTAAATGCAGTGTAAGTTTCCAATTATATTCAACAGTAGATTCATTCAGATGTAGAAAACAACGTCATGCCATCGTTTTTGTTGTTTTTGTACAGGGAGTTGCTACTAATTTGTCCACTATCAGCCATAGTTGTAAAACTATTGTTTTATTACCACCACGGACTACAAGTAATTTTACAAGTCAAAATAACTTTTTATGTACTATAGGTATACGTAATAAAAACCTACACCATAAGATGTGCGGTTTCAATTTTATTCATTCTAATTGAAACTATATTTTCAGTGCAAAATCTATATATAAATGAGATGAGTTACATTACATATAACTTACTTTCATTTACAAAACCAACTTTTAATTTTTAAAAGGATAGTTCCTATAAAATTATACAAAACAATATAAATAAGTATTCTCATTAAATAGTAGTGAGCAAATGAATCCAATAAATTTAGTTGTCTTGAATGGAATGAAACTTTATTTTATAAATAGTAAATTTATGTAGTTATTGGCTCCTAAGATTAATGAGGAAAGACCTAAAAAGGCATTTTAAAAAACTATATGTATAAGTGATTAATTAAGATTCACTTTTAAGAGTAAAATAAATAAACCAATGGTATTATTCTACCAGGCAAAAGTGGGCAATGACACATGCCCACATGCTAAATATGAAGAGGTACGTAATATATTTATATACAGTCATCAAGTTTCTCTGATGCTTATATTATATTGAATAACACAAACTAAAGGTATAAAGTCACGTTTTTAACAATGATCGTGTTATGGTTTACGTGATTTTCATGATATATCGACTTAAGAAGAAGCCGTGTTTGATTCTAAACTAAAATGTAAATTGCATTCGATGCGCATATTCCCAAGCGGGATGTAAGATGTGGATAAATCTCACAAAAATGCAGCATTCTTAATGCGAATTATTAATATTTCTGTGTTTTTATTCCATATTCTGCATATTTACAGAACTCACTTTATAGTTAAATAACTGGCCCTAGTCCCTGTGTTTAAATGCTAGATACTTGTACCTAAACATATTTAACAACAGACCAGCCTCGGTGAGAACTTTATTAATACCATGTAATACAGTTATTCTAAAAGTTAATGTTTTGCATCAAAACAGGCATTTGCTTTCATCTGCTATGGCGCGTAGATACCTTATATTTATATTTAAGAATGGCGTATGCGCAAGTGTTAAAAAAGCAAGCGTTAAGAGAAAGTACTTTTGGCTTATTTATAAATAAATGTATATATACCTCACGTAAACTAAGTGCTAGATTCAATCGTGTATATTAAATAATAATACAAATTATAATTACTTTTTCTGTCTATTATAAATTTCAATTAACGATTTTAACGTTTTCGATTTGAGATGTTAATTATATGTTGAATTTAAAATATATAAAATGTATCGTTTGTTCTTTCTAATTGTCTGCTTCTAACTTATTGTCTAACTAATTTTTTTAAAAATTTGTTCCATTATCAGGGTATCCATACATACAGGGTATACCATGACGAACTAAATCTGACGATCTGTATATGCAAAATCAGAAGAGGTAGAATTTTAGGGGGTTTATACATGCATATACTTATGTCTATGGATGTATAAAATTTGCTATATCTAAAGTGAACCCATTTGAGTTATTGGTGAAAATCTCTTTCTTATATTATTTTTGTATTTATAAGCAAATCCGATATTATCTGGATAAAAAATCTAGATAAATTATTAAAGGGCGTTACGGTGTCGTAGGAAGGTTTTAGTCAATCTGAATATTTGACAGAAAATGCCCTTATAACGAGTTTATCACATTTACCATAAATCAGTATTAAAGTATTGAAGTATCAATATTGAAGATGTCTTCAGTATTTCAACCTAGACAGAATTCTAGAATTCTCAAGATAATAGAAGAATCAAAATAGCCTTTGAACAGATATCGGCTGTATAGTGTAAAATATAATATATTTATAGTAAAAAGATATAGAACGAAATAGGGAAGGTACATTAGTTTAGTTTTTTGACAAGAGAATATCACTGTAGTAGTATTCTCTTAAAACGATATAAAAGAAATTATTTCATAAAAAAGAAGGTGTTTCATTAGCCTTTTATAATACCGCATAGCTTTAATAATAATATAATGATAGTATTAATATGTTGGTAACTGGTATCACAATGTGTTCATTCATAAAGCACCTCACTCAACTTTAAAGAAAACGTACATAACCACACATAAAAATCAGTTAAACTTTATACATGCAATGTAACAATATCGTTACTAAGCCAAAAATAATTTCTAACACAGGCCAATTAGGTATATCCAGAAACCGAGGGATTTATTCAATTTATAGAGGGATGCAATTTATAATTGCAATACAAGACCAAATTATACCGACAAATAACTACTAAACATAGCTACTAAAAAACATACAGAAAAGGCAGAAAAATATCAACAACTAGCAATACAAGTTGAAAAAATATTAAAACAGAAACAAGTTCACATCATTCCATTCATTTTATCGATGACGGGATAACTCCATACTCATTCATACATCGCCTCACTCTACTTAACCTAGAAGAAAGTGTACCTATATACCCAGTTACAAGAAAAGCCATACTTCATACAAGCAATATAGGTTCTAAACGTTTTACGTTTCTAAAAGAAAATAATTTCTTATTGGACTTGGACTTAACCACCATTTGGTGTGGGAATGAGGGAGACCTGGAAAATATAACTAGGTAGTTAACGACAGTTAAATACATTCCGATGGCAATTTTCCCTAGTTGGTATTCTCCCATGGTGTCTTTCCCTCAAAATTAAATGCCAATCCATCTTTAAGAGCAACCCGATGTTATACGAGTTAACAATTTATTAAAAAATTGTCGGGTCATCTTCTTCTATTAAAACTCTATTAAGAAATTGGTCTTCTATTATATAATTGTCGGCCTAAGAAATTTGAAGGAGTATTATAATAATGAAAATAATACTAATTGAATAATAATTGAAATAATATACTTTTATATTTATCTACTGAAATCCTGACGATATTTACAGATCAATGAAGTTTGAAATATTTTTTGCAGATCTGATGTATCGATTAACTACTCCAAACAAATCATACGTAACCTGAATATTAACCCATTTATAGAACCCTACATTAAGAACGGCCAAACAACTATAGCAAACTAGTCGTAGTATAGGAAGTAGAAAATACAAAGATAATGGGGTAGCTGGCCGAGAGCCAAATTTCCTGGTTTAATTCAATATTTTCTTTGCCATAGTATGTTGCGGATCGAAAACAATATGCAGTATTATTTTGAAATAGCCTCGTCAAATCCGGGTTCAACTTCGTGCCTATATACAATATTTCATAGTCCTGAGAACCGTGGCACCCTCTGTCATGATTATAGAATAGTAAAGCCAAATATAAGCCATTTTACTGGAGAAGTTATCATCTGTTTAGCACGTGATAATATAGCATGTCAGTGGCGGCTCGTCAGAGGAGGCAGAGGAGGCAGTGCCTCCCTCCCAGAATTTCAATTTTTAAATACATAATATTTACTAACAACTAATAAATATATTAATAATATCCACTAAATAATAAATAATAATGTAAAATTTGTGTTCCCATACTATTATTTGAAATTATTTCCAATCACAAACGACTCAAAGCCATCTATGGTCATTCTTGGGCGCCTCAGTAAAAATTACCACTGTCTGCTAACTATTTGGTTTGTAGCGCGGGTAGTGCTGGTAAGCCGACGAAGTCACAACAGCCGTCTTTCGTCTTTAAGACGGCTGCGGCCGAGTGTGGCCGACCGGAGGCATAAGTATGGATGCCTCCTTTGAACCGATGTTTTCGGATAAATGAATTATATGCGCATGCGTGTGAGATCTGAACACGTGCTTTTTGAATAAAGCTAGAGGCAAGACCGCCCACTACTCCCATCCTTTCCCTCTTAGAAATTTGCGGGAAAATAAGCATGTACGGATGAAGATTGAAGACGTTTGCATACTATGTATAATTTTTTGATAATCAAATAGGTATTAAATATTACTTATTATTTACTATTACCTATTTTAATATTATTTAAATAATTTTTGTCGGGATTTCTGGCAATCGCATCAAAAAAGGGATATTTGTCTAACGAAACCTATTTCTTTAAGCAAATATTTTTCCTCTGGGAATTTCTAATTTCTAATTTTGTGGCGTTTGACCTTGAAAAATGAAAAATTTTCGCCTGCTGCGCTTTTTTTCACACGCCCCTCGTACCCGCCCGAATCTAACCAGCCACCACTCATTTATCTATCCCTCCCCTAAAGAAAAATTCACGAGCCGCCACTGTAGCATGTATATATTGTCGATATTCTTTGTACAAGAAAAACTTTTCAGAGGAATACCTAATACGTAAACAGTAATGAAAGTGACTCATTTTTAAAAAGTAATGAGCTGCGTGATTTATCAGCTATTTCTACTTAACTAACTTTTCAGTAGCAGTGGTATATCTAGAAATAAATTATTTGCACTAGTTGAAGATATTGAGCAACATTACTTAACCTAAAAATCTAGTAATAAAGGACCACGCACAAAAATTGAGAACTGTCTTTGTGAAGCTTGAAAATTTTTACGTGATAGACCTTATGATCAAAACTTCTCATTTTAAAAGTTCTAAAAACATTCAAAAACCGTTTTGACAGGAAATTGAATCTCACAAAAAACTTATTGAGTAATACTATTAAATCAGAGTAATAACAAATGTACATAAAATGTTCTGAAACCGCATATCTGAAATCATCAAATATTCAATAAAGTTTTAATTTTCCTTGTTACCTATAACCTAGGTACGCAAAGGAATAACTTTATTATTTTTAAAGATATGTCGAAAGCAACTACTTTGCGTGCTATATGCACCCCCAATATTGAATTACAACTTCATATCTTGATAAAACCTCCAGTCTTTTGTCTTTAATACATTTTTCTTTTTAGTAGTGTTATCTACTTCAATTTAATAACTTTTGTATTGAATTTTAATGAAAAAAATTATTTTTTAGTGACAAATCTGAAATTGTAGCAATCCTCCTTAGCCTAATGTACGATACTTATTTTTGCTTCCGGCGTCTTCAGGCACATGTGTGACAGGAGATTTAACATCTAAGAATTGCTGAAAATTACAAGACATATATGGTACTTAATTTAACTGATTTTAAATAAAAATAATTTCAATGTGAAAATTGCCAGTTTGTAGATAACTTAGATGTTTTTTATAACATTTTTTTAATTTCATATCTAACCTTTGGCATTCTAATGATGTTTGAGTCCTATAACTCTGGTAGTTTTTATTGTATGTTTTTAAGACATATTATAATTTATAATTTTTATTGTATAAGGCTATAAATAATATTAAAAATATACAATAAAAAAATTTTTATTATTTTTTTTTATTATTTCAGTAAAATTATATGCCATAACTTCATAATTTTTACTTTCGCTAATTGGCACTGTGAATTGCATGATTTATTTATATTTTAGCAAATATTATTATTATATATTACTATTTATACAAATTTTGTTTCAGGTAAGTAGTAAACAAGTAGTAGGGACATGTTTCTAAGCAGTAAGTATTATTAACAATAGTTTTTTGTTTAAATACGTACAGGAATATCATAAGAGAGTAGTAGTTTTAAAAATGTATATATAAAAAATGTTATGCCATCTAAAGCAGGAATTTGTTGGCAATTTAATATATAAGAACCACATTTTTGCAATATTTTTATATAGCATACTAAATGAATAGGTCGTCGAGCAAAATCTTCAACTACATTTGTCCGTTACTAGTGAAGCCTGTCGCACGATAGATATTTGCAAAATATCAAGGAACACCTAATATATTTATTAGTTACTTTTTCAGCTTCTATATCTTCAGTTAATGGCAACGGATGCAGACGCAGACACTTTCGATATTTATTTTGAATAGCTCTGGTTTTCTGTTTTTAATTATTTTACAGGTGATGTAATCCGAAAAGAAAATAAAATGAATATGGTGAAAGTTTTTCAGAAAAATTTACTATTTCTCATTGTTTATATTATAATAGTTCGGTTCATATTTTCACATTGGTGTATGAAGTTGTACTTACGTCGTCATACAGGAAATTCACTCACCCCCTTTCCCTTTTACTTTCGAAAACAATATTAATGTAATTTGAAAAGTGCTTTGATCATAAACTTCATTTAAAGGTATACTAAATGAAGCCAAACTCTCAGTTTTAATCGGAGTGTCTTCAATTTTTGAAAATTAAATGTTAATAGTAAAATAATTGGAAATTAAGTGTAACAATTTTCAAAAGGTGAGGTAATCTCCGGTCAAACCGGATGTGGAGAATTTTTCATAATGCCTTTGAGTTCAGCTTTTAGTTCTGTGGGCCCTTTTCAAATTTAATTAGCAGGTCTTGATAAATAAAAACGATAAAATGGGTGGCTAGCACGATTCGTCTTTCACCGCCGTTATAATTATGTTAGGAAACAGAATGGAAGAGTACGCCTTTGAGAAAGCGACAAGTTTCACTTTAATAGAGTGCTTGTGCTTTTCAGCAATTATTATGGAACTCTGGAAATACTATTAAGTTACATGTCTGTTCTATATTCCAGCGATTTGGTAATATTTTTAGAATTGCATGAAAGGATACAGGCCTAAGAACCTTGACTAGGCCCATTATAGTCTCTCGTTTTACAGGCAACATCGCGTTGGCACGGAAAGAGAGGTCCATAATTTAAAAGCTTCGGATAAATTTAAGGGAACCCTTACGTATCATTTATTTTTGGCTCCAATACAACTCGATTTGGATTTGGACTCGATCGAGAAAGTAATTTGTATTTAAGGGGCGCATTTGCATATAATGTGTACAAATCTATTTTCGTAATATACCTTTAGAAATACACACATTTAGATCACTAAAACTGTACCGATAAATATGATGTGCAAGTCTTTCCTCCACCTCTCGATTATATACGATTTATATAACACAGGATATACGCCTACCATAGGAAGAAACAAATTTGCCGTTCTAAAAAATAAAAAATAATATTTTATAACAAAGTAAATTTATCTACTACAAGTACTAACATGGTTTACCTGTGGTACTATGTATACATGAAATTATGATCATTATATCTTTTTAAAATGTTTAATATCATTTCTAAAATAAACCGTTTCTGAAATACAAGTACGTTAAAATTTAAGAATAAATTTTATTGCTTGGCTGGACATTAGGAATTTAATCAATTACTTACTTGTATGTCAGTATTCTTACCTCTACATTTTTCCGACTTGGTAATTTACTGAAATAAAATTTTGTTTCATGAAATGAAAGTTGACGTAATATACGTACAGCAGTTTGTAACAAAATTAATATACTTTTTCCAGTGTATATAGCGTATAACAGTAAGCAAATATTTATATTGTAGTTATTTCCTGAGATTGCCAAACTCAGTATTATATATCTGTAAGAAAAGGTATCATTTTCATACATATTACGCAAAAATATTATTGAAGCTATATGAATTCCAATACCTGCCAATTATATTTTTTCTCAGTGTAGCAATATGGTACTGAAAAGCAAACTATGGCATTTAAATCGACATTTCAATTGAAACCCACTAACTTAGAATTCATATTTCTGATATCAAGCAATACATAAATATTACCTAGTTTTATTAATATGATTATATATATTGAATGATACTAGGAATATAAATTTTGGATACTTGCAATGTCTGATCGTGGAAACTAGAAATGTTTACTTGCATATTAGTAACTAATAAAATAGTTTTAAGCAGTTTCCCCATTAAAATATTTCCATGTTCATGCATAGACATTATTAAGTCTATATGTTCATGGCATAAGTATCTTCATACATGACAATCAACTTCTGATAAGTAAATAATAACTAATTGAGAATTATTTTGGTTTGGTACTAAATCCATAACTGTTCATTGAGAAGAATAAATCAATCTATAAAAAGATGCAATAAATGCGAATGTAGACAGAAAACAAACGGTCATTGATTATCGCATGGGTGTAAGATAGGTTGACCAATTTATGCAACTATCACAGTACCACACATGGTACATCTTTAAAGAACAAAAATACGATTGGAATAAATACGTTCATAAAAATAACTGCAGGACATCACGTGCTCGCGTCAAAGTTATCAAGCCTCATCGATCTATAAGTTTAAATTAAAAATCTAATTTTCTGCTTTATTAACTTTGCTCAAAATACCGATTGCGCATACTTGAATGTTATGAAAATTTAATTTCATGAAATCAGCATTTTCAGGTTGCACAGGATACACGGCATGGCTACGTAACCTTGAATTTGACATTACTAAATTAAAACATTAATGATTTATAGCGGAAATTTTGCTCAACTACCAAACGGTTTGTAAGACTGATAGTTCACATCTACTTTGATTGTACTGGGTCATTTTAAGGGTTAGTTAAGCAGCAGACGATGCTTTGTTTTGTGTATTTTGGAATCCATGGAAACTGATTTTTCACCGAAACAAATAGAACATTTGTTTTTCTAGAATAGTTATTACTGAAATTAATTCTGATAAATGAGAAATTGAGAAGAGAGCCTTGAGAGAGAGAGAATAATTGAAATAAATATTTGGAAATAAATAAATTTTCTTGCAAATTGATACGTGTATAATGGGAATTCATAGTTTTCTGTAAAATAATGCAAAATATATAATTTCTCACGATACTGTTAGACTAACAAGAACAACAAGCAAACTAGATCATACTAATTTAAATTTGCTGAAAATGTAAAATTTTCACAAAGTATTATTTTTGGTGGACTGGTGGATGAGAGCAAAATGATAAAAGTTATTTATTTAGGAACTCGTAACTTAAGTGCTAAAGAACTTTATATTGCCCATTCTTTGATTTTGAGCTAAATTATATTTACAGGGACCAAAATAAAAAAGGTTTACGAATGTGACTAGGTATATCCATTGATTAAAACCGACTCTGCGAGAACTTCCCAGAAGATTTAGCAATATGATATTGAACTAAATACTTACTATATGATCTAATAAGTGACATTTAATTCTAGGCACTATTTTCTGAATCGTGTCAGTCCAGTTTGTAATATGAGATATATTATTCGTTATAACTATTGAAATTTAGATGTTTAACTGAAATTAACTAAACGTATACATAGATATTATTGGAACTAAAAATATGTACCTTCCTAAACTCTGATCATGTTCGATTTAAAAAAAAATCAGATTTATGAATTTTACAACCTAGATTCTGTTCTAAATAGCTTTATCCTTGAGATGAAAGCGAATTGGTTGGAGACTTGGCCCGTTTTTGCACCTTAAAACTTGAAAACATATCGTCCACAACATTTGACCATATCATTGACTAGGGAAAAAATATCACGCGTCTAAAGGATGACCCTTGTGGTGCTCCTGATGCTAGTATTAAAAACCGGTCTTCCAAGTCAGTATGGACCAGAAATTTTAATTACCTATGCATTAAAAATCAAAGTGTACTTTTACGTTCATTCTTAATCCGTTTGCTACCTTGTCAATGAGATCAAACCAAGAGTGAATGAAAATAAGGCAGGGTAATAGGAAGCTGGGCACCGGAGGTCGTAGAGTGCATCGCGGCATACGCCACCGCGGATGGTGTTGACCCGGACCCGGGAGTGGCGGCGGGATCCTGCCATGATGAGCGCGTCCGCGATGCCAGAAGAAGCGAACGCGCGCGCAATATGCTCCGATCGGCGTGGACCGCCAGTCTCGCTTGGCGGTTCGCGCGCGTATTGTTGTAATCTCACGTGGTTGCAGCTGTCATAATCGCCGGACACCCCGCTCCACCACGCCCCCGTTCAGTGGACCGCTAGCATTCTTATTTCGCTAATTAACGCACTATCAAGTGGTATCGCGATTAGCGTTTGTTCGATACCGCTTCGCTATGGGTGTTATGTGGTGGTTTTAATTGTGTACCCAGACTACGTTGTTTAGGTAGAGAATTAAGTGGATCTCAAAGCGGCGCGGATGTAGGTTAGAGCAGATAGATACAGTTAGAACTACTAAATTTGATTATAGCAAGGGATTGAGTTTATTAAACGAAGAGAAAGTGGAGAGTTCTTTGCTTCGTATAGCATAAATTCAGATTGTAACAACATTTTTTTACTTGGTATATTAAAGCACCAGAAAGTTCACATTTTGATGATACCAAATGCCAAATAATCTATTGGCTTTTAAAATACTTATAAAATGAAAATTAAAGAACTCTTGATCTGCAATACGTTAATATTTTAAATGTAAATAGTAAAGGACGCCTGTTTGTAGGTCTTAGACTAAACTTTGCCACTACCTTTTTATTTTGAATTAGCACTGTTTAACAGGTATGTAAGAATTAGAATTTTATTTATATCCGATTCTGATAGTGAACTTGACTGAAATATATTTTTAGCATGTGGTTATATATAGATTTGAGACAATTAAACTAATCAAAATTGTTACCTTTTAAGTTAAGTAGGGAACTCATGATTAACATTGTAATTCATCCTATATGTTTATTATACTTGACAATATTTATCTATAGTAATGAGCCTATCCTAGAATTATAAAGTCTTGCATTTAATTAATTTAATTAAAAAAAAATAGGTGCATGTTTATAGGCACTTATCTACATATACGCTTTTTAGAGCTTTTCAGAAATACACAACTGAAAGTTTGTTTACTTCAAATATAAAAATATTAAAAGTAGGGAACTTCGAAATCTATCAATTAGTACCTATCCAATTAAGCCATACAGATAGTATACCTATATGCATTAGATTAAATAATATTTCAAAATTTGAAATTAGTAGTGTATAAAAAATACCTATATATAAATAGGTAAGTATTTCAATAAAAATTATTATATTCCTTATTACATTTCAAAATTTCAGTTCCTTTAATGACCATTACTTTTGGGGCTGCGTTATATTTATTTACCTTTTTATATGTTATAGGTACTAAATCCACAAGTCCCTATAACAATATAATTCTTTACATGTACGTATTCCTATAGAATATCTGTGTAAGCTAATACATGTAAGCATATAATAATTTCCTGTCAGTTTCGCATTATAAACAATTTTGTTATACAGCTATAATTAAGTTAAGTTATAAGTTATAATTTTACAGTTACCTACCTATCATAAATAATTCTTTTACTCAGAAGACAAGAAAAAAGAGTCACCCTCTGTTTTTATCTAATAACTTCATCATCAGGTAACAATTTACAAATATATGAAAACAACGTTAAAACTAATTTATGTATGTTATATTGCATCGTATAAACTACACTAAAAGAGGATTAAAAATAAAAAATTTATAGCTATAATAACAAACATGATTTTATATAATTACTTAATAGATATATAGCACAATATACAAGCCATCCGTTTTATAGTACAAAAACATACATTTTGAAAAACCTACACAAATATTCAACCTATATTCAACTCACAATATATTATATTATATGAAAGTTTCCATTTCCTCTTCTGAGCTGAAAAATGTGAATAATCGTTTACGTCTAACAGTCATTTATTAAAGAGTTATGTTAAGCATCCACTAAATACTATCATATTGGCCATTGGATGCATGTAATTTAAAACAATCATGTATTTAGAGTATACATAATACAATTCTTAAAAGATAAAGGGTATTTTTGAAACTAATTTGAACATGTACAATCTGATTGACTCCCTCTACCCTTATTCTCTTAATTATCAACATATTTCTTGTTTCAAAAGCAAGGCCTGTGTTTTTTCCTGCAAAATTTCATTCTGATTTCGTAATTTAGTTATTTTAAAAACATACCAAAAACTAACTTTTGTAATGGTGCACCGCATTGGACCTCATTAGTTAGGGGGATAGTCCCAGATCAACCCATGTTAATCTCTCAAATTAAACTCAAGCTGACATCCTTCCATCCTGGGCACGCAGACCAGGATGGTTGCTAACCCATCCCTGCGAACAGGTCTTAATATACAGATAGGAAGTTTAATTAAAAATTGACAATTTAAGGGCGATTTATGATTTAGGGCTATTTTCTTTAAGGCAATTTTATTCAGAATTGGCCGGCGAAATGGGGATCCGAACCTACAACCCCTGGATTAAGCGATCGACACAGTAAACTCTTAGGGCCTGTTTTTCATATACAGTTAAACTGGGTTAAGTTTAAGTAAAGGTTAAGTAACCATCGATTTAGGAAAACCACAGATTAACAGTTGAATAGGCCTAAACAGTTTTTCCTTCTAATTAAGTAACCCTTGGTAATTTGGTGATTTTATCGTGTTGGTATTGATACAATCCAAATTTTATAAATTTTCAAAGTATATAAAATAGGAACAGTTTAGACTTCTATATAAATGACATTTCGTACGTCACTGGGAAGAGTTTCTATTGATTATTCCTACTTTGATTAGTAGAAATACGCTTTGTATATTTGTTAATTTGAGTTAAATGAGATATTTTATATTATGACATTTTCCGCTGTCTTCTCATGCATACGAAATGTATCAAAAAATCAAATTCATCCCAATGTTCAAAATGATTAATTCGGGGACGAGTTTTTCGTCGAGTAAGTTTTTCTTCATTACTATAAGCATTTACATCATAACCTTCTCAATCCATAATACCCGAAAATATGATTAATTGACAACCATCTATTTGATATTTACAAACTTTCAGATAAAATTTTATTTTTTATTTGAAATTATCGGTTAGAATAATATTATGTTAATCAGAAGAAACACCTTATCCAGCAGTTAACCTGTATCCTATCCTCTGGTTAGTTTAACCTAGTTTAAGAAAACCAGTAACTTTTATGTTACCCGGTGTAAAAGCTCATTTTCATTCCTAATTAAAGGTGATCTGCTTACCACTAGTTAACCAGATATTGAAAAACCTGCCCTATAAGCCTAAGCTATCGACCCGATTAGGATCATATATCAGCATTATTGAGTTGAGAGTAATAAAACGCCCTATCAAAAAAGAAAGTGAAATACATAAGGTATTCCGTTTATGAAGATATTACTTTTATATTTGTCTTTCTTCAAATCCCTTATGTATTTGAAAATATTTTTAAAATATAGCGCCCACTGACTTTACACACACCTATTAGTTCAAATTATTTTTGATTGTATTATGTAATACTTCGCCTATAGGAGTAACGATATTCAGGTTAGGAGTCAGGTTAAGAGTCAGGCTAGGAGTAACTCCTTGCATCAGATAAATCAATCATGAGTCAAATGAATGGAACTGGAAGCAATTAAATTTTATACACTTTCTTATTATTTCACGTACTCCAGAATACATTTTAAAATTGATTCCTAGCATTCATAATATGTAATATATTTATCGATTTCTTCATTATTTATCTTCATTAACAGATTTTGCACTTCACCCTGAATCTCAAACAAGCGCCTATAAACATCAGGTAATTAAACGCCACCTTAGTGTTTCAGTGCCGCTGCTAGTCATCATATTCATTCTTAATATTTTACCTACATCAATACCTTTAAATTATCGTTAAAAATTATGAATAGTTGAGAGACACAGTTGTATGAAAATACAACATAGTAGCATGTAGCAACATACAGCATAGTAGTCTAAGCTCTTTATGGGCGAAACGTGGTGAAGATATAATATAATGTCTGCCAGAAAGTTTTCAATATATGGCAACGTTTTTTATTAAAGAGGTATACCAAAATCTGAGTACGCAGAGGATTTTTGTATCGTGTAGCCTTTTGAACTCAAATAAAAAATTTGATTTACAAGGACGATGTAACAAATTAAATACGCGCCTTAAGAAAATGTATACTCTTACTTCACATTTTATAATGGAATGTAACATTGTTTCTCATAGTATACTTAATATAATATTTCCAGTTACTTAGAAATTAAATGGGTGTAAAGTGGGTAAATGTCAAAATGTGAAATAACAACGTTTTATTTAAAAAATAGATTTTGCTGCAGAATTTTAACCAATCTAAATGAGTGCAATTGGTACATTATTCGGATTGATAGTGAGATACTTTTTCAACCATATGGAAGTTAATTCAGTGAAAATCGATATAGTTAAATAATAACAGTTAAATTACATTCTAACTGAATTTCTTAAGTAAAGCTTATCGTATCAAACAACAACAATTTATTATCAATAGAAGATTATTAAATTAATAACTGTTTTAAAGCAACTACTTGACATTATAAATGGTATTATTGTTAAATTGTCTCTAATATTATATACCAAAATCAGAACAGTTAATAATTTACATTATTATTAGAATAAAATGAAATGTGATCCCTCAACGTTGAGTATGTCACCAACTGTTACGCGGTTTAATGCTCTACTAAATAAATATTTCCTGTACCAATACCATCCATGATAATGAAACATGCACAGTGCTTCATAGATATTTCTAATCATGTTGACATAAATAATGTAAATATATGTTAACAAAGTAGTTCGGTAAATATACTACCTTTATGTTTATCAATTAATAACGAATTAGGTACATATTCCATTCTGGGAATGTTTTATATTACCCTTCACAAAATGTATGAAAAATTATTCAGGGATTATGCTTCTTGTAAAGTAGTCAGAAAGGAATACAAAAAGTATTCAGGACAAAGATTTATAAGAGTGAGAAGTAACATCAAAAATAACATAAAATTTAACTATTAACTATTTATCAATTTACCAATTTATCAGTTCATCAATTAAACTAAATAAAATAATTAAGAAGCGTAAATTAGGAACTTGAGAAAATAATGAGGAAACGTAAATTTAAAGAGGCACTTCGAAATTCCTCGACTTTTCAAAATGACAAAGAAAATCCAAAGTCATATATTCCATATGATCCTCGTTTCACCTGTGGTTTTGGTAAGATTTTTAAAGATATAGATATGTCAATTATTCATCGAGAAATAAACTGCAACAACTTTTAGGCAATCCCAAAGACAAAATAGAAACTAAGGAAAAGTCGGGGATTTACGAAATTAGCTGTAAAGACTGCAACAAAAAGTATATTGGACAAACTAGAAGGTCAATTCAAACTAGATTCAAAGAACATATGACTCATCTCAAATATAATAGAACAGATAAGTCGAGTGTCGCCCAATTAAGAACAACTATAAAAGTACTAATTTAAGACTAATGGAATGTAATAAATTGCAGACAGCTGGATGCTTTTGAGAGTTTGGAAATTGCTAAATGTAAAAATAGTATGAATGGTGATAGAGGGGCAATCCCATATAGCCCGCTTTATTGGTTAGTAAATCAGGGTGCACTGATCCCTGGCGGCGGTTCGCTGATCAGTCTCGATGGTTCACTGAGCTGTCGCGACGGTTCAATGAACAGTAGAAATAATTAAGGTATAAATACAACACAATATTAGCATATGTTTAGTTTTAATCATCTCCAGATGATGCGAACTTGGTTGGTGAAACGCGCGTCGAGTGGAGTATAGTGTTTTGATATTATGTGGAAAACTAAGTCAGTGTATAATCTTCACACCAAAGGTTCCAGCCCCTTTCATTTTTACTGCATGTTTAAAAAATAAAACTAAAATGGTAAAATAAAATTGAATAGGGAAAAATTTGAAATATACATTATAGTTAATGTCTGTAACTTATTTGTGGTGTATTTTGACGATTCATAGTTGGTTTCTTTTCGGATTACACCACCTGTAAAATAACAAAAAGCAGAAAACCAGAAGTATACAAATTAATTATTCAAAGTGTAGTAACAAGGCAAACTTCTAAAGTTTGCCCCAAAAAACCACTGTATTAACGTGTGATAAAATAATATTTGATATATTGACTAAATTTTATCAGTGGTTTTTCAGTTTTATACAAAATTTTATAATATTACATGTCATATTCTAAAATATGTCCAAATAAAATAGTTATAATAAAAAATTAAAAGAAATTAAACACTTAACTAGCTTTCGTCTAGACGTTTCGAGTTGATCCTCAACTCTTCTTCTGTAGACTATTTTTATGTTGAGAACTCTTTATATGAACGAGAAGTAGTTCTTGTCAGATTGACATTTTTAATTTAAATTGTCATCACATGCACTGATCACTATGATATTATTAATTTTCCATTGGTAACATCTTTTTGGAGTAGAGGAAGCCATGTTTGATCTATGAATATTGTTTCCGACGAAATACAATTATCACCATTAAGTTTAATGAAAGCACTTTCTTTTAATTTTCTTTTAACCGATTTTTCTTCCTTTTGTAAAACTTTAGCCTGTGTCCAATCAACTCGGTGACCGTTATCCCATACATGTTTTACTAATGTAGACTTATCAACTTGGTAATCCTTAACATAATTTTTATGTTCGCGGATCCTTATTTGTAATTGTCTAGATGTTTCACCAATATAATATTTACCACATTCACAAGGAATCTGGTAAATACAATTTTTTGAATTTTGATCATTATTAATTGGTTTTGTTTTAGTAAGTATTGATCTTAAAGTATTTTTCGTTTTAAATGTCGTTCTTATGTTAAAATCATTACCAAGCCTTTTAAGTCTTTCAGAGATTTCTTATATTGGTGAAACATCTAGACCATTACAAATAAGGATCCGCGAACATAAAAATTATGTTAAGGATTACCAAGTTGATAAGTCTACATTAGTAAAACATGTATGGGATAACGGTCACCGAGTTGATTGGACACAGGCTAAAGTTTTACAAAAGGAAGAAAAATCGGTTAAAATAAAAGAAAGTGCTTTCATTAAACTTAATGGTGATAATTGTATTTCGTCGGAAACAATATTCATAGATCAAACATGGCTTCCTCTACTCCAAAAAGATGTTACCAATGGAAAATTAATAATATCATAGTGATCAGTGCATGTGATGACAATTTAAATTAAAAATGTCAATCTGACAAGAACTACTTCTCGTTCATATAAAGAGTTCTCAACATAAAAATAGTCTACAGAAGAAGAGTTGAGGATCAACTCGAACGTCTAGACGAAAGCTAGTTAAGTGTTTAATTTCTTTTAATTTTTTATTATAACTATTTTATTTGAATATATTTTAGAATATGACATGTAATATTATAAAATTTTGTATAAAACTGAAAAACCACTGATAAAATTTAGTCAATATATCAAATATTATTTTATCACACGTTAATACAGTGGTTTTTTGGGGCAAACTTTAGAAGTTTGTCTTGTTACTACACTTTGAATAATTAATTTGTATACTTCTGGTTTTCTGCCTTTTGTTATTTTACAGGTGGTGTAATCCCAAAAGAAACCAACTATGATACATTATAGTTATTTTCTGAATTTTAGTTTTTCCAATCCAAAAATAAAACTTATACACTGTAAAAACTTCACGAATGTTCTTAAAGAATAGAAATACCACTTTTTTGTTAACGTTTCGTGTCTATTTCCGTCATTAGAATACTGTAATTGAGAATTAAACATTTGGAAAATTTATAGTTTGTTTCTTTTGGGATTACACCACCTGTAAAATAACAAAAAGCAGAAAACCAGAAGTATACAAATTAAATATTTAAAAGTTTGCCTTCTTACTACACTTTGAATATTTAATTTGTATACTTCTGGTTTTCTGCTTTTTGTTATTTTACAGGTGGTGTAATCCCAAAAGAAACAAACTATGAATCGTCAAAATACACCACAAATAAGTTAGACATTATTTGAAAAATTTGTCAGTTGTAATACTTTATTAGAAATGTTTGCTTATCTGCTGCTAGAAAGTTTATTTAACTCATTTTTAAGAGAAGATAACCAACCAACTTAACAGCAGATAAATATATTTAATGAAAGTTGAAGACACCTCTGTCTGTCTACATTTTATTAAATTTCAATAACTGTCAGCTTGGTCAGTGAGGTATTTTATTCATAATTAATATATTTTATGACGTGAATTGCAATTTAGAATATCTTATTTAAACTTACCATGCAATTTCATATTAAATTTTCCACCTTTAAAATTTGTTAGAAATAGAGGATTTCTGTAGACAAATCAACTTGAAGCTTTAAAGCCATATTTGGATTGCGACGAGATACAATTTTTACAATTAAATTCACTACTGACACAATTGGTGACCATTGTCTCATGTTAGCTCACACTTATCGAATTGATCATTTCTGATATAATTTTTATGTTCAGTAATATTATTTTTAATAGTCTATATAGATGACTCACCAATACAAAATTTATCATATTCACTTGGAATGTCATAGATACAAGTCAGTGTTGTGATCGGTATTAATAGATTTTTTATTGTGCTATGTTGTCCACTTGAGGAAAAATTTAAAAGATTTTTCACTTCTTATATGTACTCAATTTTAATACGTCGTTCAGTCTTCCTGTTATTTATTAGATAATATCTTGAGTGTGTGGGGAAACTATAAAACATTTTTTTTTGTGAATCATGAAGCAACGTTACAGACATGTTAGAGAGTTACAGACAATGTCGTATTCACAATTTTAATTTTTTGTCACTTACACAGTAAAAAAAAAACGAGTAATTTTGATACTGAATTAACACTCATCAGTGTGTATATAGTCCACACTTGGCAGTGTTAGACATATCAGTGTATTATTACATTACATAAAAGTAATTTAACACAGTAGATCTTACAATTTACAGATTAGATTTTACAAGGTAATGTGTAATAGTTAATTATTCACCGTGTAATTATTCCGTATTTATGGCAGATTGATTCATTTTTAACACACGGTTTTGTAAATTTTAGTACAATTGATGAGTAGTTCTACAAACTTGGCGGGTATATCGTTCGTGTAATATGAGTTCTAAAGTTTGTAGTGGCGAGATACAGTGAAATACACTGCAGTGCCCTCTTTGGGTCTTTGCTACTACCTGTCTGACAATTATTGTCTAATTGACAGACAGATAACGATCTGCAGAAAGCAGATGCCACTACAGCGACTTCTATTGTCTTTGAGGAAGACAATTCTACTTAATTATTGGAAGGAGATGCCGAAAACAACTACTCCACGGGCAATATGCCCCGACTGGCGTTGCATTACATCAACATCTCCATGGATGTAATGAAAAGACCAAAAAAAGTAATGTAATGACCAAGATCGAAACCGGTCATTGTCTGGTATTTGGTCTTGATGAAGGATGTGGCGACATCCATGGAGATGTTGATGTAATGCAACGCCAGTCGGGGCATATTGTCCGTGGAGTAGTTGTTTTCGGCATCTCCTTCCAATAATGAGTTCTAAAGGTTTAGTTATTATACCACCCAGTTCGTGTTAAAAATAACACTGCAGCAAATTACGATTACCACTTAGTAATTTTACCATTTAGTAATTTTACCATTTGTCTTTTTTTACTGTGTACTGTTTATAGTCTCCTAAAAAGTATCACATTGATTTATTGTATTATTACACTTAAAAATCGAGGTATTCATTACATTTCCTGTATATTATCTTCAATCATTTACTACTGAAACAATAACTCTAGAAATCATTAATTAAGCAGGCTTTCCGTTTCATTATACTTTCCTTCTTTCTGCTTACGTGTAGTTCTTAACTTTGCATTGTATCCACAGTAAATATGACAAAGAAATGTTACGCGCTTCGTGCTGGCAAAATATTGCTTGGTTAAGCCTAAACCCCTTCATTCTCCTCGCACATAGTCCTTTATATCTATTCTTTCTTATTGCTACAGTAGATAGCCTGTCATCAGGCACCCTGGCATCCGTGATTTAGTTCGTATTGGACCAAGAATCATTTCGCTTAGTAATTGTATCTTTTGAAGTAAAATTATTAGAAACAAGATATACATAATTCCAAGCCACCACAATAAATTATGAAAACTCTGTGCATCTTCATACTTTAGTATTCATAAAAAAAACCCAGTTGTAAAAGTTTAAAAAAGATTTTATTAAATCATTAGTCAAATAATGGCTGTAACTTATTTTTGATGCAGTTGTATGATTCATTGTAATATATTATTTATAAAATAATAAAAAAATGTTAATATTAACAGTAATATTATAAAGACTAGAGTCCCCATTTCGTGTAGTCCTTGTTTCCTGTTTTTATTATTTTACAGGTGGTGCAAATCGGAAAGAAATTACTATGAATTAATAGACAACTATATTTCCCTTTCATTCATTTTATCTTCCAGACTAAGTTTGCATCGAATATAGAGTTATCGTCGATATAAACTTTATTTACAGGATAATATTGTGGTAACCAGGCTTATTATGTATTATATCAAGTTTTTTCTGTTAGATACAAAACTTTTGTTACCCATTTATAAATTTATATGAGCGCCAGAGTAGGTCTAGTGACATCATAATTTTTTTTATGATGCATGATTGTGAATATAACTATATCTACACACTCTATAATTTGCACTGTATCACTCTATAATTTGCACTGGAACCGAAGAAAAAAAGTTGAATACAAACTGCTGGGATACTGACTTCTGAATAAATATCTCAAACAAATGTTTCGATGATTTACATACATTCAAAACAGTGATCCAGAAATCCAGAAATCAGAACTTCTCACCAAAATTGAAGAATAGCGTTAACGAAAACATTTTATGCCACAAAATCAATCACATTTTTTTAACATAGGTACATATTCTGCTATCAGTAAAACATTGTAGCTAAAATGATCACTCTATAATCTTCTTTTAGTAAATTTGTAAATTAACACATTTTTTAGAATTACGGCGGTGTTTTAATTTAAAAGTATTTTTGTTACTAGAATATAAAAAAATTGGTATCTGTTATCCGCAAATCAGGGAGATAACAACGTTGTTGAACGATAATCACTATAACAATACTCACTGTTTCACTCACTGTCAGCTAGCATCCAAGAAATAATTACATAAGTCACTATTAATTCATCAACAACTTTGGAGTTGAATAATTTTTAAACTTTCATCTTTAGTTAGTCTACGTTTTTAAAAATAAGATGCAAATGGGCGGTAGTTACAATACTATTTAGGATGACGGACCTTCTGGATGGTAAAAAACGTATTATTGCACACAATATATTGCATTTAATTCATATAACAATATCTACTTCATGTGTTTTAAAAATCAGTAAATATTATTTTCCAAAACAAGGAAATGTAAGTACTCCTCTTAGAAATATCTATGTAGGTACTACAGATTAGCGGGTTTTCGACTGAATATATAATTCCTTCATTTATAAAATAGCAGACGTTTCGACTTTCATAACGTCGGCCATTTAATAAAAAAAGGAATTATTTATTCAGTCATCAGAGTAGGGCGCAATAGTTCCACAGAAATATCGATTTGTGCCTACTTATAAGTCACCATTATAATACACAAGATGACAATTTCTGTTAACACCTCATAATCACAGATGGCATAAATAATATAATAAACCATATGCTCAAATCAATTTTCAATTTTGGTACTATGATCATGAACTGATCTTGGAAGGTGATTTTATTACAAACAAATCGTATACCTATAAATGTCTTGTGAAAGTATATTTCCTACCGATAATGTTTGTGACTTATTTGTGGTGCGTTTGGGATTGCACCACCTGTAAAATAACAGAGAACAGGAAATCAGAAGCATACAAATTAAATATTCAAAGTGCAGTATCAATGCAAGCTTCTAAAGTTTACCCCAAAAAACCACTGAATATGCAATAAAGTAAATATTTGAAAAATTAACTGAATTTGAACTGTCATAAGTGGTTTTTTAGTTTTATACAAAATTCTGTAATAATACAAATCATATTTTGAATTATGTCTAAATAAAATAATTATTATAATCAAATTTAGAAGAAATTAAACACTTAACTAGCTTTTTCTAAGTCAGATTGACATTTTTAATGATTGACATTGTGATGACATTCAAAATGTCATCATATGCTCTGATCACAATGATATATTTGAGGATCAACTTGAAACGTTTAGAAAGAAGCTAGTTAAGTGTTTAATTTCCTTTATATTTCATTTGACATAACTCAAAATATGATTTGTAATATTACAGAATATAATATAAAATTAAAAACCACCGAATTCGGTTCATTTTTAAAATATTTATTTTATTGCATATAATACAGTGGTTTTTTGAGGCAAATTTTAGAAGTTTACTTTGATACTGCACTTTGAATATCTAATTTGTATGCTTCTGGTTTCCTGTTTTTTTTTGTTAGTTTACAGATGGTGCTATCCCAATAGAGACTACAATGAATTATATTTTCTACAATCCAGATTTGAGGTCCAAAGAACCATGAAGATAAATATTGTTTTCAAATAAAAAACTTCTAGTAGAAATATGTTTCTGATGCTGTCATTGAATATAACACAGTAGATCATTAAACCCCAAGCGAGGTTTCTCCTTTAAAATTCTCAGAGAAGACAACTCTAGAACTAAACTGAGGATATTCACTAAAATTTTACCTCCATTATTTATCTCGCTGTTATCGATCAACGATTCAGTAGAGCCGGGAAGGCGGATACAAATTTTTGGCAGGCATCCCGTCGGCGCTGGTAACAGCCGCAATATCGTCCTGACAAACAAACTAGTTTGAATAATTACAATTTCGGAATGTCTAAGAGTCCGCAGGAAGTGCTACCATTTACACGCTAATTGTCGGACTCCATAATAAATCAAGTCCGCGGATCGATCGCTATCTGCATGAACCAGACGTTACGGCACTGTTTATGTGGAAACGGTAGACACTGTATTGCAATAAAACGGAACTTAGTCAAAAATTTATGCTGCAGACTATGAGCATAAAGTTGTATAAGGTCTGCAAGCCAAGTGAACATTTCTGCATGAAATGTTTCATTTAGTGTAAAAAATGTATATTAAAACAGCTGTGTTATACCTACTGCCTAATAAAAATACCAAATTTTGGCTATAATTAGTACCTAATTACGATAGTATGTAGGTATTTTGAATATTACACAGAAAGAAAATAATTTATAGTTTGATAGAGCAAGGATGAAAATCCGCATTCAGGTAAAAGTAATAGTACTTTGTGTACCTAGGCGATAAAGTGAAGGTTTTCCGGGCTGACAAAAGAAATGAACAGGCGAGAGGAAGGCCTAGCCTGGCCACTTCTGGGAGACCGGAAAACCACTTTTCCGCCATGATGCACCCATCATTTTTTATCCTACACAAGAAAAAAATCATAAACTTCAAAATTTTTTTATATAACAATACATAATTTACAAAAAAAAAAATTGTTCTTTGAAATATTGATTTTAAATACAGGATTATGATTAGTGCAATTAGCAAAGGCAATACCTTGTTTAGATATACCCAATAACTGAGTATCACTGACATAGTTTTCCACATAA
Organism: Pogonocherus hispidulus; assembly: GCA_963924545.1. Lineage (NCBI taxonomy): Eukaryota > Metazoa > Arthropoda > Insecta > Coleoptera > Cerambycidae > Pogonocherus > Pogonocherus hispidulus. The sequence continues at coordinate 88,408,468 of OZ004692.1, forward strand.
CACCAAAACACTATATGAATCATCTCCAGATAATCCCAACGCGCGTCGAGTGCAGTATAGTGTTTTGTTATGTGAAAAACTACGTCAGTGATATCTTCACACCAAAGGTTCCAACCCTCTTCAATAACTGATTTTTTTTCTGAAACTGTTGAAAATAAATCATGATATTCATGATGATTTGTAACATCTCGAGGTTTTCTGACAAGTAAAGCTTCCATACAATTTCTTCCATACTTTCATTACTTTCTGAAGCCTGAGATATCCCCGGGATACATGTCTCGTTCATTGTTTAATAATTAATGGTACCAATAATGATGCGTTCGATGAAAATACTTTATAATATATGAAATTAAATGACGCTACGATGACAGATAAAGGAGGCGCAACTTATTGATAAAAAAGTTAAATTATTTTCGCGGCTAGCAGTGCAAACGCCTACTTTCGCGCTTCTAAATAGGCTCACGAAAATAGGATTTTCACCTAGTGTTGGATAAAAAACATTTTATTTAAGTCCTTATAATACTAATATTTTAATATCTTGTGAAAGAACATGTCCAAAAATACATTTTATATTATTATTCTCAGAAAATAATAGATTTTACTTATTTTTAAATTATTCAACTACTTTTATTTACAAAATATTATCGTGTGGAGGCACCCAGAACAAACACACTGATAGAAGTACAACCGGCCACGATCGGGTGGCCCCTAGTATGGCGAGGCATCATGACGTAGCGTGTCCGCAAAAACTTTCAACTTTGATTAACGATAACTTCAAAACTATAAGTACTCTATGCTATAAGATAGAAGTAGTGATTGTTTTTCTCTCAAAACTTTTAACTTTTAAAACAAAGTTTTAGCTTTTAAAATAAAGTTTTAGCTGTGTTTCGTACGTAGATAGTATATCAAAAAAGTGTTCCGCTTACTCGAAATAGTGCAAAAAAGAAAATGTTAAAGTTGAACTAGTTTTGAAAAAAACTAACTCTTCCATAATACCGAAATTAACACAGTAATCGTCACCTTTATTTTCCTTTATCAATTAAAAAACTTCACAGATTTCGCAATCCTTACAACCATCGGAGACATTGAAAATTATGAAACCATATATGAAACATAATGATCATCCTATCAACTGAAACACTACTCCATTAAGCGAGTACGGTATTATAACTGAACACTCCACGCCGCTCGCCGGCCGAGCGATGCGATATCTATATTAATGAAGCAAAATCGCCGGTATAACTCGCTTCTTTCTAGGGATAGATATATATAGAGGCACCAGTATTCGCGCTATAAGCCTGAGCGCTCCGCATACTTCACTCTGATAAACGCGAGATGTTCTTAAAAATTCGAAAATGCTTCATTCGCTGCATATACACAGTGTGTAGCTGCGTCTAAAATTTCACGGTCTTTCCAAAAATGTTAAAATATATAGAGGGTCTTATTTAAAATAAGATAGTATTCGTACAATGTAATCAGAACACCCCGTATATTGCCCAATATTTTTAGGTAATGCAGGAGAAAATAGAAGTAACTTTGGGATCAAAATGTTTTTTCTATCTTCACAGATAACGACGCTATCAAAGAAAGACGCACTAATGCCACACCCTGTATACAAATTTATAATATTTCACATAGCTAAGCACATATCGAAGTTTGTCATGCATAATTTTAGAGGTTTTAAATTTACGCCATTTTTCTGGTAAATACTATGAAAAAAAGATTTATACCATTCGAAGGATTTAGGTTTAATGCATAAGTGGTTAAAATTTCAAGGCGGTAAGACCAGCCGTAGTTTTTTTAATGGGAATCTATATACTCGCAGAAAGACATGTTTTGGAATTGTGCAGATAACGCCCTCTCAGGCCATTTAAAAAAATACCCTACTAAAAAAGTATCACACCACATATGCCCCAAAACATGCTCTACAAAATGGAATAGTTTTCATCTGCTCCCCTATATGTATTGCCTCACTCGATCGCGACACCGTTGTCTTTTGGCCTTAAACGAAACTCATAACTTGGTCCCCGCATATACGAACATAAACATTTCTAATGTTAACATTTCCAATGTAAAAAACATGGTGCATTTATCTGAATTAGTTCTGGAGATATGACGACGTATGTGTGAAATAATAGCAACATTCAATTTTGACAGATTTATGACATTTTTTGTAATCAAAATGTAGAACCTCCCAAAAAATGGTTTCCTTATTTCCACAAAATTTTCATAGAGGAACCTCTAAATTTTAAGACCGTAATTGTATGGGTATCTAAACTGATATTAAGTTTCATAGATGTGTCTAATAAACAAAATGGTTTACTAAACAAACAGCAGATTGATTATTAAATAATTTGTAGCACAGGACCGTCCGCGTCGGAGACTCTTCTTAAAACATTGTTCTTAAAGCACATTTTATCACTCTCCTAGAGGTACATATGTTTCTTGCCACAAAGAAGTTGATAATCTAACAGAATATAATGGATATTTAAAAAGATCTAAGTATGTAGATCTCAAGTTATATAGGAAATTTCGTGGAATTTACTTGCGGATTTCTCCGTTTTCTAATCCATTATTCTCGAGGTATTTCAGAAATTCGCAGTATTGCGTGGCATAATGGACTAGTCTAGCGGTTAAATTGTCGTCCAGCTTCAATTCCCGGTTAGGGCAATTAAGTCCTATCCTACATCCTACTACATCTTCCGTTTGTTCAGGTGTAATCCCCCAAAAGTATAATTTATTAAATTCATGGGGCAATGTCTATTTTGTTAATTGATTTTACTAAAAATCCGTGTCGTGGATCCTTGTGAGCGTCGTTCTTATGTTGCAATTCCTTTATCTAGGATGCAGAATATTAAAATCTGTCTTCATCCCCCATCCATTCTCTTCTTTCCTTAGCGTAAAAATACCAATTAATTCCCAACTCCCAGCAGAGCTGAATTTCAGCTATGTCAATGTTTGGTTATTAAAAAGCAATCTCGACCAATTTGACCTCTTTGCCTCTTACAAATTATTCGAGAATGACCTGTCAATTCATTCCATACGTTCGGTTAGTAATATTAAGATGAATGCGTCGTTTCCTCTTCTTTTATAAACTTCCCCATCTTCTCGTGTGCTCTATGTTAAATTCACTAAAATCATAATACATCAAAACATATTTGATATGAAGAAAATCTTAAAAAGACTAACTTTCAATAGCCGGCATATGCAAGCTATATTTCATGTAAAATTCATGATACATCCTATAAACCAAAAATAATTACAGCAAAGAGAAGGGATATTACGAAACTTGGATTTATCTTTATCTTTTTTTCTCAACAAACTTCTACGTGTCTGGGATTTGAATTGCTGGATTCTATTCAGTGCTTTAAAATAAAATTATTATGAATCCAAGTATTACAAAATATCTTTATGATTAAATTAAAGTATTTTAATTTGCTGGGGCATATTTGTAAGCACCTATAAACGTGATAAAAACTAAAGCCCACTAGCATCATCTTTCCTTAATGAGTTCAAGTAACACTTCCTTTAAGTGACAGGTTACACTGTGATTATCCTCACAACGTAATATGTCACTTGAATTAAAGCATGCTTAACTAACTAACGAGTAGTTTTGCAAGGAGACCAAAACCAAAACTTTAGTAATAATAATATTCGAGCTGCGCTTTGATGTGCGCTTTGATGTCAGAATACTGATTTTATATTTTATATCTACACATTTTCAATTATAAGGTGGTATAAATCAATTTGTGCCTTAGTTTAAAAAAAATTTCTAGTTTTAAGAATGTATAAAGTGTAACAAACTGAAAAGGCTGTTACTTTTTAAAAAAAAATATACTAAAGAAAGTTCTGTCCTGTAAATAAAAGTTCATTAAAAATTGGCACACGGTAATAAATAACCTATAGTTTATTATTCCTTTTATACAGTTACATTATAAAACTGGTCAAAATCATTGATATTGTCATCACACTAAAGTGTCATATTATTAATGTTTTTCAACATTACATACTTTTGGAGTGGACTATGCCTTTGACTATATTACTAAGACTAGCCAAAGTAATGCGGGACTAGGTTGGCCGGTTTGGGAGACCAATTCTCGGCTGATGGGAGACCAACTCAAATTGTCTCGGTAAGCTTGGACCTCGCGCTAACAGATGGCATAATGTTGCATCTAGGTTCCGCCTTTAAAATATGATTGGTTTGAAGCACAACATGTATTTTATAGCTCTATTTTATTACTTATTTACCCTAAAACTCCTTAAATATTTTCCTAATTATATTTTGCGTTATCGTTGTGTTACCGTTGTCAGTATGTGATACCTGTTGGCATATTAGGTATTCATTTTATATTATTCTTTAACTCGAGTGCTACTGTTAGTTATTTACTTACCATGTCTAGGCAATCGGGAAATAAATGTGTATATTTAAATTGCAATAAAATCAAGAGAAGCTCTCCAAGACTCAGACTTTTCCGTTTTCCATAGAAAGATGAAAATCGATTAAGACAATGGGTTTTAAATTCTGGGAAGTAGACATTTTTGTACTAGGTATACAATATCTACATAATATCATATTTAAGTACCTAGGTATTTAATTATTTAATCAGATCGATATAAAATACATCAACCCTTTAGAATATTTTCCCATTACGCATTTTGGAAAAAGTAATGTAATTGTAGTATATTTCACTTGTGCATATTTTACACAAATTTGTATTATATAAATTTATCAAAATTATATCTTTATTACCTATACAAAACTACCTTTTATTATGTAATTACTGAAAACAGTTGGTTATAATTTTTAAACAAATTTTAACATAAATTAATCAATAGAGAAATTTCCAGTTAAACATCTTCTTTTTAATCGAAACAAAAATTCAAATAACAGTATTATTTAATGTACCTAATAGATAATAATTTGTCATACTATTTAAAACTCTAAAAATCTGTTACTGTTACTTAGTAGGTAATGCAATATTTATTAACAGATAATAGTATGTACTTATCTCAGTAGGTACCTATAATTATATTTTTGTATTGAAAATATTAAATTAACAATGCACTCAGTACTTCATTAAACAAAATAATAAATTGCTAAATTTTTTCTTTACACGCAAATCATTATTTTGTTCATTAGTATAACTTATTTTACTTATTACTATCAATGAACAAATTTTATTTTAGCTGAAATAGTTGCATATACATCTATATCTGTAATTTGTTTTAAGAATGTGGCGACGGCAACTTGAAGTAGGGTCAGTTTATTAGAAAAACAATAATTCCAATAGGTTCCAGGAAAAACAATAGGTTCCCTTTCAAGAAAAACAATGAAAGCATCATCAATTTTGATGATAATTTAATGGCACCAAAAAATATCTACCTACCAATAATTATGTAATATGTAATATGTATCTCGAACACAGAACTGGTGGTAGTAATCTGATATCCTCAACATGATTCTTATAAAAAATTTTGATAAAGGCACTAGGTACCTACCTATATAAAAATATTTCAGATATTTAGACCAAATATAAACCAAATAGACTTTATTGCACTAACTACCCTGTGCATTTACGATAGGATGGTTAGTGAAACTTGGGAATTGTATGTGGCTGAAGACAGACACAGAATCAGATTCGAAAAACGGCAAATTAAAGCGGACCAGTTCGTTATTGGAAGTAATGCGAAATTATTTAAAAAACCAGTTATATCCCATATGAGGACGTATTAAATAATTAGTACTTTACTAGTCACGTTTACTTAGGTTACAAAAAATGTTTTTCAACCTCCAAAAGCAATTTAAATAGCTTATACTTATATAACTACATAAAGATCAGAAAACTAATTACCAGTTAGGTAGGTATACCCATAGATTAAGGGTATACCTACTTACTTCCTTTACAATTATCTCATTGACTCTAACTTCTTCAACATCGCAGGTTAAAGACGTACAGGCCTAGTGTTCTAAATAATAAGAGTTAGGTAAAAACACCGAGTTTTTAGGAAGCGAGTGAAAATCATTTTTCAATGAGAAGTCAAAAATCGTGGATTTTACAAATAAAGGTGTTACACATTTTCATGTACAGGTTATCATTATAGACGTTCTACCATCAAGCTGGTACACGAAAATTATAAAATTCAGAGTTTAAGGGGATGAAAATAATTTTTCAATGAGAAATCATGAAAAAATCGCGGATTCCACAAATAAGGGTATTACACATTTTCGTTAACCGTCTACCAGCATGATTGTAGAACGTCTATAATGTTAACCTGTTAACGAAAATGTGTAACAGCCTTATTTGTGGAGTCCGCGATTTTTTCATGATTTCTCATGGAAAAATTATTTTCATCCCATTAAACTCAAAATTTTCTAATTTCGTCTACCAACATTATTGTAGAATGTTTATAATGATAACCTGTAAACGAAAATGTGTAACACCCTTTTTTGTAGAAACCGCGATTTTTTTATTATTTCAGATTGAATAATGAATTTCATCCCCTTAAACTCTGAATTTTCTAATTTCCGTCTACCAGTACGATTGTAGAACGTCTATAATGATAACCTGTAAACTAAAATGTGTAACACCTTTATTGTAAAAATACTCGATTTTTTTTTTGACTTCTCATTGAAAAATGATTTTCACTCCCTTAATTAAAATTATATCCCTTAAAATCTCGGTGTTTTTACCTAACTGTTATTATTTAGAACACCAGGCCTGTATGTCTGTAACCTGTGGTGTTGAAGAAGTGAGAGTCAATGAGAAAATTACATAGAAATAAGTAGGTATACCTACCTAACTGGTAATTAGTTTTCTGATCTTTATATACTTATATATAGGCTATTTAAATTGCTTTTGGGGGTTGAAAAACATTTTTAGGAACCTAAGTAAACGTGACTAGTAAAATACTAATTGTTTAATAAGTTCTCATATGGGAAATAACTTTTAAATAATTTCGCATTATTTCCAACAACGAACTGGTCCGCTGTAATTTGCCGTTTTTCGAATCTGATTCTGTGTCTTGTCTTCAGCCACATGGGAATCGTACATATATATTATATTGTAGCTAAAATATATTGTTTGTTTAATACATTATTTTCACACCGTTTTGAATTGTTATAACTACCCTTTATTTGATAAAAGTGCCTAAATAATTACATACCTATACCTATTATTGTTGCTCAATTAAATGAAAGCTACTAAAAGGAGGCACTTACTATATAAAATGAGAAATAGGTAATTTACAAATTATTATTGTAAAATATAAGGCACTTATTTTACAACATGTATCGAAAAAATATGTCTGCAACCCATAGAAATAAATTAAACAAAACATATCAAGAATTACTTATATTATATTATTTAATTAATTATTATTTAGAAATAATTAATCATCCAAAATTCTTCTATGGAAATATTCCACAAAATAATAAAAAGAAAATAAAACTGAAATTCTTGGAAGTGTGTACATATATCTATCAAAAGAACCACCCTACAAAATAGGTACCTACATAGGTATGTAATGTAGGATGTAGGTATAATAATGTGTGGTATAATAATGATTTTGATTTATCAAAAAATTACATAGTTTATCCGTGGTTTGTCAGTAGGTAATCATGATATATGATATTATAATAATTAATTATATTTACCTTTTTAATATGTATTTGGGATAAAAAATAATGTCTTTAAAACTACTTATAAATAATTATATTAATCCTACTATCAATTAAATTACGATAACCAAAATGCATACGAGAAATATCAAGACGTAATTTGCTCACAAATTACCTACTTAAAAAAATACTTATTCTGTTACATTTTTCTAATAAAATTTTTGAGGCACCATGAGATTAGTCTATTCTATAAGAAACTACAAATATAAATTTCTATATATTTGATTGACATCGAGAGCTAGCTGGACGCTGAGCCTTGGTGGGATATCGACTCCGCCTTTCAGATCTCCTTATTCGTTTTTTGCCGAGCACAAGTTTTTTGTTTACTGGCGGAGGCTTGCGATTAATTTCTTTCCTTCAAATAAATTCGTAAATTGTACACAGAGAGACATCTGACCGATTTTGTGTCAACTATAAGTACATTTCTTAAGGACTGTCTCTCTTGGTTTATAAACTCAATGACTATGCATAATAACTTTTGACAATTTATGTTTTTATTTTTAAACATAAAAGAATACGACAGCTGTTCTTTATCAGGTATGGCAACCTTTTGACATTTATATAAATATAATTTAGTCAGTAGGTATATTGACAGTAATTTATTAGAATTTTGGCGTCACCTTACTTATTCGATGTTTGAAATAAAGATTTTAAATTACTTTTATTTTGAAATAGGTGTTTTAACTCATAAAATTCACATGTGTTGGACCTTGGACCCTACTTAGATCATAAAAAATGTACTCTTAAAATAGTTCACAAACACAAACAGTATATTATGAAAATTACTGGTATTTTAAATCATTAAAATATAGTAAATGTTAAAGATATAGATACAAATTCTTCTTTTCTTATTGTAGAAAATGTTCTTTGAACAGTGTATTATAGAAAGTACTGGTATTTTAAATCGTTAAAATATATTAAATATTATAAGATATGTAGATATATATTCGTCCTTTTTTTTATTGTAGAAAATGTTCGTTGAACTGTAAATTTAGAATTCGTTGCAATATTGAATGGAAAATTAAGGGCAACCCACTCTTAAGAACACTTCATTATTTGTTTTTACGCTTTTACTGTGTGATAAATCCAAATGATGAGTTTGCAGCATTCCCATTACTCATTATTTGAAGCTTTCTTACAAATGAAATTTTAGACCAAATGTAAAAGTCCTGTTGAGAGAACGAAGCATGGTTTGATAAACAAATGCACCTTTTTCGGAACAATCAGCATCGTGATATTATGAGTAGTTCCTACATATTAAAATACAACAACTTTACAGTGCGTAAAACATAATGTAACATAGCCTTAAAATATCCAAGAAAATTTACATTTTTAGCAAAATTGATCCCACTTCTTTGTTCAAGGGGATAAATGGCAACAGATAAAATATATTGCTGAAACAAATGTTAAAAAATAAAAGATGTATTTGACAGAAAATGTTTAACAATAAATTATAATAATCCTTTTTACTTACCCATCACAAACTACAATAATACACTGAAAATAGGATTTAATTGAGGTAAATAAAAATTTTAATCAGGGATTATATTAATTATTTGTATTTTTTGGTGAATTAAAGATTAAGTTGGAAAGTTAGAAAAAGTTGTAGTTAGAAAAATAAACTTAATTTTTCAAAATGAAACAAGTAGGGCTTGATATTGAACAAATGATTACATTTATTTATAAAAAACCAAATTTCATAGAAACTGGGAAAATTATAAATTTTTTAAATATAATAATTATTCATATGACCTGTAAAGTTTGTAGAAAATACAAATAAACCTTTCTACTCAGTTTCAGCATCATTTGTATATTCTCTATGTAGTTGTTTTGGAAGGAGCCAGTGTAAATAGTATTTATTTTAAAGTCTGCAGCAAAAATGTTGAAATTATACTTACATATAATAATAATAATAATAATAATAATAATAATAATAATAATAATAATAATAATAATAATAATAATAATAATAAATGTCTTTATTTTTGATTGTTTAACATACAATTTGGATAGAGTTACATAAGAAGGTGGCGATATCCAACAAAGTTGCTCATATATAACCACCTTGATTACAATATATAGGAATTAAATAATATTCACATAAAATTTGCATAAAAAACCGGTCAGAAAAATTGATAATACGGAGAAAAAAAATACTTAAAAAGTACGTGATAATAGGTAAGTTTTCTAAATCTATAATTAATTATACAATCTTAATATAAAAGAATCAAACAGAATCTCTTTTGCTTAAAGTGTATAATTTAATTTTCCTGTTAAATGTTGCTAAGTTCGGGGCGCTTCGTATGCTGTGGGGTAATGCATTGAAAACTTTGACAGAGGTGTACCTAAAAGTTCTTTGAAAAGTGCTAGTTCTATGCTTTAGGTACCGTAAACCGCCGTTGATGGCGTGTGGTACGGTCATGTCTGTCAGTACCTTTAACAAGTTTCTCATACAAATATTTTGGTTGCTTAGTCTCATTTATTTTATAAACTATCCGTGACATGTGCATATTAAACTTTTGCTCAAGTGTAAACCAATTCGACCCTCGAAATTTTTCAGTAACGTGATCAAACTTACGAAGATTAAAACAATATCTGATGCAAGCATTTTGAATTTTCTCAAGGCTATATTTATCTTTATGTAAAAGAGCAGGCCAGTAGACAATGTTACAATAATTCAAATGCGATAAAATTAAGGAATCTGTCACTCTCAGTTTAGTCTGTTTAGTTAAGTTGTCGTTGTGCATATATAAAACTCTTAAAAGCCCAATAGTTTTCTGTGTTAAATAAGCGACGTGACTAAAAAACACATATCACAATCAATGTGCAAACCTAAATTTCTACAGTTATTTGTGGGTGTGAGAGCAACATTATTTATGGTTATTTTAAATTGAGAATTATCTAGCAAGGAATTCCTATCTTTACCAAATATAAGTAACTGAGTTTTGTTTTCATTGAGAGCAAGTCCATGTACAATAGAATACTTTCCAATCATGTCTAAGTCTTTGTTTACATTGTGCGCTGCTAATTTCAACTCATTAATATGAAAACTGTAATAAATTTGAGTATCGTCTGCATATTGATAAGACGAACAGTAATTTATATATTTACTCAAGTCAGAGGTATACAGTGAAAAAAGCAAAGGTGCTAATACACTGCCTTGGGGCACACCTCTATTCAAAAATATTAAATTCGAGTATACATTACTCAAAACAACCCTTTGGCACCTACTTTGTAAATAATTAATAAAAAAATTTATAGCGGTGTTCCCAAGCCCAAAGTACCGCAGTTTAATAATTAGAGTAGAATGCGAAATAGTGTCAAAGGCATTGCTATAATTTAACAAAACCAGGCACGAATTATTTTTATCATCTTAAGCTTTGAATAAATCATCAGTAATGCTAAGCAAGGCTGACGTTGTGCTATGATGCTGACTGAAACCAGACTGCGTAGCGGGTAAAATATTATTTTGTTCTAAAAAATTGGATAGTTGTTCCGCTACAATTTTTTCCAGAATTTTTGACAATACTGGCAAGATGCTTATCGGACGAAAATCTGACATTTGCGAGGGATTTTTCTTTTTTGGAATTGGTACCACATTTGCTTGCTTCCATAGTGTTGGTATATCACCTTCTTCTAGACATTTATTTATAATGAACGTAATATGGTCACTAAGATAAGGAATAACATAAAGTAATAGTTTAAGATTAAGTCCATCCGGCCCTGTGGCATTCGATTTGAGTTTATGTATTATTTTTTCGACTTGCAGTGTATTAACCAATGTAAATTGTAACCTATTAGTAAGGTTTTCCGTGAAATGTTTATTAGCATATTCATTAGTAATAAAGTCAATATCATTATTAACTTGTGGCAAACTATCTTGAAAAAAATTATTATAATCATCAGGACTAGCAAAATCTTGAAAATGTGTACTGTTATTTTTGTTCTGAGTTATATTTAAATATTTTAAAGTGCGCCAGAACTCTTTCGAATTGGTTTTGAATACATGTTGTACATAGACCTTTTTCTCCGCTTTTACTGCCACATTGACCATATTTCTCAAAGTTTTATATTCGTTCCATGAATTATCAGTTTTGTTCTTCTTATATTTTGTCAAGGCTTTATTACGAAGCTTCATCATAAACTTAAGGTTCTGAGTCAGCCAGGGAGCTGAAGATTTAGTGATTTTCACTGTTTTAAAAGGTGCATGAATATCAAATAAACTTAAAATGTTATTATTAAAAAAATCAACCATGTCGTTAATGTTATGAAAAGTATAAATACAATCCCAATCAATAAGAATAAGATCTTTTTTAAAATCTTCATAGCAAAAACTAGAAAAATCTCTATATGTTTTTAAAATAGGTGTTTGTGTTACTTTTTCTACCCCAATAGTACACGTAACCATATCATGATCTGAAATATTTGTCATATTAAAAACCTCAGCATCGGCTATTACTTCTGAACAAGAAGAGACCAAAATATCAATAAGAGTCGAAGATGTAGAGGTAGTTCTTGTAGGTTGATTAATGTGCTGTGTAAGACCATATTTATTAAATAATCTTTTAACTAATTTGACATTGTTACATTTTATCTGTAAAAAATCAACATTCATATCACCCCCAAAGATTATATAATCATATTCAGCTAAAAGAGTGATAAGTGAGTTTTCTAAAAGATCAATAGATTGAATATGGCATATGACTGAAACAAGAAAAGTTATTTTATTTTGGAGTGCCTATAAAAGACATAAATACGTGAAAGTGCGCAGGTAGGTACTTGTTTTTATAAATTATTTGTGTTAGCAAAAAAAAACATTTGACAGTTAACTAACATTAATTTATTGATATACGTACTTATAATATATTTTAAAATAAATTTTAGTTTCTGACTTTAGAACGTTTAGCGCAGGTTGTTTAATTTCATGGGGATTATGAATAACTTATAATCCTTATTGTTTCCCTATTATTAGATACAACACTACACAAAAACAATATACAACTATTACTTACATACACTACACAATTAATTTGTTATATTATAATTCACTGAGCGGATATAAGAGACAGGTACTTCTACTCGCATGGTAACGATACAAAAATGGCTCTGCCATGGCCATTTTTCCAGAAGTTAGTGTACGAGCAAGCGCTCTTCACGTTTAACGGTTGCAATAATTAAATATTTAACTGTGGAAATCAAATATACTTCTTAAAAGTACGTATTTGGTTGTATAATTAATCATTGGATTTAAATTTTAAATTTTAATTACATTATTAATAACAAATAATGTTTATTTTCATTAATGAAATATGTTTATTTAAATGTATTCAGAGGACTGAGAGAACCTATGTTCATTAATACCTACTAAGTATTTTGCAGGTAAATAATTTTAGAAAATAATTATTTTAAAAACAATAGAAACAAATTTATACAGTTTTTACAATTATATCAATTGTTGGTATATTCTCTTTACATTTTTTTAAATTATTTATCTATAATAAATAGAATATTACAAAAATAAATAATTAATAATTTCAAAAAACTATGGCTTAGTGTTAAACAAGCTTTTTTCTCAGTGTAACTTACCTGTTTTTAATAAATTGGCAATATCTGAAATATTGAAATAGCATCAAGCCATACCATTAAATATTTAGGGACATATTTGGACGCTACTTTAAATGGCAGCATCATATTAATTTAATAGTACCGAAATTGTGGGCAATAATATTTATGTTTAAACAGATTAAATGTATGCTTAACGTTGAACGTGTTCAATTATATAAATCACTTGTAGAATCAATCATTAGATAAGGAATAATGGGTTGGGAGTAGTGTTAAAGCATTTAGAGATAATCCAAAAAGAATGGTAAAAATAATTTACAATAAAAATATGTTATATCCATCCAATCATTTATTTGAAGAAGGAAAAATATTTGATGTAAGGCAAACATATTGCTACCACAGGTACTGATGTGCCAAGTAAAGACGAATTGACAATAGTATCACATAAACAGAATACAATATTGACATTGCAGAAATAATGTTCTCACGGAAAATTTTAAGAAATTAAAAGGGCAGAGTTTCTTTGAATATAAAGCTCCAAAGCTAACATATTACCGCAATATATTAGAGATCAAATCAGTATTTTAAAATTAAAAAAACAAATTAAGACTTGGATTTTATTACAAAGGAGACATTTATATTTGATGCTCTAAGAGGAAATATGTGGTATGTACGGGATGCATTCTTTATTTTAGTTTTAAATGGATATGTTGTCGTCCGGAAACATGTTGTGGGTGTAGAGAACGAAATTTAATACATTAAAAACTCTTAATTCTTATTCTGATTGTTGATTCTGTTGATTTTATTGATTCCTACAATGATTTTTCTATTGCCCATTATTTCATTAAATTAATAATAAAATTTTATACTTTGTAAACATTTTAAATACTATTCTAAGGCAAAACTTTTGATGTTTTTTACAGTTTTTTTACTCGATTTTGACATCAGAATTCGAACTAGGTCATTCTTTGCATATTGTGCGTATATCATAGACTTTTTTTTAAATTCCAAACAAGTCCTTAAGAACAAATGCAAATTACAACAAAAATAATATTTCATTATTGAAAGAGCAGTAACTTATCAAATTATATGCTCGAATGGTGGGTGACTTTTGACATTCTGACAGTGCCTTTGATGAGCTATGAATTTCTAAGTTATTGATGACATCAGGAATATAAAGTTTGTTAATAATTTGTAGAGCTAAAATTAAATAGACTGCTCAATGGTCAGATTTATCATCAACTTTGATTATTTTCTGTAGATTGCCTGAAAATTTAGTAATTACATAAAGGGAATAATTTAGAGTTTAATAATTTTTTATACTACAATAAGTATGCAAACAAAATTTTTGGATAACTGTGACATCAGAAATGTAAATTTCTTTGACAAATTCAACCGATTTTGCTTGCTGAAGATATTGAAAGTATTTCATTGTTTTTCTTTTCATGTTGTATGTTAGTAGACATCCTATTCACAATTATTTGTTGTGATCAGATCACAACACATAATTTACAATAATTGTTTAATGGGACAAGAATTTCAGCCTCACAACCAAGTGGAATAGAGATTTTTTATACACTCTATTTTTATTGAAAGAAGACAAATCTTGTTGATTTTTATGTCAGACAGAAGGAATACAAAACGTTACATAATACATTTCGATCGAAAATGTACGATATTATCAGAGTAACTCATATTACTACAATTCAATTTTAATCAATTGGGCATCTAAATTCTTCAGTCAATGTTTAAAGTTAACTGGAAACATTGGTATATACAGTATAAATTTTTACAACCAAATATCTATCAATTTGTGTTTAAAAGTGTTAATGTTAACAATGTTAATCAATTTAACAACAGTGTTAAAATAGTAATTTCCTCTACAGAGCTGAAGGCCCTTTTGAATTATATAGTAATGCGGATACTACTGGTAGTGCTTTTGAGGAAAATATATTACAGTATTATTTCTTAAAACCAACTTTACTTAATAATACCTACTTAATTTTCTCGCCTTATGTTAGCAGACATGCCGTAACTACTTCAATAAATATTTCAAGGTTTACCTTTTTTTACTCTTCTAGCCAGTTATGAGACTTATTATCATACATAATATATTTCACGTTATATGAGATGAGAAAGTATAGATCATTTCTGAATATTTTTTAAGAAAAGTTTAACGTACGTACCTAATTCAAGTTTCAATTTTATGTTTACATTAGAAATTATAGTCCCTCAATAGATACATTGATTATGCATATAATGTCTTTCCTTATTATGAAAAAGTCCTAATTGGTATTTCAATTAAATTACCTTATAGAAAATTTGGATGCCAGTTCACTGGTTCAGGGTAGGCATAGGTAAGTGGGTATTCTGCTACAGTTCTGAAAAAATTAAAAACTAAGAAAAGATATAAAAGAAGATGGTTACTCTAAATGCTATGTTTTCAAATATTTACATTCTTATTTTGGTCTGTAGGAGATACTTTCTTAGTTTTTCATTTTCTTCTCTTTATTTCATTTTTCTCTTTATTACATGTGTCAGACATAAAATAAAATAATACACCCTTCACAGAAAGTACAATATCCCTCTACTATAGATAATGTCTATAACATTGGCTGTAAGATTCATCATAATTTCTTTTAGAATTACACATCTATAAAATAATACAAAACAGGAATCCAGAAGTATTCAAAATAAAGATTCATAGTATGATATCAAGCCAAACGTCTGAAGTTTGCCCCACGACATAATGTGCAATAAAAGTGAATATATGACAATTTAACTAAATTTCATCAGTTGTGTTTCAGTTTGACACAAAATTATGTAATATTAGAAATGAAATTTTAAATTATGCTTAAGTAAACAAAAAAAATTATAATACAATTTGAAATAAATTGTAAATTTAACTAGCTTGAATCTGTACGATTCAAGCAGATCCTCTACTCTTCATCAGTGGACAGTTTTTAATGAACAAATTGTATCTATAATAGTAATGATTGCATCTCATCCGAAACGATGATTGTAGATCAAACGTGGCTTCCTCTTCTCCAGAAAGATGTTACTTCTGGAAAATTGATAATGAAGTAATAATCGGTGCATGTAATGACTTACGAATGAATGAAAAATGTTAATTTGACAATTTTTTTCATTAAAATCTGTCTACTGACAAAGAATAGAGGATAGCTCTTGAAATGTATAGATTCAAGCTAATTAAACATTTTATTTATTTTATATTTTGTTCTAATTTTTTTTTTTTTTTTGTCTATTTTGGATATTTCTGGTTTCCTGTTTTTATTATTTTACAGATGGTGCAATTCAAAAAAAATTGTGATGAATCCCTCTACTCTTCTCACTTCACTTTTTTTATTTTAGACTCTTTTGAGACTCTTTTCTCTTGTCTTCTCTTAACCTTCCACTCCTTCCTTAAACATATACAGTTTGCACTTCCACACGTCAGAAATTTAGGTTGCAATCTAATTTATAACAACGATCTTGTCACTAACCGGCGTTGATAACCACTCTACTCATTGGCTGTTACCTATATTTCAGACCATGATTTAGTGCTAGAATAAATCTTCTCTATTCCACAGACTGTCTAATTGAAGTTGACAAATTCCAATTATATTATTCATACTATGGATTTAGGAATCTTGTTTATCTGATTCACTACAAACACACATATACAATACTGTACGCTTTATACATTTTGTAATTACTATAGATTTAGAAAAATAGTATTGGAGAGTACATGTACGCGCTGATACGTGTTTTGTAAGCACTCACTCATTAACGTTGCCTTCTCTGTTTTTATATGAAATGTGTTCGACTGCAGATATCAAATACATTTGATTAATACTCAGCAAACCAATCAATTTATATTCAGTTAGAGCATAAAAACATTATCAGTTAGATACTTTTTCAGTCTCCTTTTAAAACCATAGATAAAGGGGCATATTTTAATTTCATTAGGTAACCTATTGAACACACTCTTAAGGGTCCATTCTCTGTAGATTTGACAGGCATGAATGTTGGGTCGGATTGAGAGGATGGGTGGCCGATGGGTGGAGACTTATATATTCCAACTATCGAATTAATAAGATTTCGGAGGTGCACGTAAACCCGAAGTAAAAAGGCACATGGAAATAAAGTTAGCCCTTATTGCAAGGGTACCGGATTTGTCTTATAATTGCAGCAAAATTTCTTTTTAATGTTATAAATTATACATCACCGGAAAGATCAAAAGATAAACTAGATCCCTATAGTAGCAAATTTTTGTTTAATACGTGTATTTTAGAGAAAATAATTTTTGAAAATACGCTATTTTAGTCAAGATTGTTTGCCTGGAATTTTAAAAATAAAAAGAAATACCAAAAATTACTACTATAGGGACTTAGATTAAAGTCTTATCTTTCAATACTTTTTTACTAAAAGTCGCTATCTTTTATAGTTTTTTATAATTAGACACGAGACGAACGCCGATTTAGGCCTTATTTCGACCTAGTGAATGGACTCTTAAGCCTAAACAGTTGGGTGTATTACAAGATATCTTACATCGGCCAAAGGGTACATCTTATAACCTTAGATAGGGTTAAACCTGATTTCATAAGGTGTATTAATAAATGTATCGAGCTTGAGAAGACAATGGAGGGGACTAATAAGTTTACATTTCCCGCGAAAAGACCACGTATCTCCTATTTCCAATATTTTGTCTATATCTCCAGTTCCAAAAAAGATCAACATCCGACTTTCACCATTTTTTCCCTATTCTTATTGCCTTTTAAGCCAGGCTAACATTGATATATTCTCCCTTTAGAAATTTTGGAAAAAATTGGAAAATATGTCAGTTTTACAAATAACGCCTTCTTGCAGTGGCAATATTAGCAAAATAACTTTATAAGTATACAAATCTAATTAAGCGTTGGATATTCTTTCCAACTAGATAAAGTTTATTAAATTTGGTTGATGCAAACCGAAGTTATAAACATTATTTTAGAAAGATATTCCCCCTCCACTCTTTTCTTATTTGTTGAGAGCAAAAGTGTCAAACAAAAAAGCTGCAAAATTTGCCAAAGATTACAATAAATGTATTTCTGGTCTACCTCAACTAGGCAAAATTTTAAAAAAGTTAGTTTTTCAATTTGGCCATTCAAGTTGCGCTTTTAGCGGCGGAGCTTGAAAATAGTTTCCAGGATTTTTTCTAGTCCACTTTTGCATTAACATATTTTTTTCCGCTGCTCTGCAACGTACCATTCCTGAGATATGGCCGACGTCCTTTCTTATTTGGACGCCCGGTACAAAAAAGTTTTTCCAATGGTAAAATGAGAGCATGTATAAAGATTATCATGTGTAAAAGGCTTACATTATTGTTGAATTTACAATATATAATCTTTATAATCTTGCTACCTTATCACTTGAGATTGTCACAAATTGCTTGCACATTTTAGCATACTGTTGTTTGAGTACTATTGAGTATCAAAGTACCTCAATCTCAATCGAAGCCCCAGCACTGGCCCGAACCAGTGCTGGGGCTTCCGCCTAGTTATGTAGCAAGGTCCATTGGAAACCGGATCAAGGTAAGATCAAAGGAAGAATGGTCAAACGTGACTGGGCTGCGACAAGCCAGGCTCTTAATTGAAGGGCCTTGGTCGAACGCAACTCGATCAATACTTGCGGTAAGTCGTAACAGCATAAGGATTGTCACAGGACTGTTGACAGGTCACGGACATCTTAACAAGCACCTTAACACTATCGGTCTTAGTGACACTAGAAGGTGCAGGTTTTGCGGACACGATGACGAGGACTCCATTCACATCCTCTGTCGCTGTGCCTGCCTCATGGTCAAGAGACACAAACACCTGGGCGCAGCATTTCTTCTGCCTCAGGACATTAGGGAGCTTCCCCTACAACGGGTGTTGGCCTATGCGCACAGCACGGGTCTCTTCCAATAGCTCCCAACTAGCGGCAGGCACAATGGGTCGAAAGACCTGAGTGCTGCGGGTAACCGCGCCGCCTATCAACAACAACAACCTCAATCTTACATAGGAAACGTATAAATAAACGTTAGTGGCATACTATAAAAAAGTTATGTAAAGTTTCATGCTAGATATCCCTCAAGATTATACGAATATTTAATTGATAAGTACTACTGTTTTTTTTTATTTAAAAATATAGTTTGTCCTTTTTTAATTAGTTCTCTGAAAAATTAGAATACACTAGAATATCATATCCATCTAGTGACTAGAGGAATATGATATTACGAATGAAAAATGAACGACATCTGCCTGAAACTGGTCCTACTATCTGGTCCGGATGAGGCCGGTGAATTACCTAATGAAACTCAATGGGTCTCTCATTTCAAAGACCGAGTATAGAGATCCGGATTCCTCCGTGTGATTTAAGGACTATTTAACAGACTGGCAGGGCCAGTCTAAACTATATTCGAGCTGAAAAATCTCCAATAGCCTTTGCTCAATGCTCTGCAACGTAGTGCTACTAGGCCAGTGCTGAACGGTCTCTTACATCTGGGATACCCGATATAATATAGCATTCAACAAGCGTCGCATTTTAGAATCAAAAACAATCCACTTTCTCATGGTGCATTTGTCACATACAGAACAGGTTAGGACAAGTAACTACCTACTCTTATTTATTTGGGTGTTATCCCTCGTGTTATGCCACCATTGAAAAATACAAAAAAATTAATAATCAACCTCTGCGCCGACGGATCAGTCAAATGTTGGTTTTTGAAAAATATATTTGCCTAATAAAGATATCTCACAGTAAAAAGCAGATTAACAATGTATAATTAAACACATCACTTCAAAACGTTTACGTTTCGAAAACTTCCATTTTCATTATCAAAACATTAAGTATGACTGATGTACAGAATAGTATGATAGTTTGTAATTTATTTTGTTTATGTACTTCCATGGGCATATTTATTAGTCGATTTTTATTATACTTTGACTTACCTCGTCTTTCAAAATTGATAATGAACAGCTATCAAAATTTACAGAAATATTGCACACATTTGTCTTCATAAAATAAAATTATCGCGGATTCTTTAAGTTTTCTTTTTATATTGTTTTGTCCTTTATCTAAAATTTTAACTGACTCCCACTGTACCCTATGGCTATTTTCCCAAGCGTGTTCACAAATTTTTGACTTTTCATATTCTCTTCTTTTAATATAATCTTTGTGTTTTTCAAACCCAACATTTAGATCTCTTGATGTTTCACCCACATAATGTTTATTACACTCACATAGTACACTGTAAATGCAGTATTTTGAACTTTGTAAATAATTTTTTGGCCGAGTCTTTGATAAAATTGCCCGTAAAGTATTATCCGCCGTTTGAAAACCCGTTCTAATTTCAAACATATCACCAATTCTTCGTAATCTTTCAGATAGACCAAGTATTTATGGAACTTTTAAGGTACCTATACGAAATTGGTTGGTTGTTTGTCCCATTTTCAATGCTTTCAAATGTTCTATCAACAAAACTTTCGGGATACTGATTATTAACTAACACATTTTTAATAAATCCTAATTCGTTTGTAAAAATTGCATCTTGTGAAGATATTAATTTAGCCCTCTCATATAAACACTTAACAACACCTTTCTTTACGGCAATATTATGATTTAAATGAAAATGTAAATATCTATTTGTATGAGAAGGTTTCCTGAAAACACTTGTTTCATATGTGTTACTGACCTTTTTAATTAAATATCTAAGAAAGGTAAAGAGTTATTTTCAAGTGATATGGTTAATTCTATATATTGTTAATCTGCTTTTTAATGTGGGATTTCTTGAGTAGGCAAAACGATATTTTTCAAAAAACCAACCTTTGACTGATCCGTCGGCATTGAGGTTGATTTATTAGTTTTTTGTATTTTTCAGTGGTGGCACAATACCCAAATAAATAAGAGTAATTAAACAATACCACAAATAAATACTTTCAAACACTAAGATAACTACCTAACATATTTTGTTCTAATTCGTTATTCTTGGCAGGTACCTACGTCAGAAAAGCAAATAATGAAATAGTTGTGTATGCATTCCTGCAAAATGAAGTGAAGTGAACACTTAGCAATTTTTACAACACAGCCACACTAACTTAAACTTACCTACTGACATTAGTGATCTAAATTTAACTCTAAATATATTGACGTATAATATTCTTGCGTTTTTCTGTTTCACTTATTCCATCATGAAGTAATGTTCATAGAGGTGAACGCCCCTTCGTAAAATAAAGGTATATAAATACTAGCAACGGTCACGTTTATCGATATTCACAAAATCAGCGACATCACTTTGCGATCCACTTTTAGTTGAAAGTTATTCTATTTTCAAATCGGTCGACTCTCCGTTTGTAAATATTAACAATACACGAAAATAAACGTTGATGAAAAGAAACCGCCGCTGTCCAACAAATAAGTTGGGGTCGGGAACTATGGGTGTAACATGTGGGCCTGTGAGTGGTGCAAAATGGACAACAGGTGCAGCTTATGTGCAGAATGAATTCAAAGTGGGGAATTCGCTGACGCAATTCTTACAAGTGTTCTCTTTGAAGTGAATGAATAACAGCCTACTCATGAGACATGCAGATGATATTAGTCGCAGGAGGGTAAGTTTTTTCAGTAAATCTGTAGTTATGAATGTAGTTAGCTGAAAAAAGTTGCTGTTACTTCCTTCTCCCTTTTACCCTTTAATTTCCTCTAACCTGCAGAGGATTAATATGTTTTAAAAGAGCTGAAAACCCCATTTAACTATGTGTAATTTTTGACATTCAGTTTATCTCGATATGACAACTAATAAAATTTTAAACGCTTACATTTGTATGGTCTGTAAGTTATTATGCTGTGCCAAAATACAAAATTGGAGAGAAGGAATTATATATTAAAAGATATTTGATTAATAATAATAATAGGTTTGATGTCCTTTAGATCATACAAATGATATAGCATAATTCAGACCAAAATACAGCTCTACCAACTTATTAACATGTAATACAAAGTACAATTTTACCATAGAAAATTTTAAATTTTAAGTAGAGCAAAATCGAGACTCCTGAATATTGTTTTTCAGTACCTAGATGAATTTTTTTATAAGATAAACTCATGTCCTGCAGCTGACTGTCGAATTATTTTCGTTGCAGCAATAATGTCCAAATATCTTCAAATCGGTGAAATTTAGGTATAGGGAATGCTAATTCCAATCGAAAAAGAATTAAAAGCTAAATTCATTAGCATTATAAAACATAGGGTGTTGTGTTTAATAAGCGATTTATTGAAGTTTCAATTTGACACAATTGGTCGGTGTTTCTTCGACGCCCTGTGTAACTTGCATCAACTTTCGAATACTACAGATATCTGGATACCTTTTAGTATTTCTGGTCTAAAATTTTAGCCCTCTAGATTAAAAACTAGAAGAGATATAACCGATTAAGCATAAGTGTGTTTTTTCCAAAATTTTTTAAAATGTCGAAATATCTCAGAAACGATTGAGTTTAGGGATAGGGTATTCTTATGAAACCTACTTTTAAATTTGATGTAGAATCCAAAAATGAAATAAAAAATAGTACATTCCATTTGAAAGAAGCGAGTTGATGTCAACTTCCGTTAGAACCGGAAGTGTGACGTCATCGGCAATATTTTTAATCGATAGAAAATTGTGAGAAACCCTCGTATATAAATTTTGAGAATTCCACTACGCATGGTATTCTAGAAACGTCTAATGGAAGGTCTACGTGGAACACCCTGTATAGACATAAGTATATATACCATCACCATATCAGTATCATTCACACCTAACACCAAGCGACAGATAGTTTTTTAATTTTTACATTTAAGAAACATATTTTAGAGACTGGGCAACTTCCAGTTACACCGGACGTGCCCATCGACTGTCTTATTTGGAATGGGACACTCCGTATATCTTTCAGTTATTTTCAGCAGACATAATAATCTAGGCAGCTGTTAACTATCATATTCGTAATATTCAATTTAGCAAGTGCTGTCAGAAGTGTTGAAATTGAAATGGATAATTATGACAATATGCCATTTTATTTTACATCAAGTGAGTACGTTGACATGTTACTGATATATGGAATAGCCGTGCTGCAGCTGTACTTTATCATCAACGATTTCCGAAGCGTCGAGCACCAGAAGCAAGCAGGTACCTTTGCGTTTGTTGAGTGAAACAAAAATGCGAACCGGTACATTCCTAAAATATTCGCGTCAAATAGCTCCTGCAAGATATGAAGTAAATTCAATAAATGCATTAGCTTATGCAAGAGTTAAAGCTGAGATTTCTTTTTATGGAGTTCTATAAGTCTACGATATATTAAAAGTTTTTTAAAATTCTAATATTTTTCGAGTTGATTAAATATCTGTCTAAAAAATGCGATTTATATTTCCTCACTAAAAATTTGGTTACACTTTTGGAATACTCTGTATTTCAACAATTTTTTCAAGAATTATTCACAAGTAGTCGCCTAGTTAAACCCTGTAGTACGCCAATATCCATTAACAGTGGTTTTGTGTGGGTCTCCTCCTGTCCTAGCTCTACCCTGCAGGCTAGGTAGGATCTTCTGGCTAACTTCTGTCTTGTCTTCTTTCTTCGCCTGCATGTCTAACCCACCAGTAGTCAGGCGGCATGTGTCACTCTCGTCCTGGGTGGTGGTTTGGGATAAGTCAGAGCTGGCTCAAGAAGTTATAAAGAGTGTTAATTTTGATGAAATAAAAATGGTCAAAACTCGCCAATTTCAAATTAAACGCCCTATATTTTTATTTATGTCTGATTTGACCACACAATTCCCTACAACTTTTATACATTATTCCCTATACCAAAAATTACCTGTTTTTGTGATATTGCCACTTCCTCCTGATGTAACCCATCAGTATGTTGAACACATCAGCATCAGCTGCCTCGGAAAACTGAATAGTAGGGCATCAGTAGAGCGTCACTCACATATTTATTTGCGTTTATTTATGATTTAACATAGATAATAAAATCTAAAGTGTGTTACAATTTCAGAATCGCAATTTGTTTATTGTAATTTATTAATAATGTCTAAAATATCGAGAGTAATTACTTACAGCCAACAACAACAACAATAATGCAATTATTCAAATCTGAATAAAATGCACTATACAATAAACCTAAGAAAGTCTGCCTTAATTTAAATAAATCAATACGATAGACTTAATTAGAGGCAAATCGGTTTTTTAAATATATATAAAATATGTTGATATGATCTTGAAGATATTGATTCAAAGTAGATGATACAGTATGTCTACCATAACGTCCAAACAAAATTTCGCGTCCATTCATCATGGAATTAATATCGGCATATCCTACAAAACCTGCCAATATAATACAATACAGAAAAAAAAATAGATTACAGAGTAATTGTTTTCGACATATTCATTTAGATAATGTGGTTATTTGGTTTTTCATACTCTCTCTTATCGGTAAAAAGGAAAACAAACTTTTTTAAATTATAATGTTTTAGTAATAATTGTCCCTTTGCTTTTCCTAAATACATAAATGAATATGTAAACAGATCAAAGAGCCAATGAATAGTATAAAATAATATGGCACTCGGTACTCTTTTGGTGGAATTGCAACATATTTTAATTTTATGTATTGGTAGCTGTGGTTAAGCTAAC
Source organism: Pogonocherus hispidulus (assembly GCA_963924545.1). Lineage (NCBI taxonomy): Eukaryota > Metazoa > Arthropoda > Insecta > Coleoptera > Cerambycidae > Pogonocherus > Pogonocherus hispidulus. The sequence continues at coordinate 88,433,381 of OZ004692.1, forward strand.
CAAGAACACTGTTAACTATGATATTATGTTCAAACACCTATTATAAGAGAAACTGATTTCGACTGGTTAATAACTATATAACAGCTAAATTCTTTTTTTTTTTTTTTTTGGTGGGAAATTCGAAATATGGTGCATACACCCAAACTATATAACACAATTATGAAGTAATAGCTGAAGCTGGACTTATTTTGAGCCATTAAAAATTTAGATCGCCGGAATCTTTTCGATAAACATACAAAAAATTTTCTTCACCTTCACTTTTTACAAGCTTTAACATGTCAGAAAAATAATGAACAACTAACAACTTTAAATCACTTTATTTTTACACTGACACACGACCACTAGGTGCCCCAAAACTGAAAATTGGAGTACATCTATATCCTATGATGGTTATTTCCATTATTTATAATTGATATTCTCTAAATTCAAGTATTTTCACCTTTTTGCCATCTAAAAATATGAAAAATTGTGCTCTTATACAAATAGTGCTCTTATACTTATAATATAGGAGTGCTATATGCCTTATACCTACTTGGAATATAGGAGTTGGTGGCTCAGAGTTAAATGTCTCGATTACTTAATCCAGAGGTCGAAGATTCGACAATCGAATCCCCGTACCCGAAAGAATGTCAGCTTGGTATTTATGTGAGAGATTAGTATCGGTTGATGTTTGACTGTCTCCCTAACTACTGAGGTTTTCCAGGTTTCCTCCATCATTTCAGCACTGAATGATTGTTAGGACTTACCAACGTAAATCGTTCCTTGGGTGTAATTGCTACCCACTGAATAATAATAATAGTAGTTTCTTTTATTACGATACTGAATTTAACAATATCGAAACGTTGATAACATAAAAAAGATCACTTACTATTTATACTAGCAAACCAAATTTGAATTGAGTTGATTGACACTTTCGCTTGTAGGTATACTAGTTTTACAAATTTTTTATCCCCTTTATCCCTTAGTTATTGGTTTTTTTATATAGATATGATGCCCCAATAGTAATATTTTAGCTCACCCTATAGATACCCTAAAGTTTATATTATATATTTTTCTTTCCAGGAAAATTCGTGCGACGCACGTGTTGCTTATATAAAAAAATAAGTCTAGTTACTTGTTCAAACACATCTAGGTACTAACTTTACACTTATTTTAAAATCAGTAGGAATGTGAATACATTTAAATGTTTATTTGAAATTTGTTTTTATTGGGTATTAGTTTCACGAATTTAAAGTTTGTGAGAGACATGAATTTTGTTATTTTTACATAAACTTGTATGCATCACATCAGTCATAGACTAAACTAAAATGTTAAATATATTCATGATATTAGTTTGGACTCAATTAATATAATACTATATATTGTTTATTCTATTTTAAATGACAACTATAATATAACAAATATATTAAAGGTATAAGCAAACATCTACTGATGGAATAAAATTTTGCTTGGGAAAAAAATTACTTATTTGAAGTGATGCGAAAAACAACTACTGACATTGCATTACTCCGGCATCTCCTTAGAAGTCGTCATATATTTCGTCGAGACCAACCACCAGACACTGACCGGCTTCGCGCGTATGATGCGCTCGTCAGAGTGCCATATGTAGTGGAATCGATGAACGATGTTGCGACATGATGTCCTAATGGGCATCGTGAATGTTAGTAGTGATGAGAAATACTCCATAGTGACCTATATTGTCTTTGAGGAAGACAATCCTACAGATAAGGAGATGCTGAAAACAACTACTCCACGATAATATGTGCGAAACTGGTCAGTGTCTGGCAGTTGGTTTCGATGAAAGATGTAGCGACTTCTATGGAGATGCCCCGGAGTAAGGCGGCGGTTACATTGGATGCAAATTCGTACGAAGTTTTATTCGTACGCATTCGTAAGAAATCTATTCGTACGAATGCGTAATTAATAGTGCGTACTGACAGTGCAATTCAGTATTCAGTAGTAGTTTAGTAGTGCATACTCTGCATTTGTAAATACTTTAACTGCACTGACAATGAATCCAGTTGTAAAACTATTACTTTTAGTAAACATCGCCTTTACTGAAAATGCAGAATGGGAATGAGTTTGAACAATCGTTTACAAAAATTAAAGAAAACGATCCAAAATTCTTCGATTTTAATACATCAATTTTGTTACTTATATTAATCGGTTCTGTAATAACTTAAAAGAAACGAATAAAAAATATTATAAGTAATTTCTCTCTGCCACTTTCCTCCATATTTTTTTATTTAAGTCTCTATTATGATACTATTTACTTTTTTGTTCCGCAAAGACCTTCTTTCCTGTATTAAAGTTATAAACATTTCGCAATCTATCTTCGACTCTCCACTCCGCACGAATACTGACGAAAAAAACAAAATAGTTTGGTCGCATCAGAACATCGTCCGAATTCGTACGAAATCGTAACAAATGTTCTTATGAACTGTAACCTCCAACATAAAGAAGCATTTGTTTATTTACTTCAGACCAGTCCTTACGAATTCGTACAAATTCGTACGAATAAAATTTCATACGAATCCGCATCCAATGTAACCGCCGCCTAATGCAATGCCAGTTGGGACACGATGCTCGTGGAGTAGTTGTTTTCGGCATCTCTTTCAAATAAATAAGTAGGATTGTGTTCCTCAAGGACAATAGAGGTCACTGCTATAATGGCGCCTGCGAAAAAGCAGCTCGTGATCTGTCTGTCAATTTGACAATAATTGTCAAACAGATAGTAGCAAAGACCCAAAGAGGGCACTACGGTGTGTTTCTCACCACTACTAAAATTGGTGACTAGATTAAATTAAAATTGATATTCATATAGATTAATCTTTCATGAATAGAAATTATTTTATTACTAGACAGCGTGACACTTATGTGATCATACACCTCTGTCTGTTTACTTGTAATTCATAATCATATAATCAAATTAATGCTGTAAATCATTATAAGGTAGGTTAATAACATTAATATTTTTTGTGAACTATGATTATTGACGCTTCTCAAATTGTTATATTATTAAGGGCCGGTTCCACAATGTATTTTAACCCATATTTTACTGACTATAAGTTTAGAATGTGAATTTCTTTAAGATTTTATCTATAACTATGCACAATCTAAACTTATAGTTAGTTAACTATCAGTTAAGTAATGGTAACCAACGATTGTGAAACCGGGCCTGAAAGTACTTTATTATATTTCTATGATACAGCAGTATAGAGAGAAACATAATAATACTTAGCTGTAACTACAGGGCGCCCTATTTCTTGACCCGTTGCATGGGTAACTTTTTTATTAGTAGAGATACAAAAACGCTTAAATGAGCAAATTAGTGCAGTTTCGTATTAGTAATTCTACGGTAAGGCGAAAAATTATATACGGGGGAAGGTTGAAAAGTTATTGACAAAAAACGAAAAATCCAACTTTTCTATTATCCCTCGTAGCTCGTTCATTTGAAGAGTTAGAGAAAAATGCTTCACATGTTTTTTGCAGTATTTTTCATGTAAAATGACATGCACTTGCTACTTTTTATATATCTCTTAAAATGGTTGAGAATCACAGTAAAATATATTTTTTTTAAATGTAAGGGATAGGTGGCTGTGACATTAACTGAAAGTACCCTTTTTTCTCTTTCAGATGATATAACATAGTCCATATTTTATCCTTACAAAAGTAATAATAATCGTTGTTTTTAAAGAAAGTTTATTGTCACATCAAGAATGCTATGGATTATGGAACAAAAGAATGTTTTGAGAACAGAAATTATTAATTAATTAATTATATTGAAGTAAATGTTCGAAATGACCACCATCCTGTTGGATACATAGTAAGCAACGTTTCTGGATACTTCTTAAAACATTATTTATTGTATGTCCATGTATGCTTCTAATTGCATCTTGAATCCTGACTTTTAGATCCTCTATATCTAGAGGAGCTGTCACATAAACTTTATCTTTCAATAACCCCCAAAGAAAGAAATCTAAGGGGGTCAAATCAGGTGTTCGCGCTGGCCAGTCGATATCCATTCTATTTCCTATAACATTATCAAACTGTTCATGTAAATATTATTTTACCTCGCGGGAATTATGCGCAGGTGCTCCATCGTGTTGGAAGTATTTAAGATTTCTAAAAATATGAAGTGGTAATTCATTTAAATATTCCTCTGTTAGAGTATTCCTTAGAAAATGAAGGTAATTAATCGCATTCAAATTATCTTCGTAAAAATATGGGCCAATAATTTTGCTACAAAAAATTCCACACCACACATTTATCCCAAATTGACGTTGATTTCTTCTTTCAGAAACAAGATGTGGATTTTCTCGGCACCACATTATGTTATTATGGCGGTTAAAAATACCATTGTTGGTAAATCTACTATCATCACTGAATAAAATCTTTTTCCAGAAGTCTAGATCCTCTTCGCATTTTGAAATGTACCATCGACAAAATGTCATCCTTCTTTGATTATCAGCTGGATATAAAGTATTGCATATGGAATAATGATAAGGCTTTAAATTGTTACCTTTTAAAATAGCTCTTACAGTTTCCTTGGAAGTGTTGCAGTGATGTGCAATTTCTGCAGTTGAAGAATCAGGTTTAAAATTTACATAAGCCAAAACATTTATTTCAGTGTCTTCATTGAAGTTTCTTTCATCCTTAGGCTTTGAAAAAGAACCGTATAATCGTATATTATTTTCCAGCTGTCTAAATATTCTATGATGGGGTTGTCTTCGTTCCATGTAAGTTTCAAAATAAAGATTCGCTGCAGCTTGTGCATCTCGATTTTGGTTATAATAACAAAATAGCATATCATTTTTCTCTTCGTTGGTGTACATATTTGCAACACTATTATTTTGTATGCAGTATTAATAATAAACAATAAACTACTTAACAAAAACTAAAAATGTCACTTATGATCTGTCAATAATTAAATGCCAACTAGACGTTTTTAAAAATATCAGGAATCTTATTCTTTGTTTTATTTCCATAGCATTCTTGATGTGACAATAAACTTTCTTTAAAAACAACGATTATTATTACTTTTGTAAGGATAAAATATGGACTATGTTATATCATCTGAAAGAGAAAAAAGGGGACTTTCGGTTAATGTCACAGCCACCTATCCATTACATTTAAAAAAAATATATTTTACTGTGATTCTCAACCATTTTAAGAGATATATAAAAAGTAGCAAGTGCATGTCATTTTACATGAAAAATACTGCAAAAAACATGTGAAGCATTTTTCTCTAACTCTTCAAATGAACGAGCTACGAGGGATAATAGAAAAGTTGGATTTTTCGTTTTTTGTCAATAACTTTTCAACCTTCCCCCATATATAATTTTTCGCCTTACCGTAGAATTACTAATACGAAACTGCACTAATTTGCTCATTTAAGCGTTTTTGTATCTCTACTAATAAAAAAGTTACCCATGCAACGGGTCAAGAAATAGGACGCCCTGTATAGACAATGAAATATGTTATTCCTTCAAACAATCATCCTGAATAATTCCTAGACAGCAACATCTAGATACCAAATTTTTAGGCTTGAATGATAAACATAATTTTGTATGTCATATATCACAATTTTTATCATTCCTGTTTATATAAAAAATTTGAATCAATATTTTTATAAACTTTAAATTATTAAAATAAAAAATTATGGAAGCAATTGAAAATATTTTTGTAATTGTAAATTTTAGGGACTACAAATTTTGTTTTAGATAATGAAACTCTAATGATTTAAATAATATGTAAATTATGTTTATGAAAGCTTCAAGATATAAAAATATAAATGAGGCGACAAAGAAGAGCTACGTGGTTTTATATTTATCAAAATAAATAAAATGATAGTGAAAATATTCTAACATGCTGTTTTAAATTAAGACTATTGCAAAAAACGACTATTATTGAGTAACTTGCCAACAGTTACACCACAGATTGGGTCCAGATGGTACTAAGTATCTATGAAAGCGTAAAAATTGGAACTTATGTTCACACTGTCGAAAAATAAATATCAGACAATGTAACGAAAACATTATATCATTTTTTGTGTTTTAAATTTGAAATCTTATATAAACAAAATATATATGTATATATATGTAGATATGTTATCCTTCTGTATAATAGTAACTACTTGTAAAGTAATAATGGAGTGATTTTTTTAATAACTACTATTTTTAAGCACATTTAGTTTACAGTGTGAACCAAATTAGATTGTAACCTTTTATATATTTATTTTAATATATTCGCTTTGGTATGAAAATGGAGGGAGTTGTGTGGAAAAATATTTTAACAAAATGCTATTGTAAATCTATGATGTCAGTGTCCTAAATTGTTGCTTGGCTTTGGCAAAACTCCGACAGTTTAAAAAAGTGTGTCTTATTAGTCTGAATTTTATTTATAAAAAAAGGAACATCAGATGAAATAATCTAATGTAACTTCTTTATTTGTTGACACCTACCGAATGAAATATGGAACAATTTTGAGTAGTGGTGAGCAGCACACCGTAGTGCCCTCTTTGGGTCTTTGCTACTATCCGTCCGACAATTATTGTCAAATTGACAGACAGATAGCGACCTACTTTTCCGCAGGTACCATTTCAGCAGTGGCCTTTATTGTCTTTCAGTAAATTTTTTTGCCTATTATTATTTACTATATTATTTATTATTATTTTTATTTAAATTACCTCTATTTTCGGCATCTCCTTCAAATAAAAAATAGAACAATTTTTTTGGATTCCATGGTAACTCTTAAAAAATTGGCAGTAAAGAACACATCAGTACATCATTCAGTTTATGTAACAAAAATATGAGGTGCGATAACATAATTTTTGTAGTGGTGAGGAACACACCGATGTAATGCAATCCCAATCGGGGCACATTGCCGTGGAGTAGTTGTTTTCGGCATCTCCTTCAAATAAACATAATTTTAGACACACTCACCGATATTCCAGATATAAAACTATATCGAAATCAGAAAATTTGTAATAACCTATATCTTCGAAATAGTCAAAATTATCTTGTACATATCTATTGTGAATATTAAAATCACGTAAAAATTCGAGATGAAATTGAACGGCTGTCAATTTCCTATATTCTATAGATTTGTTTTAGTTTTAAAATACGCAATAAAAGAAAGAACTAGCAGAAATGGTGTAATTTCTAGTATTGATAACTTTAAAAAGAAAACGTGTTAGGTATTTTTTGGAGAAAGATTAATTATTAATGGGCGTGCTCTGAGACTTCCATATATCCAAAATTTCACTATATTAGAATTTCCACGTAATGGTCTTTTGAAAACACATTTTTCTAATCGTATTAGTAACATAGAAATGCTGTCTTTTTGTCGATGACTCTGTGTAGTACGAACCGTACAAACTGGTTTTAATTGAAAACAAAAGTAACTTTTTTTCTAGAAACAATCCATTTTCAAAATATTAATTAGTTATGAATAGAAAAATGTGCTTTTTAGGGGCCGTTACTCGGAAACTGTAATATAATGTGAACTTTTGGTTATGGGGGTTTCAAAACACACTAATCAATAAAATTGTGTTAATTTTTCTCTAAAAAAATGCCTAACATGAATTCTAGAAAAATTTACCTTTTTTCCTTAAATTAAAATACATATATACCACTGACAAAAAATAAGTTTTGTTTTACAAAAAAGAGTATACCAAAAGCCATTACGGGGGTTCAAATTTAGTTGTAATCAGAAAATTAATAACTGAGATACGAAGGGGAAACATTACAAGTGAAACACGCAGTATATTATCTGACTAGTTAAAATATAGAACATTGGAATGTTTTTATCGAAGCTGTATAGGAACCAGAACTACTACTGTTTTTATTTGCATCCATATTTCTTTTTGAAAAATGATGACCCCATAAATTAAAATCAGGAATTCTGTAAACAAAAGACCAACAAAAAGCTTGATGTATAGATGCAACTTGCTGAAAACTTCTGCCAAAACCAAACTGTGCAGCCTGACTGTCTGCCAAAGTTAAGAAGTACGCAGAGGAGACAAAAATCTACTAGCTAAAAAATTCATTATTTATAAATTATACAAAAAAGTGGTTCTGCATTTGTCGTATGCATGCCCTGAAACTAAAATAAGTAGCTGCAAACTACCAAAGCAATGTGTGGTATGAGAAGAAGCTGCAGATATGTAAATACAACCTTATTCATAACTCTACAGAGTGTCTCTGAAATGTATGCTCCAGCGATACCAGAACTATGTATTTTGAGTCAGGTTCAAAATATGGTTGAAGATATCTTATCTATGACCAATATTGAACTGTTAAGGCGTTAGAACCCGTTCAATTAATATATATGCCGAGCCATATCAGATATTATAATGCAATTTGGTGTACGCGCATATGAGACACAATCAAATCTTGCTATTCAGTATTGTATAACTTCATCTCGCATTTTATAGCAAAATAATATCAGCTTCGAAATTGTGAAAATACTGCCTAAAATATTAATAATAATAATAATAATTGTTATTATTATTAGTATTATTATTATTCATAATAATATTGGATTCATAATGACTTGCCAGGATGGTGTATTTAACACCCTTGTCATGGATATGGAGGTCCCTGATGTCAACTACAGGGCCTGCCAGAGGGTGCCGGAGACAATTTATTCATCTGCTCTCCGCTTGTCGCGTATATGCAGTCTCGACCTATAGTCACAGACATAGACGCGGCTTTACGAGTGCTCTACTACTTTCTGGTACGCGATAGACAAAACACGAAGGCTACCATACGCTTCGGGGGATACTGAGTCCGTTGTGGGGAATGAGAAGTGCCGAATTTATTGGAACTACTCATTTGTCACTCTCAGGCGGAGTCGAGCGAATAAGCCTGATGTGTTCTCCTAGACCACCAGCTCAAGTCAATGTTTGTCATCGAGTTCTCGGTTCTTACCTGAAAGTGCTGAAGAAACGGACGAAATATCGATACTTACTCTTCAAACTCCGCAGACTCCATCCAGTACATACTGTGAAACTTATGGTATAGATTGGAGTGTAGGTACTAAGGAGCCCTCGGTGGAGTAAGAGAAACGCTGCTTTCGGAACTGAAGAAAATTCAGAAATTCGGCAGATCTTCTAGCGGAAGAATGCTGAAAGCGGTCATTCTGGGCTCATTACGTTTACTCAGGGCACACTTTTCCCAGACTCAGTGGTTGCTCACTCCACGGACGTGGGGAGTAGCTACTGTTAACCACCAGCGTCCGACCCTGAGAATCGGAGCCAGGAACGATCAACTGGATTTTAACAAAAAAAAAAATAATAATAATAATTTCGGAGTCGTATAGAATTATTTCCCTAATTTACAAGAAAAATTTACTAAGTTCAGAAAGAACTAAAATATTTGTTCTCTTGCAATGTAGGATGGTATAGACTACCTAATACTTTTTATAATTCACACCCTGCTATATTGTAAGAATATAAATTTTAGGCAGTTACCATATTTTTACTATTTTATGTCTTGAATTAGAATGAATATTCTCTTCAATAAAGGCCTAGTAATTGAAGTGTAAGTGTTTTGTATTTACTAGATAATAGACGTGTCCTTGATACTGATTTGTAATAAATGCCTACTTGGTTATGAAAAAATAAATAGAAAGGTGTAGTTGTCTTTGCCTATCACATAAAATAATAGCTGCGGTTGTTTTGATTTCAGGCCGTGAAGTCTACTCTTCACTCTTACTGAAGAACAGAACAGTTTTTTTCTTTCTACTTATATGATAAAAAGTTTGGACAATCCCGTGCTACCAAGCTGTTTCTTTTGAAGTTATCTTATAGATAGATTTTGTGCGATATTAATATAGCAACATAGGTTGACCTTCAATCTATTAAAAATTTCAATTTATAATGTGTATATTTTTAGGTACGACACGAGATTTCTTAATTTTATTGACCAAAATTCGATAGTCATAATATTACAAGCACTACGTTATGTCAGAAAAAGGTAATTATATTATGTTCCTTAGGAACTCGGAATATAAAGTTAGATTCTTCATAATACGATTATGTGCCACATTCTGCAGCTGCATCTGTTAATAGCTCTCATCAGACGAGACTCATACGAGCAGGAAAAATAAGAGCAATGCTACTTCAGTCTGAAGGGGAAACATGTGCTTAATGAAAGCAGGAAGCTATTTTAATTAAAATATTTACTAGCTGACAAGCTAGGTTCTGACGAACCTGATTCTTTCTAGTAAAGTGTATCTACCTTGTAGTTCTTTGCTCTTGACATGACTGACTATTGATTTATTTAAGTATTACTCCATATTCTTTTCTTTATAGTAATATAAATTTAGTAATATATCTGAATAAAATTGTATAAAATAGTTTTCCAATTAACTGTTTATCTGTTAGTTTTAATTTTTAGTATATTTTAATGTTCCTTATTTAAGATTAATATTTTAGGTACTGCTCATTTTTTGTTTCCAAATTTGTTTTATATTATTTTTTATTTCTCCCCTGCTGTCCACATATTTGTAATATAGTAATAAAATAAACGTCTATCTGTTTAAGACTAATGATAGTCTAACTAATTGATAGTATATACATCATAGAAAATTCACCAAAGTGAAAGAGTTACACGGTAGTCTTGTACAATAAGAAAGAAGAGGATAAACTCTTGTGTAAGTAAGGCAGTTAAAGAGATAGAGAGAGAACATATACATAGATGCCATATTTTATATCTTATTAGTTCGTGACTCGACAGACACTCGGGACAGAGGGCGAACCCCTTATCCCTACTTTGTGACACATACCCATTTCTCTATCTCTAAATCTTATAACTTTCGAGTTATTTGCAATTATTTACGAATTACATTACAAACCATTACTTATTCTTCTTCTTTTGATGTTAGAAGTTAGAAGATATAGCGGAGAAGATGGCAGTGACGTTTAACTGAATCAACGTTCAGTGATATCGAGTGCTTTAGTTACTCTACCTAAACTCTAAAATTTATGTTTTTTGGTGATATTTAAGTACAATTTCGTAAAAAAGAGTCATTTGTCTTGTTAGGAGCTTTGACTAACATCTACCTTAATTTTAGTTGGTAATGTTTAATACCAAATTTAATTCCAATGATCACAAGTATATTTCTAAAAAGTTGACGCAAGAACTATAAGACATATATCTGTTGGAATCTTAATTTTTCCTGAGCTGGCGGATTTATTTATATTGTGTTAGACACCAAACAATGGATCCTTGTTAAATATAAACCTCCGACATAGACACAGGAGTGTTGTACCCAATCCGTAATTAACACCTGACGACAATACATACAGGGTGGGAAAAATTATAATGTGCAGCATTGGTATCTCGGAAACGGTAAAAGATACAACGTGGCTCAAATTAGGAAAAAGTTGCTCAATTTTAGGCTGATTCAAAATATGTGAACAAGTTTAATATATTCCGGGCCGTTCGGGAGTTATGCCGGAAAAATCAAAATTTGCCAATTTCTTTTAAGTCAAATAACTTCTCTTGAAATAAATGTAGACTTTTGAAATTTGGTACGTTTACATAGTTTGATGAGAGCTTTCGATTGCCATACTGAAACATGTTCTAGGCCTACTAGTTTTTCCGCAACCATATTCAACTTTTGAATTTCTTATGGGCGCCATATTGGATTTTTACTTCACTAAATACAGAAACAAATTACAAGCACGGAGATATATGACACTTGATACTTTATTCAATAAATATGGATAATACACGCGAATAACGATAAATATTATTTATTTACAAATAATAAACAATCATTCATTTATAGTTAATTGTTACAAAGTGTGTTTTTAGAGGAACTAATTATTATAATAAGAAAAACAACTTATTCATACTGCTCGAATTGGCTGCCGTTACGCTGAATACAAAGTTGAGTCCTTACAGGCATGTCATCCACTGCACGTCTTACTGTTCCACCATCTATTGAATTTATGTATTCATTAATTCTTTCCAACATTTCATCCTCTATCGATGGCATTGGATTATTTTAGATATAATTTTTAACAGCTCCCCAGAAATAATAATCTAAGGGCTTTAGACACGGTGATCGCGGTGGCTATAGAATGGGACCATTTGTACCCATCCACGAATTCGGAAAATGTTGATCTAGGTACTGGGTTACAATCCTAGCATTGTGTGAAGGGCATCCATTTTGTTGAAACAACTGTAAATTTTGTATATTTTGCAAAGGAAGGTCATCCAGCATTTCCTCCAAATCATTTTGTAAGAAGTGTAAATAATTTCGAGAAGTTAATTTATCAATAATACGATAAGTAAGAACAGTAAGACGTGCAGTAGATGACATGTCTGTAAGGACTCAACTTTGTATTCAGCGTAACGGCAGCAGTATAAATAAGTTATTTTTCTTATTATAATAATTAGTTCCTCTAAAAAGCTAAAAACACACTTTGTAACAATTAACTATAAATGAATGGTTGTTTATTATTTGTAAATAAATAATATTTATAGTTATTCGCGTGTATTATCCATATTTATTGAAGAAAGTATCAAGTGTGATATATCACCGTGCTTGTAATTTCTTTCTGTATTTAGTGAAGTAAAAATCCAATATGGCTCCCATAAGAAATTCAAAAGTTGAATATTGTTGCGGAAAAACTAGTAGGCCTAGAACATGTTTTAGTATGGCAATCGAAAGCTCTCATGAAACTATGTAAACGTACCAAATTTCAAAAGTCTACATTTATTTCAAGAGAAGTTATTTGACTTAAAAGAAATTGGCAAATTTTGATTTTTCCGGCATAACTCCCGAACGGCCTGGAATATATTAAACTTGTTCACATATTTTGAATCAGCATAAAATTGAGCAACTTTTTCCTAATTTGAGCCACGTTGTATCTTTTACCGTTTCCGAGATACCAATGCTGCACATTAAAATTTTTCCCACCCTGTATATGGAAAGCTTAAATGTAGACCCTAATGTTTTAATCCTCATGAAAAATTCCATGGATGGGTGCTTTCATATATGGAAATCAACCGTCCAATTTGCATACTGCTTCATAAGTGTAAGATAGTAATGTACAAAAACTATCCAGATAGTATTCCGCAGGTTTTGAATTTAGCGACAATAATTTTGCCGTAATTCTCTAAAGTCATAATGTTTTTTATAGAAAGATTAAGCCCACGGAAATAATGTTGTGTTTCATTAATACTTAAATGTTGAGTTAAAACGGTTCGAGTAGAAAGGAGTTTTTTACTCCGAATTATGCTCGGCCTCTGGCATGAGTTTTTTCTGGTAAATTTGACATAAAATCCCCAGATAAATTTTTCCGAAAAGCATAATAGGTACCTGGTGTATTCCACAGCCTTCTATTCTTGTATTGACTATCGTGAAAACAACAGTTGTCATCCTTGTTATATACTTAAACTGTTTCTGTAGTAAAAAAAGTCGCCTTCATATATTTTCAGTATCTTAAATACCTGTAAAGGTCCGTACTGATTTGAGCATTTGGCACGCACGAATAGCTTGCATGCACGAACGATTTTTGTGCACACATTTTCGTTCGCGTAAATGTTTATTTTGGGACAATTTGGGTTTCAATGTTTGCACACAAATATCCGTTCCCTCAGTTGAGTGTGTGTCGACAAGATGTCATCATAAAGAAATATAGTTAATATTGCAAGTGCAGCGTTTATTGTAATGCACAGTAGAATTAATAAAAAGAATGAAAAAAGAAAGAAACGATGGTGGATTACACAGTTATATGGAAGTCGGGAGTTATATGGTGGTACTAATTTATTAGCTGACATGAGGCTGGAGGAAAACAGTGGCCATTTCAATAATTTCATCGAGATGTCATCTGAGGAGATTTTAGTTTTTGGTCAACGCTATTGGTCCCAAAGTCGATAAGATGGTTACCAAATTTAGAAAATGTGTTTCTGTGAAAGAACGATTAGCTTCAACTCTACGTTTCTTAGCGACCGGAGATTCCTATTCAAGTATGCAATATTTGTTTAAAATCTCACTAGTATAGCGCACAGCCTATTTTATTAAGAACCTCGTCCAGACTGAGCAAATTATACGCGTAAATCTCTTTCATGTTGTCACAGAGACCGACAAGCGACGGAGTGTGTTCGTGCGTGTTAGAAGTTACGCGCACGCATGCTCCTCCCGTACGCATCTAAATAAATTTGTGCGCACAGCGTTCGTGCGCGCAAATTTTCTCAAGTCAGTACCGACCTTTACAAGAAACATTTTATACATTATAAAATACGGAACGAAACTTTTCATTATGTAATAATATTGGTTCTGAAGTATATTTTCAATAAGTAAAGTAAACATTTATGGGACGTAGGAAGCCGTATCTCTTAATCGAATTAATTTAGTTCTAACTAATAACACTCTTGTAATAGTATTGTTACAACAGACGATAGATTCGTAGGTATATGTTGTTGTAAATAGTCATCACTATTCCCGAGTACAAGCAACAAACACAGAAGGTATTCTGAGAATTACCATTACCAGCTCAGCGCACAATCAATTACGTGGTAGGAATTCCCACCCTCTCCTATACTCGCTCCTATATTGTGTTGCAGACGACTGAAAGCAACGCGTGCTAAGTTAATATAAAAATTCTTGCCATATAATCCACGCACGGTACAACGACTCTAAATAAATAAATATTAATGTAATCAATATCATAAACTACCAGTCGGGCTCAATGGCGTAGCATGAAGTGTGTAGAGGGGGAAACTGATTATTAATAAAATAGTCACTAGCTGTATGCTGCTACTATGTTTCCCAAAATTAACAATAAATGCTAGAAAGAAATAGGAACCTAGGAGGAAATTTTGTCAAACCTTCAAGGTCAAATAGTGATAAATAAGAAATGCAATTTCCTAAATAATATACAGTTTTGTTCAACATTCATATAACATTATATTACTTCTAAAGAATAAGCGATTCAAAAGAAGTCGCTGGATAATAAAAAAAAAGATTTTAGGGGCTATTTAAATGTCATTGCCACGAACAATTTTGTAACTTATGAAATGGATATTAAAGAATTTTTAGTTGATATAATATAATACTATATTGCTGAACTCAAGTTTAATATGATCAGTGGAAAATTAACCAAGTTAATATCATATTTCCAGTGCAGATATATTCGTTAAAAATATCTCCTCCTGTTTTCGTAAACGTGCAAAGAAAGAATATTTTTTATCTGAGATTATAAATTCGATACACAACAATTAGGCATTCCAGAACACGTGATGGCTTCCGTGGGTCAAACAAAGTAAATTTTTGTTGTTTTTACTAAGCCATTAGTTTTATCTAAAACCACTTTTTCTCTTCAAATAACTTCTATAATCAAGAAATATTGATGCGAATGAGTAGATTTTCGTCTATCAACACAACAAATAAAGAGAAATATAACAAAATATACAGTTAAAAAGCACTTTCATGTATTTATAAGATTTATCCTACCTTTAGCAATTATTAAAATATATTTGTAAGTAAACTTGGAGGTATTACTATTCTTCCTCACCAATATTTATCCGTTTTATTTGACTCATGACGGTCGTTTTTGACATGTCATTGGAATGCCTAATTAATAAACTTCTTGGCCGATAAAAATTCTATAACGACAAACCAGCTCTTTAGATTTATCTGTTAATATTTGGGAAAATAAAGGTCACTTTTCTATTTTCGGTAATCGCGATTTTGAGGGTTCAGCTTCTAGTAGAAATGAATTCAGCTTATTTATTTTCAGTGGTACCTATTCCTAATCTATATACCTAAGTATATATCTTATTTTAACACATAGATCGCATAGAAACGCAGGCAGATCCATCAAATATTTTTCCTCTAAAAGTAACGGAAATAGATTATTCAAAAGTGTGAACTACAAATTAGCTTTATCATTTTATTGTCATGTTATAAACCATTATCGTAACTTATTATTATTCCCTTGGTAAACCATTATCAATTTAATTGTGTTACCTACTATTTTATGTTTCTATTAGAGAAAAACACATCAGTATTCTATAATGAGAAAAATGTATATATAAATAATGTCACTTGTCACTTAGTATCATTGCTGTTTGCTTGTTATCCATTGTGATATAGGTTTATATGCCATATAAAAGTGTCAAGTTGAAGTATTTCTTTTAGATTTAATTTGTAAGGTACCTATACGTTAATATATTATGCAGAATATAACGTCATATTTTCTAAACCGAATTAAGAACCTACTCACACTTAAACTGATAAAAAAAACATCACCCGAAACCAACATTTTTACCGACGAACAGAATTAAAATCATTCTAATATTCACGTTCATCTTCTTGTTTAATTAAATATTTTAAAAATTATAATTTAAATATTGGAAGGAGATGCCAAAAACAACTACTCCACGGGCAATATGCCCCGACTGGCGTTGCATTACATCAACATCTCCATGGATGTCGCCACATCCTTCATCAAGACCAA
Source organism: Pogonocherus hispidulus (assembly GCA_963924545.1). Classification (NCBI taxonomy): domain Eukaryota; kingdom Metazoa; phylum Arthropoda; class Insecta; order Coleoptera; family Cerambycidae; genus Pogonocherus; species Pogonocherus hispidulus. Next base: position 88,449,861 of record OZ004692.1, read on the forward strand.
ATACCAGACAATGACCGGTTTCGATCTTGTTATGATCTCGTCAGACTGCCATAGGTATTGGAATCGATGAATGATCTCGTGATTGCCTAAGGGGCATAGTGAATGTTTGTAGTGGCGAGATACAGTGAAATACACTGCAGTGCCCTCTTTGGGTCTTTGCTACTACCTGTCTGACAATTATTGTCTAATTGACAGACAGATAACGATCTGCAGAAAGCAGATGCCATTACAGCGACCTCTATTGTCTTTGAGGAAGACAATCCTACTTAATTATTGGAAGGAGATGCCAAAAACAACTACTCCACGGGCAATATGCCCCGACTGGCGTTGCATTACATCAACATCTCCATGGATGTCGCCACATCCTTCATCAAGACCAAATACCAGACAATGACCGGTTTCGATCTTGTTATGATCTCAGTCGGGGCATATTGCCCGTGGAGTAGTTGTTTTTGGCATCTCCTTCCAATAATTAAGTAGGATTGTCTTCCTCAAAGACAATAGAGGTCGCTGTAATGGCATCTGCTTTCTGCAGATCGTTATCTGTCTGTCAATTAGACAATAATTGTCAGACAGGTAGTAGCAAAGACCCAAAGAGGGCACTGCAGTGTATTTCACTGTATCTCGCCACTACAAACATTCACTATGCCCCTTAGGCAATCACGTCGCCAGATCATTCATCGATTCCAATACCTATGGCAGTCTGACGAGATCATAACAAGATCGAAACCGGTCATTGTCTGGTATTTGGTCTTGATGAAGGATGTGGCGACATCCATGGAGATGTTGATGTAATGCAACGCCAGTCGGGGCATATTGCCCGTGGAGTAGTTGTTTTTGGCATCTCCTTCCAATAATTAAGTAGGATTGTCTTCCTCAAAGACAATAGAGGTCGCTGTAATGGCATCTGCTTTCTGCAGATCGTTATCTGTCTGTCAATTAGACAATAATTGTCAGACAGGTAGTAGCAAAGACCCAAAGAGGGCACTGCAGTGTATTTCACTGTATCTCGCCACTACAAACATTATAATTTAAATATTACATATATAAATTGGAATATAATATTTAAATATTATAAATAATGTACACTATGTCCCACTTATGATGGAATATACTCTCCTTGAAATCACCTTCTTCAATTTTTGTATATCGGTCAATTTCCATGAAAACATTTTTTCTGTGATAGATTTCAGAAAATGTAATTAAAAACATATTTCAGTTGTTCCGTAGGTAAAAAACTTGACCAACGACCACCTTTTTTTGTAGAGAAAAATACCGGATAATGACTCATTTAAAACCCAATTCATGTCTCAAAAGCTATTGCCAAAGTCTACATATATTAGAATATAGGCATTGATATTGCTATTACGTTTTTTAACATAATTTTTTTTGTTTTTTAATGAAATTGTTGAAATATATCAGTAAAATATTTTTTTACTTATAATATATACAGGATGACTCACGGTGGATGTAGTATTAGAAGAATATGAAGAATGAGGCAACCAATCGTTTTGAAAATTTAATTGTTAAACTAACTAGACATGCTCTATCTGTCTAAAATATTTCCGAGAGTGGGGTGTTGCCAGTTGTACGTAAAACTGGCAACGTGTTCGTTAATAGAAATGGAATACAATGTATATTTTTTCATTTTTGGATTCCACATCAATTTCTGAGTAACTTTTGTTAATATTTCCCTATGCCTATGTGAAACCGTCTTCCAGAATTAATCAATTTTAACATTTATTGAGCAAAATCCGTCTTTAAATAAATTGTATTGCCTCTCTACGACAAAATAATCAGACCGTTCAGCATCTTAATAATAAGTATTTTTTTAAATCTCCCTGTAATAAATTTCAATATCTTCCATTATAAGTAAAAAATGCATGTTTCAACTTTATAAAATTTGGTACAGTTGGATTTTAGCTTAGCCTATAAATAAAAATTCACTTCTTATTCTTTTTACAGCAAAAAATTGACCATGACGTTTGTCTACGAAATAATTGAAGTACACTTTAAACATTACAAACGAAAAAAATTTGAGGATGCTTAATCTTGAGTGGGACACACTTTATACGAGTTTCGGGAAATGTATGCCCCGTATGACCCCTTTGTTACTCCACTGGTAGGAGTCCTGAACTGCAAACGCAATGATCAAGGATTAATGTTTTGACCCGCAGGTTCCTTAGAAGGCGGCGTTATGCCACCACCAACTTGGCCCGCAGCCAAAAAAACTAAGCGAATTATGGCCGTAACTGTTTTTATTTGATAACTGCTCACTCCAAAACAAAATAGATTTGTGTCATGTGTGGCCATGCGGACAGTCGTGGCTGTCCGGCCGAACTCGACGGTTCTCGCCACCCTTTACTAAACACCACTGATACTGCATTGTATCACGGCTGGCCCGATGTCACTCATCGCAATTCTTTTACTTTACTTCGCGAACTTTAAGGACTAAGTGCGAAATTTCTGCGTGTAGTGCTGCGTTCAGCGCGTAATTTAAATAATAAGTTCTGTGAATTCTGCTTAAAACAATTCTTACTTTGCTGCACAAATTTCTGTCTTACCTATATTGATTTTAAACATATAAATAAAACACATACAAAGAATTGATCGGATGAGCTTGTTGAATTTCTGCTTTTGTTGTTGTGTAAATTCTATGGTAATAATAATTTTAAAACTATTTCCTTCTCTTAAAGGTAATTTACTTTAGTTATTACACTTAAATAGCACTCCATTTCTATTTAACAATTATAGTTACAAAATTTCTTTGTACCTATTTGAAGAAACAATGCACTTAGTGAATTAGGAATTTATTTTCTTGATATTTCAAGAACGTAATACCTTTTAAATATTGCTATTGATTCTAGAGTGAAGTAGGTACCTTCTATTTCTGTTATTAAGAATAGGGGTAGTGGTATCACTTACACGTAACGTTAAATTACATTATTAAAAGTCAGTAAGTAGATACCTACCTATGTTTGAATCACTTTTCGAAATTTAGAGAAAAAATACAAAAAATATAATATTGGTATTAAAAGTTTTAAAAAACAATAATTCAAATCTAAAAACCTCTTATCAACGAATAAAAATCTTGTTAAAATATGTACCTTATGAAAAAGTATTGCTAGTAACTAATAGTTCAATAGATAATTGAAAATATCTTTTAAACAAACTTTCATAATGTTAAATTAAAGTAAAGGAAAAAACATGTATTGTTTAAAATTAGGTAAATTTTGTAACAAGTATATGCTATCATTTATGTTGGTATTTTTGCCTGTACGTATGTCTTATTTGTTAAAACACTACCATATCAAATATTTTTATACTTATTTTTATTAGATACATATATATGTAGTTGGACATATTTTAATACAGAATCAGTTTTGTATGTAAACTTCCTTAGCTGCTCCTTTTAAAACGTAATGTTTTACTTGTTACTTATAAAGCGGATCAGTAATAGAGTCGGAACTTGAAGTGCTGCAGTAATTTTCCAATAAAAATCAAGGAGAACTTTAACCCAAATGTCAAATACGTTAGTTCGTAATTTAATAATGCTTAAATATAGAGTGATTTCATAATTCCATTAATCCAAAATGAAAAACGAATACCTGCCACTTATATTAAATACTATTATTAGGTGTATAATATTACAGAAACATATAGTTTTGTAAACTTTTATAACGGTTGCATGCTGTTCACCGAAATACATATACTTGTAGTTTTACTAGATTCAATATCAAGGATAATAAAATACATCGATTTACTAATAAAATCACGTACATTTTGTATCTACCATCAGTACTTCTTGAAAAACAAAAATATCAAGACAATAACTGCAGAGCAGATTAAAAAAATATACTTACTCTTTTTCAACCCTGGTCCATCATTTTTAAATGCTTAAATTTAAAGTGATTTCATATAATTTTTGTTCAATTATTATACAATACATTTCAGGCTGCAACTTGTAACTTTAAATTTCTTAATTTTATTGCTGATAAATAAAAATACAAGGTGTCTCAAATAGTTTTGCACTTTTCTTTTCAATTTGGCTCAGCTGTCGTCAGCTTTCACAACAACTAACTTTATTTGGAACTTAAAATTACATTTTTTGGAAATTCATGTTTATAGAAAATTATATCATCTAAATGTCACCCATTCCTCGGCTGGCGCTCTTCCAAACGGTGCTTTAGATCTTCCATTACGCTTGTGCATAAGTTAAGAGTAGCGGCTTCAATATCTTCCTGGATTATACACTCTACTGTACTCACTCACTATTGGAGATTGGAGAAAATGATAGATTAATAAGAAAAAAATACGATAAATATGCATTACTCCACGTTTCTTTAAATGGGTTACAAACATAGTGTTTCCGATTTTTAAGCTGAATCAAATTTTATGCGGCATTCTTATAAACTCGACTTTAAGATAGTCCCACAAAATAAATCGTTTGCAGCCAAGTCTGGGCCTTTTGAGGGCCAGTTGATGACGCCTTTTAATATAAATTTTTCCGGGAACTATTCTCTTACAGCTTCTAATGCTGTTATTTGATGTGTGATGAAAATGTACCTCATCAGAAAAGAAAATTCTCTTATCAAAGTCGTCCAATCTTTCCAACATTTGATTGGCAAAGGCCAATCGTATAAGGTAATCAGTTTTTTTAATTCGTCCATTAACAGAGTTTTAAAAAGAGGCAATCTCAACTCTTTCAAGATGAGATAAACAGTGGACCTTGTAACTGCAAAAACGAAGCTTGCTTCCACACTGATCGGTGTCGACCTTGTATCAGTGCATCACGAGCATGGTCAATGTTTTGATTAGCGCGTACACTTCACGGTAGTAAACGAGGGCCAATATTTTCAGCCGAACCTTCTTCAAATTTCTGTTTCCAGGTCTTCATTAGATTGGTATTAAGATTGGTATTAGCTTCATTGACCTTGTGAAGACCATAACAAGCACGAAACAGACGCCAAACTGCGATGTAAAAAGATTTAGTTTATAAAAACTACAGGCTGAACACAGAACGCATGTTGTTGAACATCAAATAGTCCCATTATGACATATATCAATTCTGACATTAAATTTCCAATAAGGCTTCAAAAGCGTGATTCAAACCGCTATATGGTAGCGCAACTCGCAACACCCTGTATCTACAGGATGTTGCGAGTTACGAGACCAAACCACCTGGTTTGATCAGATTCCGTAGCCCAAGAGAATAAGTATTAATCTAAAAGGCTTGGGATATGGCAGAAATCAATAATATTTTCGGGACAAAATATAACTACTTATCGAATTATTTTATAGTAAACAGATTGTTTCTCTTTAAACCTTAATTTTTGACAAAACGGAATTAATCCAAAACAAACAAAATACAAATAAATTATTATTTTCAGCCCAATCGCAGTACAAGATGAAATGGCAGAAATAATAAATCACTGTATCATTGGTTATTATAGGATTAATTAAAATTATCTCCCAAAATACCAAAATATAAAGAAATATAGTTATACACCTAATATATATATGCTCTTATGACAACATCAATGCTCTTCTAGAAGTAGCCACGAATTCATGATGGATGTCTCTGGTGGCACATTAGATGTCTTCATCCTGGACCTGTGGACACCTAATAGGTTGAAACAGTCTGTTTGTCGTTGGTTAGGATGTTGGCGACTTATGTTGTGGAAGAGAATTCATATTGTCTATACATATATTACATATATTATATGCGTAGAGGAATGAATAACCAATAAATTATAAATTACAACCCAAATACTCATATAAACTCATCATTCAAGTCGTGGCTTCATCGCCTGATATGGAGTTCACCACACACAAGTGCCCACTTCTTTATTCTAATGAAGTAAAGTCTACACTCTTACGTTATTACTTTTTTTCAATTATAGTGTCAACCGATCTACCTTCAAGAAGAAAATCTCCCTGTCTCTCTGCTGTTTTGGGCACCTGCAACCACAGCGCGAATCTTTTTTCTTTTCTTTGCATCCGGTTTTCCGAGCCGATCATCAATCTCACGCGACGATCCCACGCATAAATCAAGAAGCCCATTCAGTTATACATTATGTCGTTATTACCGATTCGTTATATACAGGACGATCAGCGGAAGACTGGTCACCGAGGGCATATATTACAATTGTACAAATCAGGAAATTATATCACAAAGGGCTTTATAGACAGAAGAAAAGTGCAAAACTCTGTGAGACACGTTATAGAATATTAAATTCATTACTACAAGTATTGCATATTGGGTTCAGGGCAGCTGAGTTACAACTAAGAAATGTTTTTCTACTTTTCTGATGTTCCTCTTTGTAACTTGCCCCTCATCTTCACAATTACCTAGGCGAATATTTTCACCAATATATATATCGCCATACATACACACATTTTACTTTACATACATGAAAATTATTAGTTACTGCAAAAAACTTCATTTTATAATTGGCGATATTTTGTGCTTGCAATAAAAACTGATCAAATTTTCCACTAGAACAGCTTCAATTAATATGGGGACATCTTGCTTAGCTAATTTATTAAGTAAGAAGCAGTTATTATAATCTGGTTGATATCTATATCGACCAGAAACATTACAAAGGAAAATGTTGCTAAGACCTATACATAATATACATATAATATATAATATGTATGCACTAAATGATTAGTGCGCGAGATTTATATTATTATCAATAATATGATTCCGTTGCTATTATTCCTTGTAACTCTGCTACCGATAATTGCTTAACACGGTCAAATGAAAATAGGATAAATACGGTGTATTGCACAAAGATTCTGGAGCTTATAATGTGTTATAAGCGGTAGTTTGTGCTATTACAGATAGTTTTACTGTTCATTTTTTCAATAGCAAGGTAAACCCACGTATCAGAGGAATCAATCACATGTTGGGTTTTTGACTTCTTTTAGATAACAAATAATAATAATTCCTAAATAAATAGCTACCTATATAGACAATAGCCTAACGTTGCATTATGGATATACCTAAATAAGAGTAAGCAAATAATTGATAATAAACTTGATAATGATTTAGAGAAAAATTTGCGAGTAATGCATTTAACTCTACTGTAATTTAACTTGTTGCATTTAGGAATATCAATCCGATCGTCATTCGGGAAAATATAGATATAATTACCCAGTAAATTACATATCTATCAAGTAAGGATTAAGTAATTATTATCAAGTGATAATTAGATGCATAAATTCATTATTTGCGCGCAGAGACAAAATCATTATAATTTCTACCAAACACAGAGCTTCTCCTTTCTTTATGCTGAAAATAATAATAAATCTCAAGATAAATGTTGAGTTCGAAAAGTCCATTATTGTACTAAATCCAAAATTGCTCTTAACATCACTTTTTATGGTTTAACGACGCTCGATGTGGCGCTAAAACTTTGTAATTGAATTCAAGGGATCAGCTTTACATACATGCACCAACTTAAAAGATTTAATTTCATCTTCCAGATAACAGCAAGTAATTTTCATGAACAGAAATTAATCTTTAAACGTTTTGCAAACAATTATTCATACCTGTAGCCTGTAGTTATGCATATACTCGTTCAGTATAAAAACATATTTCAGAAAAAAATATAGAGTGTGTTATAATTATTAAATACAGGCTGTTACAAATTAGCTTCTGAAGTATTAATACGGGCGAAGTTGGATAATCAGGGGACCAACATAATGTCCCAAATAAATCCAGGCTAACTAGATTAGGTTTTGAAGTATTTGAAAAAAAAACCGAAAATTTTTTATTTTCTTTTTTATTTTTTTACGGTCTTATTTGAGTTGATATTGAAAAACGAAAAGCAATTTCCTGAAGCAATTTTTTGTCCTCTATTGACCAGAATATTTAGATTTTCCATGTGCCGTTTCGTGTTTCCAGAACTCTTACCAATTTTATTTTTTTAAATACGGACCAGGAATTTAAACCATGATTTGCAAGTGTCTATTACCCCTAACAACATTTATTCCAGAATAAATCATATTTGGACGTTTCGAACAAAAAAAATGGATCTTCAATCTTTCCGTTCCGAATTGTATAATTTTTGCTCAGTTATCGTACACATAACTGTCAGTGGGTATTACCAAATTCAATTAGGCCCTTACATTTTTGAATTACGTTAATAAATGAAACTATTTATTCCAAATAAAACATTAATGGGTTCATTTTATTATAAGAAGGTTTTCAAAATGACAATAATTAACATAGGTACATTAAAAATATTCATTAGATGCTCAAAAACATTTCAGTTTTGAGCTTGGTACAAAAAAATCGATTCTTCTGAAAATATTCTGCAGTGTCGTTTGAATGTACCTTTTTCTAATGGAACTAAAGCGGTATAGAATACTTCCCCTCAGCTCCTCTACATTATAGGATGCATTTTTGTGTACCTACCCTATTTTTTAGGGTTCCTCACAAAATACATGACATTTATGTGTAGGATAAATGAGCAAAAAGGGAGTACCTACATAGATAAAAAAATATACAATTCGGAACGGAAACATTGAAGATGTATTTTAAATGCTATCGCAAAAGTAAGAAATAAAATTAACAACTTTTCCAATTGTTCTTAAACAAACTTAGCTATTTCTATTATAAAATGTTAGTAAAGCAGTTATAAATTATGTCTTTTATTTTCTATTTAACTCTTGAATCCGATTACTATGTGCAACGATTACTTTTTATATACCGAAATAAACATATATTATAGTTGTACTAGTAAAATCATGGATAATAAAATTCACAATTCAATTTTAATAGTAACTTTTTCAGTATTCTCTGATATACGATTATGGAATCAAGTTTCAATCGTTTTTGAAGAGAAATATTAAAAAACTTGAAATATAATGTATAAAAATGTATTGCAAAATTTTGATGCTTTCATAACTTTTTCCTTTCGCAGTTCACACAAAACCTATTGGAGAAATTCCTAGGAATAATTACTACTGTACAGGGTGGGCCGTATAAGAGTGGGTATCCCCTTATCTCAGAAACTATGTGAGATAGAAAAAAAAGTTTTATATAAATGTTGTTTGCGTTAAAGATGTCGGTATTTTAATATAGTTATATTTGTAGCTCTTCAATATACAGGGTGATGAACTAAACTTATCTCTTTTTAAATGGAACACCCTGTATATTATTACATTTTTGAAAAGCTCTTCAAAAGACTTGTTCAATGATATATAATATGATGGGTCTGTAGCCCACCGTTTCGGAGCTATTGACTGTTATATTCAGGAAAAGGTTAATATTTATAGCGAGCTAGAAAAGTTACTGATTGAGGTGATAAGCTGTAATTTGGGCCAAGAAATTCTAATTTGGTCTATTTTGTGAAACTTCTGTCTAATACTAAAATAAAAAAAATTGCAACAGTGATGCCAAGTTTCGTGAAATTTAATTTTTCATGATTTTTTTAAATGGAACACCCTGTATTTTATTACATTTCCTGAAAGTCCTTGCAAAGACGAGTTTATTGATGTATAATATCAGGGGTCTACGACACACCGTTTTGGATTAATCTGCGTTTCTCTTCAGGAATTGACACATAAGTTATGCATGTTTGTATGTAATGTATTCTCTGCAAGAAAAAGTAGGCTTAATAGAATGTTATATATTTAATCACAAAAGTCCAGCTTTAACATTGAGAGATTATGTAAGAAAATATCATTTAAGATAACTGCCAGATATTCATACGATTCTAAATATTTGTATCAAATTTAAAAGAGATGGCAATATATAAGTATAAAAAAATATAAGTTATAAGTGTGTCGTAGACCCCTGATATTATATATCAATAAACTCGTCTTTGCAAGGACTTTCAGGAAATATAATAAAATACAGGGTGTTCCATTTAAAAAAATCATGAAAAATTAAATTTCACGAAACTTGGCATCACTGTTGCAATTTTTTTTATTTTAGTATTAGACAGAAGTTTCATAAAATAGACCAAATTAGAATTTCTTGGCCCAAATTACAGCTTATCACCTCAATCAGTAACTTTTCTAGCTCGCTATAAATATTAACCTTTTCCTGAAGATAACAGTCAATAGCTCCGAAACGGTGGGCTACAGACCCATCATATTATATATCATTGAACAAGTCTTTTGAAGAGCTTTTCAAAAATGTAATAATATACAGGGTGTTCCATTTAAAAAAAGATAAGTTTAGTTCATCACCCTGTATATTGAAGAGCTACAAATATAACTATATTAAAAAAATACCGACATCTTTAACGCCAACAACATTTATATAAAACTTTTTTTTCTATCTCACATAGTTTCTGAGATAAGGGGATGCGCACTCTTATACGGCCCACCCTGTATATACTGTTCACTACAGTTGATTTATCTACAGTTAATACTTTTTAATTAAATTTTATAGAAAATAAAAATTATTTCTCGGATTTACCTGAAATTCTGTTCACCCTATATTAGTGTTTGACCATTATATATGAGGTGCCTCCCATTTCTGTGAAACATTCTCTATATAAATTACTTTTGTAGCTACTATAATAATAAAAATAAATTTAGAGTTGTAAGTTAACATGTCTTACCTCTTTGATGTTTTATTATTGTTTGTGTAGTTGATAACCATTATGTTCAAATGCTAAGGCGAATCCATATTTTGGTGAATGCGCCAAGGTTAGAAAGATATACTGGCTGCGTGTGCTCCGTGTGAGTCAAATTACATCACAAAGTATTTTAGATTTAACTTTTACCTTGAAAATTAAAAACTTTCAATTATTTCACTTACATTTGCTTTACATGCTAAAAAAGGTAGTAATAAAGGATATACAAAATAATGATAAACATACTAAAATCTAAACGTTTATATTTATCTAATCATTAAATTTTATAAACCAATTAAATTATATTTTATAATGCTGCAAACAAATATACATTAGGAAACTAAACACCAACAAAAAAAACTTGGTTTTAAGATATACAGCGTGTTCCAAATTGAATGCAATAATATTGATATCCTGAAAACCATTAGATATAGAGTATAGGTATAGAGTATAATTAAATTGGAGTAAAGTTGGGTAATTAAGTGGCCAATAATATGCCTCAAAAAAAATCAAGGCAAACATGATTAGTGTTTGAGATAATTGAAAAAATCGAAATTTTGGAACCTCACTTCTGTACAATTTCAAGCTTGTTTGATGACCTATTCAAAAAAAGGACGATAATATAGTAAACGGCGAAATTGGAAATATTATAAAATTAATTACCTCATATAAATTAGTACGGAGTTTCTAGAAAATAGATATACCTATCTTTAAGAAAAGTGTAAGCTATTTCGGGTTTCTCCAAATTTGTAAAATAAAGCTATTATATTTGAAATATATTTAGAATGTAGGTAGGTAATCTCTTGCGTCAGACAGAATCGTTCACACCTAGAGGGACGCACTACGTTGTTAAATAGGAAGCTTGTCTACACCCTCTGTTATCAGCTTCTATGCTAACGTAACGTGTAATTAATGCTATACTATATGGCCATTTTAATCTTATTCTCAGATACTATCGATGGTCAGTGGTAATTACTAGATTTTCCAATATCTAGGTAACACCTGAATAATAATAAGTCGGTTCGCTTTTTCGATTAACTTAAAGAATAAATATTTTTATTTTGCTGTATCTAAATTAGACAAGAATGTAACAATTGTGTTGGGATAAGTAAATGGTAAAAAGTGTTAATTATTAGTTTTCTAAATTTGTCAGAATATACAGATTAGAAGCAATGTAATTTCTCACTAAAAAATAGAATAGGCTATTTAAGACAAGTCAATTTTGAAAAGGAATAAGTCTTTCTTAAAATATTAAAACTTATAGGTAACTTTTCTGAAATAATGGTACGTCGAATTTTCAAGCTTAGATTCATTAAAGATGCGATAAACGTCGTATCAGAGCGCAAGAGCTCCGAATATGCGCAATTTTATCCAAATGCGTTTTGTTAACGTATTTGGAGATAATTAGACATCAATTTTAATAGAGAGACGCATATACAGTCTGTCCATAAAGTAACCCCCCCCCCCCCTGCTAACTTTTGAACGAATCGAGTTAGAGACTTCTAACAAAATACAGGGTGAATCACGTAAAATGAAATTGATTTTGACGATAAATTCAATTCTTCAAATTCAAAGATGGCGCCACGGGCGCTGTCAACTCATTTTTTTTAAATGGCAAAGTGTGCCGTGTTACACCTCATTTAAAAGGTAATTCAATTTTCTACATTCTGGTTTTTGAAAAATGACAATCGAGTTATCCGTTCTCTAGTTACAAGCGTTTGTATTAACGATATTTAAAAATTTTGCTTTTATCAAGTCTCCTTGCCTTGCTTGCCACTGTCACTGAAACGTCAATAAGGTTCGAGAAAGTAGTTTAGCGTTTAATTTAAGAGTGTTTGAAAGTGTCTGCAGGTTTTTTTCTTAATTTTTTAAGTTATTCGATTTGATAGATTTGATAGATTTAAGAGAAAATTTAAGAGGAGAGCGGTACTTAAGAACCATGCGGGTGGAAATTTTTCCAAAGATAGAAAGAATAGCAGACAATAACATTCAAAGTATTGTATTTCAACAAGATGGGGGGGGCACCTCATTTCTATGGACCTGTTACCGATTTTTTAAATAACCATTTTTCAGGCAAATGGATTAGCAGAAAGGGCCCGATAGAATGGTCGGCTCGTTCCCCGGACTTAACTTCTCTTGATTTTTTCTTATGGGGATATTTGAAGTCAAAAGTCTACAGAACTGGTCCAGTAAATATCGACGAACTACAGCAACGTCTAACACATATGTGTAGAAATATCCCTGCAGAAATTTTAAGAAATATCAGGCCAGAATTTCAAAGTAGACTTTTTATGTGCCAAGAAGTCATTGGACAACATTTTGAATAACTTATTTAATTCTTTTATTTTTTGTTTTAATAAATACTTGTTCAAAATTTGTTGTATTAAAATAATAATTAACATTTTATTCATGGATCAGATTAGAAACAGAAACGCTTGTAACTAGAGAACGGCTAACTCGATTGTCATTTTTCAAAAGCGAGAACGTAGAGAATTGAATTATCTTTTAAATGAGGTGCAACAAGGCACACTTTGCCATTTAAAAAAATTGAGTTAACAGCGCCCGTGGCGCCATCTTTGAATTTGAAGAATCGAATTTATAGTCAGAATCAACTTTATTTTACGTGATTCACCCTGTATTTTGTTAGAACTCTCTAACTCGATTCGTTCAAAAGTTAGCAGGGGGGGTTACTTTATGGACAGACTGTATAATCATCGCTTGACGCATGAATCGTTTTGTGCCTCATTATATTTTAGATATAACAACAAAGATTCCAACCCAAGATTCTTAAGATAGGAAACAGTACTTAAACAGAAACTACCACAGAGTTATATTTTAAATCAATTCCTCTACTACATTATGCTTTACTATCGCAAAAATAACGGAATCATGGAATAATGGCACACAATGAAAAATTACCCTGTACGTTACTTACAATGACATGAAAACTATTTCCGGGTGAGGTAATTTCATGACATTTTCAGTGAATTAGTTTCTTGATAGCTCACAGTCAGAACTTGTAATAAGTAATTACATTTGCAAATATATTTATGATTTTTATCGGATACATGACTGATCTGATGATCTCTTTGAAAAGAAGTAATAAAATAAGCAATAAATTGTGGTATAAACAACTGTAGCTCGATACAAAAATAACTTAAGTGCTTTGAAGTAATGTACCGTAAGTTAAACGCAAGTTTTATTGTTAAATATGTACGTGATTATATTCATATTCTTATGGTAATATCAACCAAATTGAGTTGATAAGTTTCAGCCGTGGATCAGTCATTTCCTCAGATTCTATAAGTATTTCAATTGCCGCTGACCTAAATCAAGGAATCCATATAGACCTTCCAACAGTCTGATTAGTAAAAACGTTTCTGAATGGTTATTGATCTGATATTTCCATATCCCTTTCTAATGTAGTGTGACAGCACCAAAAGAATCAATGTTGCTAGTTTGTTACTGATTTAAGAAAAGTAAATAGAGATTGTGAGACATTTCCAAAGCTATTTGAATTTGTGGTGAAAATATTTATTTTTACCATACAACATATGGTGTATCTTAATATACTAATCAGCGACTATGCCAACCTGTCTATTATGTGTCTATGTCTATTATTATCTAGGGATCATTTAACAGTGGAAATTGGCAGTAAAGGGATGGGGCCAATTACTTAGGGTTCTCTTATCACTTGGGCAAAATAAGATAATACAGAAACTTATTTAGATATCTGTTACTCAAGACAGTAAAGCATCTTTAAGGGCACTTTCAAAGCCAGAGATGGCATACAAACTGGTACAGTAATGGAAATGCTAGAGGTCTTGGTGAACGATTATAAGGCCTGTTGTGGGTACTAGAATACTCTTCAATTGAAGAAAAATAAACAATTCGTGAACTCACTGACGTAGTTTTCCACATAACACCATAACATTATACTGCACTGGACGCGCGTTTCGTCAACCAAGTTGGCATCATCTGGAGATGATGCCATCTTGGTCATCACAAAATTACGTCAGTGATATCTTCACATCAAGCTCCAACCAATCCCCTTGGTGGAGCTTGGAGCTATCCACCTTTGGTGTGATATCTTCACACCAAAAGTTCCAACCCCCTTCAAAATTCATGAACTTATAAGAAATGGTAATCATCAGATAATAATTGGAACAAAATCGGGTCTGAGAATGTCTAATTTCACTGATTTAGGTATCGCAATAAAAGAGAGGATCAAATAAGACATTATATTAAAATTTAGAACAAAATGTACACTCATTGACATGATAATAACAGAACAAGCATAGATAGATGTAGTAGTTTCTGGAGACAATATCAGATGGCTGCAACTAAAACATCTGAAAAAAGAATGTTGTTAAATTTCTTATTTGTGAATGTAAAGCATATGCATGTATCTACTAAAGAACCAAAATATGGAAATGTTTGACTAAATGAATTCATGAAAGTAATTAAAATAATGGATTAAAATTAAATAAAACCAGGCAGGATTCTCCACAGATATTCTTTTCACACTTATTTATATATTGAAAATAATATAAGTAGGAATATATTTTGAAAGAGGGTCGATACCGAGTGTGATACAAATATATAAATGGAAAATTTACATATCAACAAACAAGCAATCATTTCGAACATTTCTTCGGAAATTTGGCAAGAATATTTCTTCCAAAAAAAGACTCTTAATTACAATTAATTACTTAATTACAATTAAGTTTCACTATCCAAAAATTATCCACTAAAATTCGGTACTTATATATAAAATAAACTGTAGCAACTGCAATACATCGGCCAAACGATAAGAGTCAGATTCAAAAACCCTCTCACGAACATATTACAACCTGCCTTAGCCTTAGACATGGTTATGGAGCATGCCATAGATTTAATATACATATGTACATATGTAACAATTATTTAGAAAACACGTTGATAGGTTATCAGTTAGGCAGTTTAATGCATTAAAACATTTGTTTTTGGTCTAAGTCCGTTGTCTATCAATCGTTTAGGTTGCATACTTACTATCTACTGTTAAGTGAATCGAAATTTCCAAATTAGTTTATAACTTAAGTAATAACACCTTACCTATTTCTATATAAATTGGGTGACGTTTCATTCATGTTTATTATTTATTTATAGCAAACTACAGATGATAATACTATAAATCTCTATCCCTTCTTCTAAGCACAAGGTTTAGTCTGGAAGTATAAGGCTTATGTGGAAGAGGAGACGGCATATTATTATTCAGTAGGGCACATTTTCGCCTCAGGCACGGCTTATGTTTGTAAGCCCTAATCACCATTATGTGCAGAAATGAGGAAAACTTTGAAAACCTCGTTAGTTGGGATTATGATGAGTGCAGTTTTCGAAATTTATACATATGGCATAACCTCATGCGCAAAGAAAGATGTAATTTCCAATCATTTGAATTTATTTTGTAAATTCTACCTAGTAATAAGAGCCTTATGTTTGATAGGACGAATAATAATAGATTCTCAGAAAGTTAATGTGTGAGAATCGTTATGTATGTAGATATTTAGTGGGTAGTTTAGTAGTTTATTGTTAGTAGTTTTTAGAGTGAATCTCACATCTGATGCGTTAAATCATATATATAATACTACTATATTGAGCTATTCGAGCTTTTCTTGAAGCCGGTTTATGAGATGGAGTTATTTCGTTCTCTTTCACGGACAAATGTTCCTGTGCACATGCCCAAGTGTTGTCCAATCCAATCCAAGAATTTCAATGTGGCGCGAAAGTAAAGAAAGACCGGGCTTTTGTTTTGTCATATACAGGGTGTCCCAGTATGAGCGTACAAAAATTTACCAGTGGGTAGGCCAGACCAAAATAAGAATAAAATTCTTATAACAAATTTCTCTGATGCTCGCCTAACGAGTGACAGGGTGTTATTTTGTAAAAAAACAACAATTTTCCGTAATAACTTAACTTAAACAACTTAAAAACCGTTTCGTAGATTTAGGTAATTTTTGGGTAACGTGTACATCTATTAAAGGTCATTAAAACTATATGGTGTTTGTTTAACTTTGACACTTGTGGTGGCCTAGGTCTACTCTTCCTTATGGTTTTGTTTTCATAACTCTTGTATATCCTACTTTTTCGCCAATTAACTAAGTTTTCCTTAATCGGCTATCAATTCTGAACAAAAAAGGTGTTCTTGTTACACAGCTCTAAAATCAACCATTTTCGAGTAAATTGAGTGTAAAGTACCGACTGTATTCCTTTATGCAGAAAAATATATGCAATGATTTTAAAGTTTAGAGTTAAACAAACACCATATAGTTTTAATGACCTTTAATAGATGTACACGTCATCCAAATATTACCTAAATCTACGAAACGAGTTTTTAAGTTATCTCGGAAAATTGTTTTTTTTTTACAAAATAACACTCTGGAACTCGTTAGGCGTGCAGCGAAGAATTTTTTTTATAAGAATTTTATTCTTATTTTGGTCTGGCCTACACACTGGTAAATTTTTGTTTGCTCACACTGGGACACCCTGTATGTATTTTGTCATCTATGTGTTTTGTGGTGTGGTTATGTCACAGTTTATCTTTTGTATTTCAGGTATGTTTGTGTTTCACAGAAAATAAATTTGTGTTTTTCGTAGAGCTGGCAGTTTTAGAAGTGTTTTATTTATGTGTAACTTGTAGTTTTAGTTTTGTTCATATACCTATTAGACTTATTAGTGATTAGAGACATTTGCTCATCAAATTATTTCGACGGTATTTTTACAGTCGCAACTGCAAGTTTAGGTATATAAGAACATTTTGTAAATTTAAATATGTAGTGAATTAGGTATATGAATTATACTGTACCTCATTTTCATTAATTTAATTCCACACATATCGCAAAATGCCGAAACGAAAAACTCAGTCGACGTTTTTGTCTTTTGTGCGAAGGAAATATTCCATATGAAGTCGCATAGGTACCTGAAGTATGTATTTTTAAAATTTTCTTTTCAAATACAAACTGCATCCACTCTTTTGGTAAACTTGATAAATACGGGAACATCCCAATAACAAAATTGAAAAACCGTTATATATAGATGAAATACAATATAAAATAAAGTTAATTTATTGTATTCTACAGTATATGGAGCAAAATTCCCGCGGTTTGCTGCGCATGAGTATTTGGTATTTTCTCCGTGAAAGAGACAATAGATATGATTCTGAACTACTCTAATTTGGCTTCACTTGAGAAACATGGTAAAGATTACATAGGCTCCATATAGTAGTATTATATATATGCGTTAAATACTTTCAAGTATTGTATAAATAATTCTTGCAATGTATAAATACAGAACGTGGATCAGAACAGCTTACTACCGCATGAAGGGAACAGAGGCACATTTAGCGACGACTTTTATAATAAAAGTCCGTGACGTTCCATTCATTTTAGTAGTAGAATGTACACGGTGCTATTTACGTCCGTCGTTTAAATCGATTTACTGGTATTATAAACGTTATATTGTGTTATTCTTCCTGTTCACCGCAAATGCCGGACGATAAATTATGCTTTCTCGCATTTATATGTTCCGCAATATAGCACAACAAATAAAGTTGACCTGGCATATCTGTGACTCTAATGCGCGATTAATTTTCAATATGGGGCCTTTGCAATCTTGATTTACGAACTAGATTGGCTGGACACTTTACATAAAGTTACCGATAGGGGGCGAACTTTTTTTGACTCTCCAAT
Source organism: Pogonocherus hispidulus (assembly GCA_963924545.1). Lineage (NCBI taxonomy): Eukaryota > Metazoa > Arthropoda > Insecta > Coleoptera > Cerambycidae > Pogonocherus > Pogonocherus hispidulus. The sequence continues at coordinate 88,468,186 of OZ004692.1, forward strand.
TATAAATTTACCAAAATGTCGATTATTTAATTTCAATTTATCTATACTCAGAGATTAGAAGAGGAAAGATTATTATCAAATATGAATATTTAATCTGACATGATTAAGGCTTTGATATACTTGAGTTCAGAGATATAGCATTTTATTACTTTTATTTATAAACTCTGGTTATCAAATACTCTAAATTTCATTGCCGTGTTACACGACTTCAATCGTTCCTTTTTTTGCCAAACGGCTATCCACAGTAAAAAAAACGAGTAATTTTAACACTGCATTAACACTCATCTGTGTGTATATAGTCCGCACTTGGCAGTGTTATAGACATATCAGTGTATTATTACATTACATAAAAGTAATTTAACACAGCAGATTTTACAAGGTAATGTGTAGTTAATTATTCACCGTGTAATTATTCCGTATTTATGACGGATTGATTCATTTTTAACACAGGTTTTTGTAAATTTTATTACAATTTATGAGTACTTCTACAAACATGGCGGGTATATCATTCGTGTAATATGAGTTCTAAAGGTTTAGTTATTATACCACCCAGTTCGTGTTAAAAATAACACTGCAGCAAATTACGATTACCATTTAGAAATTTTACCATTTGTCTTTTTTTACTGTGTCTCTACTTTTATGTTCCTTTCGTAAATAGTAATAATATTAAATAATAGCTAATTAACTTATGTTTTTTATTTTATGCAAGTTCCAAGAATAATTTCAGTCATCGTACTGATGGTTTGCCAGATTACAAATTTCTTGAAATGTTGAAAAGGGTTGGAACCTTTGGTGTAAAAATAACACTGACGTAGTTTTCCACATAACACCAAAACACTATACTGCACTCAACGCGCGTTTCCCCAACTAAGTTGGCGTCATCTGGAGATTATAAAAACTAAACCTATGCTAACACTTTGTCCTATTTACACCTAAACTATTGCTACGGTTCGGTGAACCGTTCATTAAGAGATTCCAAATAATCAAATTTATCCAAAACATATAAAAGTCAGAAGTTTTTTTATTAAAGCAAGTCTTAATGGGTATATCGGTTTGTGATGATTTTTTGTTGCTATAAAACTACTTCAAGATCAATAAAAGTTAATTCTTTAATTTGTTGTTATAGAGAATTAAACTAAACGAACAGTTCTAATTGAAAATCTTTTATACCAACTACTGAAATCAAATGTCCTCTCTCATCATACAACTTTTATTTATATATGGAAGAAAAGAAAATATAAATATCAGCATTGTTAGAGTTATAAAATAAAGTTTAAAGTAGTAAAGTAGCTTAAAATAGAGTTTTGGCGCTGCCTTGAGTTATTTATCCTCTCTTCTGGCTACCACAAAATAATATATATTATAATCCACTATACTTCATAGTACGTATACAGGAAAAATATGTTTAAGCAAATACTTTTACTATAAATGTACAAGCAAATGGAGTCGCAGGCGAAAATTTCCAAGAATCCATAACTGAGAAATGAACGGTCGATAAATCAATAAACTTCACATGTTCTAAGAATTTCAAAATGAGACAATGATATTTTCTTTTATTTTGGTTTCGTATTGGTTTTAGCTGTTTATTGTAGCTAAAGTCTATTTTAGCTACAATAAATAGCAAAGTTAATGTCTACATTATTAATCTAGAGTTATTACAGAATTATAATAATTTTTAATAAAACTCCGGCTTCACGTGAGGTTCCATCAATTTTTTAAATAAAACACCATGTTTTTCCATGTATATATGAAATAGCTCCATACTACATAATTTAAAAACTCGTTTTACGTATCGATGTAATAATAATTGAGCAATTGTTTGTTATTCTACAAAATTCAGAATTGCTTTTCTGAATTTTAGACCACAATTATTACATTTTCTAGTAGTAACTTCTATTTTTTATTTCAGTATTGGAATTATTACTACATATTGTGGCCGTATAGTCAATTTTATGCAAAATCCAATTATAGAGAAAACTTCGCAGACACTTTTTCTAACCAATCACACACTTTCATTAACCAATCATTATTTCATCCGTTTCAACATCATCATTTCAACCATGGCAACGAAACAAATTTTCGGAACTATTCATCCTCCTTCAACTTCCGACAAAATTACACTGTAAATTTGTCTGTCATTTTAAATGTCACAACAACGATGCGGACATAACAGAGTAACTTTCGAATGTAAAGTTATTTGTAAAAAGCAAGCAAGCAAGCCTCAACGCAAACAAAGCAATTTGGTACAGAAAATAATGTGTTAATGTTAATTTTTATTGCTTATAAAAATAAATGTGTTGTATTCCAAATTTTTTTTATGTTTGTTGAATAGTAACAAATTTCAGAAGGTATCTACATTTAATTAATTTTGAAATTATAGCAAGAATTCTTCTCACATTATTGGACAATAAATAGGAGTGAAATTGAACTTTTTAAATTAATTAGTAAATTAATAAATTAATTGAGTTTGATTTTTTTCAATCGTGGAAAAATGTTCAATATTTCTAAAATTTTAATAGGTTCGAAATTTTCTTACCGAACCCTCCTTGTGATTGATTTAATAGAAAAAGAATTTTTGATAATAGTTTGTTTGGACCATATTTTTTGCCAGAAAGGGTCAGTTCGCAATGACACATTGACAATTTAGATTAATGAACTTTCGTTTGACAATAATTGTTTTTAGTGAAAATTTTGATAAAATATTTTTTTTAATAAAATATTCTTTCAGAGACTTTTTCAAATTACTCGAAAACTGTTACAGCTACGATAAAAATGCAAAAGACGAAAAAGTTTTTGAATTGAACATAGAATACAATTTTTGACAAATCAGCAGTCAGTGGCGCCCCACAAAAAAGTTCTGGACGATAAAAAGTGGCCTGACCCCCGAAAAAATATCACCCTGTACGTTTTCAAATGGTTTACATATGTCAAAACTTGTGAACCATCATAAGTAATCTATGGTAAAAATTTGAATAAATTATGTTAAAAACTGTAGGAGCTGTGTGAAAAATACTAAAAAAAAAACAAAACTTTGACATCCTGTATCTCAAAAACGAAGCGATTCCCGACATATGTTTATATGACAAACTTCACTTAAAATAAGGTGCTCTATCGAATGCCAGAGTCCTGCTAGTATAAACTGACTCACCCTGTATATAAAAAATTCGCTACTACATGGTGTACCATTAATAAAAGATGATTGAAAAGTTTTGTTGTGATAAATTCGAAATATATTTATGTCAAAATAAGCCTACTCTACTGTCTAAGATGTACCCTCCAACTTTCAAAATTATATTCCTATACATGATTAAATGACGGTATGATATATCATGCTGACCACAGTTATAAGTACATAATAATCCGCCTAAAAGTACAACTATATATTTCGTAAACATGACATTATGATTTTTGTATTGTTTGGTGCTGGCAGCCTATACTCCAATTGTTATACAGAGTGAGTTTTATGTATGGAACGCCTCAATTATCTCGGAAACGGCTTGCCCGATTTTTATAAATTTTGGTTTATAAGGGTTTTGTAATATGGCCGATATTATTGTGGCATTTACATTGTTGTCAGATCTTTCGTTTTTCCGGAAATATACTGAAATTTGTTATTTCAAATGGATCACCATATATATTTTTTTGTTTTTGAAATCTCTAAGAAATTTAGAATATTTTTCATGTAATGTTCCCTATACCTAATTGCCATAATTTCGGAGTTACAGCTACATTTGCAATATCTCCGCCGACGTTAAAATATTACATCAGGGCGGCTATGTCTGCGACAAAAACAATTTTGACGTTTTAATAAACTATTATTGTTGGTGTTTATTGAAAGTTACAATGGACCGTTTATCTGAGAAAGAACGAATTGAGATTTTAATGATATTAGGATATGGTGATGTGCGTAGAAGTCAACAGGAAACGTGTAATATCTTTAATAATTTATATCCTAATAGAAATCCCATAGGATCTTTTGAAAACATAAAGTAAAGGCGGTTACAGCTGATGCTCAAAATGTTGTCCGTTTACTTCCATACAAGAAGCCATGCGATGTTTAAAACTTTGCAGTACATTTTGTAACATTCCTGACTGCTCAATTCTTCTTATCTCTGTGGTAATCCTATCTTTTAATTCCTGAATATTGGCAGGTTTGGTTTTATAAACAATATTTTTTAAGTGACCCCACAGGAAATAGTCTAAAGGATTCATGTCGGGTGATCGCGGGGGCCATTCGATAAAACCACGCCTTCCAATCCATCTTCTGGGAAACACATCGTTTAGGTATTGCCTCACGTCACGCGCATAGTGAGGTGGAGCTCCATCGTGTTGCACCCAAATATTGTTATTTGGGACATTGTTATTGTCTGAAAGTTTCAAATAATAAAATTTCTAAATTAACAGGCAATTGAGAATACTTACTTAGATTTGGAAATAACCGAGCCAACTCAGGTATAATATTATTCTGTAATAAATTTAAATACGCCGGACGATTTAAGTTTCCTTCAATGAAAAAAGGACCAATTATTTTGTCGCCTATTATTCCAGCCCATACATTAATCTTTTGTGGAAATTGGGTGTGGGATTCTCTCATCCAACGAGGATTGTTACGTGACCAGTATCTGCAATTATGCCGATTTACGTTTCCATCAATACAAAAAGTGGCCTCATCGGAAAACATAACATTATTTAAAAAATTTGGATTATTTTGATCGTAACATTTTTCCATCATTGTGTCGGCAAACTCTTCACGTCTATCGAAGTCATCATCTGACAACTCTTGAACCAATCTTACTTTATAAGGATGGAATTTATTGGCATGTAAAATTTTCATTATGGATGTTTGAGAAATATCAACTTCCCTGGATATTTGTCTAGTACTCAAGTGTGGATCTTCTTCTAACATAACACAAACATCCAAAGATTTGTCTTCAGTTGTTGCAGTTTTTATACGCCCTGATTTCGGTAAATCTTTTATGGCTCCAGTTTGGTTAAACTTTTTTAACAACTTACTCACAGTAGATCTTGTTATGGGATTTCTATTAGGATATATATATATATATATATCTATATCATTAAAATCTCAATTCGTTCTTTCTCAGATAAACGGTCCATTGTAACTTTCAATAAACACCAACAATAATAGTTTATTAAAACGTCAACATTGTTTTTGTCGCAGACATAGCCGCCCTGATGTAATATTTTAACCTCGGCGGAGATATTGCAAATGTAGCTGTAACTCCGAAATTATGGCAATTAGGTATAGAGAACATTACATGAAAAATATTCTAAATTTCTTAGAGATTTCAAAAACAAAAAAATATATAGGGTGATCCATTTGAAATAACAAATTTCAGTATATTTCCGGAAAAACGAAAGATCTGACAATAATGTAAATGCCACAATAATATCGGCCATATTACAAAACCCTTATAAACCAAAATTCATAAAAATCGGGCAAGCCGTTTCCGAGATAATTGAGGCGTTCCATACATAAAACTCACTCTGTATATTATGTAAAAAATAAAAGACAGAACTTAATCCACAGGCAAATTCCTATGTTAATCAGACGGTCAATACACCTTCCCCATGGGAATCTATATAATAATATCCCCAGGGACAGCAATTACATTAATGAATTCTATAGTTATTTGTAGTATAATAAAATAAGTAATTTATATAGCTGAATCCGAAAGATAAAATATTCCATTTTCCAGTGGCCATTTTCGAAAGTAAGATCAAATTGAAAATACAAAAATATTAAATGTGGATTTCACTATGGTATCTATACATGGTGACTCAATTTTAAATTGAAACCTTTGAGAAACAGGAGGACTTCAGCAAAATAATGTCTGTTTTTTATACAGTGCTTTCATTTCAAAAGTAAACCATCCAAGGTTATCATAAAGTAAGGGATATATTTCAGCTTACGATCTATTTTAACAAATTAAGTTAATAACAGAATGTGAAAGAAATTCGATTACTTAAACAGTGGCATTTCTTATGTATCTTATGTGGTTAACGCAAATGTTCGATATGCTGTCAATTGCTTGATATGCAATTGTTTAATGTCAATTTTGCTGCTTTACAATCACCAACCGTTCCTCCAAATTGTACACATTAGACAGCATTTCTGGTTGAATTGCAGCAATTTGCTCCCTAATAGTCTTTTAATTCTTCCAGCGTTATTGGTCGTGTTCTAAACACCAAATTTTTTAAATAGGTAGCCCCAGCAGAACTAGTAATCCGATATGTGCGTAGATAAATATTTACAAAATATCTGTTTATAACACGATTTTGAAAACATCAGTTAAACATTATTAACTGGTCGGTAAATATGCGGGAGTGCTCTAGCCTGCATAAAAATCATGCATCAATTCCTTCGTGCTCGTTTTCTATCTGTGTAGTGGTATAATCTCGTAACATATGCAGGTATCGTTTACCAATAACAGTTACAGATACGACCTCTCCATTCTGTATCTTCTGAAAAAAATATAGTCCAATGATAAAACTAGATGTGAAACCGCACCATAGACATATAATACTAGGGGAGACAGAACATTCCATTAGAAAAACACCATTTGTTTACAATCATACACACTTTCACACTTGTACATAAGTTGGAAGGAGATGGGTTTATAAAATGGCAATACTGTAACCTAGGCGTCCACGTCCGATGTTATCTTTACCAGTGGTGTGCAGTTTTTTTAGGGATCATTACAATAAGTTTTAATTTAAAGGTTTATTTATGTTAGAACTGAGATTTGTGTGGGAGCAAATAAGACATGTATTACTGCTTGGACCTATATATTCTCAATACTCTACAAAATCATTATTAAAATCTCAGCAGAATGTTATATAAACAATTCAAAACACTTATAATAGTGCTTCATTCATTGTCGTTGGTCTTGACACAGCTGGTCCTAATATTCGGCCTTCCTGTGTTTCTATTGCACCGAAGAAAGTTTTGCCCATGCCTAAACGGATGCTACCTGTAACATTTTAAAAGACATTCTGAGAAACTATTCTGCATAGTAGAGCGCTATAAACGCATTTCTCTACTGCAGGTTTTCCTTTTGTTTATTGTATGGCAGTCAAGCACTATTCACACATTTCTCGACTGCAAACCTTATGAATGCAAATCATTCATTATCAATATAATTTATTATTTAATTTCCTTATTATTAGATATTATTCAACAGCTTTAGATTTCCAAGCTTATAAACCCTAATATTTATACACTATTGCCTCAGTCATTCCACAAAGATATAGTTGGATGTTTATACAACTATAAAAAAAATATTTATTTTTGTAGGCGATATTCACGAATTCCCCCTCGTATCTATTTTCATAAACTTTTACCTAATACATATCCTTATACATTTAAAGGAACACATCGGCATTATCCAGCTTTGAATTATTATAATAAACAATTAGATAAAATGTTTTTCTATGGCATGTCCAATTAATTGTAATAATAGCTGAAAAATTTAATAATTAATTAATAAACGAGTTAATTTTCACATAAAATAATAGTTTCAACACTCTAGCAAATCAATCAATTCATCTGTGCTATTTAAGTCACTATCAGAACTAACGTCTAAATTATTTATCAATTTTTTTTTAAACTGTCTGCTGCTACTTACAACCATACACCTTTTGTAACCTTTAATACCTTTTTACGGAATAATTTCCTAACTATTATTTCCCAGTAGCTGTAGTTAGCTTGTACAGCCCGCCATATTTTAATTTTCCAGTTACCTCTTTGCCGTCTGTAACAGCACTAGCCCAAAGACAAGATCACATTTTGTAAGTAACACTTCTTTTTCTTATCAAACCTTTTCTTCATTTCTCGACTGAAAAGCTTATGAATGCAAATCATTCATTATCAATATCATCAATGATCAAGTTTTCTCTTTACTTTATCTCTCATAGCTTGAATTTCTGTATTATCTTATTGGATTTTTTTAAATATTTACATTTACAGTATTACTTATACCCCAAACTCCATCAGGAAGCTTTTCCAACCACTAAAAAATCCAAATTTGTCTGCTCTCAAGATTAACAGGAAAGCTACAACAATAATATTCTGTATTAAAATATAACAAACATCTAATAGGTTTATTTTTCTGCATTTCAAATAGTTGCAACAAAATTATTTACTGTTTAAATACTGGAAATCCAGCCTGGAATTGGACAATAATTTTATTACAACGCTACTACATCATTTTTCGGTCTAAAATGCTTTAATTCCAAAAATTTGATACAAAACACATAAATATTTTTTGCAATAATTTACTTAAAATTTAGTTAACAACACCACTGCTTACGCTAAAAAAACATAACCTTACTTACCGCCGAAATACCAGTCCGGGGTTAGAATAGTCGACTTTTTAACAAACCACGCACTGTTGAACTATTGTAGATTGATTATAAAAGGCTCTAAATACCTCTACTGCCAAAAAAACACTGCAAATAAATAAAAAAATCCCAAAAATCACAAACACAGCACAGCAACATTGTAACGTCATCATTTGACATAAAAGCGTCATTTGATAGCAAAACAGCCGTACAGCATTGCCATAGTATTTCCCTAACACGATAATAATTTTATGTTATTAGGAAATTATAAATAATTTTAAAAGTAGGGATTATGTATTTTCATTAAAAAACACAGATAAATATTTAGTATATTATTTTTTCTTAATTACACATAAAAATTCAGTTAAATATAATTAATATACTCTTCGTTTTCAAACACCGGCGGTAGATCTAGGGCAATCCGCATAGATATTACATCATTGATTTTTATTGAAAACAATGTCTGATCGGCATAAAATGTAAACAATTCTGTCTCCCCCTTCTTATGTCTATGAACCGCACCAAACGCTGACTTTTTTGCCATGATAACATTCCTGCATGATTTCATGTGGATTATCTGTTGACCATATTCGACAGTTTTGAGTTTTGACACCACCATTTAGACAGAATTAGGCCTCATCTCTCCATAAAATACGGCTTAACCATTCGGTTAAATTCCAATCTGAGCCAATATTTGTAAAGAAATATCATACCTGATAGGAAAATCTGCATCAATTTATTCAAACCGCAGTTTAAGTTTTTAGAGATACATTTTTGCGTAAATTTTTCCAAACCGTGGTGTATGGCATTTGCAATCGTTTTGATATCCAATTCACACTAGTGGCGTTCGGTAATTACCTCAGATTGATCTTTTTAGTCCGTATCGTTCATTAATTACATCTAGAGGTATAGGGGAGGTAAATCTTGATCGTTCAGAAATTAAATCAGATCGATCAGAGCAAGATCTGTTTGCTCGAAGCATTTTGGCCGAGGAGAAAAATTAATCTGAATTTGTGAGGTTATGGTGGTCGTGGTTGTCATTTGTCATTGACTTTTTGAAGTTGTAGCTGGTAATTTTGTAATGTAATTTTCCTAAGAAGTCTTCAAATGTTTCCGCAGACATTCTAAAATGTTCTTTAAACTGCCTAGCAAAAAAAATTGCCCAGTTTCTTCAGCGAAGTTTTAATTTTTTCCAAACAATTTGTACATTCTTCATCTTCAAAAATGATTTCATATCGTTGGATTGCAATGGTTGATTTTACAATATTCATTATTTAAATAATTCGAAATAGAATATAAACAAACCAAAAGTCAAAACAGAAAAGGTGAGGTTATATTATGCCTTATGCAATCGATTTCGTTCATTTATTTTCTATTTGTCCGTCTTATCTGGAATCACGTGATTGTAATCTCGTCGCATCCGTGAGCATATTACCGAACGCAACTATTGCTAACGGATTAGTGTTGACTATGTTTTGATTTTCCCGAAGAACTTCTACAACTTGGACATCACTAATCCTTGGTCTTCATGATCTCGGTAGGTCAGTTACAGACCCTGATCTTTCAAGATTGCTAATCAGATTACGGTACGCTTTCATTTTACAGGGTCATGCTCTCAAACCCATTCTCATACAAAATCTTCGTAAACCAGCAGTGTTATTTTTGCCGCATTCGTAATAACATTGTACTAAACCAATTCTTGTTGTAGGTCCATATTATTAAAGTTTAAATGGTTTCAATTTACGTTTACGTGAGTTTTATTTCACTTCAACAATTCTCTAAACCACAATGACTACGTTTGACCATGATACAACTACACTGATATGCTCATAACTTGACCAAATTTCGTTTGTTCAGCGCACGACGTCATTCTTGATGCTAAAATGGCGAAAATTCAAATGCGTTACTGTCAACGTGACTGTCAGTGATATAATTATTTTCGTGTTTGTCAATTGTATTTCCGTATTATTATAATTGTGAGGTCCGAGGGTTATCAAGTTGTCATTTTTATATTATAGGGTGGTGTTTATTTACAGTAGTGCTTCTTATTATCTCTTCAAATTATAAAATTTAGGTTAGAATTATATTCGGTAGCTAGATCGGTACACAGAATGCGGTTTGAATTAAAATAAGAAAGATTGATATTAATCAACTATTATTTTAGTTTCCCTGTATGAATCGTGTATTATAATTCCATAATCGACGTTTCTTTTATATTGTTATCTTTGTTTACAAGTATTTTATTTAATTTTGTATCAAAACTGACGTCACGCTCATCGATAGACCACGCCCCCATGCGCATAGGCATATCAGTGTAGTTGTATCATGCGTTTGACACTTGTATCAGCAATTGACTCGACAACTCTTTTGTTTTCAATAGATACAGTAAAATCCAATTATTGAAGCAACTAGATTCCATTTACTCTTTGCTACTAGCTTGATTTCTTAAAATTATATAAGACTTTAAAGTATACCCCTTACTTTATGATGACCCCATATTTTGAATTTGAGGAAATTTAAAAATTCGTCAATTAGGATATGGAGGGAGAAGTTTAACTACATATTGGGTTTAATTTTACCTGTCACTCCTTCTTGCACAACCACGCTCCAATTGAAATTTCAAATTGCAACCCCCACCGAGTAATATACCTATCGTTGAAAAGAGCATATAATTATATATCCAATTATACCCAAAAACAATAAATCAGTAGATCTTTTCACGAATTAGGAGAAAAAATATGTACCAATTCTATCTATGCGCCAATTCTATGCACCAATTCTTATGAGCGAGGTACACCGTGTTCCACATAAAACGACCCACTATACTATCTGGAAATCTATAAAAGATATGAAAAAAAGTTAAATACAAAAGTTTTTTAGATTTTCGAGCTCTTTTAAAATATAATACTTCCATGTATACAGGGTGTCCCAATTTTGCTGGGACGACATTAACTCTAAAAATTTAAATGGGATACCCTATATTTTTGTCGATTTTTGGATTCTTTGTCAAAAATAAACCCGACTTGTCTATTTAAACTATAGTCGAATTTTGCGTAGTTTTTGAAATATTTGAGGTTATGTGTGCGTTTTTGAAAAATCAAGGTATTTTTCAACACGATATAAAAAAATTATCAAAAACTAAAATTAGTCGTTAGGGTGGTCATTTCCACTTACAAGGCGTCAATGCATATACAGAATACAAAATTTTTGTTAACACTTATACAGGATGGACATACTACGAAATCAATCTTGCAACTTTATAATCTGAAAAAAGTCGATTTTTTTAAATGAAACACCCGTTATATAATTACTCTATGTTAAAGACAATGAAAATACCTATCATTCCATATACATATGTCCTATACATAAATTCAATGGTTGCAGAGAAAATCGCCATTTAATAGAAAATCACAATGATTTCCGGTATAATGGTATTGTAATGCTGCATACTCTCAAAAAACTAGGAGTCTATGGAATGAGTAATATTGAAATTTGTTTTAATTTGACAGATCTGCAATTTATTTGTGTTTATATAGTGGTAGTTGCATTCCTAAATGATTTTAAATTCAAAATACCTAACTAGGTATCTATTGTAATTTACCATCAGAAACCAACAGAATCAAACAAATATTTTAAGTAACAACTACATAATAATTAATCACAGATTACGGGAAGTTTAAGAAAACAAAAAACCATGAACAACAAATAATTTTATAATAGGTACATTATAATTTATTTTCGGCATATTGTCCGTTTTCTGCTATACAGTGTATATCGCACTTGAATGTTTGCAACAGCATTTCGCACGGCTTGTTCATTGAACATTGAACGGATTGTTCATGGTTTTGTTTTTTAAACTTCCTTGTAATCTGTGATTAATTATTATATAGTTGTTACTTAAAGTATTTGTTTCTGTTGGTTTCTGCTGGTAAATTACAATAGATACCTACATAGTTAGGTATTTTGAATTTAAAATCATTTAGGAATGCAACTACCACTATATAAACACAAATAAATTGCAGAACTATCAAATTAAAACAAATTTCAATATTACTCATTGCATAGCCTCCTAGTTTTTTTGAGAGCATGCAGCATTACAATACCATTATACCAGAAATCATTGTGATTTTCTATAAAATTGCGATTTTCTCTGTAACCATTGAATTTATGTATAGGACATATGTATATGGAATGATAGGTATTTTCATTGTCTTTAACATAGAGTAATTATATAACGGGCGTTTCATTTAAAAAAATCGACTTTTTTCAGATTATAAAGTTGCAAGATTGATTTCGTAGTATGTCCACCCTGTATAAGTGTTAACAAAAATTTTGTATTCTGTATATGCATTGACGCTTTGTAAGTGGAAATGACCACCCAAACGACTAATTTTAGTTTTTGATAATTTTTTTATATCGTGTTGAAAAATACCTTGATTTTTCAAAAACGCACACATAACCTCAAATATCTCGAAAACTACGCAAAATTCGACTATAGTTTAAATAGGCAAGTCGGGTTTATTTTTGACAAAGAATCCAAAAATCGACAAAAATATAGGGTGTCCCATTTAAATTTTTAGACTTGATGTCGTCCCAGCAAAATTGGGACACCCTGTATACATGGAAGTATTATATTTTATAAGAACTCGAAAATATAAAAAACTTTTGTATTTAACTTTTTTCCACATCTTTTATAGATTACCAGATAGTATAGTGGGTCGTTTTATGTGGAACACGGTGTACAGTGGGGCCAAAATAATGAATTCCTGGAAAAAACTCCAAATAAAAAAATAGCAAGAGACCGACATAAATGACTCAATTCGTAAGTTAAATGCCATGTAAATTCCTACTGTAGTAGGAAAAACAGAAAACAGAAATGTATTCTCACCATGCCAGTCGAAACTTGTCCTTCCTTGCGACTAACAGCGCTGATTGTGATTTAGGTGAGATAAAACACGTATTCTCGTATATTCTTTGAAATATTATTTTGATGTACAGGGTGATTCACTTTCGAGTGTGCAGCATGGGTATCTCGCTTATTATAAAAGATAGACTGTAGGTTTAAATTCGGCAAAGTTGCGAAATTTTGTACTCAATTAGTTGGCGCAAACAAAACCCCCATATGTGCTTTTGTTTTTGAGTAAGAGGCAAAAAAACATTTTTTCCGGTTTTCGTTTTCTGGCTATAACTTCTATATTTTTGAAAATATTGGCTTATCGTTTTCACATTATTAGGACACTTTCTTGAGACAAATACGATGCCGTAAACCGTTTTTTTTTTAAATGTCACTTCTATTGTAAATCATCGTCAACTTTATTTTTTCTTATGGGCACCATGTTAATTTTTCTCATATTTGAATAAACCGATTTTTTCTCAATACAACAATATAATATATGTTAATATTTGTCTAAAAAATAAGGGCATTATGAAGGAAAAAAGGTATTTTTTTTTTGAAAATGTCTAGTTAGCCATGGCCATAACAGTCAATTCTTGACAAAACACAAATGCCACTTATAATTTTTATAAACTGCATCTGTGGAGTACTTTTTACGTTGGCTAACGATGTATTCAACCGAAGAGAAACAAGATATTATAGATATTTATTACAGATGTAACCAAAATTTAAACAGAACAATTGAAGAATATTTAAACACATATACTGAAAGACGACAACCATGCAAGACTTATATTACTAAACTGCACTATAATTTAAGAAATTATGGCAGATCCATACCTATTTCTTGGTTTAGAAAAACTGCCATAATTTCTTAAATTACTTACAGTGCAGTTTAGTAATATATTATGTCTTGCATGGTTGTCGACTTTCAGGATATGTGTTTAAATATTCTTCAATTGTTTTGTTTAAATTTTTGTTACATCTGTAATAAATATCTATAATATCTTGTTTTTCTTCGGTTGAATACATCGTTAGCCAACGTAAAAAGTACTCCACAGATGCAGTTTATAAAAATTATAAGTGACATTTGTGGTTTGTCAAGAATTGACTGTTATGGCCATGGCTAACTAGACATTTTCAAAAAAATACCTATTTTCCTTCATAATGCCCTTATTTTTTAGACAAATATTAACATATATTATATTGTTGTATTCAGAAAAAATCGGTTTATTCAAATATGAGAAAAATTAATATGGCGCCCATAAGAAAAAATAAAGTTGATGATGATTTACAATAGAAGTGACATTTTTTTAAAAAACGGTTTACGGCATCGTATTTGTCTCAAGAAAGTGTCCTAATAATGTGAAAACGATAAGCCAATATTTTCAAAAATATAGAAGTTATGGCCAGAAAACGAAAACCGGAAAAAAATTTCTTTTGCCTCTTACTCAACAACAAAAGCAGATATGGGGGTTTTGTTTGCGCCAACTTATTGAGCACAAAATTCCGCAACTTTGCCGAATTTAAACCTACAGTCTATCTTTTATAATAAGCGAGATACCCATGTTACACACTCGAAAGTGAATCACACTGTACAAATATTCCACTGTTTTTAACATGGTGTTATTACCTACAGGTAACTTAATAATTTTATAAATATAGTTGTTAAATTATGCTAAGTAATAATTTTTAACGAAAACAGTTTAAAACATCTTAATCTTCGTAACAATTTTTGTTGGTAGAGTTTAAGTTAATATGGAATATGATGTTTGTAATTTTGAATTTATTTGCTCACTTAGTTATAGATTGATCTTATAGAAAATAACGAAAATCCTGAGCATATTTGAGCCATTTCGTTTTATGATTTCTTAAATAAATTAAAGTTAAAATCGAGAAATCAGTTATTTTGACAGTAATTTTGATTTACACCATCAAAAACTTGTTTTTCTTGTGAAAAAGATTTTATTCGCTATTTTTTTGTTAATTCAGAGGCCGAATTCTGTAATAACCCCGAAGTTCCGGAATTTTACTGAGTTATTTCGATTTCTACCCCCTGAGAACCACCCCAACTTATCCGTCTTATTTTTTCATAAAGTTACCTGCACTCGCGAGCCTACTTTGGGCCAGCTTCAGAATTTTCTGATTTTTTTCCAAAAATTGTTGCTTTCGACCCCACTGGGCGACGTTTCTGTCTGGATACCTCGCACTGAATACTCTGGCGATTCTACGCGTTTTCTAGACCCGTAAAAAAGATCATTTCCATTCATTCTGCTAAATTGTAACCCATCTTAAATAAAGATTTTAAAATGTCAAACTTACTTAAAATGTCAAACTGACTTAAATCGCGAAGGCAATACCACAAAATGAGAAGTAGCATTAAATAATTCACATAAGCAATCAGCTAAAACAGAGTGTTTCCTTTTTTGATGCAAATTGATATTAAAAGATACTTGCTGGTTTTTATTAGCGGTAATTCTGTATAAAATTTCGCTAAATTTATTTAAATTAGTTGACACAGTTTTTCTACTAACTCGTGAACCAATCAACCGATTTCATATTTTTTGGTATGGTTCTATAGATAATTATATGTTCTTTTCAACAATGTATTAGTCAATGGAGGTTGTCATTTAAAATTTCAAAGTGAGGGTAGCGCTAGAGGAGCGAGTGACGGCTGAAATTAAATCCAATGCGTAATTAAACTTCCCCCTCAATATCTCAATTAACCTGTTTTTTGTATTTATTAAATTTTCTCAAATTCAAACGAATTTTTAAGGTGGCTTCCATTAAAATAACAACACTGTATAATCCATTATAATGAAGTTGTATTATTGTACAGACTTATGCTGTTATATAGGAAAAATTGTTGTATATCACAGATATGATTATCCCGCACTAACTTTTCTTTACTACTATTAGACAATATCACTTCAAACTTCAAAAATATGGCCTGAGGGGTAAAGTTTACGACTGGTTGACTTCGTATCTTTATCAAAGGAGACAAGTTGTAGAAATAAATGGCATTCGCTCTAAAGAGGTTAATGTAAAAATTGGCGTTCCTCAGGGTTCCATTTTGGGCCCATTAATGTTCCTGTTATTTATAAATGATCTTCCTGGTATGAGGGAGTGTGGAGGTAACCTAACCATGTTTGCAGATGACAACACCTATTTATGCAATGAAACCTCTGTTGCAGATGCAGTAATAAAAATGCAACAAATGATTATTCACTTTAAAGACTGGTTTACTAACAATAAACTGTGTCTCAATACCTCGAAAACAGTATTTATCAATTTTACACCTCGAACATCTATAATTAATGAAAGCCAGTTGTTGAAGGCTGGGAATAAGTCAATAGCTCAAGTTCAAAACACAAAATTTCTTGGACTGTATCCTAGACAATATGCTGAATTTGGACATACATATTGAAAATCTGTGTACCAAACTGTTATCAATGTGTTATGCAATTTCAAGACTAAAAATTGTTAGTAATGTATCGGCTTTAATGGCATTTTATCATGCGCAGTTTGTATCTCGTTTACGCTATTGTGTAGTATTTTTGGGCTCATCTAATCACTTAAACAGACTTTTTAAATTACAAAAGAAGGCACTTAGAACGATAGTAGGTATATCCCATTGTACATCTTGTAGGCTGCACTTTAGAAAGCTTAAACTCTTAACATTGCCATGCATATATATTTATGAACTGTTACTATACGTAAGAACCAATCTAAGTCAGTTTACATTAAATAGTGACTTTCATGAGTATGGAACCAGGACCAGAAACTTATTGTCAGTGCAAAAGCATAATCTATCTTTATACGAAAAAACTCCGTGTTATTTAGGCGTGAAATTATATAATAGGTTAAATCCAGATATAAAAAATATCAAAAACTTTAAATTGTTTAAAGAAAAAATACAAATGTTACTGCTGAATCATAGTTTTTATAGCACTAGTGAATTTTTTGATTGTTGTTTTTAATTGTTTTTATTTGTTTAACCGATATATTTAATGTATACTGTTATCACAGCAGAATATTTATGTTGTGCTATTGTTTTTCACTAATACTTTGTATTAATATAGTGAGACGTTTTGACGTTGTTCTTTTAACTAAGTATCGTGCTGTATTGTGTTTAACTGTTTATATTTTACTATTACTATTTTACTACTACTATTTTACTATTACTATTTTACTATTACTATTTACTATTTTTTATAACTGTTTAACATTTTGTAATTTAATAATGCATGATATTTGATAACTAGTCATATAATGATTAACTTGTAAACTTTACTGACTTTTCCTATACTATGTAATATAGTCCACTGGAATAAATATATCTATCTATCTATCATATTAAAGTTATTTTTATTAAGAACAGTAATGTCAAGAAAAATTTGAAAACTAATTAAATTTCCCTGAAACTGTAATTACAAAACTGTCGGTTAATCAATAATGTTCTCGTACAATATGAAACAACTTTTTTATTATATTAAATGACTAACTCTTCAAATATTCGCCTTTGCTTGCTGAAGGTGCTTTATATTAAGATATCTTATGACAGCTTCATACTAAATATCCCTTTAAATAAATTTTACACTTTGAAGTTTATATAACAAAGTGCCATTATTTTTCGAACTTCTACTGATCCTCAGAGTTTATTATAATAAAATATGCTTCACTGGTATGGTATTATCAAATATTTAATTCTCAGAAAATTAGCAAGTCAATTTTCATAAAAAAATTACAAAATTTTAAGTCGCAGATAATGAAACTGCTTTGCCCAATGAGGCCAGTTAAAATCTTCTAATTAAGCCACTTTCATAATTTATATCAAATAATTATAGAAATATAAGAAAACAAAAGCTATTAAAAGGCATATAAATAACTTTACCTAAAAATTGCACTGTAATTTCTTTTGTAATTAACTACTTATTTCACTGATTTTCTAATTTAACAAATGAAACGTTTAAACTATTCAAAAAATAGTTAAACTTAACTAGTTTCCAGATGTTTCAAACTAATACTCGGTTCTTAGTAGGTAAATATTTTTTGACTTCAATAACATTTACTCCAGTGACTTAAAGAACGATTTTTTGTTCAACAAAGTAGATAAAACTTTAACATGTAAAACTGTCTTCTCGACATCGTCTCTAAATATTTTACAATATCCTCTTGAATCTATCTGAATTTATTGTTGCATTTCAGCTTGCAGTAGAAATACTTCTCTACTATACTAATATGTACTACAACTTAAATGTCGGACATTTATAATTATGATGTGATATCGGTTACTAAAATATATTGTGTGTAAACCAAACTGGATAACATAAAAATGGTGTGACAGTGCGTACAGTGATATGTCTACGAAAGAGAGACGGTGACATCATTGTTGCTGCCTAGCATGCTCTGCAGCACAAATGGAGGGCTACGAAATTTCTGTCGCACTTCCTAGCCTCAATGGCAGCTGTTGCTGGTCTCTACGGACTGGGAGATGAAGCTCGCTTACCCAGGTAATTTTTATAAAGTTATCTATGTAGCAACTATAGTAGAGTATTTTTGCAACTTGGAATAGCAGGATTTCTCAGTTCCTGTCAACTTTAGGAGACAATTTAAAGCGTGTATTTTATAAAGTTACTGCCAAAACAAAAAATTCGATATCTCCTGATTTTTTAGTTGTCGCTAAGCCTCCAAACAACATTTTCAGAAGGTTATGTGTATCATGGTTATTTCAAAAGATATAGAAATAGTGATAATATTCCTCATTATCAATTTATCAATTATCAATCATACTTTTTCATTTACTCCTTAACGAGCTATATATTAACGAGCTATATATTAACGAGCTATATATTAACGAGCTATATATTAAGAGCTATATATTAAGCATATGTTAATAATAGGACCAATTTGTAAAGTTAATCTATTGTGCTTTCTAGAAATGTAAAGTTTAATTCAGTTATTTCTGAAACTGGTTGAGATATAACCATTAAAAAAAGGAATAAATCATCTAAATACATAAAAAATATTTTACTGCAAATAACAATTGACTGTAATACGTTAATTTCGAGGTTAATTTATAGGTATTTATTATGCCTTATACAACTTTGATGAGCACTTCAGAGCTACAAATGAAATACTCGTATCTTCAGTTGACTCAAGACATGTATAACATGTGCAGTATACATATACTAACAAATTATTCATTGATATTCAATATTTTCAGAAAGTCTCATGTTGGTTCACAGTATCAGCAACAACACGTAACCTGGAACTATTTTGTCAATATATAAATCAAATACAGTCCCAGCAAGACGAGGTCATCACATACCTACGTCCAATATGAAACGAATTTACAAGGCATATTATCCCTTTTAAATTTTGTCTGCTGAAAATAATTCAGAAAAGAAAGAAACATTTTATGACATTATATTGAAAACTAATAAAATATATTGAGGACCCCTTTGTATGCCCATAATTTGAATGACAAAGCATTCAAAATATGAACTGAAATTATTCAATCTTAACTTAACAATCAAACCATGTCTAACCAAAAATACAATCAGTGAACGAAATTATTGACATTTGAATTGACATTTTTATCCCGTCGTATAGGACGGCTACAATTTAGGGATTTTTTTATTGTATATCAGTGTTTTCAGGGCTGCAGGATTATTTAATTTACAGGTACCAAAAAATAATTGCGCTCATTTGGGCAATATTAACGGTCTTTAAAATAGGTAGGTATACTTATCTCCAACAAAATAATAAAGTTTTAAGTTTTTGCAAGGTTTTTGAAAAGAAACTGCTAACAAAACACAACAAATATAAAAGTTACAATAGAAATACGTAGGACGCCATAGAATTGCGGTATTTTGTAACGTCACTAAGAATACCCTATCTAAATTTGTACGAAATGCGAAAACCGTAGTAACCGTGTTTACGCCCTGGGGCCCTATTCTCGAGACGTGCGAAAAGGTTCGTATGCGAAAAATGACGTAAAAATTACGCAGGCGAGCAGTTCTTTACAGCAAGAGAACTGTTAAACTACGTCTTATTGACGTCATTTTTCGCATACGAATATTTTCGCACGACTCGAGAATAGGGCCCCTGCCCTGTAGGGCAACGCAATAGCATGCTCACAGAATATGCCCAAATAGTTATTTTCTTATTTATAGTGTGGCTATATACTAAACACGGCGATCACAATAGGACAAAGCTCCGACCCCTCGGTATAAGGCGTCGATTCCGCGATTGGTTGGAAGTTAGCAATGTTAAATATGATTGACTTTCAAACAAATCGTGATTTAGTTATGTCATGCGAATTAGTTTTGCCGCCATTAATGGTCGAAGTAGCCGACCAATCGAAAAATGCCAGGTAGTATTGTCACCACTGTTTTACAAGTCATTGTACTTGTTTATTGATAGCAGTGACATCTAGCAATAAACCACTGAAGCTACCTAACAACTACCTTTGGTAGTTTCAGCAAAAATCTTCTGTTATTAATTGAGCGTTTGGCATTTTTAGAAGAAATTCACCTGAAAATCTATTTTATTGGCTATTTTATGTAGGTACTTTTAAACAATTTATTATGATTGTGTTTAATCTTTATGTACATTTTTATCGAAATTTATAAGTGAGTGAAATATGTCAATTACATAAAATATGCGACAACTTACGCCAAAGAAAAATTAATATAATTCAGTTATATATTTTATTACGAAAGTCTATAAATCAAATATGATTTTATTGTTTTGTTATTTAGAGCGTTATTGGAAATTCCTGTAATGCTACTAAGCGAGAACTTTATATAAATATACCTTGACACTACCTACCTTATTAAAAAAACTGTAGTTATTAGAATAAACTAAAGCGTGCTTTTGTTTTCACACATTAATCTTCCTTTTAACCTAAAATATTGCCAAACCAAGTGAAGTAATTAGAATTTAGAAAAGTGAAAACGAAATTACTGTGATGTATTACATACACCTGTGCTGACGCTTCGCCTGAGTTTTTGGCATAGCTACATTTTATTTTTATATGCAAATTATATTATTTTTAGTACTTACGTGTATTTGTCATTATTCTAATAACACATAAACAATCTTCTAAATATTAAAACATTTTCAGGATTGTTACCGGTTACGCCCAAAACACAAATAAGGGAGACCGAACACCGCGTACCCTAATCCTGCAGAATTAGGGTCAAGCGGTAACCTTATTAAGGGTTCCCTTATTAAAAAGGTTACATGGGCCCAATAACCTCCATTTGTGCAATGCATTTTTGTGGCGCAAAATGCAATACAGCAGTGACAGTGATCGATCACGCAGTCTTGAGAAAATGTATTTACGATATTAAAACACCCGCAAACAGGATTTCGTTTAAAAATGTTATGTGTTAAACACACGTAGTAGAAAATGCTACCCAACTATTTTTTAAAATGTTTTAGAAATAAATGTATTAGGTATGCGATATATTTCTGGAAAGCACATGAATATAATTTTCAATGGTGGTAAAACCTTTTATAATCTCCTCCATGTAAAATATCTCAATTTTGTTTTATAATTATACTATATACTCGATACTCTTTTGGACACTTCGGGCACTTTTGGATTTCTACGTCCCGTTATAACTCGAAAATCTATAGATCGATTAATCGATATATTAGATCTGTTTTAACACTTGAATTTTTGAAATTGAGAAAGAATATACAATCAATTTTTCTCGAAAGCTGACAGAGATACTCTGTAATCATAATTAAAAGTAACAGTAACACTCTGTACATAATTTTCCACTTATTATACTATCTACTAAGATTGACGAAATAAATATAAAGAGGGCCAATAGTACGTGGGCGGGTTCTGTCATTTTCTATTCATTTAAGGTAAAATTTAAATTAAAAAAGTTAGCCTCCATAGCCAAAAAATAATTTATATAAGATATAATAAGTATAAACTATTTTAACAGCGCCGAGATAAACAAATTTGTTTTAAATGGAACACCCTATATTTTCCTATTTTCATTCATTTATATTATTTTACATTATGATACTGATATATTATTTTCATAACTATAGCAAAATACTTCTAATCAATAATGATGATTATATAATAATATATAATACCACATTTTATATTCTATATAGCCAAATTCATCAGGAAAATTTGCCCTCGCCAATATTACTACATATGCCGCATAATATAGTTATAGCCATATGCCTATATTCTAAATTAATTTTAAAATAAAATAAAATTTCAATATTTGGTTAGACAGTCTTGGAATGTAGGCATTACATTTAGTTTTGGCGATTCAAAATCCCGATGAGGGTGTTGAAAATTGTAAACAAATATGGAGGAAGGTTAATAAAAATGTCGCATTTTATTATATTGTATCGCAACTTGGTCTTGTATTTCTTTCAAGTATATAAATCCCTCTGTTTCTGTATGTAATTGGTCTGTTTGTGAGAACTTATATGGAAGTTCTTTGTTTATATATTATTGGTTGATACTACTATAATATCTGCAGTGTAAAGCTTTAGACGACCATACACTTTGTTTTGTACAAAGGGCAATGTTTTTAAGTATTTTGATTCTTGCATTGATAGGTTTAAAGATGTGACACCGTTATTAATTGAAACTTTTTGTACATTTTTTCAAATTTGGTATGTTATAGGATATTTAAAAATTCCACTTGAAATTTATATTGTTATTTACGCGAATCTGCATGGACCTAGTGCCCCTAGTGAGTATTAGTTAATAGCTATAAACACTCAATCTCTACTGTAAGGTAGAGAAAAAAAAAGGAATTTTGTATCCTTTTTTTTTCGAAAAAAACTTTTCTCTGTTAAAAGAGAAAAGTTTTTACTAAATAACATACGATTAAAAGAATTAAGCTAGTCAGCGATTAGGTTTTATTATTGTAGTAGAATGTCGTCGGTATCTCACCAATTTATATCTTCGGTGTTCCGAATTATTCTTATTGATTAGTTAATTGCGTATTATTATTATATCCAGAAAAACTTTCTGTTGGCTATCTTATTAAGCTTTGTCCTTCTGTATAATCAACGTATAATGCATTATCAATTACCATTCTACATTTGCTATAAGATGAACCAAATTCTTAACAAATTCATGGGTACATAAAATTAATGCTTGTTTAATAAAATATCATTTAATAATAATAATAATAATAAGCCCGGAAGTCAGAGACTTGTAGGGAAGAGAGAGCGGCATATTATTATTTTGCGGGCCGCGAGTGCGCCCAGGAACGACTTACGATGTTATAACTTTAACTACCATTTAGTACGAGAATAAGGAACACCTGGAAAACCTTATTAATTAAAGTGAACAGTAGGATGTTAGCCATTTATACAGTGATGTTGCATATTAAGAACGCTACCAGTTTTACGCACACAGATTTAATTTTGGAGCAATTAAAGAAATTTGACCACGGTGAGATTCGAACCGTCGTCAACCGCGGAAAATGATTAAAAACTTGACGCCTTTAACGGCCCTCCTAATTTTCTTCCAGGTTTTCATTAACTTCTGTATGGTGGCAGTTGATGATCCATCCTTAAAATAAGTAGGTATAAGCAATATCAGAATTACTATTACTAATTTTCTTATTGTTACTTTCCAAGTTACAGCTAATTTTTAAAATAACAAAATGTTTTGCACATTGCCACAAATGGAACAGTGCATAAAGCATAATTTTATTAATTTGATAAAAATCACCAAATTTAAGTGTTCATTGACACCCATTCTACTCTAAAATGACGAATTGCTGTAATGGATGTTGGTTTTTAATTCTGTTTATGTTTAGTATATAACCCATACAATACTATTTATATCAGTATCCATTAAACCATCCAATAGATCATTACATGAAGCATATGGTGAATATATCTGGGTTAAAATTTTATACTAAATAAACATTACCTTCAAACATCAACTTTCATTAAGAGAATGCTACTTAGGAGTAAAAAAATAGCTGGTATTGTTTATTTATAAGAACTAATGGAACAACGACTATTTTTCTCGGTGGATCATGTTCACAATTAGATTCTTAAGAAATTAAAACAAACAATATTTACGCATTTATAGAGTACCTAGACTTTGTTTTGAAATATAGGAGCATTTGAAGGAAGCTTTTCAGTCTACATATAACATTCGTGGAGCTATCCTATCTTTATGTAAATATTTGTTCCATCTCCCTGATGCGAACTGAAAAATAAACTACGTTTTTAACATTTCTATTACTCTATATAAATTAAAATACAAATTTCGTTGTTAAATGGAATTAATGATAATCCTTTAAAATTTAGTCTTTTAATATTGCTGATAATAATTTTAATATCGTTATTGTTATTATTTATATCTAGAGTGAAGTATGGTAATGTTCTGGAAGTGCTTCTCATCATTTTGAGAGAATATTAAAAACTAAAAAAAGTATTAGAAATATAGCAAGTGCAGCAAAATACACATCAATTTTATTGAACAAGCTTTTCCTGTCTTATATATACATATTGAAAATATAAACACGTTTCAAAACTAATAAGTTTATTCGTAGTTATAATAAACGACAAGCTTATGAGCGCCCTAAAAACATGGGAATGAAACTATTTCAAAAAACTCCCTGATAATTTTAGATGTTATATTCTAAAATTTTTCAAAACTTCGATTACTGAGTTTCTTTTAGAAAAGGGTTGATTAATGATTAGGCTTTTTTATTATTTAATTAATTTTTAACATGTTGTTCTGCATGTGTATGTATACATGTATGTGATGTATGCGTTTTTATCTGGTGTTTTTTATAGATCTAATCATATTAATCATTTTAATATCATATATATCGTAACACAAATTTTAGAGTTTCATGTACTTTTGTGACGATATCTAGTCATATATTGCCACTATTGTAATTTTTTTGTACATTTATACTGGGTGGAAAATAAAATCTTACCTGTTTACATACTTGCTTATGCAGTGCTTTCGAAAAGTAACGAATAAATTCATTATTTTAGAAATTGAGAAGTTTTCGAAAAAATCCCCTGACACGTCGATTTTGTTTTTAAAAAAGGCACTTTTTGACATACGACCCATATTTGTGACGTCATCGTTGTTCGAGATATGACGTCATCGACAACTTTTTTACATAGCAACCCCCAAATTTGACCACGCCGTTTGAAAGAGCGTATCATTCTACATACGCATCGTCAAAAATCATGGTGTTACATAACAAAAATTTCAAGAAAATAATGTTTGAAGATCTTAAAATTTAATTTTCACAATACTGACAATGATAATGATTATGTAAAAAATCGACTAAATTAAATGTTCAAATTGTGCACCATTGGCTGCATGACAGTAGCCAAGACGATTAATAAATTCTTTTTGGACATTATCTATAATTTCAGGAGGTATACGATGTATCCCGTGACGAATTCTTGCTTCTATACGTATACGTTACTAGACCGGTTAATTTAGAAGATTTAAAAGCAAGAATTCGTCACGAGATACGTATACCTCCTGAAATTATAGATAATGTCCAAAAAGAATTTATTAATCGTCTTGGCTACTGTCAGGCAGCCAAAGGTGCGCAATTTGAACATTTAATTTAGTCGATTTTTTACATAATCATTATCATTGTCAGTATTGTGAAACTTAAATTTTAAGATCTTCAAACATTATTTTCTTGAAATTTTTGTTATGTAACACCATAATTTTTCATGATGCGTATGTAGAATGATATACGCTCTTTCAAATGGCGTGGTCAAAATTGGGGGTTGCTATTTAAAAAAATTATCGATGACATCATATCTCGAACAACGATGACGTCACAAATATGGATCGTATGTCAAAAAGTGCCTTTTTTAAAAACAAAATCGACGTCTCAGGGGATTTTTTTGAAAACTTCTCAATTTCTAAAATAATGAATTTATTCGTTACTTTTCGAAAGCACTGTATAGATAGGCATTTGTATGTAAATTAGATACATATGAGTAATTGCATAATATGTTTTTTTACACATAATTAATATAAAAAAATAAGTAGTTTTATTTAGTTTTTATTTTATTTTATATCTACATTAGTTATATTTAGTTTATACTTAGTATTTTTGGAAGAAATACCGAAAATGTGTATCTATCTACTTGCTCTATGATATAGAGGGACATTTTAAATATTTTTTGAGAATATTAAGTAAACAACGTTAATAAGCAAAATATTCAAATAAATGTAAAAATATGCAACAAAAATAGTGAAACAGCGATGTATCAGACGCTGTGTTTCCTAGGCGTCAAAATAAGGAAAAATGTGTGTACTGTTCTTACATCCATGACTCATTATTCAAATTTTTTTTTCTATTTTTTAATCAAACTCATCCTTGAGAAATCATTGTGCTCACCTCACTTTTTAAAAACCGATGTCTCATGAAATTGTAGGTATAATGTTTAAATACTACAGTTTCAGTTTCACTAAGTTATTTCAGATAACTTAATGTTTAATTTAACCAACCAGTTTTTTAAGCAGTTCTAAAACATCTCTTTATTTGTAAATGTATCTATTACTACCTACGTATATAATTTGACCCATATGGCTTATACCATCTGGGACATTCAAGATATTGAGATGCGGGTCTGTGAAAATTTACATATTCAAAAAGTCAAACTTTTTGAATATGTAAAACAATATGTTGTTGTTGATACCTAAGGTAAGATACCTAATACATACCTAAGGTAAGAAAAATATTAATAATTAAAGTAAAACTTGAATCCGCTTCCCTTTAGTAGGTGTAGTTCTAAAAGTATAAGCATTTGAGACATGTCAAAATGCAAGTGGGCACCCTCTATTATAATACAACTTTCAATATAATAAACTTCATTATATGCATGAAAGAAATAAAGATATGACACGAAATTCAAATGTACCAACCATTAAACTACGGTTTAGAAATGAAGCGGCTAATTGAAAATACGAAAACATTACGCGTATAGTTTTTAATAATTCAAGGGAGTGACAAACGGATCGATGGGAATAATGCGATACTAAAGTTTGCTGCACGAAACACATTTATTTATTTTCTAGACGTATTAAGTGTAGCTTTCCATATATCTCTATTACTAAAAAGAAACATTCAACGTGTCGCGCACGAAGAGGATGATACCCACATATTTTATATACAGTAAGTCCATAAAGTCTCATTCATAAATGAGAATCTTATTCCGCAAAAATTTATTATTTTGAAAATGGTAAAGTTTTTGAAAAATCGCCCGGACCCGCGATTTTGTTTTCTTTTTACACTTGTTTTACATATATTAATTTTTTTACAGGGCGGCTTAATGAAGCTAGGTCGATATAAACTTTGATATTTTAAATGGAATACTGTTTTACATATTTGGGAAGAACTGAACTTTTAAACTAAAGAAACATCTAATAACAAAGAATAATAATAATAGTGAATTTTACTATTTCTCAAGAAAAAAGTTAAAACTTTCGTATATTGTTTTATTTATGTGATTGTTGAAAAAGCCCTCTATGAAGTTAATTTTTAAATACAACAAAAATTATATAACCTCAGAAACAGTGTAAATTAATATCAAATAACCTCAAACCTAAAATTACCTACAAATATAGCCATTTACCATATCTAGATTCGTTTCATATTTGAATAATTATCATATTTTCTAATGTACCTCCATGCAACCTTGGAGAGTTTTCATAAGGATTCTCTAACTACTTTTCAATGCTTCAAATACAATCATTTTGACCACGATTTGACCAAACGATTTTTCTGGCAGAAATGGCCTGTGTTACAAATTACATTTTAGTGGAAAGATCGAGTAGTTCTATGAATTATATGAAAGATGAATAAAATAGAAAATACATCATGTCGTGGTCTATCGAATCACTGGTGTGAAAACTCAGTATTTAATAACAAATTGTATGTATACACAGTACAAAAATCCGACTGATTTTAACACTGAATCCACACTCATCAGTGTGTATATAGTCCACACTTGGCAGTGTTAGACATATCAGTGTATTACATTACATAAAAGTAATTTAACACAGCAGATTTTACAAGGTAATGTGTAGTTAATTATTCACCGTGTAATTATTCCGTATTTATGGCGGATTGATTCATTTTTAACACAGGGTTTTGTAAATTTTACTACAATTTATGAGTACTTCTACAAACTTGGCGGGTATATCGTTCGTGTAATATGAGTTTTAAAGGTTTAGTTATTATACTACCCAGTTCGTGTTAAAAATAACACTGCAGCAAATTACGATTACCGTTTAGTAATTTTACCATTTGTCTTTTTTTACTGTGTACACTGTAATATCCTATACTAAAAATATAGGTAATGGTAACGCTATTAACTCAAAACCATGAAATTGGATTTTACTGATTTAAACATTTAGAGCATAGCTCCAGAGAACTTACAAAATTATGTCCAAAAGGAAAAAGAGGGTTACTAAATTACCTGTTCAAAAAAATTCTGGAAACAGGTACAGGGAAATAATATGATGAAATTTTCGGTAAGATAAGATTACGGGATACATTACTTTGGCATCAATATCCATATTTACCTCGAGTTGTATCATCTTCTGTAAACATCCTTAATATATGTAAGCCAGTCAAGCTCAAAGCTTCTAATGACGCTTAGCACTCTCTTGGGGGTTATATAACGCACTTCAGGAAGATTAGACATTCCTGTTCCAAATAGTTAAGTCGTCAGTGCAGGAGCAACACACAACACCAGTCAAAAGTACATATATACATACTATGTTTATTCTGTCGTTTGCTTATAGCAGAAGATGCATATATCATCCACAACTTCAACCATTTGTTTGATATTACCAGATCAACGGACAGTGTTTCTTTTCTCCTGCCCTTTAGAATAGGTGCCAATCTACCACTTTCAATAATAGTAGTATAATAATATAATAATGCAAGATAAACATTTTCAGTGATATTTTCCTTGTGAAAAGAAGAATATAAGAATTATTCATATGAAGGTATAACAATTAAAGAAAATACAGTAATAATTTTTAAAAGAAATAACAACTTATTTTTAAATCTCGTATTTAGTTTTCCGTAGCTGAACTAATTTAATAATTACAAAATCAATAGCCACAATAATATGCACTTCAAGCCAAAATAGTATATCGAGCAATATAATGATGCACCATTAATTTTAACTCATCACTAATGCGCTGGATGAATCAATTATTAGTTTATACTTGATAAATTGATAAAATATTTTGCTAAACTTGCAAAGTATAGGTTCGTTTTTAGTATTGAAAATACTTCTGTGATCGTATATATGGGAGCTGTCTCTTAAAATATTAACGCTTAGCTTCATGCAAAAGCGAGCGACCTCGACATGGACACGTACTCATATGGAGACGACCTAGCCTAGCTGTGTTGTTATAATCAGCAGTCTATGTTTATTGTTTATGCTTTGGTTACATCATTCCTTGACCACAGTGATTTATGAACTGATGTTGAATGTAAAATAAACGTTTGGTATTTACTGATCGTTGTAATAGGATGAACAGGTTTGTCATTTTATTAATTTAAACTAACATATATACAGGGTGGGCTAATATACAGGGTGAACCAAATCTGACTGTGTGTATGTACAGAGATCTCGAAAACTAGAAGAGATACAAAAATGTTAAATGGGCAAAGTAGTGCAGAATTTAATGCCCGTCAATAATCCGCTGCGAAAACAATTGTATTTCGCACCGTTTAGATTTTATTTAGAAAAAAGTGAAAATCGACAATTTTCAAATTTGCTTCTAACTCTTTTGTTTGCATTCGGATCGAAAAAAATCAAAGGTTATTTTGGGCAGTTTTTTACGGGGATCCCAGTTTGAAATATGAACATTCAAAAATAACTATAGGTAACATTACCCCACGTACTTAAATAACACCCTGTATAATAAGTTTAAAACACCACATAAGTTAGACAACTCCCCAGTAAATATAATAAATATCTGTAAGCATTTGCTCATAATACAGAGTAACTAAACAAAGCTTATTTTTGGTAGTATATGTGAAATAAAATTTAATAAAATAGCAAGAGTAGAATACGGAAAATATACGCGAGAAGTTTTTAGTTATTATAATACTGGTTTTCCATTTTGCATTCATTCCTGGACCCTGAACCAAACAAAACAACGCGTCGTAAACTAATATACTTTTAAAACTTTATGTGATTAAATTTGAGGAATAGAAGTTGAAGTTGTTTCCTAGTGAAGACTAGGAAAAAAAGAACCAGTTAGAGTATGTAACTGTATTTCCTTGTATTAATGACATAGTTTATAATGTATTGAAAATAGTATGATATAAATCATATTATATCTCCAGAGATTATTATGCTGTTAAGTTTGCACCATATAATTTGCATTTATTGATCGGTATAAGTTAAATATTTCAATGAAATATCTATATAATTTATTCATCATAAAAGCAAATGCTTTGTCCTTACAGTCAATTCCGGAACTTACTCTGATGAAGAGTGCTGGCCTGTTTTACAACCAATATCAGTAGGGGTAGTAGACAGACAGTTTTATACCAGTTATAAATTATAACTTGCTGGAACGGGCGCATTAAAAACTAAGCTCAATTATTTCCTACTGTCCCAACGATGCGAATTTTGTTTGTTTTTTCTTTTTTAACTGAATTTTCTTATTATGTATTGTCCAACACAATGATTCCATCTACAGGATAAAATAAGTTAAGTGAAGTAGCAGTTTATTTAACTACTGACTAAGAGATATTAATATAAGTAGGATTGCTTAAAGGAAGAAGCATACAGGGTGTCCACCTAGTGCGCGTAAGTCCAATATCTGGGTTAATAAAAGAGACAACTTAATTTTTTTTTCTACAGGGTTGTCTAATATCCCGAGCTGCACAAAATGAAAATATATTTACATATTCAGGGTGTTCAGTTTTTCCTGGACAGGTACCAACTTCGTTTTTCTAAATGGAAATATATATTTTTTATTGCTTTTTCGAACTAAACCCTTGATTTTAGTAGGACTTTCATCAGCCTTCCCTATACCTAACTTAAACTGTTTTTGAAATATTGACGGGTGAATATTGACATTTTTGCAACTTTGACACCCTATAAAATCTAAACGGTTTGAGATCAAGCAAAACGGTTTGCACATTCCTATCTTAACTTTTTATAAGCTATCGTTTGATACTAATTTCAAATGTATCCAGGAATTAAAAATTTTCCGAAAATTTTGAAAATTTTTTATTCTTGGATAAATTTGAAATTAGTATCAAACGATAGCTTATAAAAAGTTAAGATAGGAATGTGCAAACCGTTTTGCTTGATCTCAAACCGTTTAGATTTTATAGGGTGTCAAAGTTGCAAAAATGTCAATATTCACCCGTCAATATTTCAAAAACAGTTTAAGTTAGGTATAGGGAAGGCTGATGAAAGTCCTACTAAAATCAAGGGTTTAGTTCGAAAAAGCAATAAAAAATATAGGTTTCCATTTAAAAAAATGAAGTTGGTACCTGTCCAGGAAAAACTGAACACCCTAAATATGTAAATATATTTTCATTTTGTGCAGCTCGGGATATTAGACAACCCTGTAGAAAAAAAAATTAAGTTATCTCTTTTATTAACCCAGATATTGGACTTACGCGCACTAGGTGGACACCTTGTATACATGTAATGTCCTGTAGCCACCATAGCGCCATGGCTGGTCTTCACTCTGATACCGGTTTTACGACACTGAGAAGATCTAATAGATCGAAACAGTTGTCTGTCGTTTTGTGTTAGAAATGAATGGCACTCATTTGGTGATGATGTATACGTATTTATACAGGGTTATTCAGAACCTATCCATAATAAAATTTGGGGATGTTCAACATACACGTACAAATGTGGTAGTGCAAAAA
The DNA here is from genome assembly GCA_963924545.1 of Pogonocherus hispidulus. NCBI lineage: Eukaryota > Metazoa > Arthropoda > Insecta > Coleoptera > Cerambycidae > Pogonocherus > Pogonocherus hispidulus. The sequence goes on from OZ004692.1 coordinate 88,500,373, forward strand.
AAATTTTTTGGCGGGGTCTTAAAACTATTTAAAAATTTTTCATTGCACGCCGCTGGATACTGGTCCACTGTAATTGAATGACCTTGGGACTGACAATGCAAACAGGCTAGCACAAAAAAACTTCGGAAGATCTGAGAGAATACCGACACCCGGCGCAAAAAAGATTGGCAGCGTTTTTACTTTAAAATAAACTTAAAGATAGATAGATCTGACCAAAGTGACGTGTCTTTAAAATGAATAAAATTTTGTTACACTAATTTTTAAGAATTGCGCTACTTGATTACTAGGTAGTAGAAACATGAAATTTATAAAAAATTTGCACATACCTTGTTACAAAAGTTGTTCGAAATTTTGTCCCTCGACTTCTACACACTTTTGGGCACGCCTTATCCAATTTTGCCGCACTAAAGCGAATGGTCCTCCTGGTTGCTGATCTTGTAAACGCAAATTATTAAGTAAATTGGGGATTTTCGGCATTTTGCTACAACAACCACTCACAAAACCTAACTGTCGATGTGTCGGTGTGTCGATGGGGAAATCGTTCCGCATACAAGCGCGAAGCTGCCAATGAATTTTGTCCAACAAACTTTTATCAAATTCAGAATCAATTCCACTCGGTACTGGAGCAAACATGATACACTAAAAACATTTAACAATATTTTAGTCACGATATATAACAGACTTATAAGTCTATTCTGTATCATGTCTGTTAAAATTAACAGTGCTGTTAAAATTGATAGCAAATCGGAAAAGAGTATTTTTGGAAAAGAAGGTCTTTGATTGGGTAAGAATTTTAACAGTTCCGTTAAAATTAACAGACATGTTACAGAATAGACCCCTTAATATAAATAAAATAGATAATTAATGTTACATCATACTAACAGAGAAAATATCAACAGTTAATAAATTGTAGCTACTTATAGTGTTTGAATTATTAATTACATATCTATTACAGAATACAGATAAAACCCACATGTCACGTAATCGTACTTTACTTGAAAATATGCATGGAAATATATTATTAATTCAGTTACATAGGTAATACAGGGATGTACAGGGTAAGTCAACGAAAAGTTTCATCCTGGATTATCCGTCAAAGAATTTGTTTCCATGGAAAATGCTCGGGAAGTCGATTTTTATTTAAAGGGGACACATTTTTCTATCATTGACATTTGTACAGGGTGTCTTAAAAAGCAGACGTTTACCACATCTTACATTTTTTATACAGAACACCCTGTGCAATTTTACAGTTTGGATAGAACGGCCTCTCACGCATACATTGATATAGAATTTGATGGATGTAGCTGTAATAGTGAGAGAGATATAACCATAAATGGTTACCTTAAAATAAATATGTTGAAGAAAGACTTTGTAATGTTTATAGCCTAGCAATGAATGGATATTTTCTAACTGATTTTATGACTCTTTTATGATAGGTCCTTCACTATTAGAGCTATATAACCATCAAACCCTATATCAATGTATTCGTGAGAGGACGTTCTATCCAAACCTGCAAAATCGCACAGGATATTTTATTTAAAAAATGTAGATAAGTTGTTATAAACTTCTCTTTGTTGGGACACTTTACCAAAATTTCAATAATATGAAAATATGTTCTTTTGAAACAAAAATCGACCTGTCCATGAATTTTTCATGGAAACAGGTCCTTTATCCTTTAGCAGATAATCGAGGATGAAACTTTTTATTGAGTCACCCTGTATGTACATATATGCCACACGCATATATAGCCAATAACGTCCTCACTACTGTATTCCTAAGATGACGCCCTAACTAGAAAATAAATAGTAAGTATAGGGTATGACTTTGACAAACCAGACGTTGCCAGGCGACATTGCATAAGTATATGTCCTTAAAGTTTTAGAATAGTATAATATTTCACACACTTCTTGGAACAGTGAAGAAAATTAAGATAAAATCCCGAATACACTGCCCACATTACCACAATGAATGAAGAACGTTCCAAATAAATATTTATTTTAGTTATTCTATCCTTTTCTATCGAACAGATCTAGGACGTAATATATAATTATATATGATTTCTGAGTTACGGTAAAAATCGGAGCGAGACAGGCTCCAGAATTAAATAGGTTAAACGAAAAAAATCAGCGACAGCCAACAGACATTGTACTTAAATTTCTGGACCAGATTCCTGAAAAATCTTTGTACATAATGAAATAAAATCTAGTTTTTAATTAATTAACTAAATTTCATCTGGTATTTCCGTTTGGCATAAATGAAATATTTAAATATTTATTTGGGTAGGTATTTAACCAAAAAAATTACATAAAAATATATGTCAATATCTAATATATGATATCGCTGTTATTTTACTATCTAACGAAATTTATATTTTCGTTGTTATAATAGTCTATGTATATAAAGGAAATACCTTCATTTTTTTGTAACGAAAATATCTGAAAATACTACTCGCGGTCAAAAGCTCCCACCAATATTGAATTAAATCGATATATTGATATCGATATGTGAAATAAAGAGATTATTTCCTTGAAAGCTTCATTAGATCATATTATTAAAATCATTTCAGTAAGGTATATATGGTATGCTCTTGCTTTTAAATTTTTGATAAATATTAAATTAATAAACAATATCAACAACCAAGTTGGCGAAACGCGCGTTGAGTGCAGTGTAGTGTTTTGGCGTTATGTAGAAAACTACGTGTCTTATCGTCATACCAAAGATTCCAACCCCTTTCAAGACTTAGTTTTGTGTCCAGAAAATAAAAAGATTTTTATAATTACAGATCTTTATAGAATTCTTTCTTAGTAGATTCCTAAATAACGTCTTCACTATCTTTAAAAAAATCTCGCCCTTGCCTAAACATTTTCTTGGTAACGCCCATGATCGGCACTTACATAATGCATTGTATCATATCCTCTGGAATGCATCATTTGGATATACAGCTGTATATTGGCTTGAGGGATACTCATTTCCTGGCATTCATCATTAAGATCAATCTCCGATGCCAGGAGATGACTAACCCTATTTTCATTACTAAAACCCATCATGAAAATAGGCAGACGTTAAATAACCTTATTTAGTAAGCTTATTTTCCTTCGTTGTAGAATGGAAGACATCCTGATAGCGGCACCTGCTTTGTTAGTTCACTTAGAACTTAGCTCACGTTTTATCCAAAAAATTTAACAGCACGTGATTCGTTTGTACTGCTTTATGTAATTATGCAGTGCGTCTAAAGCCACTCTTCCCTTCTAACTTTTGATTTAATTCTGTTGGGGTGTTGGCGATACCAATTTTTTTACAAAAGATACACGTTCTCATCATATGTATTTTTGAAATATTGAAAATTGAGTTATGTGTTCTGTAGTAGCAAGCTTTACATCAGGTAATTGACAAATTAATAAAATGCAACCAATTTAAAAACTAAAAAGATTGTTGTATTAATCGGCATTAACTTTTAGAAAATGACCACCTTATGCCCAGTGGATAGATAGGACATCGAGAACCACTTGAGGGACATGCTCACTTACTGGATCCCAGCCCCTTAGATTTTTTGGTGGGTTATACCTAAAGCACATAGACATTTTATATTTTAAGTTTAACTCTGCAACAATATCAAAGGGGGGACTTAGACACGAGCTGTATATACTATTGCTTGTAGGATTTGTATCCCATTTTGTTTTCGTATATAAGCAGGAAAATTACTGCATACTTAAACAGTTTCAAAGTAGTCATTATATGTTGTAAAGGCACGGAGTCATTGTTCTCACTATCGTTAATGAAATAGTGAGCAGCAACATTGAGTACATGACTTTTCTATGGCCATGGTTTGACATACACCAATGAATTTAATTTAAAATACTATGTTGACACAAAAATGTCTATACAACATTCCCAAATATCAAAAAGCGGAAATTTAATGTAGCTTTCTGCACTAATAACCAGCTGTCGCGATATAAAGCTGGCCAACATAGGAATTATAAATTGATTTAATAATAATCACCCCAGTGAAGTATATTGAATACCCGTAGTAGCTTTTGTATCCAATACAATATCGGTTCCTGTACAAACATAATAAAAACAAATCCGTCTTATGTTGTTTGTGTTCTATTTTTAAACGAGGGGGTGAATAAACCAACATAAAATATATTTTATAATAAGTTCAGTACATTTAAAATTTAGTTATAAGAATGGAATCCATATGAAGAATATATTTTAAGTTGTTATATGCTTTTGGTAAATAAATTGAGTCCTGTCTACCCAATTTATATATAATTTTAATAGTATAAGGTTAGGCACTGGGATAGGTTACATAATATACTAATTCTAATTTCATATCGTAATGTTCTGTGCATATAGGGTGTTAGTTAAATATGCGGCAAAAATTCAAGAGGTTATTCCTTGGACTATTCTAAGGATATTTTATCCTTTGATGATTCTTTAAAAAACGCTTTGTTGCGAAGATATCGGGCAAAAAAAATTTTCAACAAATAACAATTTATTACTAAAAATTACATGTAACATTTCTGAACCTACAAGAATGGTTCAAAATGGCTAAGTGGTTCCCGACCTCTTTCAAAAACACCAGGGTCGTTTCTTATTGAGCTACACCCAGCAATTATCCGATCTCTTAAATCGTCCACATATCTTCTACTGGCCTAGTATAAACTAATGACTTTAGATGGCCCCATAGAAAATAATCCAGGGGGTTTAAGTCCGGGGATCGAGCAGGCCATACGTGCGGTCCACCTCGGCCAATCGAGCGATCCCTGTATGTTGCTCTTAAAAACTCTCGACCAACTACACTTTGATGAATACTTTGAAAGATTTTTCTATCGGGGGCAATGTGGTTAGGAAATCGTTCAATGTACAGTCGCCTAGCTTCTAATACATTGCCATCAGCAAGTCCATAAATAAAATGCATGTCAGCCATCTCGGCATTCGTATAGCGAGCCATGATAAAGGACTTCACTAACAACCGTTTACACATCAAGTAGCCAAACGTCAATCAATCTTAACAAATGCACAAACTACAAAAACACAACATACAAAGATATACAAAATAATCACTCCGAAGTATCACGGGATGTTGGTAAGAAAAATCAACTCCTTTTTCTTACATGTCTTTTACTTGATACGTCCAGTGTAGTACGCCATATTTTTATTTCACCTACATTAATAATGTGAAAAATACCAAAATTGGATTTGTTGAAAAATGTTTTCGCTACAAAGCGCTTTTTCAAAAATCATCAAAGGATAAAATATCCTTAGAATAGACCAAGGAATAACCTCTTGAATTTTTCCCGCATGTTTAACTAACACCCTGTATAAGCACTCACTTAATACTTATTTTTTAAGAGGGCAGGTCGAAATGAGATAGAATCTAAGGCTTGTCTCGTGTCAGCTAGTATTATTTGGTCTTTCGATAGATTTTACTATCGACGTTTCGAAACAGAACGATATAAATAATTATTGTGCCGTCTGGTCTCGTGACAACCAATTATTAATATTCTGTATTTTACTCTTATAGTACAGCTTCTCAAGAATAGAAGCAATTATAAAAGGCAGACTAGGAGGCATAAAAAGGAAAAAACACACTGAAAATTTCATACTTATTTGTCACTGACTTGAACATTATTATCTTCCTTGGGATTAATGATGAAATTATCATTACCTGACGTATATCAGTACCTATATTCGTGAAAAGACGCTTTATCCAGTGGAAAAATATTTCAGATACCTCTTTTTCTACTGTTTCTTTCTTAATTAACAACACTTTGTTCTGTAGATAGACAATTGGAGGAAACATAGTTAAAATTTATTGAAGTTCTATAGCTTTTCAATTTTTCGTATTACCGTAATTAATAAACATAGTGAGAATGCAACCTCAGTAGATGAAGCTGTATAATTAATATAACAAAGCGCACAATATGAAGTGGTAGTTGCTATAATAGAGATAAGCACCAATGGTAGGAATATTTTATGAATACCTAATTTGTTAACGTTAAGCACGATAGTTTATTTTTATCTGGGAATTTAAACAAATTAGAAATGATAAATGCGGAAATCGATTAGTAAGTGACCTATATTTGACAGAGAAATAAATTGGGGCAGTCAATATCTCACTTTTATATAGCTAGGGCTACGACTGACTGAAAATTCCCTGTGAACTAACCTTTCAACACAAACATCGGTTAGCGTCGGCGTCGGCAATGCGTTAAAGCTCCAAGGCATAAGCTCCGCCATTGATATGCACTGCGACGTTGCAACATGTACTTAATTTACTTGGAACATCGTTAAATTCAGTAATCTGGAATTTATCGGAAAACAGTAACTAGAAAATAGTAACTAGAAAATAAAAATATTAGTTTTTCATAAAGTCAACGGTAATCAATAATTATTATCGTTCACTAAGTATCAAATAAAAAAACAGTACAAATGAATAGAGTAAATTATCAAGCGTGTATGAAGATATCATTTATTTTCATTCTACCATCGAGTAAAAGTTTTCAGCACTGATTTTAATATAAAAGATGAAAGTCATTTTTGTATTTGAGTATGTTTTCAATGACAATTTGTTAATAAAGACATAAATTGCACTGTTAATACCCACCTGATTTTATACCATTTTATTTAATTATGTAATAAAGGGTTTTCGCGGGGTTTTCCTCTGATTTTTTAAATAATTTCGATTTTGTTACCATAAAACATAAATGTCTTATAATTTGCACAACTTTTATTGTCAAACATAATAATTTCAGTAAAACTTATATAAAAAAAATTGCTTCTGAAAATGTATAGACTACGTACTCAGTTACACACCTGATATCATACTGTACTTATACCTATACATTTAATATTTAATTTATGAGAAATTAAAAAACATATATGTTTTATTGAATATGCAACAGATTGGATGCAAATTTTCACCAAGTAATGGTCGAAGTTTCCTGAATTATAATACAATGTAATCTTTAATATATGTAATATTATAATGTACTCTTTAATAGAAATGAAGATTTGATAACAAAGATGCATAGCATTCATAACAAAACAGCTGCATCAATAATTTTATCCTCTTTCATTGACAGTTTTGGAGTTATATGAAGAGTATCTGATATTGTATTTTTAATATTCCGAATATTTGAAATGAAAAAGATTTTTCAAGAAAGAAAGATAGCCTCAAAGTTATTTTTGAGACTGTTTTATGCATCATTATTGTCCATTAAAATTGAGTCGTCATTTTACTTAAAAATTTTTTTTAATCGAGTCGTTGAATCAATTAAAAATATCAGATAAATAAGCTAATGTTGTAACCATGGCTCATGTATAAATCATAATTAGTAGATAATCATAGATGTGGTGAAGTCACTTGTTCATAAAAGTCATCTCATCTCCTCTAAATTCCGAACCATTTAAAATATCAAAACAAAATATCGTAGAGAAGTTATACCGGAAATAAATAGTTATATTGATCTAAACTAAAAATAAACACATTTTACTTACTCAAGCAACTTATTTTTACACATAATTGAATTGAATACGCGCAACGAATGAGCCAGAATGATTTTAAAGTTTTGGGATGTGAATAGAATATAGAAGAAACCAATCAAATTACATGTCGCGTTTCCCCTGAGCTATTATGAAAATAGTAAAAATAGTCCCCAATTGGTGTTTTGGAAACTTGAGACTTGAGAAACTTGAGACTCCTTATGAATAGTACGAATATTCATTCTTGTACAGTACAAAACCTTTCACAGTTTTGCAAAAATACTCTGGAGCTAAAACTTTTAATTTTCGTTCTATAGAATCAATAAAAAAAATTTAGTATAATACATAAGTAAATCATATATTATTAATCTACAGTAATTAATTTTATCATTATTTCCTCTTATCATCCATTACACCGAATAAATGTTTGAATGTTAGAAATCCAAAGAATAAGTATTTCGATTATAATGATTTTCTAAATAACACATACACAAATTCTCAATGTTATCCTCAATTTACAATTTCTCCGCTAAAAGTGGCAACATCGCCCATCCGGAATACCATGCGCATGTGACGTACACTCGGAAAATCTGTTAATGAGAGGACCCGATACGGACGCCATCTGGCGATTTCGGCGGTCATCCATTTAATTCAGGAAAATGCCGACAGGCAGTGAACGCAAGGTCAGCAGCGATTGCTTGTGAATCGGGAGAAAAACGGAATAAAAATAGAACAGAACCGTGTGATGAGTTAAGCGTTGAGGGGGGCTCTGGAATTTAATTTGTTTTTTAAGTGTTTAATGTTTATTTAAAGTCACTTTGTTATTTATTATATTAATTGTTCGAATGAAAGATAAGGCAAATAATTCACATGACTTCAAACACAGGGAGTAATAAAATTATGGGTTCGTTGATGTGTTAAGTATGACGCGTACAACTAAATTGCAAATTATTATTAGCATATAATATGAAATTTGGTTATTATTTTTTTATATAGGCAGGCAGTTTATATCTAGATTAAATTTTTTAAATGAAAGACGTTTAACAGAAAAAATATTTTATTATTTATTTATTTATTTATTAATTAAGGTACGGCTATCCAACAGTAAAAAACCATTTACAGGATAGGAGTTGACAAAAAGTATTGTAATATAACACAGTTAAGAGAACAATAATTACTTAAAAAACGATTTACAAACTAAATGAACTATGTACTATGATGAACTAAATGCACTTGGGCAAATAAACAAGTACAATAATATTGAACACTAACCAATATCAGCAAACTAAACTAAGTAAAATAGCAGCCAGCAAATACAGTAAGATACAAACAAATTAAATATAAAGTATATGACAAGTACGTATAGGGCAATAAATATCTATGTACAGTATGTACATCTACCTTATAAACAGAATAAGACTAATGAAGTATTACAGATTTTATTTTGGAATCGGTTGTGTTGAACAAGTCTATGTTACCTTGCACTGTCATATAATTTTGACACATGGTGTAAATTGGCGATGATTGTAAGACTCGTGTACGAGGCACTGCTAAGTTAAAGGGCAACGAGTATCTTGCATTCATACGAGGTACATTTATGTTTAACCTATGCAATAATTCGGTACAATCTACAGTAGAGTTAATGATTTTGTGCAGCAGAATAACTGATTGTGCTTGCCTGCGTATATCTAAGGCTGTGACGTTACATTCAGATAATAATATGTTGTGAGGATAACCAATAGGCGGATAGGCTCCACTAATCTTAAAAGAAACATATTTCAGAAATTTACGCTGCAAACTTTCTAATAATTGTTCTTGAGCCCCATATTTGGGGTACCAAACAATAGAAGCATATTCTAAATGGGAACGAACAAATGAATAAAAAAGAGAAAGTAGAACATCCTTAGAATGGAACTCTCTAGAGTGGTGAATAATAAATCCCATATTTTTGCTAGCTTTAGCAGCAATTGAAGAAATATGTTCATTAAAACTCAACTGGGGATCAAAAATTACCCCAAGATCTTTAAAAGAATTGGGACGCTTTAAACAGACCTTGTCCAAGCTATAGGGAAAAATTACTGGGTTATGCGTTCGATAAAATGAAAGAACATTGCATTTGTCGGTGTTCATAGGTAAGTTGTTTCGACCGCACTAATTGTTTATTTGTTCCAAATTGTATTGTAACTTTATACAGTCCTCAATGCAGGAAATCTGGTAAAATATTTTCATGTCGTCTGCGTATAATAAGTATGTTATATTGAGATTAGTTGCGATATCGTTTATGTAAATATTAAACAACAAAGGTCCTAGGATAGATCCCTGAGGAACACCAGATGAAGCACTTAAATGTTTAGATATGTACCCTTTATGCTGAACAAACTGGATTCTGTTCTCTAAATATGAGCTGAATAATTTAATCAACGAATCTGATAGTCCAACACTTTCTAATTTAGCTACTAATATTTTGTGGTCTAAAGTGATCAAAACGATGATAATTATAGTTTATTTAAGTATCAGAAATTTCCTGACATGAATTTATCACTTTAAAAAATGTTCTTTTGATATTAATGTAAAATTTGAAAAACACATTTATTTATACTTATTACTAATATTTATATTTGCGTAACAATTTTTCTAGTATGGTTAGTAACAAAAACAGTTTCCAATCACTTTTCTATGAAACAGTTATTGGATTTTTGGATTAAATAAGTTTGTGATTTTCCTTTTCTTTTTGCAATTGTTACAACAGAACTCACAACATTATTCACTTCCAGCCACACCCGTTCACCCACGTGGAGAATTTGATTGTATGAATGTAGATATATGTACACAAAGTGTGTTTGTGAGGTATAGCTAAAATAAGAAAAAAGTTTATTTGAGGGAATCTCCGGAAATAATTCCTCGAGGAGGTTCGAGCCTCCAAAGATGGCGACTTAAATCAAGCTTTTTCTTAAATTTGACAACAGGAGACAACATACATTTTGGTAGACATTATCTACCAATGTATGGAATTGTAACGAATATTTTTTCGATTATCTCTGTTTGGTGGAGGTAGGGTAGTGAAATCAGCAACCCCTATTTATCATTTCAAAGCATACTTTAGATAGCTTATTTCAATTAGAAATGTTTTATCATTTTTTTTTCAAAAAAATAGTAGTTCAGCCAAAATATAAAATGTGTTACCATGATCCACAGAGTTACTTACTGTAGTATCTGCATTATTTCATGAAGTGTAAAATGCTTAGTGGGCTGCTGACAAAGAATAAAATAATTGCTTATCCTCAATTTGGACCTGTCAAGTTATAAAGAGTCAATTGTATGATTCTACCTTATATTAGTGCTGAACTGCAGAATTTATCCCGGAAGACGTTGCCCTAATAAACAGATATTTTTCCCTATCTATCATCGGTTATGAGAAACGGGATCTTTTGTTACTGTCTTAGCAGACTTGGGAATTGCTAGAACAGTTAGAACTCCTCATCTAGAAAAACAAGTTTTAGACATTTTTGAGACAACGCTGCAACTAGTACACGACAAACTCCTGCATATCTTGATGTTTCTAATAAAAATGTATGGGAGGTACTCCGAGAAAATTTATTATATCCATATCATATAAGGGTTCAGATACTTTTAGAATCTGACTTTGTACCACGGCGATTGTTTTGTCAATTGCTTCAATGCAATATTTATCCCCAGTTAGAATTAATTGGTTTTTACTGATGGACCATTCACTAGTTACAAAAAATGCATTAATGAACTCTCACAATAATCATCATTACTCAGTGGAAAACCTGTATACAGTTACACAAGGACGACATATTATATCAACGTCAATTTCCTTATAATGTTTGGACTGGTATTGCTGGGTTGCTTCTTCATCTGGAAACTGCAAATTTGTTAAATTTCAAAAAAAAATCAATAGGTACATAAAATGATAAAGTATTTACGAAAAAGTGAGGTTAAATTGGAGTAATTGGTTAAATTTTTCATAAATCGCATAAAAATGGTAACAGTCATCTAGACAATATTAACAAAATTTCACATCTTACAATAAAACGTCTTAATATAATAAGATTTTAAAAACAATTTAGATTATATTATAAAGTCACACCACTCATATCAGTTGGTGGTTACACTTTTTTAAAATTCGGTGTAAAATTAACAATTTACACAATTAAAGCAGAAAAGATAATAGAAGCAAATACAACCTTTCTCACCAAAAAGTCAAAAAATCCCAAGAAATGTTAGCAAAAATTAGTGTTAAAATTTTTATAAAAGTGTTACCCTTAAAAAATTTAATTTAATTGTGTTATCCTCTGGGTGAGGAGAATTAGCAAAATGTAAAAGGAAAGTATATTGCACTCAGGACTGTATCTCTTCTTAAGTTAATCCTATTTTCATCTTTGAAAAATGCACCATCTCAAGAAAAGTAGGTTCTTTTTGAAGAATTGCTTTCTATGTCTAATATCTAACATCATCCCAAGAAAAGGAGTGATTATTGCCCAATGAGTGCACATGAGTGCTAATGCACATGCATTTTTCTTACACCTTATGTCGCTTCTGTGTGAAGTAATTCGATCTTTAAGACTACGACCGGTTTGACCAATGTATTTTTTTCCACAATCCAAGCAAGGAATTGAATAAACAACATTACTGTTATATAAAATAATTGGTTTTGTCTTTTGTTTTAGAGAAAAGGGAACCAACAGACAGTAAATTTTATAATGGGCTTATTTTATATTATTAAGAAGAGCAAATATTTTTTGTAAATTATAGGTAATTGATGCTGGATATCGCAAAGCTAAGTTTAGTTTAAAACAAAGCCTATACAAAAATATCTGAGTTCATAGGCGCTGAAAGGCGTATTGGCTATTTTATATTTCTACAGTCTGCGATAATATGTAATTAGGTAAAGCAGAAACAAAACTATTTGCTTGTTATCTGTTACAGTTTTTTTTATAACTACAAATAATAATTATTTACTTTAAGTAAATAGTAATACACTTTCTATGAAAGTATTTCATAAAGGTATTTATATAATCATAAAGTAAATTAATCAAGTTATTTCAAACCGGTCAAGAAAAATAAAATTTATCATTACAAAAATCTATATATCAGCTACGGCGTTAAGTTGTAGTGTGCTAAATAAATCAATTGTTTAAGAGTTTAAATAAGAAATGGAATTTTTGTAAAATAACGTTTTTCTTTGTTTTAATTGGTCCATGCTGACCCATAGATTTCAGATTATTTTTCATTATGGAATTATTACACATTACGAAAATGTATATTACAAATATCAGAAATCAGGATTCATTTTCGTATAAAACCGAGCAATATAGTACTGTATTTGATATTCTACAAATATTTTCTTCCGTTCTAAAACTATAAACTTCTACCGCATTCAGATAATCTGACAGAACTAGTGTTTTTTGTGGAGTGCCATTAATTACATCCAGAGACAGCAGGAATAACTCGCACAGTAGATATTTTCTTATAATGGCACCATTTCGAGCAACATTTCGTTACCACGTAATACGACCCCTTTAATTATGCTAATCAATCTACCCCCTGACGTCCCAAACAATATTGTCGTCGTCAATTCCAGGGCCGGTTGTAGACGAATCGGAACAAAGCCCCCATAGTAATCTTTATAGCTTTAAGATATGTTCAAATACGTTAAACATCAACAATGTAACGAGTATGTCTGCGTATGTAATGATATAATAATAATATCTCTACCTCTCATTCTAATCACAAGGATTAACCCAAAAATCTGAGACTTGTATGGGAAAGGGGTGGCCTGTTATTATTATTATCATTGTTATTTCGAGAGCTACAAATAAGAGATATGAGAGCTGCAACTCAGACTGCGAAATATACTTTACGTACAACTTAAAACACTTTTCTCATGAGTTCAAATTTTAAAAGCATGATAGGGTATTCAGCAAGAATGATTAGTTGTTATTTATTACCATCCACTATAGAAGATACACGGTTTAGAAGAAAATCTACTAATAGTAATCGTGGGAGAAAATCAGATTATTACTTGTTTTCTATTTTTGTCATAAAACTGCAAGTGGTATCTAGAAGCAGCTACCCGTTGACATCATTTTTTGGTTTCTCTCATAAATTAGGGAAACTAATCAAATTACTCATTTATCATGTGTAAGTAACAGTTTTACATACACATTATATACTCGAAACCGAGTAAAAATCATTTAAATGTTTTTGGCATGTTTAGAAAAGAGTAAAAATTAGTCAAATAATTAAAATGTAAAAAGTAAATGTAAAATGTAAATGTAAAATTTCAGAAAACAGAAAGTGTAGATTTGAGAAGCGTTTAAACGCTTGTATTAAAACTACCAATTCAATTGTTTACAGTAAAATTAAAGGAAAGCTTTTAGAACGGGCATATAGAATTTGATTTGTATATTTCCCAGTATATACTGTAAATTTAGTTAAATTCTCAATTTAAACTGTAAAATTAGTAAAATTCCTAGTTTAAAGTGTAAATTTTATTAAATCTTAAGTTTAAACTGTAAACTTTATTAAATTTCTAGTTCTAACTATAAATTTATTTAAAATTTTCTGTTTAAACTGTAATTTTTATAAAATTCCTAATTCAAACTGTAAAATTTGTTCAATTCACAGTTAAAGCTTTAAATTTAGTAAAATTCCTAGTTGCAACTGTAATTTTTGTCAAATTTTCAATTCCCAACTGTAATTTTCCAACTGTAAATTGTGCTATATTCTTATTTTAAACTGTAAATTTAGTTAAATCACGAGTTTAACTAATGTTTTTTAAATTCCCAGTTTAAACTGTAAATATTATGAAATCTAAGTTTAAACTGTAAACTTCTAGGTTTAAGTAATTGTAAATTTATTAAAATTCCAAATTTAAAGTGTAATCTTTATGAATAATTTAGTAAATTTTGTTAAATTCTCAATTTAAACTGTAGAATTTGTTAAATTCCCAGTTTAAACTGTAAATTATATCATATTTCAACATATCATCCAACTAGCAAAAATCAAGGAAGTACTTAATTTAACTAGAATCTCGATGTAAAATAACAATTTCGTATACTTTGCAGTCCAAGCTGGGAATTTAACAAACTGTACAGATCAAACTGGACATTCAACTAAATTTACAGTTTAAACTCGGAATTTAAAAAAGTTTAGAGTTTAAACTGGGAGGTTAACGAAGTTTACAGTTCAAACTAGGGATTTAACTAAATTTACAGTTTACTCTGGGAAGTATACAAATAAAATACCACATGTCCACTCTACCCTTTAATAAAATTAATACTACAATTTAAAATAAAAGAATCTGTAACTATTGCAGACCATTCATAATCTAATACCTATTTTTATCTAGGGCAAACTTACAAGGAAATGATAAGTTTTATAATAGAAACCCCACGTTTGCTGTAGGATGCAACCCCGCAAAAGCACGAACCGGCCCCCGTCTCCAAGTTCGTTGAGTCATGCCGTCGTCTCGACTGCGGCCGTTTGGCTTTTGCAGGTCTACTGCAGTACTCACAAGTCAGCATGAATCGCATGGGAAGAAACTGTGTCAGTCGGTTTATTATTGCATAGGTTATTTGAGGACTTTAGGAAGCCGTAGCAATGTCTTGAAGCGCTCTCAGATCCGATGCCAAGAAACGATTTTCTATTCAAGCTTTGCCGTGCTGCCTGTCACAGGCGGGACACTTTATGTAGCGTGCTGCGGGACGCGACAAAGGAATACTTATGCGTTTTGCGCTACTACGGCCTTGCCGCTGGTATTGGCTATTGTTTTTATGTAAATGCGTGTACATAGAGGATGGAATATATCCATTGCCTCAAAATATAATGAAAATAGGTAATTCTAAAATATTAATCGATTTTCGAATTAATCGAATCGAATTAATTTTCACCACGACATTATATAATTTTTAGTACCAAATGAACCCCTGTACATATTTAGACACAGCCACATGATATATGAAAGATATATAAAAATCATATATCTTTAATCTTATATAGGTACATACGTATTACTTTGAAACTGTCGAAAATGTCAAAACGGTACCAACGATAAGGTAATAATATCAAAGCTACATGTAGACTTTGATAATATGACACTTAAGCATTAACATATTAGATCCCAAAGAACACAGGTCCCTATAAATTACATATAATAAACATTAAAAGGCATCTAAAACCATCAGTCTTTAAAAAATGTAAAATAGAGTACGACATTTCTTTTAGACCAATAAAATTTTAGGCATTTCTATTAGATAGATAGATAGATAGATAGAGTTTATTTAGCCAAGTACTTTTGCAATACAAATTTTTGGCAAGTCACGTAAAAAATATATGTACAACATATAATAGTATTACATTAAGTTCAATATTAACATCTTTCATGAAACTTTTTTAAAAATTATACAAAAAAAAACTTAAATAACAGTAAGTATAAAACACAATAACACAAAAAAGGAAAAAAAGACATTCAGCTAACAACCTTAAAGAGATGAGCTTTCATCTATGTTGAAAACAATAAACGAGTTAATTGACATCAAATGCTGTCTGCGAAAGTTCATGAACTGAATAGAAGCTTGTGCATGATCATATGCTTTCATATTTTCAACTTAAATAATTGCGGGTTTTCAGAGATTTTAAATAACTTGGTAGATGATTATACAATCTCACATCCAGGGAATTTCTCTCTGATAAAGACAGTTTAATCCGCGGAGCTCGAAGATAACTGGCAGGGTACTCATAAATCTGACTACTCAAAATAATGTCATGAAGATTCATATACTACTAATGGGACTACTTTTCTTCATAAACACATGCCCGTTACTATATTTTTTCATTCATCGCCATGACATCAATGATAAGCTTTTACAAAAATTTCAGACTATTCTATAATAGTTTCGAAAAATTATGCTGTGTTGCCAGATTTATTAAAAATATTAAAATATAGATTTTTGAGGTTGTTTTTGAAAATATTATATCATGGAAAAGCTCCAGAAAACTTGCTGTGACGAAGTGTGTTCAGATTTAAAAAATTTCTCTAAATAAAAAAGTTACCGACGATTTTTGAAAACGCCATATTTACTTTTTTTCAAACTAACTCAAAAGCCTGAAGGGCTAGGATCGGCCTGCAAGCGACATTAAGTTAGCAACACAACTGTCAAAAACTTTTCCTATTTAACCATTTTCGTATCTCTTATAGTTTTCAAGATGCATGCATCACCAAAATAGTCCACACTATTATTAGTCGACGTTCTATTAAGTTTTTTAAAAATCGGTTTACAGTGGTCTCTAAAACCCACCCACCGCGATTCGAAACGCTCATGTTTTGTGCACAAGTGGTTAAAATTTCAGCGCTGTAGGTTTACTCGTTTTTTATATAATGACAATGTATATACTCAAAAACACATGTTTTCGAATTCTGCAAGACAATGCACTCCAAGGCCATTTAAAAAAATTGTCCTGCTAAAAAAAGTTATTCATCGTCCCAAAACATCCTCTACGAGATGGTATTAGTTTTCATCTGATTCTACGCCATGGGTCACGTAAGTGCATAATTTCGAGCGAGTCTTACTCCACTAAGTACGAGGCAACAGGGATATGGTCCACCCTGTTAGCATCTGTTGTGTATCTTTTTACCCTCATGCCACCGGGGGTAGGTAAAATTATTAAGAGAATCTTTACCTATTTATAACAGATATCAAAATCGGGTTCTCTGAATAAATAATAAATTCACACTAAAAACAGCCCACCTGCTCCATCTTTTGGGGTTTATGACATTAGCTCTTCCGGTGGTAATCTTAACAGATATAAATTGAAATAACATGAAATATATGTCAATTAGACTAAATTTTAGACCATTAAAAGTATATACCACTGTCTCTTATCTAAGTTATGTTGATAATGTGAATTATAATTTTATATATTTGGAAAACAATTTTTTTGCCATATTTGTTTTTATTTATTTCTGGCGTTATTAAACTGCTGTTAAAATAACGCCAGAAATAAATAAAAACAAATATCGCAAAAAAAATGTTTTTCCAAATATTTCGAAATCAAAAAAAGATAACTTATTTTTGCAAAGTCCTTGTAAAAGATATTCAAACTGCTCAACTTTTTCATAATTTAACCAACTTTGTATCTCTTACCGTTTCCAAGATCCCAATGCTATCCCATCCTTATCTTGGACACACTGTATACCTAAAACACAATAAATGCCTAAAGTATTATTAACATTGGTGTAATAATACTAAAAAAAATAGTAAAAATATAATATTATTATTCATAATAGCCTTACAGCAAAATAATGATTTTGTCCTTCTTGACACTGTCTAAATTTTCACTTTGATGCAAAGCTATTCAACACACAAGAGTTTGCTTCTAATAATGTTAATAACGTTATACTTTTTAAATGTACCGGCAAAATTTATATACACTATTTGGCCGATTGATGTGATCATAATAATTAATATCTTTATATTTGCTAAATTTAAACTGAAATATATTTGTAATTTTTCATGCAGTGCTTCACTAATATCAGTTTTCTTTTCCAGGTAAGTTCGCGACACAACCTTCAGAATCTTCCAGTTGCTCACTGTAGGTCTGCCAATTAACGTTTTTGTAAGTTATTATTAGTCATTACATATTTGTACATTATTCTTTATAGAACCACTCAATATTTATTTTTTAAATATAAAAATTAAAACTGAATTGTTTGTACTTGAGTTATATATATAAATTAAATAAATCTTTATTCTACCAACATTCATATACAGTAGATATGAAACTTTCAATATGTCAAAGTATAAACCATCAGAAACAATATACCGGCTGATCCATTTTCGATGGGAATTTAGGGTACCTATCTCAGAAACTACTAAAAATATCATAAATCTAACTCTCTCGGGCTCGATTTTCATGGCAAACGCGACTGCCAAATCAGAAATTTGCTATCTTCAGTGTTTCTGAGTTACAGGGCGTTTCTCGATATTGTGACATTTTTGAGCATGTCTGTATCTCAGCTGTTAAATAAGTTAGATTTAAAGTGAATACTGCTCAAGACAAATTCTTTAGCGTAGAATTGAATGCAGGTATTAGATTTTTAGTAGTTCTTAAGATTCCGGAGTTACGACTCAAAGTTATATTTTTTTAAAAGAAAATCCTATATGGCCGTGGCCCAAAAATTGATGTTTTTTTTGCTTTTTAGCAATATATCACATGATATAGTTATTTTTACAAACACAGGAGATATGGGGTGTTTTATATACTCCGGGGAGTCCGAGTTTGCCATGAAAATCGAGCTCGAGTACATGGTGTCAGATTTGTCATATCTTTAGTAGTTTCTGAGATACCCTGAATTCCCATCGAAAATAAACCAGCCTGTACTTCTTCAAAAATATCAAGTAAAACAAAATCTATTTTGATGATTGAATTGACACAAAGAGGAAACTATTTTTTATCAATAATTTGGCAACTGAAATCATTAATGTAACGCTTATGCGCCTATGGCTATACGCATCTCGTCAGTATAACTTATTACATTTCCAGAAAGGCTTTAGTTAATAATTCAAATTGTTAGTATGTGAAACCAAAAATTAAAGAAAAACAATAGAAAGATCTGAAAACTTACAGCAAACACACATCACACACAGTCCAACAAATAACTGTTACAGTCAAAATATGCAATTGATTCTCATAATTCTCATTTACATTATAGCCTTTATAAAATGTATTTTTTTATAAAACGTCTTTATTTCAAGTGTTAAGATTGGTAACATAGATGTGTGATCTCATAATTTTTTTGGTAAGACAGTTGCATCGGTGAAATACAAAAAACATATTGATTTTTGATCACATATTCTTAGGCAGTGTTTGAACAGGTTTATACGGGGTTGAGGCGGGTGCAGGCCTTCTGTTTCCAGATTTTCTGTGTTTAACTACCGACTTCAACCATTTGGCAGTGTGCCTTTTGAAAATTTTGGAACATGAAGCGAAATAAATAACGTGACATTAATATCATAAACTGAGGATATTAAATCTTGAGTATGAAATAATTTATGTCACTTATGATATTGAATGTTTCATTTCCATGTTAAATAAAATATTATATGCATGACATTCCTACTCGTAGTCCAAACAAAACATGCATTAATTAGAAAATTACCAAACACTATGCTTAAAACTGTATAAGATAATGATGTCCTGAAAATGGGAACCACATTTCGTCAATTTTAGTAAAAATATTATATTTTTCTGCAACCGTCCAGAAAGTACCCACTTACCGAACGCTTTTTCTTTGCACTTTTCCGGCCTAGTCCAGGAAGTAAATTATTAAATATACCATACATTTCAAACAAATTGAATCCTTTTAATATTGGCAATTGTTCGAATTTCAATATAAATATTAATATAAACAAGAACTAGAATGTTCCTAATTTTGTTCTACAAATAAATATTATAAAGAAACATGCTTTATTGATTTGTTATCTCACACGGTTGCCGAAAAAATAAAACACGCCGGGAAACGGTTTTTTTTAACTCGCAGGCTTCCAAGACTCGCCTGCAGCTCGTCCTGGAACCTTCTCTACTCGTCCAAAAAAACAGTATTTTCCGAACTTGTTACGTAAATGACTATTTTTTAAGTTTTCCTTTTTATTTTATGAAATATAGGTACTAGAATGATTTTATTTCAACTCTACTTAAGCAAGGTAGACCTAAGAAAAGTAGAACCTATATGTATATGATTTTTATATTCAACAAAGTTTTCAGCATAGGATTTGTTTATAATGTTTGACTTTATTGGAAAATCATATTCAGAGATGGTATTTTTATTATTACATAATATTATACTTCAGTTTTGTTTATTATTTACTTGCACTTTACACAGTTTTTATTAATGCTTTTGACTTTTATATTACTTTTTTTACCATACCCTTTAGCCTTTCTGAGCACACAAAACAAAATAAATGTAGGTAAATAATTATGAAATTAATTTTTGCCTTCAGAGGATCAAGAGATGAAGATCTAGGTCTATAACGGTAAATTGTACAAAATGTGCAGTTATAAGCAGTAATGCCTCTATAATTCAATAATTATTTGATGAGTAAAACCAATTAAGGGGTTGTACTTGAAAATATTCATTTGTTACTAAAGTTTTTTCAATTCTTAATAGAATTTAGAATTTTATTCATATTATATTCCAAAGTTCTGTATCTATTGATATATCTTTACCTTTTCTGAGAACGAAATGACCGGCATCGAAGGTGCCACCAGGTGCTCCACTCTTCTGTACAGGGTGTTTCGGTATATTTTTAACAATCCTCTGACTTCTTAATCTTTGATTTTGGACAAAAACTTGTTAATGCGAATTTTAAGGTGTCTTTTGAAGATTCAGAATGTGCTATCAGAAATACAATTGGGCAACTAAGACCGGAATTACATAACAAACTTCATTTTATTAATAGAACATTCATCAATATGAAAGATTTCATAAGATTTTTTTCTTCACAAATATATAATTTTAATAAACTACATATCTCTTAAGTGTTTTCGAGATATTTAATATTAAAAAATATTCATCTATTCTACATAACAGCAGGTCATGCAAAAAATGCCATGTCTTATTTAATGTTTTTTGTTTATTGAATGAAGAAAAGAACATACAGTCTAACAAACAGAAAAATAAACGTGAAAACAAAAAAAAATATGGAAATTATTCGAAATAATGACCAATTAATAAAAACAAATTTTGAAACCGAATGAAACTGCCAAAAATATAAAATAGTACCGTCAAAAGTAAGAATAAGAAAACTCTGAAAAATGTTTTTTCAGCCTAAACAAATCTAAACCATTCATGAATATATTACTGGTAGGCGTAAACATTTGCCTTAATTTAAATATTGCGTCTGCAGTGCATCTTCCGGGCAAGGCAGCCGCAAAATATTAAGACAACAACATTAATATTATACTTTCTGGTCACGTGGTCCATCCACATACACTTCGGCAGCACAGAGATAAGGGTGAGGCGGGCGCCTGCCGTCTCTCTGCCTGCTGTTGCGGTTGTCGGCCGAGATCAGCTGTAGCAGTGCGGGGGTTTGCTATTGATCGCTCCAGCAGCGCGCACACAACACTCCTCTCCTGATCAATGATCACTCGCAGCGCCCCCACCACTGTCTCTTCTGCCGCTGGCACACTCGCCGCTGCCAACGTTGCGTGCCGTAAATCACCAGGAAAACCATGTGGACGTAGAAATTATAATGTTAGCGATGGAATGCGATACCCGATAACATTTCCGTTTAGCAAGGAAGTGCCAGAAAACTGGCGACCATTTAATGTACAGGGTGTATATTTATAGTGGTGCCCTCCTGCTATATCTTTTCAACTTAATAACCTTACTGGTTATGGATTTATATAATTAAGTAAATTTTAGTTTTATTCCAATTGACTATCTTTTCATCTTCAATTTAAGTATTTTTCAGTATGTTGATTTAAGAATTACTGAGGAATTTTGTTTAAATCAAGTATTAATTCTCCAATACCATATTATGGAGTAACGTAAATTTTTTAACCTTTTCATAAAAACGTAATACCTAATTGGTCCAGAAAGAGCTGTTTATAGGGTCGACAAATATATTCTTGTACATAATACGATCCAAAGTTCCATAGAATAACTTTCAATCTGAACTTTAAAGTAACACATATTGTTTTCAGTTTCATTTTAAGTTATGTTTATAACTTATCTATATTGAACTAATGGCTACATGAAATGAAATCATATTTTTACTATATTTTGCCGTATACAGGATACCTACTCCAAAGTAAATGTTTAAAAAACCAAGCCTGTCTATCAGCAAACTAAGATCCACTCTGCAAGTTTTATCTGCAAAGAATTTTACTGACAGAAAAAAAATTGTACCTACGTGCTTGCATGTCTATTGACATAAAATGACATTATGATAAAATTGACATTTTATTTTATTTTATTTTATTTTATTTTATTTTATTTTATTTTATATTATTTTATTTTATTTTATTTTATTTTATATTATTTTATTTTATTTTATTTTATCACTAACAAATGTTAAGAAACTATACTTGAACTTTGAAAAAGGATTGAAACCTTTGATGTGAACATAACACATGTAGTTTTCCGCATAACACAAAAACCACTATACAACGCGTTTCGTCAACCAAGTTGGCATCATCTGGAGATGATTAAATTTGCTGAATTTTAACCATCTCCAGATGATGGCTTGGCTGGCGAAACGCGCGTCGAGTGCAGTATAGTGTTATGTGGAAAACTACGTCACTGTTGCTATCCTTGAAGTAAACTAAACTGATGATGTCAATCCTCATATAAACGACAGAGGAAGTGATCAACATTAGTGCAAAATGTATTCAGTAATACCTTCACTAATAATAATTACATGAGAGCTATTAGTGTAGTAGTAACCATAGTTAGCAGAATTATAATACACAAAAAAATTGATTTGGTTTCTTTATTATTGCTGTATTATTTTTCACGATGATTAAACATATTACAAAAAGTACTTTTATCTTCTACGGCCTACTTACATTGTGGATCAATAAAAATATTTTTTAGTCCAATGTCAATCCAAAACTATACAGATCATTATATTCTTGCAGCTAAAGATTTGTCTCAATAATAGTGTCCTAAATATGGATTCTAGAATCTGTCTAAAATCTTTGGACTTCATTCCAAAACAGCAATATTTTCTTCTAGAAAATGTTTAAGCGTGATTCAAAGCCCGTTTAAGATCTACCTTTTGGTTTCTGTCATCTTGATGTGAACATATAACTTGGGACACACTGTATAAACAATATTACAACAATAAAAAAATCAGGGCTAGATAAAAAGATAAGAGCTCTGCTATTAAATATCTACTGCTTCATTTATTAGAATGCATGCATGCATTCATGAGTTATTGAAAGATGTGATCTACCAATAACCGATTCGAGGGAAATATAACCGTATGTATTAATTACATCTGCTAATGATGCCTTATTGGGTACGTCAATATTACGTCAATTGGTTGCAGAATCTAATTAGGACTGAAAGCGCTGCCCTAAATAACCTGGAAGAACATCAGTAGATATAATTTTATCTCACCCCATTCATCGAATAACACTTACTGTCAATCCATATTTATTCCATAGGCCATAATCGAATGAATTTTAATGATCTATATATTTCATTGAGTAGAGTGTCTTTATTTTTAGATGGAGTGAGAAAAGGTCATAACAAATAAAAAAAGTGCAAATACTTATTTATACTTATGGTGCATGCGCCAGTGAGAAATCTGTACAGTTAATCAGTTAGGTAAATATTGCTGCTGAGCTTAATACCTACTAATCCAGCACTACAAATCAATGTTTAGCTATCAACTACCTACATTAGTAGCATAAAGAAATATATTAAAGCAATCTAAACTTGGGACATTACTGAATCAGATACTTCATATTATTATGGTCTATATAAAACCCGGGGGAAATATATTTAAAGTATTTCTAATTTTGTTGGTTGATTATAAAGAAACAGGATGTATAGTGTGTCCCAAAAACATACCGACAAACTTTCAGGGGTGGTAGGGGGCAGAAAACAAATATTTTTTGTTTAATAAATATATGTCCGCAAATAAGTCGTTTGGGCTGTAGCGCAATAAAAGGTTTTAAATCATGCCCAAATAACTAAATTACTTCTTGATTTAGTTGGATACCACTGTATTCCGTTCAACATTTTTTGTTTCATCTACGCTTCTTGTTGGGAGAAAAAATTTCTTTATCACATTCCAAAGATGCCAATTTTAAGAGCGTAGTATTATTTGTGACTTATTTAGTTGGCATCAGAACATTAACTTTGTTGATTTTTAATTCAAAATTTGTATTGAAAATGGACAATAATTTCTCATTTTAATGACTTACCGATATGCCTTGCCTTGCTTATGGGGCAGCAAATTGTAATGCTGCACACATGTATGGATATAGAAAATATTATATAGGATTGTCTTCCTTAAAGACAATATTTTATAGAGGTCACTGCTGTAAGGGCACCTGCAGAAAAGCAGGTCGTTATCTGTCTGTCAATTTGATAATAATTATCAGATAGTAGCGCAGACCCAAAGAGGGCACTACTGGGTCTTTCTCACCACTACAAATATTATCTATGTTTCACATGCATGTTCTAAACATTTTTTACTTTTCTATCGCACTGTTGTGCTGCGTTGGAAACGCAAGGTGCAATTTTTCAATTTATTCCTTCTCTTGAGCATGTAGGTACGCCAAGGCCTGCTATTATTAATTGTACGGAATTCCCTCTAAACGGGCTTTCCACATTTGCTTTTAGAAGATCCCTACACTAGCT
The DNA here is from genome assembly GCA_963924545.1 of Pogonocherus hispidulus. Classification (NCBI taxonomy): domain Eukaryota; kingdom Metazoa; phylum Arthropoda; class Insecta; order Coleoptera; family Cerambycidae; genus Pogonocherus; species Pogonocherus hispidulus. Next base: position 88,525,262 of record OZ004692.1, read on the forward strand.
TTACAAAGTATTAAATATGTCATCTAATAGATTATCATGTAAATATTATAAATGGACTGTTAAGCTTTCTACAAACTGCAGGGTAACGTTGTGAGTTAGTCTCTCAGACACCAAATACGTTTGTAACGAAGCAATAGCTGCAATGATCAACTAATAGTAAATCTTGACTTCTTAAAATAAAAATAAATGCGTACCTAATTAACTCATAAATTATTTTATCACTGACGTAGTTTTCCACATAACACCAAAACAGTATACTGCACTCGCGCGTTTCGCCGACCAAGTTGGCATCATCTAAAGATGATTAAAACTCAGTTTTAATCATCTGCTTGCCTCTTGCCTCTGAAGATCAAAACAAAAACAAAAGTAGGACAAATTACCGACGCTGTGTCCCTTCTTTATATCAAAGAATAAATTCAAACTGAATGTCCACAGTAATATCCAGTACCAAACAGTACCACCGTTTTTAATTAATCGCTTTGCATTAAATTTTTAGCATACGTTTTTATAACAATATTTTACTCCCTGTAAGTTTTATAATACTACCAATTATTTTCATATTTTAGAATTCTTATCTACAAGTATTAATTGAGTTTTTAAATTTGTATAAACATATCTTATATACAGATTTTTGTAAACTTTTAATATTCCACCAATTATCTCATTTATGTTTAAACCAATTAATGTTTGATTGAGTATTCACGCGATATGAACGTTATTTAAAGTACACATGCACTTTAACACACGTTTATTCACACTTAATCGTAATTAGTTAACCAGGCCTTAATTTAAAACCAAAGTGCCGGCTAGTTCTTGCCACAAGTTATTAAGTTATTAAAAATAGATTAATAAAGACCTTTTATGATTTTCCAGTGGTGGAGGACACCAACCTCTCAGAGTTAACTGTTACCATTAATTTGAAACTAAAATATGTACCTACTGTGCGTACAATATGTCATTATTATTAGTAATAATAATTTTCCCAAATAAGTACAAGTTTAATAGAAATGGTCAATATCTTGCAAACTAGATGGACAACTATAATCAATATTTACATTTTAGGCAAAGTATTCATCAATCCTATATAAACATTTTTCTACAAGAAATATCTTTAAGCGTTTTTTAAAAACAGTTATGGAATCACAGTATTTTATATGACTAGGTAATACATTATACATTTTAAATCCCAAGAAGCTAGGCGAGTTATAGGAAACATTAAGTCGACTAAATGGTATATGCAACTGATTTGCTTCTCTGGTATTAGCAGAATGAATTTCACTTCTGCAAATAAATTTATTTCTATTCGTGTAAACATATATAGGTACATCTCGAATACAACCAGTGAGGGCAGTGTCAAAATACTATATCTTTTAAAAGCATCCCTGCATGTTTCTCTAGGGGACATCCCCAACAAACATCTTATGATTTAATAAGATGTTTGTTTATGTTGTTTTTGAGCAATAAAAACGTCATCAGAATGGGAAGAAAGCCCCCAGAAACCCCCAGAATAGTATTAATATGATGTTGATCAAGTTGCAACTAATGGTATAAATTACAGAAAGACCTTCTATATCCGTTCTCATGATCAATTAAATAAGGAAGAAGTCATAAAATTTTAATGTAAACTGAAATATCACGAAAATTGAAAAAGTTACTGCCATATTAGATAAAAAAATAAATAAATCCTGCATCTAACTGATAATCTAACTTTTTTAGCTAGAAAAAAAATAGAAAATTTTCTCAAAAACCTTGATTAATACATTCAAATTCAATACAGCAAAAACATTCAATTCATAATCACTTCTGCTAAGAGTGACAATTATTGGATCGTCATCATATATTCCAAACTGATCTCTATAATATGTGTAATTATGATACTGTTGTTTTTCAACAGAATCGGGCGAATCACCATGCAAATCATAGTGTTTTCTAGTGTGAGGATCCTTTATAACTTCATAAGCTCTAGCTAGTTTTACAAAAACTGCGCTTGCATTTTTATCATCCTTATTTTCGTCTGGGTGTAATTTAACAGCTAGAACTTTAAAAGCTTTTCTAATTTCTTTTACAGTTGCATCTCTGCTTACAGCGAGAAGTTTATAATAATCATCCTCTTCTTTGGATGTGGTACTAAATTTGAAGTACTGATGGTACTGAAATGTCCAGTTCTAGATACGGAACTTCTAAGTTTCCGGTAGACCAGAAATTGCATCAATATTGAAAATATTTTCATTTAATACTTATATATGTGTATATATATTCTATTATATTATATACCTATTTTTCACTCAATATCTAGATATCAAATGAAACTAAAACTAAATTTTATCTCAAAGTGATGTTGGAAATTGTTGGAATATTTCAGTTTCGATCCAACCAAATACTATGCCGCAAGAAATATGGTTGTATACGACTTGTGACACTCGGTTACGATAGCTAGACTCAAAGGCTAAGTTCGTTAAGTTCATTGCTGCAATAGAAGAACCTAGACTAGAATAAATGTTTGTCGAATAATGGAACAGCGTGCGAGATCGTTGCTGTTTCCACATAAAATAAGAATAAGATGATTCTTAGATAATATTGACATAGCAAACGTTGATATAATAGATGTCTAGGTCAAATACATTATTGTGAAGGCGCGGTATACAGCATACATAATATAATACATAGGTATGTACAGAGCAGTCCATTTTTTATGGAAATCCAGGGTAACTCAAATAGAGTCAAAGTTGCGGATAAATTAATTGCACAGTCTCGACCTACTTTTTCAAGGTCAGGTTGATGGTGATATCAGATCAATTCTATTGTCACATATTTTCGAATTAAAGGGTGATTTTTCAATTCTGCCTATTTCAACAAAGCAAGTATCTTTCTTATTTTGAGAGATGCAGAAAATGTGTAAATGACAAGTACTTAAGTGGAATGCAGTGGAGTAGTCAGATTTTTTCTATCTATTTTTGCTTTTGGGCTACGAAATAAGCTTATGTTTTTTAAATGGGACACCCTGTATGTCTTTCCTAAATTAAAAATAGTTTTTCCTCCTGATTATAGCAATATATTATATTATAGATTTATTTAAATAGTTACGGTTTTAATTCAGTATTTCCACTTTAAATTAACAATATAAATATATTTGTTCATTTCCTAATTTTTATAATTTTTTTAATATTGAGCAAAATGTGAGGCAATTTGAACATTTACTTTAGCTTTTTGAATATTCCACTTATTCTTATTTATTTTTTATGCATCTAATGTGGTTTTTCAGGAACTGTTGAAAATGTCATGTGGTAGTAAGTATTAAAAAATATTTTCCAATTAAACTACTTTTTGATTAAGATGATACGTCAAGGTATTAAGAAACAAACAAAAATGTTTATATTGTTAATTTAAAGTGGAAATGCAAAAAAATTTCCACTATATTGTCAATGATTTTCTTCGCTTTTTTTTAAGAAACAAACTGAAAGATAGAGGAAATTTTTAGTCCTCTTTCTTTCGCAAATTCTGTTATACAATTTTTTCATTATCTTTTCCTTTTATTATTCAAAAGATTTAGTTCGTATATATAAAGTATTCTAAATATATGTCCTTTTAAGTTTGAAATGAAATATTTTTCCAATGATACCACTTTTAACTTAACTTGTCCATTGTTTGTGTTATTTTGTAATAGAATACCTTGTTTTTGTTAAATAGCTTGATGTATGTGAATATGCCAACAATAATGTCACAACCAAACTCAACAGAAAATTCCATAACCACGATAAGCTAACTTAACTGAAAAATACTCAAATGTTTTCGGGAAATGTCTAGAAAAAATATAATTTTGCCATTACAAATGTTCTGTTGACAAATGACTAATGTGTTATAGTTAATCGTTTCTAAACTTCTAATCATCTTACTAATTATATTTCAGGAAATTATGGTCGATTGTCTACTTTTGAAGACTCCAATTTGACACAGTTCACTGACTCTTAATAGCACTCTCTTCAAAAATTGAAAAGATTGATATTAAGGTAATAATACCTTGAGGAAATATGGTATTAAAAAAGGGATTCCTATATAATATACTTAAATATACGGGGATATCAAAAATTATCTTGGTCAAGGGTGGTTGTGGAATGTAAAACGTGTGTCTTAAATTAAATTTGAAATAATTATGTCACTGTCACACTGACATCATCAATAACCTACAAATTTCATACCTATTTATTTCAGTTGTAAAACAATAATGAACTACAAATTATGAAATAACGGTTTTAGTAACAAGAAAAACTAAATTACAGTAACTGTTGGAAATGTCCCCCGTTTTGTTCGATGCACAAGTTGACGCGCCTCCTCATGCTGTGAAAAGCGTTTTGCAGCATTTCTGGCGTTATGGTTGCACATTGCTGAACAATTCTTTGTTGCAGTTCTTGCAAATTATTTACCGGAGTTTTTCGAAAATCTTGTTTTTTAAGTAAGGAAATATAAAATAGTCCATAATTGTCAAACAAGGTGATCTCGGGGGAAACTCAACTTCTGTATGCAAACTTATCAGCCGGTCATCAAAAAACTCGCGGAGGAAAGCAATATTTTTTCCTGTAGTATGTGCTGTTGCACCGTCATGCTGGAAATAACCGTACCGAAGTTCATCATCGTTTAACTGTTGCACAAATTCAGCCAAAAAGTTGTGTCTGTACCTTTCTGCGTTGACGGTGAAATCGAAAAAAATTGGCCCAATTATTCTTCTGCGAGAAACTGCCATCCTAACACCAATTTTTTGAGCATGTAGTGGCGATTCAGTAAAAACATGAGGGTTATCATTGCTCCACATTCGCATATTTTGAGAATTGATGTATCCCGAAAGGTGGAACCACGCTTCGTCAGAAAAAAAGTTAAGTCCAGAAGATCGTCATTCATTAAATTATTGACAAACCAATGGCAGTAAGCAAGGCGTCTGGGGTGGTCTGCGGGCAGAAGAGCTTAATGTGCTTGCATCTTATATGGATGCATGTTCAAGTCTTTCTTTAAAATCTTATGACATGTTCCATAAGAAAGTCCAATTTCCTGAGAAAAACGTTTGAAAGGTTTTGCAGGCTCCTCTTCCATACGTTGACGAACGTCATTGACAACTTCTTCTGTACGAACTCTTGGTCTACCAGCACCTTTTTTATGAGTCACACAACCAGTTTCGCGAAACACTTCAACACAATTTGTAAGGCACGCATAAAAATTGTCCGGTAATATTGCCACGTTTGGGAAGTGCTCTCGAAAATTGTCCAAACACAAACGTTGACTGTATTGCCAATTTCCATTAACTAGCGCACCCGTTCGAAAATAGGCTTTAATCATGAAAATTTTGTGCTGTGTGGTAAGAGGCATGATTCAAAAACTGGATTAGAAATTTTCAGCACAATGACTTGACAGATTCTGACACAACAAAACATATTCAAAAATTTAAAGTAAGACACACGTTTTACATTCCACAACCACCCTTGACCAAGATAATTTTTGATATCCCGGTATAAGAAAATAAGAAGTGGGTACTACAAAAAATATTTTTGCATAAATTTCTATATGTCGGTTACAGAGCGAAAACCATCAGATATTTTGAACGGTCAAAGAGAAGATATAACTAACATATTATCATTAATATTCAATTATGTAATATTTATATTACGTCGTTTATTATTCATTTTGTTACATATTTTTTATTGTTGCGAGAAAAGTAATAAAAGTCAAAATGTTCAGAAACTTTTAAAGATATATCTGATTTTAACTAGAATTCATTTAAAACATCTGACTACGTCTTTAACGACCATTTAACTCTGTTCCCCACTAATTTTCTTGTTGTGGCAGATATTCGCTTCCAACTTCTTATTTACGATGTAACTGCGATGTCAATATATCTATTTATATTTCATACCCACTTTCGTTTGTAGTTTCGCAGGTTAACTTTGACATACTTATTATTTAGGAATTTTAAAAATATACACTCTGGCCATAAACCATAAATAGAATCAAGGTCATCAGCTGATCTTGAATGACTCTATGTTTATTTCTGTGAGTGTATACCCAAGGAACATTTATTTTAACTACTAACAAAAGTTAACACATGTAGGACTTCTTGATTATGGAGTTTATAGCCAATATCTACGCATAAAATAAAACTGACAAGTTATCTATCTATAATTATCTCTCTATAATTGATATAGATCATAGAATTCTTGAAAAAATCCGAAATGAAATCTCGCTTCGAAATGTATAAATAAAGCAAAAATTGAGTACTGTAGTAAGATAATAACATTTAATATTACACATTTTTCGTTTGTAATGTTGATTTTTACTGAAGTAAATATGAGATTCAGTACAACTTTACGTAAATATGTATTTATAATATAAACTAATATAATAAAATATTAGTGTACTAACGTAACATAACACCAATAACTTATTTGACAACAATTGTCATACGGATAGTAGCGCAGACCAAAATAGGGCATACTATGCTTCTCACCACAACTAAAACAACAATAATTACCACCAACTATTCTTAATTATATTAATGTGCGTAAGCAACTTTAACTGCATTCAAAATTGAAAATATAATCCAATACAACTTCATTTTGGGTAAATACATTTGACTAAAATTACATCAGTAATGATAAAAACGTCACTGTTGTTTCATGAAAGTTAATTTGATAGTTCGCCATAAAAAACTAATTTAAGTAAGATTTGGAGACAACAGACTAATTTAATAAAATCTCGTTAATTAATAATGGTAAAAATATATGTGGATAGAATCGTGGATTAATGAGAACAAAAGTTTTAACTGTGGTGGTCCTCAAAGTACGGTTCTTGGTCCAATATGGCGTATCCTCTACATAAATAGGAAGTAAATAATTAGATAAAACATTTTTTCTATTAACAGCCTATCGAAGGAGATTTACTGGCGACGTCTTATGAAGCGTTAGCGTGTAAAGACCTAAAAGAGAAACTCCAGTATGATTTCCATAGTTAAATGGAATAATTTAATAATCTACTTCAATAAATTTGTTGATTTTCTAGCCTTCCCAGCAACATTAACTAGCTTTTCTCGTTACGCATGTATATCAACAATATACTAAGGAACTTTAGAAATGTTCAATGGTTCACGATAATTTATAAGCAAGCATTTTAGAGTTTAAAATTGTTAGTATAAATGTTATAGAATTAGGCATGGATAGGAAGGGACAACTTAATTTGTCAAATTACTTAATAACATATAATCACATAATAATAATAATAATAATGAGAATTTAATAACAAATTTAATTGCCATTCATTGTTTTTTATTAGAGAATACTTATAGATATTGTCACACACTTTTATTTTCAGTATGCTTGGCGATACTTCATAGAATGGGTTTCATATGCAGGTTCTTATTTGATAAAGATTGGATATATGTTGTTTTTTACAGGAACAATTCCATTCTCTTTTAAAGTTACTTAATAAATTAATATCTTCCATGATATTTAAAAAATTAATTGAAAATACTTCATACTATAATATAGCGATTTTTTACAATTAAAGCCATAATTGGAAGAGAAGAACTTCACATAAACATAAAAATATATGAAATTCAGTCCATTTTTATAAACAATATTAACGCTATAAGAACATCAATATCAAATATATTCTGTGCAGGACTTACCCCTATTTGTTGAAAAAATAACCAGTACATTGAAATCAAATTCTTAAACTGATCATTACTAATTTAATAATAATTTTGGAGAAATATCCTTGTAAATTATAGCCACTCGAAAAACTAAAAAGGTTGAAACTTTGACATTTACAATGCTCATGTTTATGTGTACGTAAACTGAAAATCACTTGGTATAGTATAATGCGGTTTTATTTTCAGAAAATATTAAACCTTACATTTTTTCTACATGTGAAAAAATCAATATTTTTTATGTGAAATACAGTTATGAAAGTTCTTAGAATCATATAATTCATCAAATATTATTTAGAGAATTAGATAGAGAACCTATAAAATTAAAACAACAACAATAATTAATTAATTCTACTGTATCAATGCCAACTCTTTTAAAGGTGATCTCAAAACAACCATTGTAAGAATGGTTTTTGAGTTCAATTATTATTTAAGTAATAATTGTGAGTAATAATAGTACTGAAATATAATGGAACCTGTGTCGTTATGAAGGGTAATCAATTTCTTTTTTATTTCTTGCTGGCCTATAACATAATCCTCCAAATTTATTTAAATAAAACTTTTTGACACATATTTCATTATAGGCATTTTTTTAAATTTGATTTAATATAGAAACTCCATAATCTAGCAACAAACTAACGAGTTAGATGGGAAATTATAACATAAGGTCGGTATATGTATTGTATAACATGTCCGTTATCATTAGGCACTAACCAATACTATTAATAAATTATACAATTGTTTCATGTTATGATTCCATGATGATATTTTTATGACGCATTCATTTTGGCATATTCAATTTCAATTAGAGATACACGTATTTTGGGTTACACTTTTTTTACGGTTTTTTTAATATAATGGCTATGTTAAAAGCTACAAAAATTTTAGACAATAGCTACAGCTATAATTTTTCTTTATTATTATTGTCTTCCATGATGCTATTGAATACGAGTAGTATATTGTATGTGATAGATATTGATGCAATACAGTTTTCTCAAACTGTGAATATGTCGTCACATTTGAAGTGAATGTCTTCTCAGGAATACATTAATACAGCGACAGAAGGTTTTCTACCTGAGTTTTGATAATTTACCAAAGGAAGATTCTTTACCAGTCAATATTTTAATAATATTCTTAATTTTTCTTTATTTATTTTTTGCATGTTACCCTACTATTAGAGGTGGATTAATTTTCAAAGCATCAGAGTGTTGGAAAGTACGTCTTATCCCAATCTATATATACATGGGATTTTATATATGTACAGGGTGATTCACTTTTGAGTGTGTAACATGGGTATCTCGCTTATTATAAAGGATAGACTGCAGGTTTAAATTCGGCAAAGTTGCGGAATTTTGTGCTCAATAAGTTGGCGCAAAGAAAACCCCCTTATCCGCTTTTGTTTTTGAGTAAGAGGTAAAAAAACATTTTTTTCGGTTTTCGTTTTCTGGCCATAACTTTTATACTTTTGAAAATATTGGCTTATCGTTTTCACATTATTAGAACACTTTCTTGAGACAAATGCGATGCCGTAAACCGTTTTTTAAAAAAATGTCACTTCTATTGTAAATCATCGTCAACTTTATTTTTTCTTATGGGCGCCATATTAATTTTTCTCATATTTGAATAAACCGATTTTTTCTTAATATAACAATATAATATATGTTAATATTTGCCTAAAAAAATAAGGGCATTATGAAGGAAAATAGGTATTTTTTTGGAAATGTCTAGTTAGCCATGGCCATGACAGTCAATATTTGACAAACCACAAATGTCACTTATAATTGTTACAATATATACTTATAATGTATACAACCGAATAGAAACAAGATATTATAGATATTTATTACAGATGTAACAAAAATTTAAACAGAAGAGTTGAAGAATATTTAAACACTTATCCTGAAAGACGACACCCGCAAGACATATATTACTAAACTGCACTGTAATTTAAGGAATTATGACAGTTTTTCTAATTTTCTTCATTGATGCGAGATTTATACCTATTTCTTGGTTTAGAAATAATTTCTTAAATTACAGTGCAGTTTAGTAATATATGTCTTGCATGGGTGTCGTCTTTCAGGATATGTGTTTAAATATTCTTCAACTCTTCTGTTTAAATTTTTGTTACATCTGTAATAAATATCTATAATATCTTCTTTCTATTCGGTTGTATACATCGTTAGTCAATATAAAAAGTACTCCACAGATGCAGTGTATAAAAATTATAAGTGACATTTGTGGTTTGTCAAGAATTGACTGTCATGGCCATGGCTAACTAGACATTTTCAAAAAAATACCTATTTTCCTTCATAATGCCCTTATTTTTTAGGCAAATATTAACATATATTATATTGTTGTATTCAGAAAAAATCGGTTTATTCAAATATGAGAAAAATTAATATGGCGCCCATAAGAAAAAATAATGTTGAAGATGATTTACAATAGAAGTGACATTTTTTTTTAAAACGGTTTACGGCATTGTATTTGTCTCAAGAAAGTGTCCTAATAATGTGAAAACGGTACGCCAATATTTTCAAAAGTATAGAAGTTATGGCCAGAAAACGAAAACCGGAAAAAATGTTTTTTGCCTCTTACTCAAAAACAAAAGCGGATAAGGGGGTTTTTTTGCGCCAACTTATTGAGCACAAAATTCCGCAACTTTGCCGAATTTAAATCTACAGTCTATCTTTTATAACAAGCGAGATACTCATGTTAAACACTTAAAAGTGAATCACCCTGTATATTAAACTAATTGTAATTATTCTTCTATTAATTGTTGACTCAGAGAAACATTGTTGACCCGTTATCGTTGCAAGAGTCAGGTGAATTTCTCATGTTAAGCTGTCTGGAGCAATTAAACTTCTCATTGTAGTATTTTTTTAGATTACACCACCTGTAAAATAATCAAAAACAGGAAACCCAAACTATTCAAATTAATTACTTAAAATGTAGTATCAAGACAAACTTCTAAGGTTTGGCCCAAAAACTCCTTGTATAATATGCAATAAAAAACATTTCATAAAGTTTCTAAATTTCATCAGTGGTTTTCTAGCTTTATTTTTTTTATTTATTTATTATCATTATTGTTGTTATTATTATTATTATTATTATTATTATTATTATCGTGTTTTTAGGCATCATGCACTTCTCAGTTCTTCGCTGGTTTATTTTTCTTATAGACGGGTTACCAAGTTTAACAGCAAATTAATTTTGGTTTTGAAACGATCTTTATATTGCATGTACGAAGTATGGCTGCTTTTTGTGACTGGGTATATACACTTTCTTAAGGCTAAGTTGAGAGAGATGGAATGGAATGAAATTATATCAACTTGTTTCTGTTTCCACATTCTTTCAACTTATTGCTAATTGTTGATATTTTTCTTTCATTTCTGTATTTTTTAATACTCCCAGTATAATTTACAATAGTTGTTGCTGCTGAATATTGGAATCACGCCTGAGGAATCCGACTATAGATTATATCTCAGGGCTATTGCTTGGTGAATAATTTTTGTCACATTATGTCTACTGGTAAACCTATTTCACACCTGCTACTAGCTTACATCCGCATGTTATAAGCCGTAGCCCTCCAGTGGGAAACAATAATGACTAATGACAGTGTAAAATATGTCTATGTTTCGGATTTCTTGCTCCTCTTCGATGCAGCCTAATTCTATTTTTGGTTAGGAAAAACTAGGTTGCAAAACCAACCTCTAATTTTTTTTGGTATAGCAGTTTACTTGCGTTTTTTTTATATTTCTAAATTGTTAGGAAGAATATATAGATGATGCCATAAATAAATAGTTACAATGAATACTGTAGAGCATTTATTTTTTAAATTCAAAGAAAAAATTGTCCAAGTTCATTTTTATAATACCATAACACTTGCTTATGTTTCCTTGTGCTACAAGTAGAGTAGGTATATCCTTATTTTATATTCTACAAAATTATATTTTTTACTTGATTCCTTAATTTTGCAAGTACACTTGCTATGCTACCACTTTCCTATGGTCAAAGTTTATTTATTGTGAGCACATACCTTTTTTTTTGTATTGAGACGACTTTGGAAAGCAATAAAATAAATGTCAGTCACACTAATGGAACACCCGTTGTACTCTATAGTGGAATGTCTATTTTTACTGAAAATAAATAAAAAGACTCCGTTGTGTATTAAATGTACCAAATTAAACCAGCGTGTAGCGATTTATCCACAAGATCCAGTGGAACCAGGTTGTTTTTTAGTAGTAGTCGGTACACAATTATGTAGTGCAAATATTGCCCGCAGAGGCGTTCTCTCAGTGATGCCGTAACTCGGCCGAGAAGAGAATGTGTGCGCCTCCGGAGCACGTCCCGGCGATCGGCGTATCGAATTGTGTGCGGGCCCGGAACATAAAACCTCATGACAGTAGTTGTAAATTGGTGAGCTATGTCGGACTAATTATTTAGGTAAAAAATAAAATAAGCATTTGTGTACGAGCATGCACGGTCGTACGTCGGCAAGTTGGTAGCAGTGCGACGCCGGCGGCGCCCGAACCTCGACGACGGCGTCCGAGAGCGTCGGCCGGGCGCAGTCTGTGTGTGATCGCGGCCGAGTGAGAGTGCAGCCCCTGAAGTCCGGCATGGGGCTCGAGGGGGGGGAAGCGGCTCCCCTCTCGTGATCCGCCAACATTTCCCGCTTCGAATTGGTGGAGAAATGGGGGCTGACCCCTGTCCTCAAGCCGAGGCAGGACCCAGGGCCCCCCGAAGGCGCCAGGTATGACACACGGCGGCCACTCCCGCCCGACTACTCCTTGCGGATGCTGCGTCTCGCGGCATCCCCAAGCACGCACTTGACCATACAGATGACCCCCCAATAGACTGCATGTGTACGCAGTTTGTCCCCTAGGTCGGTTTATGTAAGACGCATTTACCGTGAATTCGTCAATTGTCATTTGACTCAACCTCGACCTTGTCAAAAGCATCCATCCGCATGGCTCGCGGTTCGCTGCAGATGATGCTCGCAGTGATGTAAGATGTACCTCGTTACCTTTTAGAAGAGAAGCGCTCTCGTGACCCAGTAACTTGTAATAGTAGTGCGATGTTTTGACAGGACGAACGCCCCAAAAGAATCATGTTTATGTGGAATGCTGGAAATCAGCCAAAGTTCTTCCTCTGCAGTACAGAGGTGGGTTTAGTGCCACCTTATCTTTACTGCTGCATGCACCACTACAATAATTTCTACTGTTACTGTTGTCTCCTTATTAACCTTCCTCCATCTATTTCTGTGCTACGCCTCTCATACTACATACTATTCTTACTACGGGATGGATATTTTTGGTCAACATAACCCACATTTCTCCTCAAGTCATAACCAAAATGTCATCGTGTGGTCATGGGCACATTCCTTAGCAATTAAGTGACGAATAATTACTAACACAATAAACATAAATCTTTTTTGAATATTCACATCAGTTGTTATATATCATCAACAAAAACGCTTTATGATATTAATGATATTATATTTACTATCATATTAGTATACTCAAGTTGTATAAATATAAATGTATTTTCTTATTTTCATGTAACCTAGTATGTAATCTTTTGGTGCATAGTCTGCCCCTTCAACATGTTTTTTGTTATCCATTTTTGTTTATTAAGGAATAAGAGCTTTGAAAACCAAAATTTCACCCTTCATCTAAGAGATATTATTAATTGAGTTTTTGGCATATAAAGGAGCGAGGTCTTGATAGTAGGTAGTCTTAAACATCAACTGGATTTGCCTATGTTATCTAACTGAAAGGACTCATTCCAAATCAAATCCACGGTTTTTCTTTAAGTTAAGTTTTGGATAGAATAATTCGTTCAATTGTTTTTGAAGTTATCCAGTAATATTATCAACTATTCACATCCACTGACATACTGCATTAGTTAGTTGAACACCAACTATAATTACCTATTTGATAAAATAAAGGAATGTTCCACTAAATGTTAATAGCATAAGACATTTTCTAAATTATGTTGAATTTAAAATGTAACAGTTTAATTAAGCATTCTACTCTTTATTGATAGTCTATTCAAATCAAATAAAATATATAAAAACACCAAAACCTAGGGCAAGTTTTTTAGTATTAGGTTTCTAATGCTTAACGAAGTATTTGCTTCTAAATTTTGTGATTTTACTTGACGTGTCTTGACATTTTATCAATGTCTATTAACATTTTAAGCATCTAGTTATCTAAACTATTGAAAACATTGAAAACCCACCCTTTATTCAGTTATAGCTCTAAGAAGATGATATGCATTAACTTGTTATTTGAATGTACTACCATTTATTATTCCATTTCATATGCAAATTTTTACTAACATAGGAAGTATATTTAATACGGAGCAAACGCCAATACAAAATTAAGAAGACAAAATACGAAATGCTTGCTTGTCTAGTTGGAACATAAAAATAAGTTATAAGAAGAAAAGCTCTAAAACAGCCAATTTAATTTTCTATGAAATAGTAATCTTTAAACGCCTATTGATATTTAAAAACTCAAATCTAATAATAAAATTAATGTAAACAGGGAATTTATTTTAGTTGCCATCAGATATTTCTTCTCCCGAAGGTCAGGTCAATACCACAATTGTTTGAAATTGAATGAAACATGTTTATTTTTATATCAGATTCCTTGGTTATAATACGTTCTATCTGGGTATTAATATAGTGGAAAAATCCATATAAAGCTGTCTAAATTTGATCAACCTCCATTCCATAACAAAATTGAGTGAGTATATTTTGTACTATTCATTTTAGCAAGACTAGAGTAATATAAATGGCTACTTGCCCATCTGAATCTTTAAAAATACAAGTATAATACTTTGGCTCGTTTTTGTTAATAATGCTCATGTCTTCTCTAACGTATATGAATCTTTTGAGAATAAGGACAAACCAAGTGGGAGTGGTCAGGACATGTTTATCAATAATACAGACATCTTTTAAAACTCTGTTAAAAAGTGGATTTACAGAGAAATCATTTCAAATGTTTATGCTTAACCTTAGTGACAGACTTTCGCATTAGTGACACGATTTACAGTAGAGAAAGAAGTGAATAATATGTACTTTTTGTCACACGAACACCGCATATCGGCCAAATTGCAGATCACACAATTGTAGATAAATAAAAATAATGTATTTAGCATAAAAGCTGTTCTGTAAGGATAATACGCTGTTCTCGCAGGATAACACCCATCAAATTAATCATGAGCTTTGATATACACGCCTACTGCTTCCTGGAGTTTTACAATGGTGAAGCCTCATTTATATAATAGCGTGACTGATACATACTTTTCTCTTCTTCTATAAGGTATATGTAGTACTAGTTAAGTCTTACCTCATAGATAAGAATTTATTTCTTAGGAACAAGTTATGCCTCGATCATTCTTAGAAGCTGGGTAAAACACAGGTAAAAGCAATTGTGTTTATATCATATTGGCGGGTTCAAATGGTTCCATATCTTATACATCATACTTAATACGAAGTTCATTAAATTTAAACTTAACATACAAGTATTGTTCGCATTGCGTTTTAATTTTTGTTGAAAAAGAAATATCTCTGAAAATATTAATAAGTCCCATCTAGATTCTGTATGGATGTCAGTGATTTCTTTTAGTTAAAAGTTTATTAATATTATGACTTACGTCTATAGAATTTATTAAATAAATGCTATAGCATTCAAGGATAAGTCATAATTCTTTGTATTTCAACAAGAATTGGTCCATAGTCTTATAATTCAATCAGTAGGATCTTAGCTTGCTTCTTACGACTTTGGTAGTTTAACTGACAACGCTGCAATTCAAAATGTTCTTCAGTATTATTGGCGATTACAAAAATGAATGCGCCCTCTGCATCAAAAAAATTTGAACTGAATTTAGTAGTGCTTGTGACTTTTTGGTATTGCAAAGTTAAAACGACGTGGTTGATATTTGTACATCTTATATTTTTAACAATTGAATTTTGTTTAGTTTCGATTTCATTTAAAAAAAAATTATTGAAATCATCATTTTTTAAAAACAGCTGTAACTTTTTTATTTCTGGTCTGATCGAAAGAATCCTGAACGATTTTGTTTGTTTTTTAGGGCTTTACATTGACGTGGTTAGTTATTTCTTTTAGTTGATGGTTTCCGAGAAAATAACAGTAACTTTAGTTTTTCTTATAAGCGCCATATTGGAATTTTTCTGATTAATTTGGCGTATAATATGCCATACTTCAAAGTTGCTAAATAGGCTTGTGGCGCAAATGTATTTTTTTTTAATATTAAATTCCTTAGCAGCCCATGAAAATAGGATTATATGATACAAAAAATATGTTAAAATAACTTTTAACTTATGCAATGGAAAACAAAAAATAACTGATAACTAATAAAAAATAATCAAACAAATCCGTTCAAGATTTTTTCCGATCGGACCACCAATGAAAAAGTTACAGCAGTTCTTAAAAAATGGCGATTTTCACTTTTTTCTGAATAAAATTCAAACCAAACAAAATTCATTTGTTTTCTCAGTGAAATGTTGATACACATTAAATTCTGCACTACTTTCCCATTTAAGCCTTGTAGCTCTAATAGTTTCCGAGATCTGTAGTGGTAATCAAATTTAGTTCAGTCTGTATACTGTTTCGGTACGTTTGGATTTTTCCGCAATATATGTTAGATTAGAAGACGGTTAATTCGAGAGTTAGTATTACGCTTATATATTTTCATGCAAATTCCGAGTGTTAATTTTTACATGTATGCGAAAAGTTACGAATAACGTGAAAAAGGCAGAATTTGCGTATAGTAAAATTTTAATGCACGTGGCCTTACCCACGTGGAAGATCTTGTGTGTCGGATCAATACTCAGCCGCATGCTTACGCCCCAATACATAACTAAGAGAAAGCAGCAGAACGTATAATTTTAAGTTTTTAAATAAAATTCGTGGTGGGAATGTGGCAAACTTTATTGATGTTTCGATTATTTATATGAAAAGAAAAGGTTATAAGCTATCCTACTTAGACGATATGATTACAAAATAATCCTTATAAGTAGTTTATGCCTAACGACGAAAACTTATGTACCTATACTAGAAACTTTGTAGACGAGATGAGTATTTTCTTATAATGGCCTATTCTTTTAAAATTTGTTATAATATAATTTATCTTATAAAGTATAATAGCTATTTATGATATAAGTGTTAAAAGTGCATTTTTAAGGCACGCATGTGAAAGTTTGCAGAATGAGCGAAGCGAATAATTATCAATTACCTATTACATGTGACACTTAAGGATACCAATTTGAATCCTGATATGAGGTATTATTTTAAAAAGATAAATATTTTACCAATCGTCACTTGACAGATTCAATTGCTGTGATTGTATAAAAGATATATAAAAGATACCAAATGACTTATGAACCTCGTATAGTATATTACATAACTCGTATATATAGCATATTTTGTCAGCTGCATCATGTTTTACTAAATAACCAATCTTTGCTTTTGTTTACTTGGGGATTCCTGTTTGGGATTATGTTTTCATTCACTTCTTTCTCAAATTTGGCTAAAAACTGCTTTAGGTTCGTCGTTTGATTCATGAATGAATTAACATACTTTTCACACTAGCGCTTTTAATTATAGGTATGCAATACCTGCCTGACGTTCTGTTGAGTGTTGTTGGGATATCAAAACATTATTTTATAACTGTGGTTTGCTTTCTTGTAGTACCTACTGCATTCAAATGAGCTGCCATGAGACAAAGTCCAAAAATCTTAAATGCTAGGGCTAGGTATATTTTAAAAAACATCGGTATATGCAACTGCTTTAAATCTTCATATTTCGTTAGACTTCTGTTTTTTTATTGTAACGGTGAAAAATTGTCTATAAAATTAAATCCACTAAATAGATAGGTTATTACTACGCTGGTACCACAAAAACGTATTTTGTTTATCTCATGGAATCCATTTTTATTCACGTATTTTGAAATATAGAACCTAGAATTTTAAAAGCAGATGAGGTCAATTGTTCGACGTGTTGCACAAACGCAAAAGTGTGGTCAAACAGTATGCCTAAATCTCTAACTTTATCAAGCCTGTTCAAAATTATACCATTAATACTATAATCGAACAAAACAGGATCTCGTTTTTTGTGGAAGCTAACGATGTTACATTTATCAGCATTAAGATTTAATCCATTATGGATACACCAATTCGCAATGACGTTTATATTATTTTGTAGTAACAGGCAATCATCAACGGATTTTATTCCAGATTAGATTTTTACATCGCCAGCATAAATCAGTTTACTGTTTATCGGATAAAAATTAGGAAAGGCGTCGGTCCAAGATTAGATCCCTGAGGCACGCCTGATAATGGTACAAACGACGGGGATCTGAAACCTTCAATCTCGACAAACTGTTGACGGTCGATTAAATATGAGCCAAAAAGAGAAAGTAATTGAGCTGTTGCACCGAATTGTTCTTATTTATGTAAGAGAATAAAATGTTCGATCTGGTCAAAGGCTTTTTTTGAAGTCGGTATAAACAACATCGAGTTGGCCTGCTGATTAAGGTGTCCGCAAACGTGTTGTGAAATGGAAGCTAGATTAGTTATACGAGATCTTTCAGAAACCATGTTGTTTCTTGGCTAACATACTCTAAATATTACTGAATAGCACATCATGAATAATGATTTAAAAAATTTTTGAAAAATTGCATAATATGGACATGGATCTGTAATTATTAACCAACGCAGGATCCCCTTTTTACAAAATGGGACACATTCTTGCACATATTGAATAGATAATCAAATTATAATTGTATCATTGATTTTAGCATGCATTTTGGTATTTCAGAAAACCTCGAACCAGCTGATAAATAAATGCCTAACCTAAAATGTTTGTCTATAAACCATAGTGATGTTTTAAATGTATCTAAAAGGCCTAAACTATAATAATATAATAATTAAAATTCCATATCATTGAGGTCAGTCAGAAGAGCCCATAGTTCAATTTAAGTTCTACAAGTAAGATAGAACTCCGTTATATGGGAGTACCTACTACGTTTATAAATCTTGTTTGGCAGTGGTCAGATCGAATATTTACGATGGATTTTGTTGCTTTAATTTTAATTATTAATAAACTGGTCATGCCATGATAAACGTATGCCATCCGATTATTTTATAATAAAGGCATATTCAAGTTTTTCTTTAAATAAGACATTGTTCATACATACGCATAGCCTGTATTAGATGACTTTTTCCCATTTGAATATGGAAAACGTCTTGCTGTGGTCATCCTATATTTTTAAAATACATATTTTGTTATTAGTATGCAAGCTGTATAATATATTTATTATTTTTAGAATCAGAAATGGAATTTCAATTTGATTATTTTTAGAAATATCTGAACTACCAATTCGGTGCACAAGCATGTTTCTATCTAGAAAAACATATATTTATAGATTTTTTAAATATTTAAAATATGAATGACCATTTAGTTTATAATATTCAAGATATTGTTTATTGAAACAAATACATAATTCAAATTGGTCATATTTAAGGGATTAGTCATAATTGTGCATCATAATAATCGCTATAGTAGGTACCTCTCATTTTAAAATTGAAGAAATTAACATCTAGAAGCACTTGCTTATGTTTTCATTTTTTTATATAGCCGGAATGGGACAGTGAGGGAGGAACTAACAATAAGCTGTATAAATACCTCAATCAAATGCAAAATTGAAAGTTTAGTTTAAGCGCATGTCCTGTGATAACTTAACTAAACAATTATTGGCAGTGGGTCCCACCTGCCAATGCAACTTGATTGCAAAATATTTAGGAGATATATATTTTTAACAATACGTCATGATGTGGGAAGATAGTAGATATTACTAAATTTCATTTTGCTAGAACGTGCTAAATTAAATTTTAGAATAATCCATCGTATTGCTTTATTGCCATCGAAAGGCATAGTCCTTCCTCTCTATTAACCGATTTGCAAATAATACAATATGACTAACCCCTGCTTCCACACAACAGTTTTGGACGTAGATACGTAAAAAAGACAATATTTTATCGTAGCGCATTTGCTTCCACACATAGCGATTGTTTGTCGTTGTTTCAGCTCAGCTGCATTATTGAGATCACAGTCAGTTGAAATGAATGAGGCAAAAATTATTATTGCATTGTGGTTGCTTCATCTTCAAGTTGTTCAAAATCAGGTTTTAGTTCCTGGCAAACCTCGCCAGACTTTTCTTGTTGCAAGTCCATGAAAATATCGAGGGTTTTATCCCACAACGCAGGTCATGCTTTCAATCAGAGAAATCAGTACTCCACCATTAATAATTCAACCATTTCATATGAATTAAATAATTCACGAAAACGACTAAAATTCGTTGTGTGTGAAAACCTGAATTTGATCACATAGATCACTGTCCTCATGCAACGGCACTATTGGCGCGTCCAGTGTAGGTAGCGGATTACGCTCATCACTTCACAACCTCTAAAGTAACTAAAAGGCAATAAGAATGATGAAACAGTTTAGTTGGAAGCAATTTTCATTATATGTGGGAATGACGACAATAATGTGGGTACTTTATTTTGAAATAATAATATCTCTAAATCCTTAATCACAAGAACTAGCCCGAAAGTGTGAGACTTGCGTGGGAGAAAGGCGGCATATTATTATTCAGTAAGCCGCATTTGCGTTTTAGGAACGCCGTTGGTAAGCCCAAGCCCTAACCACCATGCAGTGTTGAAATGAAGGATACCGGAAAACCTCATAGTTAAAGGGACAGTCAATCGTCAATCGATATTAATCTCTTGCATTAACACTAAGCTGACCTTCTTCCCAACCTAGGCACGCATATAAGAATGGTTGCCAATCCACCACTACCAACACTTAACCTGCGGCCACAGTGCAAGCGGTTTACTTGGAGCCAGATAATTTGTGCTTGGAGCGTAGCAGGTAGCAAGGCTCCAAATAACTTGCGAGGTGAGTTTCCGTAACAAGCGATTGAACCGAACCAGTCGCACTGCGATCTTCCAGAACCTCAAAACACCTAGTAATCAATCGTGTTTGATATTTCAGCTAGGCGCAGGGTATGGAAGAACAATTAATTCGCATTTTGCTTTCACAGAAATTATTTCTCTGAAGTTTGTAGACGTTCTTTTCAATTTGTCTAGTAGTCTTGTACTTTATTAAGTAGAAAATCAAAAGATTCTACACTCTCACGTGCATAATTAAAAACATTTTCAGAGTAATTTTCCATTTTGTAAATCCGGAAAATCACCATCATAGTCTCCGTGCAAGTTATGCACCCACCTCCTCTTATTTCCCAGATTTACATATTTTAGATAAGAGTTGTCACAGAGAAGTCTTCTGGCAAATTTTGAAAGAGACATGTTGAGCACTAGAACTACAGTTTTACAGTGAACTTGATTTGGATTGGTATGTTAATTTTGCGTCTACTAGTGCGGCCAAGGTATATCCACCCTCTACCCATTAACCTTCACCCTCTACCCATCAAGCTTCCCATCCCCCGCCTGCAGTGCGGCTTCGGGTTTACATACGAACACATACAATCCACCTCTGCGAACATAAACGGACAGAGGATTGAATTAAAACTTGTCCGGCGGAAGGGAGATTCGAACTCACGACCTCTGGGTTAAATGATCGACACACTCAACTCTGAGCCACCGACGCGATTGCAACTCTACAATCCTTTTAACATATGGGCCATGTAAGCTCTGAATTAAAACAACTAGCGATTTAAGGGCATTTAAATGATCCGCCGCGCCATATTGAAGAACATTTTGAAATGTTTTAATTCTTAATAGATAGGTTCAGCAAGTGCTCTGCAGTTGGAAGTATACGTCAACAACTATTGTTATTTTTGTTATAAGTTTCAAAATAACCAATAGCCAATAGAAACAGTTCGCTTATAGATTACTTGCAGCCGTTGAGCATGGCCAATTTTAATAGTATTTTACATTACAAGTCCGGTAGGTGAGGTATTAAGGACCTTCATACCTCAAATGCGTACAGATATGCAACAAAACTTCGTACAGTAACACCGTCGCTCAACAATTTTTGTTACGCACCGAAGATTCGGTCTGTCAAGGATTTATACCTATCAATACATCGTTGCATATCCTATGAGGAGAACATAGAATGTTCTCAGAAGAATGAATATTGCCTTTCTTGCAGAAATATATTTTGTTATATTATTTCGGAGATTTTATATCCCACAAAATTTCTTTATTGGGATAACTGTTCATAAAATCAGTGGTAGATTAATCCGTCCACTCCATAGCAAATAATTCTGAACATAAAAATAAAACGGAAAATAAATCGCGATTGTTACGTAGACCTATCTAGACATGCAAACATGCATTTTGACAGTAATTGTCAGACAGATAGTAGCAAAGGCCCAAAGAGGGCACTACGGTGTGTTTCTTACCCCTTAGGCAACCATGTAATAACGTCTTTCATCGATTTCACTTCATATGGCACTCTTACGAGCGCATAATAAGCGCGAAACCGGTCAGTGTCTGGTGGAGCTAAATGCCGGATTAATGCAATGCCAGTCGGGGCACATTGCCCATGAAGTAGTTGTTTTCAGCATCTCCTTCAAATAAATAAGTAAGACAATAGAGGACACTACTATAATGGAAAAGCAGATTGTTATCTGTCTGTCAATTTAACAATAATTGTCAGACAGATAGTAGCAAAGACCCAAAGAGATCACTACGGTGTGTTTCTCACCACTACGGTGGTTCTTGTTTACTTACATTTTGTGCTAAAATAAATAAGTGTGATAAAAGAGTTTCTTACCTTTTTGAAATACAGATATAATTTGCAAATTAATACGTTACTTTTAATGTTCCCCTGTACCCACACTATTTTTTTATTTTCGTTTATAATCTAAAAGAAACATGTTTATTACAAGATAAGGAAACCATTTTTGTGTGTCCTACAACGCCCAAACTAGCTTTAGTTTAGATAAAGTCTCTGTATTCTCTAATCTCTACAAATAATTAATTCATAATAATTAAAAACCTCCGCGAGTGGTCTTGTATAACCATATTACTATATCCTACCTAGATGTTAGGGGAATAGGTCCTGAAATTTATGAATGCGTTAAATAAATTTTGAAATGGTAATGTTTATTGATGTTGAAATAATTTCTTACGCTCTGCAAAATTTTAAATAAACATTTATTTTATGCATACAAACTGACAATAAATTGAACTTTTACATAAAATATGGTTCGCATAACTCAGTCTATATTATGTTTTGATCATACGAAGACAATTTGCTGTTTGAATAATTTATGTACTTACATTCTTTAAATTCAAATTAGTGTATTCTGAAATACTGTACTGAAATTATTGAGATTAATGAATAATATAGTGAGAGAATAAAGATCTCAAGTTATTCACAAAGTAAGGGATGAATAAAAAGTAAATATCACAAAATGTTTTTTGTCTTTCTTCAAAAACCAGCCTTCCGTTTTAGAGAATAATAAAATAATATTATTAATAATAATAATAATAATAATAATAATAATAATAATAATAATAATAAAAATAATAATAATAATAATGACCGGCATGCCGAAATTCGGCAGATCTTCTAGTCGGAAGAATGCAGAAGGCGGCCATTCTGGGGCTCATTACGTCTACTTAGGGCACACGATTCCCGGACTCAGTAGTTACTCACGGACGTGGGGTTACTGATTACCACCAGCGGCCGACCCTGAGAATCGGAGCTAGGGAACCGGTCGACTGGATTTGGACAAAAAAAATAAAAAATAAATAAATAATAATAATACCCTACTTTGTACATGCAATACAGTCAGATTGTTTACCGGCATTCCGAAATTCGGCAGATCTTCTAGCCGAAAGAATGCAGAAGGCTCGTCATTCTGGGCTCATTACGTCTACTCAGGGCACGCGATTCCCGGACGGTGGGGAATAGCTACTGATAACCACCAGCGACCGACCCTGAAAATCGGAGCCAGGGAACCGGTCGACTGGAATTTGACAAAATAAATAAATAAATACATAATCATAATAAAAAACGGTAAAACGGTAAAAACAAACTAATAAAATGGTAGCTCGTAATAGACTAGATAAACACTTAGATAAAATAAAAAGAATCGCCTACCTCATTGACGCATGGCAATTTCATGTGACCAGAATATAGCTAAAAAATATACAAAAAAAAAGAAGAAAAATCTCAGCAACTAGCACTATAAGTTGAGAGAATATGAAAACAGAAACAGATACACATCGTTGCATTCCTTCTGTCGGTGATAAGTTTTACTCCGTAAGTAAAGTACCACGATCTTTGGTATCTTCCTCCAAATGACCTCACTCAGCTTACCTTGAACAAAGCATATATTCTACTCACAAAAATCAGTCATACTTCACACATGCAATATAACAAAATCGTTCTTAAACCAAAAATAATGTATTGATAGACTTTTTAGAGCGTCTACAAAAAATACAATCCATCGAAGAACTGATAGCACATCGTTCCATTTATTATTTCGATGAAAGGTATCACTCTATACTCATTCATAAAGAACTTCACTCAACTTAACCTTGAAGAAAGCGTACATACCCAGTCACAAAAAGCACACTTCATACATGAAATAAAACATGATCGTTATTAAATGAAAATATTAATAATAATAATCTACAATACGTGTATTCAAAGCTAAAAATAGTCTGAGAAGTTTTAGAAAAGATATTAAAAATTATTTACTCTAAGTCTCCATAACCGATTATTGGACTAATCAGAATTTTAAAGTTATAACAACAAGACCGCACTGACCGTTGTTATTTTTTACCCTTACTGTTGTGCCTTCCACTAATCAAATATTTGCAATTTTTGATGTACACCTCCTTGGACTTTTCCTTTCAAAGTTACAATAGCAATGAAGCCACAATAAAAAACTGACCGATTCAGTATAAAACATATCTAATTTATATTGTCATATTCTGAAGTCTAGAATGAGAATCTGATACTGTAACCTACGTCTATACTCTTCAAAGTTGAGTTTTTGTTGTAAAATAAATAAACAATTCAATGTATTTTACTTCTGTTTAGACTTGGACCAGTAAATATTTATATTTAAATAATTATCTGAAACAATTGAGGTGTACATATAAACATAATTTTAATTAACTGCAAACTTGTTTCTTTTACGGTCAATTTACTTATCTATTAAAATATTTTTATAGTTTCTAACACAACTATTTGCTTAATTATTCGTCATATTTTAGTTGCATTATTATTTGCCTTATCTTTGGCAGGGACACTTGAAATAAAACGGTTTTAAGAATCCGCTGCGCCAGCGAAGAAATGTTGATATTTTGTTGTTAGGTGGTACAAGGTATTCTGTGACTGAACCTGCCCATATGAAGTTTTGGTAAATATGGAAACTTTATTATTTAATATGATGTTATGTTATTGCATAAACAAAATTTAGTAACACGTTCAAGTAGTAACATGAAAACTATATTTAATTAGTGAACTAATTACATTGCTTAAGTTTTTTCGTATACATTTAAGAATTTAAGGTGTGTCAATTATAGCATTATATTCACTATTCACTCCTTTTCAACTGAAAATGTATACAATACCTTGTTGTTATGATAGGTTTTTTTGTAGGGACAGGTATCAGTTTCAAAATGTATACAGAAGGAAGGTGAAATACAGAGACTAATTATTCATGATGGCATTTAGTTAAGATAACAGAAATGATCAACAAATCACATAACAGAAATGATTAATTCTTTACACGAGATCAAAAAAGAAGTAATTAATTATTGTCATAGTATATTGAGGCTGCGTTTTTAAAAGTACATAGATATTAACACTATAGACATAGTGACGTCTATAAACAAAAGGTATATTTTAAATATTGTGGGTAGGTACTGATACGTGCTTGTTTTTAAAAATGTATAAAAATTCAGCGCAACAAAACCAAATAATTAGTTAAGGTAAAGGTTGCTTTTTAGTTTTATTCTTTGTATTCCAACAATTTGTATTATTATTTTTTTACACATTTTTAGAGGCATTTTCAGTTAATTTGCTACACTAGTTAAGTAGTTTTACATACTAGTTAAACATACTACAGTTTATTTGTGTTTGCGCTACTACTAAAAGGAAAACTATTTTCAATTTAATTTCTTATACGTATTTATTTGCAAATCAACACATTTACTCAGTAAAACCATAGACTAACTGTTTGGTCTATGGTAAAACTAAAAATCTACTGGTGAATATATTAAACTTGTGGGCGCAAGAAAGAAATATGCAATAAGTGGTTTAAATTATGTACGATATTTACAATTCTTAATAGATGGCACGATTTTGCACAAATGTAGGTATATATTTATACAAAACATACGATGTTGGTGTATATTCTACACGCAACTCTAGTGTGCGAAGTCCACGAAAACCACACCAATTTTGCCCCATTCAAATAATTTACAAAAATTACTACGTAGAAAAAGAAACATTTTAATTTTTTTATTCATGGGAAACACACTATTATGTTTTTTGCAGTTTTATTCTGTAGATTAATAATTAGTCGAGGAATCTATTTAACTAAGCATATATAGGTATATTCTATATATGTACTCCTTATCCACTTATATAAGTGGATAAGGAATACATTCCACACATTTTATATCGAAATAATAGTCTATTTATATCTTGTTATTGTCTACGTAAATCGTACACACTATAGGATTGATTAAATTCTTCTCATGAAGGGTATCTTATTGAAATTTAGTGATTGATGATGTAAAAATTACATCAGTTTATAATAAAATAAGTTTGTCTTAAAGGTTCCCCTATGAACTATCTGTGATGCAGTCATTATCTTGATGATCATCATAATCTTCTTACTATTATTCTTTCTTTTCTGCTTTTTTATTACAATAGTAATTTATTATTGTTATCAATTGGAATCAGTAGTCTATCGCTGGAGATATTCTTACAAGTTACGGCATTTCTTTACAATATCATAATTACAGGTTTGCGAGCCTTTCATAACATGACACATAACTTTTTTTACTTTTCGATTAGGCATGAACATCTAACATTGACTACAAGGTCATAACGTAAAAGGGAAGATTTCGGAATTTACATTTTAACAAGAACTTTATAGAAATCATACTATAAAATATATAAGCATATTACGAATCCTATAAAATACGACATATTTGCGATTTTAAAACCTTAACGTCAACATTCTTTTTTGGTATCCTAGTTGATTAAACATATTTTATGATAATGATTATTATTGGGAAGGAACAACAATCCAAACCATAAAAATATTAGATAAATAAAAGAAATACTTGAATAAATATAGTAGATTAGATTTCCAAAAAGAGGTAGACCAGAAAGGTAACAAGGCCGTCTGGCCTAGATTATGGCTGTTCTTCTTTGATGAGTACCTTTACTTCCATCTGCTACTGGAGGTTCTTCCACCATTCAAGAAATACCTATATTGTTCTATCCATTCTTCAATATATTATCCCATTATCCTCTTTGGCCAGCGCATCTGCTTTATGCCTTTCATGTCTAGGTATTCAAACAAGCTAGGATCACTCGATTTTGACTTTGCATCTCTTGCAAGGATACAGTCAAGCACTCCATACCAGTCTTGAAGAAGACTGCATCCAATCGGTGGCTTGAATATGATCGGTATATCATCCTATATGCCGTTTTCTACGACATATACGATATCATGACCTGTAGGTTGTGGCATAGCACTGGTATACCATAACCATAGTCATTTTGGGAATATAAATCCCCGTATTTGCTGTACGTTCTTAAGCACCTTCCAAGGACAAGTATGGGCTTCTCTTCAGTTTCTTTATGAGTGCAATTCACTTAATGTTTTGATCAAAGATGACTATTTTGCCTTACTATAAAATAGAGTGCCCACTCCCTAACAAGATGTTCCTCGACAAATAAAAAACAAAATAATGTCAAGTATGTCACCAACTTCGGTTTTAATCATGGTTTAGGTTAGTGCCGTGAACCAACGCATTTACCTGTCTTCAGAAGCACGACATCAGTCATCGCTATTTTGATTTAGTAAAGATAATTTTATCAAAATAAGAGCGTCTTTCTGATTGCTTTTATTTTATTTTCTGAATACATAAATTTTGTGTAATGTGCTCTGTATAAAGAAATAATTAAAGCTACAAGTGTAGTTTATAATATTATTTGACTAAACAGATAAGTTTATGTTGGACAATCAAAATTTAGTGCATCTAAAATTTAAATATACTACTCCAATAATAGTCCCACCTAATAGATGAACAAAATACCATTATTAAACATTTTTATTTTATCAGGCATAGACGCCAGGCCACATCGGGGTAATAAAATACGCAGTAAAATTACTAAAATATAGATTTGTTGTAATGAATAAATTATTAATAGTCCGTGATCCAACGAATTTATCTTATTGGAATTTATATTCATAACAAGAAGCGTTATTTATTGCTTAAAATTTTATGATGATAATAAAGCTTCTATCAAAATTAAAAGCCATTTCTCTCTCTCTGCAAAACACTTTTATGAAAATGTAATGTTCGCCTTTGAGGAGAATAAGAAACCGCCGGGAAGGTTTATATACAGGGTATGAAAGTACGTAAGTTGGGTTGCTTCTGTTATGAGAGGAACAGAATAAGATAATAGATATGAATAAGAACAGACAAAGATGGTTACATTTTACATTGTTTCATGATCGCTACCGTATGCGTCACAAAACAACGAGAAGATAGAAAGAACTGATGTAAGTCTGCATAACTATACCTTCGTGGTTGGTGAGCTAGACTATTCTCATGCAGGTTTCAACATGTAGAAGCTTGGATCGATGCCGATTGCACACAGTATATAAACTGGAAATCTCAGGAAACATTTCCAGAGACCAATGAATTAAAATTTTCTCCATTAAATGGCAACAAGTATACTCCTTCCATATCCATAATTATGTAAATGATTTTTATAATCACTCGGTTCGTTTGTATTCGTTCTTTTAATAACGCATAATTAAAAAAATTATTTATTTGAATCAATCATCTTGCTATGGCTTTTCCTTTTATTTATAATTAATATACTCCATTATTAAAAATAACACTGGTGTTGGTGAATATTCCAACACTGAATTGACAATAATATATGTCAAACATCAGCATCGGTTTATAAAGTACAAAAATAAAGTAACCTGATGCCAGTTTCATATAGCCTAGAAGTCGATGCATGCTTGGCAATATCAAAGACAATATTATTCTTTGGCAATATGTTCCAATCTGTGTATGTGTGTGGACTGCTAAGATTAAAGTGGTGGAAATTAAAGACGAAGTGTTGTGGACTCCCGTGGAATAAAGGTATTTCAATATTGCACATGATATATGCTAAAAAGAAAGTGAAGTTGAAGCTTTGATCATTATGCCGTTATTTAAATCCATAATTGCTGTAGGTGTAGATAGATTTACAGGTACAACTGTAATTTACGCCTACAAAGTAACAACACAAAATGGAAAACTATCTATTTACGTAAACATATACTTAAAGGCTCAAACTATGTACTTTTACTATAAAGCGTGACTAATATGGTGCAATTCTTTTGGAATTATTAGGTTTCTATAGCCTTCAACCTTTAACTTTTGCAGGTCTATTACCTAACTACTAAATTCCTTAGCGTGGTAGCATTAACTTTGGTCCTGCTAAAAATATAAAGTACCAAGCGTTTGATGAAAGCTTGTGGTGATTGAAAGCAGCTGGATTGCCGTCTCGAACATGTGCAGTTATAGAAACGGATGGCAAGTTACAAGTCACGCTATTCGCTAACATTTTGACACAGGGCTTATTTTGACACTAGTGTTATCACTATCAGCCACCTAATCGGATAACACCAACGTTGAAGTTGGATACAATCATCTAACATTCACCCAGTGCCTACTTTAACTGGCAAGTAGAGACAGTACCATTTTAGTGGCACTTAATGTACTAATCTAGTTTAGCATTTGATAAATGAATAGACAACACCTGTTATATTGATTTTAGACATTTGTGAACACTTTTTGTTTATTTTTCTTTGTTTAGAAAAATACTCCTAAGCAAATTTCAAATTGTATTAACTAGAGAAGATTTTGTCTCAACCCTATAAAAATTATCAGTTACTACGATGGTCGTAATACCTTTACATCTATAGTTTCTAAATATAAATATATAACTTAAGCTAATAACAGCGTTTTTTACGATCTTTGCACCACATCAATCAAGCTAAGCCGACTACGTAAATACATAGTCTGATTTAGATTATTACAACACAGGAACATCTAGGAACTCACCATTTTTTATTTTAGTGAATATAACTTTTTTTTAAATCAAACTTTCGAACATTATCTTCACATACATAATTTTCTATTTAGATAGGTTTATTGGTTTTTGTTCAAATTTACCTGTGAACCATACCTAGGCCCTTTGTAAGTTTTAAAATCTTATACTCGTGAGTAAGTAAAACTCATGACACAGAAATTTTAACAATATATGATAGTTCTCTAATTAGATATATTCATAGTGTATATCGTTAACCAATGGAGGTAAACACAAAAAGCAGATGAT
Source organism: Pogonocherus hispidulus (assembly GCA_963924545.1). NCBI lineage: Eukaryota > Metazoa > Arthropoda > Insecta > Coleoptera > Cerambycidae > Pogonocherus > Pogonocherus hispidulus. The sequence continues at coordinate 88,555,607 of OZ004692.1, forward strand.
AGGGGTTCTACATATTTTGAAGATACGTACCCAGTTGCTATGATGGGGCCAATTACAGTTTCCATTCTTCTTGATGTATAAGATAAAATTTGTGACTCGGATTTTTTATTTCAAAAGATTTTGGTAGATTTCAAACATTTTAAAATATTTTCTTCTATATAATTTATTTACAGACAGAATTTGATTGTGACTAATTTCAACTACCCAAAAGTAACTTTTTAAATGGAACACCCCGTATTTTATCGCTCTATGTGATACAAAATAAAGTGATCTGTATTAGTATTCCCTATTATTCCTAGTATTCCTTGTTATCGACGTACTTACTTTGTATACAATAATTTTCTGTTTCCTTGAATTGCTTGTAATTAAACGGCCGTGAAAATTAAACGTTAAGAGATTGATAAATAAGACATTGTTTTAATTTTCATGATCCGCTAATTACAAGTAATTCAAGGAAACAGAAAATGATTGTATAGAAAGTAAATACGTCGATAAGAGGGAAATGGTAACAGATAGGTATAGAGAATCATAATACAGACATTGAAAGATCATCATTCTCAATCATATAGAGCAGTGAGATAGGTACAAGAGGTTCCATTTAAAAAAATTACTTTTGGGTAGTTGAAATTAGTCAGATTTCACTGACGTATCTAGTTTTAAATAGATAGATCAAATAGAAAAAATATAATAGATCCCAGTGCCAACGATTTCTAAATTTTTTTGGAGTACGGATTCGGTTTATAGATAAAAAAACTTAGGAAAATTTATATCTATTATCTTATTCTAAAGAACGATGACCTTTTTGTGGCTATCATTTGAAATACTCTTGAATGTTTTCTGCTTGATTTCTAGTTACTGCAAAATAAATATATTAAAATATGTAAGAAGATAAATATTCGATAAATAATGTTTTTCGGAGTTAATATTTGGAATTTTATAACATGAATCTTATAAAATTACTCTTAATGGCAATGGCAAAATTCCCGCAAAGAAATAGCAGAGTTAAAGAATAAGATACATAATTTTTATCATGAAGCAGGAAATGAGTGGAAATACTGTTTTTTTTTGCAACCAAATAATTTCTTTGTTTTTTAGACACAATTCGTCACAAATTTAGCACTATTCAACACAGCCATTCTTTTAATATTTCTGTAAAAATGGAAGTTCATTAGATTCATCCCAATTTCTCGAAATTTTTATTAAAATGTCTTTTGCCATAATCCATTATATTCTTTTAAGTTTTATCTGTACATATTTATAATCTACGTAAAGCATTTGTGTTTTTCTGAACACTAAATACACTGTTTTCGATGTGGACTTTAAAATTAAGAACCGAGTTAAACTGCTGCTTTTATTGTATACAATTTATTTTATGATGAAAAGCGAACAGTAGTTACCAGTTTATTTCTAGTTTTATATATTTACTGCTTTTTGTTGTCAAATTTTCTTTTCAAACTGTGAAATAATGATTTTTCATATACACTTGCATTTATTACACCTACTAATAAAAATATGTTTTACCAACAAAATATTGGTCTGTTTTATATTTAGCTCAAAAGTAACAGTCTACTTGAAACTATTTTTATCTATACGATTTTTATTTATATGCCTTTATGAAACAGTTTACTTAGGTTTTCAATACATATTATAATAGTAAAAACAGTTGTCGTGTGACATCCCCACCACCATATAAAATTAGTAGGTATTTACTGATGCTCAATCACATACACTACTTACTATTTTATTGTATATATAATACTTTTTATAATACAGATAATGTCCCAAGATAATCTACACATTTTAAAGGCGTATAACTTCAAGGCAAAATGAGATAGCGACGAGCGGTTTTCACTGGTGCTCTTAATTTTACAAAAAGTTTTCTATTGTCATTGGTACTAGTTTGTTTTACTTCTACAGGTGCTTGAAAAAAATTGCCACTTTTTAATTCAATATTGTGATCATGTTTTAAATGGAACACCCGGTAGATTATATTACCATTCGATAGAGATACTTTCCTCTTTTCAAAAATGTATAGTTTGATAGAGTTGTACCAAAAAATAAAGGAGTTATTTCAATTTACACACCAACCCTTTTCAATAGACCATAATTTTTTTGGAAGATCATATTTTATTTTTTTTACATTGTCAGTACAGGATAACGAAATGCATCAAAGGATATATAGGTAGAGCCGGACCAATAGAGCCTGCACATTTCGTATGGGGTTACGTCAAAGGTTGTTGTTATAGTCCTGTTGTACAAAATATAAAACAACTAAAACATAACATAATGTTTTTCAAACCATAACACCGGAAATGTTAGAACTTGCCTTCAACAATATGCAGTTTAGATTGCAAAAGTGTATTAAAGAAAACTGTGGGCACATTCAGCAATTTAACCTCAAACATTAAAGATGTACAATAATATGTGCGTATTTTAAAACTTAATTCTTCTTAATTGGGGTTTTTCTTTCAATAACTTGGTAATTTATGCTGTAATGTAATTTGTATAAATTTGTATTAAATTAGTTCTTTTCTTAATAATACCTTTAGTTGACGCATACCGTTATTCTGTACTGACAATGTAAAAAAATAAAATGCGATCTTCCAAAAAATTATGATCTATTGAAAAGGGCTAATGTGCAAATTGAAAAAACTCCTATATTTTTTGGTATAACTATCAAACTAGGTATACATTTTTGAAAAGAGGAAAAGTGTCTATCGAATAATAATATAATCTACAAGTTGTTCCATTTAAAAAATAATACAATTTTGAACTAAAAAGTGGAAATTTTTTTTTCAAGCACCTGTAGATGTAAAACAAACTAGTACCAATTACAAAAAAAAACTGTAAAATTAAGAGCACCAGTGAAAACCGCTCGTCATTATCTCATTTTGCTTTGAAGTTATAAGCCATTAAAATTTGTCACATTATCTTGGGACACCCTGTATAATCAATTACCTTAGAGGTTCCAACAATTTTCAACTTAGGAGACTTAAAACTAAAGCGTTGAGTGACCAAGTTTTATATGGTCACTCAACTACTAAAGTAAAAAATTGCTTGTTAGGCAATATATATAAATATTTTCATTATTATTTACATCAATTAACTATGCCAATAGCTAATGTTTCACACAGAACAATTTATTTTTTTCTTAATTTTAGTTACAACCTGGCGATATGTTGAGTCTATATCCCTTTTTTGTAGAATTTATACAACTATCTGTAAGTACATTTGTTATTATTCTTATTATTATAATTATTTGTCAATGTTTCTAAAAGACATATGAGAGAATCTATTTTGTACTCTGAGAAACATTACTTTTTATCATGATAACATTTTTGGAAAGTGTTCATAAAACTAGCGGTTCCTGCATTATATGAGAATAAAAGTGAGTATTTTAGTGCTTTTTCACCAAACAACTTAAGAAATACAATTTTACATTGTAACATCAACTTATTATTCTTATTATTTCTGTTCAAAATACATACTGTGATATTTGAAAGAAAAATAAAACTCTGGAAATTCATTTTTATAAAATTTTTTCAGGGTATTGAGGAACTATTGACATAAAAAGGATACTTTTTAATAGAAACTTTTACCCTCCATCTAATGGCGTAATATTTTTTTTAAGTAACTGTCCATCTCTTCAAAAGCGTCATCAAGTTAATTTTCTCTAATACGGCCCCATTAATATTTTTTACGTCAATCAGCAGCATTTTCACTTGCGAGTCCAAAGATGTATCATATGTTATAGTTTGTTTATTGTTCCATTAAATGTCCATTATTATTTTTTAATTTATTGTTGTTCTGTTAATCGTTCTTTATTTTTGTTAATTATTTGTTATTTATTGTTAATGAGCTGTTACTTTTTCGTTATCCTTTTGGTAATACATACAGACAGACGTAGATGTGTTTGATGATGGTTTTCCACGTTCAAAAAGTAATCAAATTATAGCATATACATCATTGAACTCGGAAGGAAAAATACTGTCGAGGGACGTAAAAATATCAATGTGGCCGTATTATAAAATATTAAATTGATGATGGTTCTGCTGAGACGAAACGTTAATTAAAAAAACTGTCCTTTGACAGAAGAAAGTGTCCTGAAGGTGTCCTTTTTATTCCAATATCTCTTCTAACAACCCTGATTTACCCAAAATTTAAATTTTTTTCAAATATCTCGAAACCTAAACATGTTAACCTTGATTGTTTCGAGGCATATTATTGGTCATTAAATTACGCAACTTTGTTCCAATTTAACCTAGTTTCTATTTCTAACGATTTCCAAGACACAAATGTTATTGTATTCAATTTGAAACATATACGTATGTATAGGGTATTCGCGTATATATAGAACCCTACCTACAGGGGTTATTAAAAAAGTTAAAAAAAAAATTTAAATACAAAAGTTGTTTGATTTTTCATGTATTATCTTTTAGCTAGGTCGAAAAAAAATTGCATGTCGTAAACTTAAGAAAACCAGTTGAACATAATATTTTTAAATGGGACACCCTGTATAATTTTACACGCTTGGGTAAACATTCTTTTCCTGATTTCAAAAATATATATTTTGTTGACATTTGCACTGACAGTTTTCGAAATATTCGACAGCGAGTACCATAAAAAAATACAAAAAATACAAAGAACTAAAAATATTTAACAGTAGAAACCAACAGTAATAAAAGATATTTAACGATTTTCGATGTAACCTCCTTAGTTATTTAAACATTTTCCAATATTTTCATTTTTTTATATTTTTTTTATGATTTATTGTAAACATTAAATATTAAATATTTCGAAAACTGTCAGTGCAAATGTCAACAAAATATATATTTTTGAGATCAGAGAAGAATTGTTTTCCCAAGCGTCTAAAATTATATAGCGTGTCCCATTTAAAAATATTATGTTCAATTGGTTTCCTCAAATTTACGACATGCAATCTTTTTTTCGACCTAGCCAAAAGATAATACGTGAAAAACCAAACAACTTTTGTATTTAAATTTTTTTTCTAACTTTCTTAATAACCCCTGTAGGTAGAGGTCAAAATATACGCGACTACCCTGTACATGTTAGTAGTGGTGAGAAACACACAGTAGTGCCCTCTTCTGATCTTTGCTGCTACCCGTGTGACAATTATTATCTAATTGACAATTGACAGATAGATAGCATCTGATTTTCCGCAAGTGCCATTATAGTAGTGGCCTTTATTGTCTTTGAGAAAGACATTCCTACTTATTTATTTCAAGGAGATGTCGAAAACAACTACTCCACGGATATGCGCCCCGACTGGCATTACATTACTCAGTACTCATTATATGTCCTTTAGGCAAACATGTCGCAACATCGTTCAACGAATTCAAATACTTATGGCACTCTGATAAGCACAGAATAAGTACGACACCGGTCAGTGTCTGGTGATTGGTTCCGATGAAAGATGTAGCGATTTCCATTGGAGATGGCGAAGTAATGCAATGTCAGGCGAGGCATATAGCCCGTGGAGTAGTTGTTTCCTGCATCTCCTTCAAATAAATACATACATATGTTTTGTGTGTACATACCGAAAATACATTTTAAATCAAAATAATGACCTGTCCGAATATGAAAACAACAATGATGATACGGATATGATGTGGCGTCCTATTTTTATTATTAGTTGATTGAAACCACCATCCTGCTTATAAAATCTTATGTTTTAAGAACCTGCTATATTGATATTTTTATCTACAGAGTGAAAATAATATAGATTTATTTATTTAAGATATGATATTTGATTGACAAACATATGTCTTAAGTCATGGAACAGGAAACTACTTCTATTTACGCAGAAAATTCTTAGAATTTATTTTAAATGTAAATTATACTGTAAAAACATAATGGTCTAATATTTGGAAATTCAATAAAATAAACCCAGAAATTCTTTCATCCGTTTTTACTTTTACGATAAGATTTTTACTTTTTATACAGGATGGTACAAATAGTAACAATAATAATAATAAAGCATAAAGTAGATAATAAAAAATCACAAGATAAAGCATTCTAATAGTTCGCTACCATGAATTTTACTAGTGATCAACTGCATCGACTTAGTTAACCTGAGAGATCAAAGTCGTAGGTTCAAATTCCTATTCCGCCAGATAAATGCAGCAATCTTGGAAATTCTTTCGTTTTACTTGCAAGTCAGTTGCTTGTTTTGCATTTCTTGCGCGAGGCAAAACAAGAACAAGAAAGCAACTGGGTACTGGTGTAACAAGTTTAAACTTATTGCAGTTGTATGCATTTCAGGAAATTTAATCAAAAAATATTTATTGGGTATGAATGAGCTTGGGATAAAACACATTTCCAATTGCTTACGTTGGTGATCAACAGAAAACATTCTAATTTAAGACGTACTCACGTCATGTAAACCACGTTGAAAAAATTCGTAGGCACATAATCCCTGTTCCAAAATAAAAACGCCTACAGAGTTGTAGATAACAGTTCGTTGCCTCATTACATTTTTTTCTGAATTAAGAATTTTTAATGCAAAATTGGTCAGTTACTTCTTTAAAATAAATTAATATAAACAACAAATCTTGCAGAATATTTCTATAATAAATAAACTTTTTGTTTCTGATGCACTAAACTCGTTATTTTAATTTTTTTTATAAATGATTTTGTATAAATGCCACACATCTTTAAACACAATATGACACATATCAAACATATGCCTATTATTAGCCTGTAAGTATAATTGATACTAAAAGTTTTACTCGGTTTACGTTATAAATTGAAGAGTAATAAAAACATCATAAATTTAAATGTTATTCACTGAATTGAGATTTGAATATCTTCAGGCAATATTTTTTAGAATGATCATAACAGGAAAATGTATTTTTTGTTAACTATCCTCGAACACGTGTAGTTTTCCCGTGTTCCCTCATCATATGTGCTACAATATTTTTTATAATAATGAAAAATCGGTGTTCTGTGTCGCAATTTCTGTACACCCCTTTTAATATTCAAAAGAGTCGCACATGCTGTTGTTAATTATTGCTAGGACGGATGTTGATTAATCCATATATATTAAAACGCGTCGATTCTGTCTCGCTCTAAATTCCGTCCCCAAATCCACAAAAGTTTCAAAGCTATCTCCTCCGAGGGGGCATCGCGGAGTGATCCCCGCGGGCGACCGGAAGTCGCCCCCGGCCTTTCTTCAATGCGTAGAGGTATTTTCGTCCCGTTTCCTACGCGTTTTTCCAATTTAAACGCCTTTTCAAAAAACCTCTGCAAAATTTTCGTCGATCGCCGTTCGGCGAGAGAGGTACGGCTAACACCGGCGTTTGTCCTCGCGCCTAATGGTCCCGTCACGATATCCCGACTTTTCGCAGGACTCCTTAGACCCTTTTTCTAATTTTACGGCTTCGAGAACCGCTTCACGCGAAAGTTCCGTCCTTTCTCTAATCCTTTGAGATTTTTTCGAGACCGTACGTCGACTCCTTCTACGTCTATTTCGTCTTCTAAAATCTCGAGTCGCGTCCGTCTCAACTTCTTTCTCATTTTATCTACCGATGTGAGATTGCATTAACGAGACAAGCACCTTCCACGAAAACTGTCAAATTAATTAAACTTCAGATAGGTTATTTTCCTACGAGAAATATTGCTAAAGGAATCAATAGTACTGACTGCCAAACACTTCTGATTTCCAAAATACTGAAGCGAAATGCTTTTCCAATTAGAAAATCGATAAAAATTTGTTTTTCAGGTTGACACGTACAGCTTACATACTTAAACGTCTCAAGGTAAACATTTGACAACAGGCGTGGTAGCGCAACGGAAAAGTCGTAGGATTCAAAACGCGGTAATGCTGATTTCACGAGTTCGAGTCACGCTGGAGGCAAACTTTGTTTTACTTTTTAATTCCAATTATTTATTAGTATTAGTATTTAGTTATTCTGTTTCATTATCCGTAGCTTTTATTCTTTCTGCACGTAAAGTTTGGAATTAATTCGTTCATTAAGGCAGTCTGTTAAATCCATCATTTTAGCTTACAAAAGTAAATATCTACAATATTTTTGGTCCCATTGATAAAACTGATAATAATGTTTACTTAAAAAAAATTGTACTTTCGGTACTTAAAAAATTATGATGTTTTACCATGAGAATAAAGTACCCTTACAATTTATTAAAATATTGAGAAAAATCGTTTAGTATAATTACATCATCATTCCAGATACAAAATTTCTTTAATAAGTATTTTCTTAAAAATAATATTATTTTAGATGCATTTGTCACCCGACGGGTGACCCCAGGCCGCAGCCCTGGACCCCCGGTAAGGTTAGAAATGGGAACGAAAATCGCGACAGCGATTTTCTCCCATTTCTAGTATTAATGAAATAACCATAAAAGTCTCTATTTGAAATCAAGTAATCTAAATTTAAAGCATTTTAACATAACTTTGCAAAGTAATTGTGCTAACAATAAACCAAATTGTTAAAGAAACCTTTTGAGATGTTATATATTATTGTTGTTATACATTGAATTTTGAGTTGCCATAGGAGTATTTTGTTGATATTGCCAAAAGTTTTATTTAAAATATCATGAATGAAAATAGCTTTTGTAAAATCTGAAATTATTTATATATTGTTAAATAAACATTGTATTTCGCAATATTGTGTAATTTTAAAACTCGTCCTCTTCTTTTTCCATTAGAAATAATTTCCTTTGCTTATGATCAGTAAAAATTCTATTTTTAAAAATTACCTCAGTACTCTTTCAAAATAGAAAATAATAATTGTACAGTGTTGCAAATTAATTCTAAAAGATCTAGTTAGATAAATAGCCAGAAAAGTGTTTTAACCATTCTTGTTGCTTTCTTGGTTCGACTCAGTCTTACCAGCTGAAGACGCAGCAGAATTGTTGGCAGCTAGAATTGTTTCACGAAAATCAGGATCTGAAAACATACATATAATGGAAATCTAATATCAGACAAACATATACCCATATTATATTCGTAGTATTATAATAATAATAATACTTTATTGAAAAAAACATTGATCTCATTTAGATGTTCCAAGAAATATATAGAAAACACTCTATATACTAGTATTTCGGCTTATTAGGCCTTTTTTCAATAGAGTAATATCTATTACTAAATGTTTTCAAGCGCGTTTTCGTTATTTATTTGTTTACGAGCACCTACCTACACCCCCGATTGATCCCACCATCTGGTAAAGTCCGGGCTTTTAGTACCTTTTCTAAGAAGGGCGAAATTGTAAAATCTATCTGATCATTCGTAGTACAAGGATTTTTTGCGTTATTTAATATGGATTTTTTATGTTCTTTTACTCTAGTTTCGATACTTCTACCGGTTTGACCCACATACACGGCATTACAATCCGCGCAGTTAATTTGGTATACCCCCGATTGTTTTAATTTATTAACCCTTTCTTTGTTTTTTATCAAAATCCTACCAATAGTACGTTTGTTGACACTAATCGTTTTACACCCGTTTCGTTGTATTCTACGAGCTATTTTTTCACTATAACCTGGGACGTGATTAATATAACTATAGGTGGCTTCTTTTTCCCGAATATTGTAAAACTCCCGACGAATTAATTTCCTCCTTTTGTTTTTTATCTTGTTATCTATGTTTCATAAAGAACCATCCGCTTCGAGTATCCACTTTAATAATAATACATTTATTTTCTATTATACAATGTTGCCCATTAAGAACCACGACACCCTTCTAAAAAATTCGATTCCAATGATTTTTTTTTTATATATTAGCCTCCAAGATGTACTTTTGTTGAACCTATTACGATGGTCCAGCTGCTAATTCGCAGCCTCCTTAAATTTTTTTTTAATCAATGTTTTTGAACATGATTTAGAGATATATGCGACTACTGTAAAGTATTGTTTTAACGTTATTATTAATTTGTGAAGTAAGTAAAGGAACAGTATTATTGTAGATTAACAATAATTATCAGAATTTCCAATGCCTGCTATATCTTTTAAGCGAAACACAAATTCAATAAACTTGAAACATTTACGGCTCTATAAAAAAATTATTCCTCTATACAAATTGATGAATACTATTTCTACAGATATTGAATTAAAATTATTTGTTTAGAAAATTTCAAACCTGAAAAATGTATTGAGAATAACCGGTTGCGGAATGTACACCGCCCTACCCTACCCTGTATATAATTCTTTAATAGTCGTTCAAGTGAAATTTAAAAAGTGAAATACAATTCTTCTAAACTTTAAATCGGAGTAATATACGCTAAATCATCCTGTTGTTTATATAATTCTATTTTAGTATGCACTTTATACTCATAGAATCCAATGTAAATAAAATTTAACTGGAAATTTGTTAAAACAACAAAGGCGGTCGTTTCATTATATTCCCGAGTATCTTCCAATAAAATGCAGTAATGTAATTTCCTTACATGAAGGAATCTGTTACTTCCGAGCCCACAAGCGATAAGGACTATCGATATATTTAGTCAATAAATTCCTATGCGAAGGAAATTATGAATCACAGAAAACTCCTGCGACCCCAAATTTGACGCCCGTTCTAGATAAGAGCTTGACGAGAATTTAACAAGAACCGACAATCGTAAATATAACCACCTTTCAAGTCGGGTATTAAGTACACACCCATTTTCGCAGGCATTTTCCCGTTCTTCGGAGAGAAAGAACGCCTACCTTTCCTCTAGAAGAGAGGTCATACAGGATGCGAATATAAAATGAAAAACCACGTTAACATATTTACTATTTGTTTTCCAAAAAATGAATGGTATCTACATAGTTTAGCAAATTCGAATAAAAATATGCCCTACTGTGTTTAATTGGTGGAATTTCCCGTCTAGCCGCAAATTGGTTTCGTTTGTCGGTCTCAGGATCAGAAAAATTATTGAGAGAAAATGGAGTTTGTATAGACAATTAATGTTTGTTTTATAAATATTACACTTTCGAAAAAAGTACGTCATTTTGTTTCCTGGACTGATCCTTGAAGTTTCGAATATGTTTTTTCGCTACCGTGGTCTCGTACTCCTATCTGAGAGGTGTAAAATATCTCCTACATCTGAGATTTTTTCATACCTACCTATTAATACAACATGAAATATCATATAGCCCGCATATCAACTTTTTAAATATTCTTGTTGAAGATGGTAGTGGTGAGAAACACACCGGTGTACTCTCTTTGGGTCTTTGCTATTACTCGTCTGACAATTATTATTGTCAGATTGACAGACAGTGACCTGCTTTTCTGCAGGTGCCATTACAGCAGTAACCTCTATTGTCTTTGAGGAAGACAATCCTACTTATTCATTTTAAGGAGATGCCGAAAACAACTACTCCACGGGCAATGTGCCCTGATTATCTTCCTCAAAGACAATAGAGGTCACTGCTGTAATGGTACCTGCGGAAAAGCAGGTTGCTATCTGTCTGTCAATTTGACAATAATTGTCAGATGGATAGTAGTAAAGACTCAAAGAGAGCACTAGGGTCTGTTTCTCTCTACTACTAATATTCACGATGCCCCTTAGGCAATCATGTGGCAACATCGCTCATCGATTCCACTCTGACGAGCGCATAATAAGGACGAAACAGGTCAGTGTCTGGTGGTTGGTCTCGATGAAGGATGTGGCGACTTCCATGAAGATGCCGGAGTAATGCAATGCCAGTCGTAGCACATTGGCCGTGAGTAATTGTTTTCGGAATCTCCTTAAAATAAATATTCCTGTTGAAAATTCCGACAAAATACAGACATTACTTTTAGTTCTATTTATATTCCAGGTATTTTCAGTAAACTTAATTACCTACCTTATTATTCATTTAATTCGGACTCATATTAAACCAACGAGGAGGGCAGAATTACAGAATGTTTCTTTAATAATATGAAAGGCCATATTATTACTAACTTGTACTATTAGCTAAACAATATTTGAAGTAGGCAAGTAATAATGCGGATATCTCAGAATATTAATATAAGGCACGTAATTTTTCCGGATTCGGAAAAATAAGATGAAAGGACTTTGGAATGATTAGACTAACTATTCATACAAATAATCACAATGCCAAAACATTTAGGTACAAAGTACCCGAGTAGGAAAATCGGAGAAGACGGGGTATATATGGGGTATTTTAAGGTTTGGAAACCATTGTTAGACAGTGGAATGAATAACTATTTCTAATAATTTTTTACAATTCTGTCTGAAAACGAAGCTCCTTAGACTATGCATTAATGATGAGACTTAATTGATTAGCACATGTTGACTATTCATATCAAAAGTAGGGTATTATACACTGTGAGTAAAAAGGGTGGAACTAATTCGAAAAAAAAATATTGTCGAATTTGTAAAAAGTCCTGGGTCCCGTCAACTTTTATTTTTGAAAGTAGGTACATCTTTTTCTATATAAATGCCGCTTGCTTATTGTGTTTTGTTTGCATCCTGTGACGTCATCATCGATTTTTTAAATTATAACCCATATTTTTTACATGGTTGTTAAATAACCGCTGAAATTATTGACTATAACACTATTATATTGACGTTGATATTTTTCGAGATAACCGAATTTAAAGTAAAAGAAAACTGAAATGAAATGTTTTAGTACTCAGTTAATTGGTAGGTAAATTTAATAAAATAGCAATTAATTAATACTAAGAATTAAAGTTGATGTTCAAATTGCCATCCAAAAACTTTTTGGGAATATTCTAGTCGAAATAAGAATTCCTGGAGAACAAGGTGTATAGTGCCTGCTATAAATTTCATTGCGGATTTTCTGCCTTAATTCATCTATCGTATTTGGCGTATTAAAATAAATTTTACTCTTTAGATAGCCCCACAAGAAAAATCAAATGGGCTAAGATCGGGGGATCGTGCAGGCCACTCAATACTTTGGTCTAAGTAATTGCAAACCGTCACTGAAAAGTATGCGGGAGCACCATCTTATCTATACCATAAATTATTGCTTGGTAAGTCTAGATCTTCGTGATTAGGGTAGAGAACGGCCAAGGCGGGAAATAACTCATCCCTTAAAAGATATAGATGTTTTTCAGCGGTTAGTGACTCTTCAAAGAAAAATGGACCCAAAATTCGATCATCAATAATTTCAGCCCAAACATTTACTTTTACAGGGAACTGCGTATGGGCCTCAATCATCCAATATGGATATGCGTTAGATGGTCATCTAATAAATATTTTTCAAGCGATGCAGATCGATAAGAGACACAGATTGAGACTTGGTGAAACAGAAGCCGTCATATCATACTGTTTTTACTTCTATTTCATCTGAAGAAAATTTTCTTTCGATTATGCGAGACGAGGCATTCAAGCCCGGACGATCCTCTTAATTTTGAAATAGCTCTTTACATAATTTATGCGTTGAAAAACTTTGTTAAACCCACGTAGGTATCCCACATACTTGAGATGGTAAACAGAATGTAAGGACACTACATTTACATAATATACTTACTTGGAGTTTCTTAGTTGCTTATATTAAGTCTGCTGGGTGAAGTGTCATAAAGCTCATACTAGAATATACAGAAAATGATAATAATAGTGTTCAGTTAATTACTTCTTAGATATTCTATATAAAACTTACCTACTTACAATATGATATATACTTATATAATAATTGCTATTGTTCAATAAATATACTAAAATTATAATTGTATAAGTATTGTATAAGTTATTGTAGTATTAAGTATAGATTTTCTTTATTTAATTCGACGCAAATCCAAATTTTCAACAATAAACATCATAATTCAGTAAACTGTTAGGAATTTCTATGAAACTGTATGCATTGTAAAAACTATAAATGCTTTGTATCATTTTAATAAGAAGACTTGTAGTAGTTTTTTAACATTTGCCAAAATATGAGTTTTTGGTTTTTTCCATCTTGTACTGTAAATGTACTTTCCTTAAATTTTTCATCAGCATGCTAATTAACTGCGAGTGCATATCGAATTTCCAGTTCATTTTCTAATGTATAGGGTATTCGCGTATATTTTGACCCCTACCTACAGGGGTTATTATGAAAGTTAGAAAAAAAGTTTAAATACAAAAGTTGTTTGGTTTTTCACGTATTATCTTTTCGCTAGGTCGAAAAAAAATTGCATATCGTAAATTTGAGGAAACCAATTGGACATAATATTTTTAAATGGGACACCCTGTATAATTTTACACGCTTAGGTAATTTTTTTTTCCTGATTTCAAAAATATATGTTTTGTTGACATTTGCACTGATAGTTTTCGAAATATTCGACAGCGCGTACCATTAAAAAATAGAAAAAATAAAAAGAATTAAAAATATTTAACACTAGAAACCAATAGGTACTAATAAAAAATATTTAAAGATTTTCGATGTAATCTCTTTAGTTATTTTAACATTTCCTAATATTTTCATTTTTTATTATTTTTTTTATAATTTATTGTAAACATTAAATATTAAATATTTCGAAAACTGTCAGTGCAAATGCCAACAAAATATATATTTTTGAAATCAGAGAGACATTTTTCCCAAGTGCCTAAAATTATACAGGGTGTCCCATTTAAAAATATTATGTTCAATTGGTTTTCTCAAATTTATGACATGCAATTTTTTTTCGATCTAGCCAAAAGATAATACATGAAAAACCAAACAACTTTTGTATTTAAAATTTTTATAACTTTCTTAATAATCCCTCTAGGTAGGGGTCAAAATATACGCGATTACCCTGTACATAATATAGTGCTGATAGTTGGCGCCTGCATGGGATACTTCACGGCAGCAACAGATCCTTTATTTATCAGATTTATACACAAGACGTTAATTTTTGGACGAGGAACATTCCCGACATCAAATGTACTTGTATTAATATTGCACTTGTCTAAGACTATCATTTATTTACAACTTGTTCAAGACAAGAAACTCAACATACCTCATTCACTTTGACAAATGTTTACGTGAAAACAAAAACTTCAAACCTACTTATTAAAATTATTAGCAGCATTATGTATACAGGGTGGCACAACTAAAAGTTTCCACCTTGAATAATCAGGTCTAAACACATTTTATTAACATTTATTCAGGGTGTTCCAAAAAAAAAAAAAGATTTATCACAACTTATTTCTTTTTAATGGAATACTATGTGTATATTTACAGATTTAAATGGAAGGTCTACACGAGGGAACTTTTGGTAACTTATTGGGATAGTAACATAAAGGTGGCCGCGCATTTATTCGCATCGAACGGATGCATGGGACAGACATATCGAACATAAATAATTATTTACGTTATTTTAAATGGGATACAGCAGATAAATCCGCATCACACGCATCGTAAGGACGGAATTCCCTCCAGGATTATTAAGAAAGGATTAAATCCGTGCCTACGATACATGGGGATGACGTCATTCGCAGATCCGAGTAAATGTGCGGCAAGTCACAACAGGAATCTTCTCGGATTGATCGTATTTACGTTCTGGTGTGCACGAGTTTGTTTATACCATAGCAAATTACAATCATTGAACAAAGTGTGAAATTCTCCATAGCGTTTCCTTTTCAAATTTATATTATGGACCCAATCTCGTTCTTTGCTTTACTTCTCCTTTTGTTCTTCAGCTTCAAATGCCAATGGAATTGCAAATATTTCTCATTCAGAACTGTTCATTTCAAAGCCCAAAAACAAACAGGAGGACAGAGGTTGTGAAAATACTGTAAGCAAATCCAAATATAATGTGCAATGTTGACAAAAATGTTACGATTCGTCCGATGCATCCGTTACGTCCGTTGCGTCCGATGCGTACAAATGAGCACTTCAATTTTGTACTAGACACAATCTAATTTCGAAGTAGCAAATTTCCCAGTCTCTCAATCCCCAAAGTCAGATTTTCACTCAGATGTTTCCGAGAAATTACCTACTATTCAAAAAATTTCAAATTGTGTTTATTGAATTATTTGCTAATCTACAACAATGAATTGGTTCATTCCACTGACAAAATGTATTCGAGTTCTCTACCATTAAGGGTTGTTAATTATATTGACCCAACATAAATTCCATGAAACAAAAAAAAACGGTTTACCCATGGGTAGTCCTATTTCTCCTTTGCTAGCGGAAATTTTTATGAACCATTTCGAAAACACACTGTGCAATAGTGACAATAATTTAAAATCACATGTTCACTTTTGGGCTCGCTATGTAGATGACATTTTTTGTATTTGGACTGGTACTGAAAGAAATTTGAGCGGCTTTCTCAATTTTTTAAATTCGCTTAACGATAATATTCAGTTTACAATGGAAAAGGAGGAAAACAATCAATTAAACTATTTGGATATAACAATAAGAAAGATAGAAAATAAATTAAACTTCTCGGTTTATAGAAAACCAACAACTTCCGACGCAATTATACCAGCAAGTTCGCCGCAGTCCTAGCAAATAAAAAAGTCGGGTTTCCATAGTTTAATACATAGGCTTTTAATGTTTCCATTAGAAAAAGCAGATTTTGAAAAAGAATTAAGTACAATCAAACAAATTGCAAGAAACAACGGATATAAAGAAAAACTAATAGATAGCATGCTAAAAAACAAAAGGAGGAAATTAATTCGTCGGGAGTTTTACAATATTTGGGAAAAAGAAGGCACCTATAGTTATATTAATCACGTCCCAGGTTATAGCGAAGAAATAGCTCGCAGAATAGAACGAAACGGGTGTAAAACGATTAGTGTCCACCAGCGTACTATTGGGAGGATTTTGATAAACAACAAAGAAAGGGTTAATAAATTAAAACAATCGGGGATATACCAAATTAACTGCGCGGATTGTAATGCCGTGTATGTGGGTCAAACCGGTAGAAGTATTGAAACTAGAGTAAATGAACATAAAAAATCTATATTAAATAACGCAAAAAATTCAGGATTTTCGACGCATTGTATAGAAAACAATCATTTTATAGATCAGAAAAATGTAAAGGTACTGCATCATGAAAAGAAAGGAAAGCGCTTAGATCTGTTAGAGCAATTAGAAATTAAAAAATCTTTAATTATAAATCCTTGTACTACGAATGATCAGATAGATTTTACACTCTCGCCCTTCTTAGAAAAGGTAATAAAAACTCGGACTTTACCAGATGGTGGGATCAATCGGGGGTGTAGGTAGGTGCTCGTAAACAAATAAATAACGAAAACGCGCTTGAAAACATTTAGTAATAGACATTACTCTATTGAAAAAAGGCCTAATAAGCCGAAATACTAGTATATAGAGTGTTTTCTATATATTTCTTGGAACATCTAAATGAGATCAATGTTTTTTTCAAATCAATATAATGTATACTGAACATGAATATCTTTTATCGAGGATGTCAAATAATGATAACATGGTAATCAACGACTTTCTTCTATCCCTTAATATTTATAGATAAAATATACCTAAATACAATAAAATAATAATAATATAATAACTATGGGTACATCCTGTACATTATAGTTTTTAGGCTCCATCACACCATCATTTTTCTTTCTAGCTTAGCTATAATCATCGGACTCTTATCGGAGACAAAGAAATATTTTCTATGTGCCGTTTTCATAATTTTTATAGATTACCAATATTGAATATTTCGTTATTAGCGGCTATAATATCGTTATTTTACCTGTATCAGGCACTTAATTTGTTCATAAATATGTGTTGTTTTTAATATAATTATTAACAACATGTAATAGATAGCTATTACTATGTATAAATTGTAAAATATACTAAATACTAAATAGGTATAGTGTATATAAGCACAATTGAAACCGTATAAAAACTAAAAGCCGGCAAAAACAGTCGGCATCTCTTTATTCGACATGGGCGGAGGTAGAAATGTTTGCTATTAAGAAAATTTTATAGAGATCGTATTATTTTGTGTTTATTAGTACCTATTATTTGTAGCCAATGTAACCAATAACATATTTTATTATTGTTAAGTATTGTTTATGTTTATTATTGTTATTTTTATTGTTTATTTAACAAAACTAAAGAACGCTTGGTTATTGGTATTTACGCGCTGCACTGGAAAACTATTGATGATATTTCAGCACTCGGCACGGGAAACAAAAAAATGATTTACATCCAGCAGACCAGTCTGTTTATACTCTTTACACCAGCGCGCAGTTGTAGATGGTTCATCGGGCTGATTAGATATCCAGTGTAGGACTCACATGTACAGTTTTAGTTACTCATCGAATCACGATACCATTGCTAAATACATAGGACGAAATATGAAGACAAGTGCGCACGGTCCTGTGCCTTAACACTGGTCAGTTTCAATTGTCCGTATATACACTATATACGGAATTAAAGAATATAAATTATAGATTGCCTATGAAATATAAAAACGCTGAATGCACCGTAGACTTAAGTATTTATAAAGTCTTAATTATTATCTTATACCACGAACGGCGCGCGAGAAACAAATAATATCCGCTCCTTTCGACTCCAGCTAGTCTAGAGTAAAAAAGGCACGTGACAAGGTACGTTTCTGGCTAATTATAAAATAAACACACTGGAATTGTGAGAGATAGGGATCACTTATGTTGCACCGCGTTCTAAAATTAGAAATTGTCAAGATGTGGGGCCGCAGATCGTAGGACTGAATTCGTTTCGGTCTTTCAGTCGGGTTCACGGGATGTACCTCATCCCGACATATACAGCGACCTACTTCTGTGCAGCTGACGTCACTGGATGCGGGTGGAAGGAGGCAAATCGTTGATCGGCCAACAACACCTCTGACGTCATTATATTCGACACATTATCAACAATAAAACACAGCCTAGCCATTTCAATTGGTTATTTGATGTTTTTGCCAATGGATTTAACGGACATACTCCAGTCATTACGGAGATTCTAATCTATTATCATAGCAGAACCATATTATTACCTTTTCCGTATTATAGTAGGTGTAACCCCGTTGTTGCGCGCACAGTGGTGCAGAGCCATGGAGACCGGGAAGAGTCCCCGAAGAGAATTATGTAATGTGCAGGGTATTATACAGGGTATAATACATTTTTCTTTAACAAATAATGTATTTCCTAAGCGCTGGAAATGATCTTTAGTTACTCCCATAGCAAAAAAAGTAAAAATATCGAATTGTGATAAAAATAGTGATTTGAGACCAATAAGTTTACTTTCTGTCTTTTCCAAAATATTGGAGAAAATCGGATATATACAAATTAGGAAACATGTTGACAAATTTAATTGGTCGTAAACAATCGGGTTTCAGAAATGATGATGATTTCAGATCACAAACAGTTACAAGTACAGTTTTGGCAAATGTCATGGGTGATGCCCTTAGAGCTGTTGATAAAATGATGATTACAGTTGTTGTAATGTTGGACTATTCCAATGCTTTTGACTCCCTAGATCACAAACTACTATTAGCGAAATTAAGCTTCCATGGATTTTCTGGTGGTGTCGTGCCTTAGAGTAGTTCAAGGCGTACTTACAGGAAAGTGAGCAGCAGGTCAAGTTGTCTAGAGGTGCTGACAAGGTTTTGTCTCAATCTTTAAATATTTCCAGTTGGTTCCTCAGGGATCAATTCTCGGACCATTGCTTTTTGTTTTATATATTTCTGACCTTGCTTCAGTCATTGTTTCAAAGATGCATACGTATACGGATGATAGTCAGTTATACTGTTCTTTCGCCCCTGATCAGGAGGATCTAGCAATTACAACCATAAATCAAGATATACAAAGTATATATGATTGGTCTAATAAAAATTTGTTAAACTTTTAAATCCCAAAAAATTGTTGCAATGATTGTAGGAACTGATATACAATGTAATACAGTAAATTTGAGTAAACTAACAAACTACTTCTGAATAATATCTCTCTACCAATTAAAGATGAATGTAAGAGTTTAGGTGTCTTGATTGACAAAAATGTATATTGATACATTCCTTTCCCGCATATATTGATTGATAGATTAATTAAAAAATCTTGTGGTGTTTTAAAATCTATATATAAATATAAATATATTTTAAATGTAAATGTTAAATTAAAGTTAGTATAACCATAAGTATTGCCACTATTCGATTACTGCGATTTATTGTATGGACCTTGCCTGTCAACTCGGGATTGCTAGAGAATCTAGTTGATTCAAAATGTGTGCATAGGATTTTCTACTAATGCTACTAAACATATTACGCCATATTATGTCAAATATAACTGGACTAAAATGAACGTCCGCATACAAATTCATTAAGTACTCTTGTTTTATTCAAAAAATCATAACAACACATCAACCAGCCTATTTGAGAAGCAAGATCCGTTTTGCTGAAGATGTACAAACCAGAATTAGACGAAATTCTTTTCTTGTACAAGTGTCCAAACATTCCACTTCTTCCTTGAAGGCTCATTCAGTTATGTCGCGTCTTCATTATAGGTGGGTGTCCCGTTAAGCCTATCGACCGGCTGTATCTCAGAAAGTATATTTCCTACAGTTTTCAGAAAAAAGTTGTCTTAAGTAAAGTGGTGACGAAAATTTCAACTAAAATATTTTGAAGTTGCTAAGATGGCCAGTAGGGGGCATATTACCAATTAAAAATTGAAGAATTGCCATAACTCTAAAAAGTCAAATAGAAACACACGAATTTTTTAATGCATTCTGCATCTACTAGTCAATACCTAAAACTTTCGTAAAAAACTTTTTGTTCTAACTCTTCAAATAACAAAAATAAAAACAAAAGAATAACGTTACATATAAATCACAATAACTCCGGTTTGGATTATCCAAATTAAATAAATTTGGATTCGTTTGAAAGCTAATTTATAGTAGAATAAGAATATGATTCCAAATATTTTCGCAAGTTCTTTACCAAGCCACCAGATGGCTCTCTTTCTAAATTCTCACAACTGTTGATGTTTTCTTATAAATTTTAAATGGAATGACATATTTTTTGTTAGGGTAGTCTATTCTTTAATGGATTTGAAGAAAAATAGCGTTAACCGGAAGTCTCTATCGTTTTTCTAACAAAAGTTATGAATTAAAATGTATTCATTAGGTTTATAAATCGAAAACATTCAGTGAGAAATTTAAATCTTGCCAACTCCTAGTTACGATTTCGGCACAGGGGCGGCGTGACAATAGGTTGCCGAGTTACCCGCCATATTGCGGTTTTTGTCATTTTTACAAGGCTTAAAGGGCGCTTTTCAAAAAGTCGCTCCAAATCGTCGAGTAGGCTAAAGCCGGGCTGTCCTTTGAAATCTATCTCTGCTCTAACTAGTAAAAAATAATAATTGAAAAACAAATAAAAGTCGTTACATAAATACCTAACTGTTTTATTTGAGATGTTCAAAATGACCGCCATTATTTTGAATACACAAATCAATTACTCGGCGTGTTGATGATACAGCAGTTTCTACTTCTGCTACAGAAAGTGACTGTATTGCATTTTGTATGCGCAAAATCATGTCTTCCCGCGTTGTTGGTCTAGTCGTGTATACTATATCTTTCACTCTTCCCCATAAATAAAAATCTAAAACTGTTAAATCTGGGGACCTGGGAGGCCAAGCAAATGGACCACCCCTTCCAATCCACCTATCCGGAAACTGATTGTCCAAATACTGCCTTACATTATGGGCATAATGTGCCGGGCAGCCGTCATGCTGAAACCACATATTCCTGCGCGTCTCTAATGAAACATTTTCTAATAAAACTGGTAAGTGGTTCATTAAAAAGTCCAAATATCTTGCCCCATTCAAATTTTCTTCAAAAATAAACGTAATAATTGTTCCCTCGATAATACCACACCAAACATTTACTGAGAATTTATGTTGATGATCAATTTCAATCATCCAGTGCGGGTTATTGTCTGCCCAGTAATGACTGTTATGCAAATTTACCTTACCCGTGCTGGTAAACGTTGCCTCATCGGTCCATAAAATTCTGGACAAGATACCTGGATTTTCTTCAAACAAATAACGCATCCTTTGACAGAATTCCAGTCTCCTGTCAAAATCTAAAGCTGTAAGTGCTTGATGTAGTTCAACATGATAGGGATGCATTTTTTGACTTTTTAAAATGAGTTGGATGACTGACCTTGATACACCCAAATCTCTTGACATGTCTCTGATACTGGAGTGAGGATATGCTGTAACATACGCAAGAACGTTAATTACGTTTTCTTCATTTCTTGCTATTCGACGTCTATTGGCTGCTGTTATTGGCAAAACATTTCCAGTTTCCCTCAAACGTATAGCAAGGCGGACAAAAACCATTCGGGAATGATGTCTTCTTTCTGGATATACTAAAGCATATTCTCGTGAGCCAATTACTGGATTTTCAAAACTTCGAAAAAATATTGCAAGCATATCATACGCCTATGCGGCAGTGTAAGACATTATTGCGCAAAAGACAGTTGGTTTGATAATAACACACTAAAAGCACTTAACTAATCTCCAAAACAATTCGAAAAAGATAATTCAACAATGAAATATTGACAGATTTTAATCTACTTGACAGTATCTAATACTTTTTGTTTCATAGTCTACTTGTTTTTTTATAATAATGCTGTAAGTATGTACCTAGCTCATTTATAAACCTAATGAATACATTTTAATTCATAACTTTTGTTAGAAAAATGATAGAGATTTCCGGTTAGCGCTATTCTTCTTCAAATCCATTAAAGAATAGACTACCCTAACAAAAAATATGTCATTCCATTTAAAATTTACAAGAAAACATCAACAGTTTTGAGAATTTAGGAAGAGAGCCATCTGGTGGCTTGGTAAAGAATTTGTGAAAATATTTGGAATCATATTCTTATTCTACTATAAATTAGCTTTCAAACGAATCCAAATTGATTTAATTTGGATAATCCAAACCGGAGTTATTGTGATTTATATGTAACGTTATTCTTTTGTTTTTATTTTTGTTATTTGAAGAGTTAGAACAAAAAGTTTTTTACGAAAGTTTTAGGTATTGACTAGTAGATGCAGAATACATTAAAAAAATCGTATGTTCCTATTTGACTTTTTCGAGTTATGGCAATTCCTTAATTTTCAATTGGTATTACGCCCCCTACTGGCCATCTTAGCAACTTCAAAATATATGAGTTGAAATTCTCGTGACCACTTTACTTAAGACAACTTTTTTCTGGAAATTGTAGGACATATAGTTTCTGAGATACAGCCGGTCGATAGGCTTAACGGGACACCCGGTATATAGGTAATTCTTTTCCTCTGTCAATTAAATGTATATCTAATCTTTCTACATTTAAAGTAAAAGTTAAAGATTGTATTACCATGCATGGTCAATAAATTACTCCTGATTTACCATTACCAGTAATACAGATATACATATACCTATATTGTACTAGATTTTCTTCTATAGGAGTGTGAGGTCGAATGATGAGAGAGTAATTATTAAGTTGTATTACATTATTATAAATTTGCTGTAATTGTTATAGGTATTGGAATCATTATCTCAGGTTGGGCAAAAGCAGTCCTTGACTAAGCCTCGCCTTAATAAAGTTATGTTATTATTATTATTATTATTATTATTATTATTATTATTATTATTATTATTATTATTATTATTATTATTTTGGAAACTCAGTCGACCTGTTCCCTGGCTCCGATTCTCAGGGTCGGCCGCTGGTGATTATCAGTAGCTATTCCCCACGTCTGTGGGGTGAGTATCTACTAAGCGTAATAAGTCCAGAATGACCGCCTTCTGCATTCTTGCGGCTAGAAGATCTGCCGAATTTCGGCTGCCGGTATGATCTTCAGTTCCGAAAGCAGTGTATCTCTTACTCCACCGAGGGCTCCTATTATCAGTACCACAAGCTTCACAATATGTTCTGGATGGAGTCTGATGAGTTCGAGGAGAAAGTCTCGATATTTCGTATTATTATTATTATTATTATTATTATTATTTTCCGAACTTCTATGTCAAAGTAAGGGTTTTTACTTTCTTCTTGAAGTTTCATTTTACTTTTCCAAAATCTTACCTTTTTAACAATTATTCTAACATACACGACATTAAAATTCATGTCGATATGTATTCTAGAAAAATTAAAAACAAAATTGACGAATCCGCATGACAACGAAAAATTAATAACTTATTAGAGATCCATATTTTTTTCAACATTATAATATATTATTATAAACAACAAATATGCCTCAACTTTGATATTAAATATTTGTTTATTAAAAATAGTAAACCGGAAAATATCGGTCAACTGTAAAGCAGCTAACAAACAACAACATAATTCTCGCTTATTGATTATTATTCGTATAATTATTTCTCACAGAATCCTGCACACGAATTTGATAAAGTTGGTTGTTCACGCTCGTACAATACTTATTGTCTTTTTAATGGAAAAACTCATATCTAGTACACTTTACTGAGATTATTGATATAGCATGCACAAGTCTTTAAAACGACTTTAAAGAAATTGCGCTGAGTGATAGCGATGAGTGATAACCCTCTAGGTAATACAGAAAAGTAAATATATTGAAATTTAAGACATAACCGGAATAGGTTTGTAATGTAAACAGAATTTAGGCTTTTTATTGAATTCCTATCATTATTTTCTAAATTGTTAGAATAGTTTCCTTGTCTGTTATAAAATGCTGAATAACTATTCTGCAGTACTCGGTTTCTCCTAGGGATTCAATATCTTTTTATCTCAGGTAGACTCTAAATTCTAAATTATAATTATTTTTTATTTTACCCACCGGTAAGTTTACGTAATTTCCTCCGACGTTGTTGTCAGGATACAAAATACAGAAGGACAAAGAGGAGACAGATACATTAATCAGAAAAAGGACATCAAAAGTAAGTATCCGTAAGAAGCCCGTTCCCTATTGAGGTATGGGCAAGGCGTACATCAGAACATATGAAAACAAATCAAAAGAAAACAAGTCTCTGCAGTAATGGAAGAATTTCCTACAACAGAGATGATAGTTTAAAAACTTCGTTAAAGAACAACATCCTAAATTTACGAAAGATCTACTGTGCCACAAGAGAACAGCCATTCGAATTATAAAGTCTGTAATCATAGGTGTTAAACTTAATAGAGACATACGTTTAATAACTCCTGTCAGAGCCAACAAGATGCAGATTCTATCGGGAATAAGAAGAAACGAGGTCCGTAGCCTGTCATTGTAAAAGTCTAATTAAACTGAGACTTGTAAAGCTTGTGGTAGAAAAACAAAAGTCTGACACCTTTATCTAAGAACCGCTATCAAGACTGTAAAGTTTTATACAAAGAACAAAAGTTGACAAGATGCTTTAAAGGGTAAAAAAATGTTAAAATGCCATGATTATATATTTCAAGCAAAGGCGATGTAGGCCAATTCCTTCCTCCTTGTTCCACAAACTACACAATATAGTTCCAAACTTTTCATATCAATACAATAAAATAAATGTCACGTAAATCATTTTTCACCATATCATTCGGAAATTATTAAAATTAAAGACATATCGTAACGCATAACCCCTCTATTTAAATTAAAATATATTTTTTGATCATTAACTACTTATTTAAATAGAAAGCTTATCAGTTTGGGTTATTACACCTTTAAAAATTTAACTAAAAAAACTTTTATATATTGTTTTTTTCCTAAAAGTTAAGCAGTAACAGAAATGTAACCATGGTAATAGAAGAAGAAGTGTTGTAAATATGATAAATATGATAAATATGTCACAAAATTTTGTAAATATGAATAAAAAGGAATGTAGATTCCATTTTACTCACTTTAGAATTTTGTTTATATTCGTTAGTACGAATATTTTATCCTTCAGACGTTTTGGAGGTAATAGTAGATAAGTAAGATTCCTTCTCGACCGGAAGTGAGCTGTCATGGCAGCTCACCTTACTTATCTACTGGTAATTTTAACAATTTTTCTTTAAACAATTTTTTATTGAATTATTTTTTCCTATCTATAAGAACTAGATGAGGAACGTCAAAAACTACAGTATTAGTATCAGATATAAAGGACAAACTGCAAAAATAATTTATACAAACAATACTAAAACATAAAAAAGACTGCGTTTTTAAGATATTATATGTAGAGATTGGTGCTATCACTTTTTTATAAAATATTTCCCAAATTCATTTAAATCGTAAACATTTTCCATGGGTTATTTTACAAACATTTAAAAAATTCTATACATAGAGTCTTTGCAGTATTTATAATTATTAAATGATTGCTCTCGCATCACTAGCCAAAGGAGGCTAAAGCACTGATACGCAGTGTATCCACATCCACCTCATTCCTGTCTTTAGCCGAGATAACTATTGTGGTATCATCAGCGTACACAAACAACCTACTCCCTGTACGGTAATAAGAAATCGTTTATGTACCTAAGAAACAATAATGGACCAAGCATACTACCCTGTGGGGTTCCCTACTCAATATTATATTCTTCTGAATATATATTTTCAATTTTTGCAACAATTTTTCTGTGGGTTGCATAAGAAATCCTGTCGTTTATAGGACCACATATATGCTAATGCTGTTAAGTTTTTTAGATAAAGACAAGACAAACTAACCATCATCTAGTTTAAATAAAATAAATTGCGTAAGTTATAAAGGCTCTATGGAACCCATGCTGGCTCGACGATAATAAATTAAATTTGTTAAAGTAATCTACCAAGCGAAGTTAGACAGCTTTTTCAAATATTTTAGAGAAAGAACTCAAAGTAAGAAGTGTCTTGTAATTTTCGAACAGGCCAGATTCACCATTTTTGAAAACTAGTATCGTATTTCTGCCAGTCCAGCTATTAAGGAAATTTGCCATCAGTAACAGATTTATAAAAAATTATTTAATAATTCGGTTATATGTAGACTGAGTTTATTTATACCTACCTCTTTTGATGACAGATTCAAAGGTTTGTATAGGCGTTTCTAACTTTCCCCATGTATTAGAACTTTAGTGGTTTTTGCAATATCAAAGAAAATGAGATGTAATGGCTTTCTACAAAATACAAAAATATGCCTGGAATTTCAATTTCTATGTGAAATATATTCTTAGCAACCAGTATATATTTGCAAATGCATAAAATAACCAAAAACTTCCGTTCATGGAGTTTTTGTTCCTCGGAATTATAGAAAAAGTACACACTAATAATAATATCTAATAATAATAATATCTCTACCCCTCATTCTAACCACAAGGATTAGCCCGAAGGTCTGAGACTTGTGTGGGAGAGGGGGCGGCATATTATTATTTTGCGGCCCGCATTTGCGCCTCAGGAACGACTTACGTTTGTAGGCCCTAACCACCATTCAGTGCTAGAATGAGGGAAACCTGGAAAACCTCATTAGTTAGGGGTTATAATAATAACTCGCCCTCTATAACGATATGTTATAGTACTTGAAAATGCACCTTAGTAAAAATGTATCAGTTCCAGAATAGATAGAGCGGGTGGCTAAATTACATTAAAATTGTTCAGTCAGGAAATAGGACTATCAAACAATAACAAATCGAACCAAAGTTTATTTGCTAATAAGTCCAAATAATTCAGATTTATAGACACAAGTATCTGTTTCAAGGCATGTTAAACAACTATAATCATTTTTGTCTTAACATGAAATGAATTAAACAATTACTTTAACCTCACCTGTAAAATTTTCAATACTTATTTTAACTTTTTATGTTTTTATTTAATGACCTGATCTTTGTCCTACATTTCTGTTGTTTTACTCAATCACAAAAATATAGTATATAAAAAGTATTGAACAATCGCAGTATATAAAACGTATTGAAATCCAGTATTAAGATATCAACGATACATAAACTACTCTCAGCATTATATGGTAGTACATACTAGTAAGTTAATTACAGTTTTAAAGATCGTTCATAATGACAATAGTCCAAACGTTGATTGTTTGGCATAAAAGTAACGCCAGTTCATCTAATTGCCTGCCACCATTACTGTGAATCTTCAACTAAACTAATATAAAGTGGATATACTAGAAGCGGACGGTTCTTTATGAAACATCGTGAAAATAATTGTTTTAAAAAACACAGATCTCATTTAGATACTTCAAGAAACATCTAAATGAGATCTGTGTTTTTTTCAAAACAATTATAAACTAATATAACTAAATATATAGATAAAATTGTTAAAAAAGCATTATTCAAAGGTAAAGTACAGCATTAATAATTGTAATAATGATCTTAAACTCGGGAAATTTAATCATTTTATTGTAAATGATTGTCTTTTAAATACTTATTTGGGTGCACGCATCTTCATCTAATAATTTATAAACAAGGGTTAAAATAAATTACAGAATAATAATTATTCTGACATAATATTTAACAGAACATGGCAGTACAACAATACTCTTTATTCTATAAATGAAAAATGTACGGAAGGGTAAGGGGGCTAAATCCATTTTTAGTTTCTTTATGTCATAAAATGTAATTTGTAATTGTAACTTATACCTCGACTTACTCGAACTTATACTCGACCACTTATATAACTCGAAATTTCTACTTATTTCTCGTAATTACTACTTATGTCTCGTAATAATGAGGCATAAGCCCTATTTCGAGATATAACGTAGCCCCGTGGTCGAGCGATTAAAGACACGACATTTTTAATCGTTCCCCACAACTTTTTTTAATTGCTCCTATATTAACTATGTACGCATAAAACTGGTAGCGTTCTTAATATCCAACTAGTACTGCAACCTCACTGTATAAATGGCTAACAATCTATTGTTCATTCTAATTATAAATTTTCCCTTATTCTCCTAGCGCTAGTTAAAGCTATAACCTCGTCGTTCCTGGATTCACTCGTGGCCTGTAAAATAATAGTATGCGGCTTCCTCTCCCACACAAATCTCTCGGGGTTCATCATTATATATGAAAATGAGGATAGAGAGTTTATAAGATATTAGATAAATAGATAGCTAAATCATTATTGTTATTATTTTTTTTTTTTTTTGTTGAAATCCAGTTGACCTGTTTCCTGGTTCCGATTCTCAGGTTACCAGTAGCTATTGTGGTGAATAACTATTGAGTCCGGCAATCGTGTGCCCTGAGTAGACGTAATAAACCCAAAATTACCGCCTTCAGGCCCCTTTGCACGGGTAGAGTAATGAGGATAGTACTTGATATAGTAGAGTAACTCTACCCGTATAAACACTCAGTAGAGTAGAGTAGCGAGTAGAGTTTATAGTAGCTGGTAGAGTAGAGTCACTAGCGACATGTGGCAAAGTAACTCTACTCTACTACCACCACCACCGTGAAAATATCCACTTGCCTACGTACTCTACCCATGGAACGCGCTGTTATTCTGCAGTAGAGTAGAGTAGGTAGGAGAGTGAGAACGCTGTCATTCCAGCTGAAGCCACGTTGTGTCTTATTTAAATAAAATGAAATTCACCGAAGATGAAACTTTTAAAGTTGTAGAAATGTATAGCGAATACGAGTATTCCTTCTTTTAAGCCACTCTCTCACCCACTCACTTCTTTGCTTGTTTACTTCCTCATCGATAGCTTCAGTGACTTCTGTTACAAGTGCATTTGCAACTGTAGCTAAACAATTTTCAATCAACTTTCTTTTTCTTGAATTCATTTTTCAACAAACACCACACTATACTAGCATCAGTACTATCTTTGTGTGACCAGTCCCAGAGCTGAAACGGTACAGCGGACAGTAGAGTGCACTCTACTTGCTACTCTACTCTACCCGCAACTATACCCGTGTAAATCAGCCTTTCTTCGGCTTTCTTCCGGCTAGAAGATCTGTTGAAGATCATACCGGCATGCCGGTATAATCTTCAGATCCGAAAGCAGTGTATCTCTTGCTCCACCGAGGGCTCCTATAATCATACCACAAGCTTCACAGTATATTCTAGATGGAGTCTGCTGAGTTTGAAGAGAAGGTTTTGTTATTTCGTCCGATTCTCCTCCTCTTTCAAGACAATGATGATGATAACTCGTAATTATGAGTTATAAATTCTTGTGTTTCATGATACAAGACTAATTAAACTAAAGGTAACTAAAAATTTGTGTGATTCTTCTAGGCTTCCTTAAGAATTTGATATCTACTGCGGAACAATAGGTATAAATCCGTTAGATGGTAAAGCTTACCATCTTCAATATCTTAATTCATAAGAAAAAACTAATTGAGTAACTATTTATCATCGACGATATCGACATCGCTGTTCCTTTTGACGAAAATAAGTAAAATGTGATGTATAGATTATAACAATATAATATAACAATCAAAATGTTATGTAAACCGAATATAAATACACAGCTGAGTTGCCTCTCGTTCATCAGTTCTAGTTAATCGACCACAATCTCATTGATAAGGGGGACACTTTTTTAATGCATAAAAATATACTCAAGGCATGATCAACAATCGGGGAAATTGGTATAAACCTCATTGATGTGGGTATTAGTCCACATCAATGTGGGTCCTGAGCTTCAATATTAGGTATAAAGTCCTACACTAGAGAGTTGCTTATTAATAATTGCATAAAAAACCTAAAAGAATCTGATGAAATCAAGACCTACTGATAGATATTCGGAAAGCTGAAAAAATAAGCCAGTAACATAAGTACAATTAAACTTTTGCAAATCTACTTGTCTTTATGAAGTTTTAGTTAGGATATTTAACCCGTGTTCATTTATCCCTACCTATTTTTCCTAAAAATAATGTCAATGGCTCTGTATAATAAATGAAAGCACTGCCCCTAGCTTTATCAGTTTCCATTATAAAATTATTCAAGCGGAATAAGCTACTCATCTAGATTATCACAAGGTCAACTATTTATGACGTCATAAGCAACGTCAACCAGTATTTATGATACCGGTCCTGCGGTCCTGGTAGGATAATCACTTCGTAGATTGTATTCTAAGTGCTAGAATATAAATTTTATGGCATGTGCAAAGATTTTGATTTTATGATTCAATAAAATATGTATTTCTAGACTATTAGCACTAAACCGCAAACGAGGTTCTTCTTTTATGTCAATAATTATCTTGGGAAATCTATTCTCTGTTAAATCTCATAAACGAGAGATTTAAATCATTCTGTAGATTCATCAAATTTTTATTTCTGTTTTCTGATCCGACATTTAGTTAATGAGAGGCCGTAGACGTCAGAAGTACCAATTTTGTAACTCTCTATATCTAGTGCAATTCAGTTCACATTGTACAGTGTTGTTTCAAAATTCAAGTGCATCTGCTTTAATAGCATCTTTAAAATATTAAGTATAGTATTATATAAAATTTGCTAGGCCTGTTACTTAATAATTCAAATCATCAATATTATTGATACATTTATTTTTCGAAGAGTGTCTTTTATGAACTGTTTCATAAATACTATGTTTAATATCCGATGCACAAAAGGGGTTACCAAGAAGTGTTAGATGCGAAAGTTTATATAAAACCCAGCATGCCCTGGCTGATTAGGTAATATTTTGCTACTTGTTTCTAGCCATCAATTTGTAATTTAACGTGAATACAGTGTGATCTGCAATGCCATTTTGTACATGGAATATCTATATCATCTGCGTGTGTATCTATTCATCTATTTCTTGAGAAGTCATCCTTAATGGTATTAAAATCTCAATCACCTAACGCCAGAAGAGTTAAAAGAAACCGAAAGCGAAATCGTATTGGTAATTCATGCAGTTAAAGCATTTTAAGAAAATAACTTACTATAAACGTATGTCCCTTTCTTTTATCGCTCTTCGTTTCTGAAATACCGGATGTTGAAATGAAATTACGCTTGGCATCCTCATTAAGTATTTATTAAAAGTATGTCCATTGGACAAATTAAATTAAAGATAAACCCAAAGTCTACATATAATTAGAATATATGCAGACTTTGGTAAAATTACCACACAGAAGAGTGCTTTGGCTCTACTTGTGATATATCTTATCCGTTCCGTAAGAATACTGGGTATGTTTCTTTTGGTTTCACACTCAGCTATGATGCAATCCTGAAGTTAGTATTTAATGTTTATTGGCACACTGTCGACAAAAGTCTTCAATAATTGTTCAATTGGCCCCGCAGGAATCCAAGATTTAAGTTCTTAAGGATTTAAGGATCTTGTCAGCCAAGGTGGTTAGTCAGTTAAGCATTCTTACTGCAAGGGGGGGCTTCAAACAAATTTGGTGGGAAAGAATCATTTCTAGAACATTCCAGCATGTATTACCGTTGAAAGTTCCTGGCGAAAAGTGTGTGCCAATTAAAAATGCCCTACAATATCCACCCAAACGTTAAAAAAACGGCCTTATTGGTTGCTGATTTTTATAGCATCAAGTGTGTGTATGATGTAAATTCTGTATGGCATCTTAAAAAAATGTTTCCATTTTCAGGGTTTGCAATATACATTTTCCTTCTGTCACTTCAACACCTTGTATTTTAAAATGTGTCAAAATAACACATCTTTGAATACATAATTGCTTATACAATATACAATTCCTTTTGGATTACACCACCTGTAAAATAATAAAAAACAGGAAATCAGAAGTATTGAATCAAGAAGTATTTCAATCAAAAAGATTGAAAGTGGAGTATCAAGACAAACTTTAGAAGTTTACAGTAGGTGGTTTAATCTCAAAAGAAACTACAACAAATCAGTGTTAAGTTATGTTATCGTTATAAAAAGAAATGTGTGAACATTCAGATCCGCATTTTATTTTTTTATTGACCAAAAATAGCCTTAAGACGTTATTGAACCAACAACTATGAGATACATTATTGAATTTGTATTGAATAAATCTTGAAACATTCATTGTCGAAAAGTCAAGGCCCAAAAAAAATTAAGTTAATGCCGGTCGCAAGGACGTTGAATAGAGAAACTGACGATGCCATGTTAAAACTTACGTAAAAGTTACAATTAATAAGTGTTCTTATATTTGCTCTAGTGTCTAGACTTAATAACGCCAGAAAAATATACAAAAATGGATCATAGACCACTGTTGCCAAGTTTATCACGTGACATAATTATGACTTTATATCTACGGCTACTCCAAAATACCCATTTTCAAAGTCAGGAAAATCTCACCGAAAATGTAAAATGTAAAGAGCGGTGGAAGGAATTAATGCCCAATTTGACCTAATTTTACAATAAACAGAGTTTAACTTAACTTTACTGTAAGTTTTTACTGTTTTAATATTTAATATATTGTTGTATTAAAAAACTTTTAAATTCATTGAAGGTATCATCTTCAAATCAGTGTAGTGTCGCATACTCTTATATTTGAAAATAAACTAGAGGTTATTAAAAGACTTAATGAGCATAAGCTAAGAGAATTACCGCAAGAATCCAATGAAGAACTAACTAAATTTATGAGTTTTAGGAATCTACAGAAAAAATGCCCACATAGTAAATGGCAATATTTAATTCAAATAGAAATAAATACCATACTATGAAACTTATTGCCAAGTAACCTACCTACTACCAATTTATTTAGGACCTATACAACATCTGATTTAATAGGGAAGTATAGGGAAGTCAATATTTAAATAAAATGTAAAGAACATATAAAAATATTCTGAAATAAAGTCAAACTGTGTTTGAAACTGACCAGGGCCTAGGGGCAATTTATATCTAAAACCGACACTACACATTACTAAGTAAATGTTGATATACGTGTGTTGTTCAAATAAAATTTGCATATGATTTTCTTATCAAAAAAGTGTTTAATAAAGAGTTAATACATTCTTAGATAAATGTATAATTTCAATGATATTGAAAAATAAATGTAAATAAAACCAACTCCCCGGTTTTTCGTCCAAGAGTATATTTTTAAAAAAATTATAATTAATTTTTCTTTAGTACCCTTTGGAAACTTTCTAATAGAAATGATGAAGTTATTGTTATTGTATCGTTTCATTCATATTTTTTAATTATTAAGGTTAAAGGTGTTTTCAGACAAAAGCAAATGACGTAATTTATTTGCCCAAAACAAATCCATTACATTAACTAGAAACGATTTTAAGTAAAACTTTAACAAATCAAAATGAAAAAAATTCCTTAATTTAAATTAATTTTAATTGAAATTGTTATCGTAATTGTTTGTTATTCAATTCTTTATTAAAAGTTTATGATTGAAAACTTATTTTGAATGGTTCTCTTTATAAATGAATTTCAGAGTCAGTTTTAACCGATTAAAAATTAAATTTATATATAATATAATATACACGTATATAAATATATTAAGTAAATATTCAAAAGTTTTCTTTATAGGATATGCTAGCTGTCTTGCAACCATACGGTCAGTAGGTACCTCTAATCTAATGTAGTTATTGTTCACCACTACTTTTACAACATTAAATCATAAGAAAATACGATTAACCTAAAATGTCAATAGACAATACAAATAATCTACTAAGAGAAAACACTTCTTATGATACTTTTTCCTGCTGGAAACGGATATGCTTATCACTATTTTATTTTTATCCAGCCTAACCACTACTCTTTCTTTTTATTATTTATGTCTGGTCAAAGTAAACTCATGTCGGGTGTGTTAAGTTCTTTACAATCTGTTTATTATATACAGTTCCACTTCACTGCAAAATGACAAAGTGTTGTGAAATTGCACTCCATACGTTATGCCCCGCAACAGATAAAGGGTAATTACTTGTTCCTTCCTCAAAATTGCCGGCTAGAAATTGTTACATGCGCGATAAATTTGTTTGTAAAAATAGTCAGAAGTGGACGTGACGACGTAATTTGTTTATTAATATGGAAGTTCAAATTGCAGCAGATAAAGCATTAAAACGGCGTAAGTAAGATTAGTATGATGTGAAAAGGTCAGTAATAAGTTTAAACAATATTCGTAAATCGTTGTGCATGTCTATGTTGCAAAAATGTAAGTACTAGGTAAATTAACAAGAAGTGCTTTATTTTCAATATAGTTTTATTAGAGTAGAAAGAGTAGGTTACACTGTTCTTTCTTAGTATTCCTCAATGGAATCTTGTTGTTAAAGTAGTGCTGCATATTTCAAATATGAAGCTAACGCAATATGTTTCTCTAAAGCAATAGCTTTGTTCGGGTTCTTTAATTTACGAGTGTTCAGAACCTGCGAAGAGAACTGTCAACGCTTTAACAAAAATCCAGAACTGTTCAGAACCGGGTCTGGATTTTAAAAAACCAAAACGCGCTTATGCAAGTGTAACGTACTTCTGTAGGCGTAGTAGTAAATTAAGCAAAAAAGCAGATGACGGATCAAGTCCGAAGATATCGATAACCTTTTGGCGGTTATTTTTCTTGAATTGCAACACTTTATGTGGGTAATTCAAATGTATTTGTAGTGATATAAAATCTCGGCTAAATTATTTTTAGGTAATGTAAATATAACATAAATCATGGTCAAATGTTTTTGAAACTCTTTGTCAGATAACAAATTCATTGTTTTTTCAAAAAAGCTCTCATTTTTAACATTAGGAGTTTGCATTTCACGAAAATAACCCCCAAAAGTCCAGCGATATCTTCGAACATCGAAGTTGAAAATTGTACACCCATATCCTAGCCCTTGGAAAAACTATTTATTTATTAAAAGTAAACTCTGATTTTATTCAAAATTTACTGTAAATCACGAAAATCACACAAATGTAAAATGCACAAAATTATTGCCGAAATAAATATTTTGAAAAGCGCATGTACTAACTACATAATCAGTTCTCAGAGGTTCAAGCTCCAGGGTAAAGGACTAGTTAGAATGATTGGGAACGGTTCCGAACAGCGTTGCCAATAGATCTAGGTCTTTGTCAATAAATTTAGTGCCCTGCAAGCAATTTTAGCCCTCTTTTTGTTAAGAAATTTTAAAAATCCGCAATACAGAAAAAAATAATTGCGAATTGCAAGATCATCTTAGCAGAATAGCCTGTGTTCAGGAAATGTTGGCAATGACGTATTTTACTTTATAATTTCTTATGTTATATTACTGATACCGTGATACCTATTACCGTAATTTTTTGTTTTCAAGGTTTTACCTGTTACCATTACCCTATTTTGCAATTTTGTGATATTACCTACCTATCTATGTTTTAAATTCAAGGTTATGTGACCGTTGAATAAAACACAAAGAAGTTTAATCACAAAATAGTATTGTGTAGTTTAACCGGTGCACTCATTACTATTACGTATTTTTACCCCAAGCCAGGAGAAAAACTGTCAATTCTACAATCCAAGATTTCTGAAGGATTTACCAAATATTAAATTAGAATAGTTGGAAACTCTCGGTGGGAGCTAAAACCTTTTAAGTTTTGAAATCTAGCTCAGTTTTGGTTAATCTAGAACTTTTTCTCATCAAAATTTAACCCCAATAGAAAAAGTCGAGTGGCAACACTGGTTCCGAATCGAATCCACATTAAACCAAACCAGGCAACCACAAAATCATTCACTTCAAACTCGAACGCATCTTTTAAAGTACCTACGAATTCTCAGAACGATTCAGAATCTAATTTGAAAATTTTTCTTTAATAAATTTACAATACATATTTGAATATAAAATATTATACAGGGTGGTTCACCGGGAACCAACTCGATCTATATATGGAAAACTATTCATAGGAGAATTTTGAAAATTTGACAGTATACTAATGTCGGTGGGGGCAACTCGCCTAAAATATTCTCAAGGTGGTGGCACTTCCGGTTATACCGGAAGTAGGTGCCAACTTGCTTATTTTAAATGGAATACCGTATATATTACCTCATTTTTAGATTCTACGTAAAATTCTAGGTAGATTTCATGTATCATGTCGTATACCTAAGTCTAAGCGTTTTTACATTATTTAAGTTTTTATGAGATAAATGACGTTGCAGGCCCGAAAGCAGTTATACATTTTTCTTAAAAGGAAGCCTTTATTATTTAATTTGGGGTGGGTTCCTTGTTGGAAAGAGCCTATTTTAATAGAATTTTTATAATATTTCAATAACTACGAATGCAGGGTGTTCAAAAAAATAGGTTAAAAAGAAAATTGGGAAAACTGCAAAAAATGAATTTTTTCAAATGGGAACCCCCAAATTTTATGGTTTTATCTTATTTAGCATTAAAAATAAGGGTAAGTTTGTGTATAGTTGTTTATCCAGAAAATTCTTAGTTTTGGAAATATTGCCCGTTTAATATTTTTATTTGGTAATTTTGCTTCGTATTTTAAGTTCAGTTACTCTTAGTTGGCTGTGACAGCGTTAAAACACAATCAAAATAAATGCTAAACAATGTATTAAGCTGTCATTTGCCATTTGCAAATTATTAATAATCATGCTGGGGCGCTTAAATTATACAAATGAAGATTATTTAAACTTATTTATTATTTATGGAGAATGTGATAAAGTTATATCAAGAACATGTGACACATTTGCCCTTCGATATCCACAAAAACAGAAACCATCACGATTTGCTGTTAAACAAATTATAGAAAATTTCAAGAACTTTGGATCCGTCAAGAAAATAGTGGAAAGAAATAAACCTCTCCTTAATAATGAGAATATTGAAATAGCTATTTTGGGATATTTCGCTGCTAATCCGACAATGTCTCTAAGACAAGCTGCGTTAGAGTCAGGATTAGTCAAATCAACAGTTCATAGAATATTACGAAACACCGACATTAGTATACTGTCAAATTGTCAAAATTTTCCTATGAATAGTTTTCCATATATAGATCGAGTTGGTTCCCGGTGGACCACCCTGTATTACTTTAATGCAATGTTTTGTTGTATACGATGTTGTATCTATCATTGTATAAACTAAACACTGTAAATCTTTGAAATAAGCATAAACAGTATACAACACACTGTTATCTAAATAATTTCAGAGTATGCAACATTATATTTTTAATAAATTAAATTATTATTTCCTGGTAGGTTTTCACAACAGTTACTGTTATAATATTTATCTCTTACTAGCATTTAAAAATACTTTTATGCAATGTCAGCTTTTATAGAACACCATATGTATTGTTACGGAAGCTCACCTACCTTGCTAGTGAATCTGCCTGTTTTGTTAATTCATTTCTTATTGTTTATAAATTAACATTTGTAAAATCTTTAGGTTGACGTTTCTAATCTAGAATTTTCGTTTAAGTCATAGAATCATTCCATTATGTTCCGGAATCCAAAAAGAGGCTCCCGAATATTCCAGAAGCTTGAAAAATATATAAATACTCGTGATTTCAAGAGGCCGGGGAGTTTTTAATCGAAAGCGTGAGCGCGTTAAGTCGAAACGTCAAACTAAGGAATTTGTGTTGACAGTTGTGAAAAATAGTTGAAGTTTGTATCTAGTGACAATAAAGATTTGTGTTGTTTTGTCGAACAAGCTGGTTTAATCTGTTTGGAGGTTAGACAAACGTTACATTTGGTGTCAGAAGTGGGATTCTACTGGCTTGGGAGTCGTTCCGATGTGGAAGAGTGGTGCCGGCATTGTGAAACCTGCGCCTCTAGTAAGGGACCAATGACTCGAAGTCGCGGACAGATGAAGCAGTACAATGTCGGTGCTCCATTTGAAAGAATAGCTATTGACATAGCTGGCCCATTTCCTCGAAGTGACTCTGGCAATCGTTATATCTTGGTAGCTATGGACTACTTCAGCAAGTGGCCAGAAATATATCCTATACCTAATCAGGAAGCAATCACCGTAGCAGAGGTTCTATTTGAAAACTGGATATGCCGTTATGGAGTTCCGAGGGAAATCCATTCTGACCAAGGACGGAACTTCGAATCTGAGGTATTTCAGAATGTTTGCCAACTACTAGGTATCTCGAAAACTAGAACAACACCTCTTCATCCACAATCAGATGGAATGGTCGAGAGATTCAATCGAACCATTGAAAATTTCCTGAAAACTGCCGTGAATGAAAAGCAGACCAACTGGGACACCTGCCTTCCTCCATTTCTCTTAGCATATAGAGCGGCAGTTCACGAAACCACTGGTAAAACACCAGCCAGTGTGATTTTTGGCAACGAATTACGTCTACCGATAGACCTCATTGCAAATAGACCAGAACATCAGGAAAATATCAGTGATTATCTCCGCCACCTGAAAGATCGAATAAAGGTGGTACATGAGGAGGTACGAGAAAAGCTGAGAATAGAAAGTGACAGAATGAAGACCCGTTACGACTTACGTGCCAACAGTAGTGGGTTTCATGAAAATGATAAAGTTTGGCTGTACAACCCAAAGAGGACTAAGGGCAAATCACCTAAATTACAGAGATCTTGGGAAGGCCCTTATTCGATTGTGACCAGGTTAAACGATGTCGTGTATAGGATCCAAAGAAATCCTCAATCCAAAATGAAGATTGTTCACATATATCGACTGACGCCTTATCAAGAACACCATGCGGACAATGGAGTAACCTGATCGAGACGATCAGTTCTGAGAGGGGAGCAGTGTTACGGAAGCTCACCTACCTTGCTAGTGAATCTGCCTGTTTTGTTAATTCATTTCTTATTGTTTATAAATTAACATTTGTAAAATCTTTAGGTTGACGTTTCTAATCTAGAATTTTCGTTTAAGTCATAGAATCATTCCATTATGTTCCGGAATCCAAAAAGAGGCTCCCGAATATTCCAGAAGCTTGAAAAATATATAAATACTCGTGATTTCAAGAGGCCGGGGAGTTTTTAATCGAAAGCGTGAGCGCGTTAAGTCGAAACGTCAAACTAAGGAATTTGTGTTGACAGTTGTGAAAAATAGTTGAAGTTTGTATCTAGTGACAATAAAGATTTGTGTTGTTTTGTCGAACAAGCTGGTTTAATCTGTTTGGAGGTTAGACAAACGTTACAGTATTGATGTAAATTTAAGTGTAGATTTCCTATGTTTATCAGTAGCTTTAATTTCCTGTGTTGGTTTTTTATTATCAATATAAAATTGTAATGCTTCTGTAATAAATTTCTAAAAATAAGACCTGTAATAGATCTTCGTTGCACTTGCCACAGATTAAAATGAAAGTAGAAATATAATTTTTCTACTTACACATGCTTGCCCCCCACCATAAAATATTAACTTCTTGTTGATGTTCAAAAATTAGTTTGAATTATGATATCTATTTACTAATCGCAACACGATTGTATCGTAATGGCAACACTGATTTTGTGGTATGGCCTAAGAGAGTCAATAAAATTAATTTAAAAGTATTCTAATAATGTTATTTGGTAATTCTTATTTGTATAAAAAAACATATTCTTTATGTAATTACACTGTTATTACTATTCTTTCCTAAAAACCCTAAAATGCCTTATCAAATTTCGACTGAGTCTTATTCAAGCTTTAATAATTATCTTAATTCATAAGTTAAGAAATAGATTTCTTAACCGCATGACACTTAGATGACAGTAGATGTCATCAGGGGTAGATAGGAATCTGCAATGTTAATAAATACTGACGCGGGAAACGACATCTGTAGAGATGTAGTGGAACTTTTTTAAAAATTTTGTACAGAATCCCCCTACCTTTGTAACATATTTAACTTTTTTAATGAACTTAGAAACAAATAAAACTACAATAAGTATATGTTTGCATATTTTGTATTACAATAACAATATATTCGCAAATTAATGATTGAAGACCATAATATATTTGCCTAATTTTGTTGTTTAAATTAAACAATAATCTCTATACTACATTTGATATCTATTCGATTTTCTCTTCCTGTTTTATTCAGACATCTAGAAAAATTATTTGTTTTCGCACAATACAGTCTCCATACTTTTGAAAGTGTATAGTATCCTACGAAATTCAAAATTAATAAAACGTCATCACATTAACTAACTTTTCTTTTACCTTCTTAAACCATGAGAACAATTATTTATCTTCATACAATCTGCACACTTAACTGCATTTTACTGTTAATCTGTTTCCTTTGAATTCCGAAGAAATGTCACTATATATACTATGAGACACAATTCACTACAATTCAAGCTAATACACATAATTCAGGATAAATAAAAAATAAAAATTCAGATAACGCGTCCGCTTCATAATTTTAAAACATAAACTGACAGTTGTCTTTGACATCTACGCATATGATTATTAGCATACTTTATTTTCTTATGATTGGCAGATGCTCAAATTTTTTGTGAAACGCTCTCTGGTGAGATGTAGTGAAACTAATCAATTTGTCTACAAAACTCCCATAAGAGATCCCAGGCCCATGTCATCTAAGTGACAATCACAGTAAAGAGTCCCCCAAACCAACGCGGATAATCGCAGCACCTGCGGAAGTTCGCACCGCTTGCGATTCGCATCATTTTGTTTCCATTGCGTTAAATATGTACGTTCACACCAACACGATTTTTTTCGTTTGGACTGCGAATTGTCTGCGTTTACGGAGTTTTCGTTCGCAATCGGCTGCGTTTTTTCTCGGATCCGTAGTAGTTTCGCAGTCTCTTAACTAATAAAGTAATTAATAAAATGGAAAAAATCATTGAATTAGTGCGAAAGTATCCTATATTAGACGACCTTTCTCATGACGATTACAAAAATATTCGAAAAAAGTAACAAAAATATAACATAGATTCTCGTCTTTTCGTAATTGCGGCATTAATGTATGAAATTCCCTATATTGTCGTCTTTTTTTATTAATATCGTGAACCCATTTTCTTTTCTTCTTAAAGGTAGATACATAATATGATCAAAACATTTATTTTTAAAGAATAATAATAATTTTACCTTAAATTGTCTTCTTCCAATGCAAGCAACACAAATGCTTCTTCTTCATCCGATGATGTATACATATTTTTGTATGATAGGTAGGTATGTAAGTACAAGTACAAATTGTTTATTTTTCGTTTTCAGCAATAGCAATCAACCTTTTCGACACTGAAAATATGACGCATATTTTATTTGTAAATTCGTGGCGGAATCCGTAGAGAGCCTCACACCAAAGCGAATAAAATCGCATCATATGCGATATTTTCAGTATCGAAAAGGCTGATTGCTAACTAAAAACAATTACATACTTATCTATCATACACAAAATATGTATACATCATCGGATGAAGAAGAAGAAGCACTTGTGTTGCTTGCGTTGGAAGAAGACAATTTAAGGTAAAATTATTATGAAAGTCTACATATATTCTAATTATATGCAGACTTTGTTATTATTATTTAAAAGTAAATGTGTTGATCATATTATATGTCTAACCTTAGGAAGAAAAGAAAATGGGTTCTCGATATTAATCAAGAAAGACGACAATATGGGGAATTTCATACATTAATGCCGCAATTACGAAAAGACGAGTATCGACGTTATATTTTTGTTACTTTTTTATAATATTTTTGTAAACGTCATGAGAAAGGTCGTGTAATATAGAATACTTTCGCACTAATTCAATGATTTTTTCCATTTTATTAATTATTTTCCTAGTTAACACACTGCGAAGCTACTGCGGATCCGAGAAAAAACTCAGCCAATTGCGAACAAAAACTCCGTACGAAATATACGCAGCCAATTCGCAGTCTGAACGAAAAAAAATCGTGCTGGTCGGAACGTGTATATTTAACGCAGTGAAAACAATATGCTGCGAATCGCAAACGGTACGAACTTCCGCAGATGCTGCGATTATCCGCGTTGGTTTGGGGGACCCTTAAAGAATCTCCCAAACCAACGTGGATAATTCGCAGCACCTGCGGAAATTCGCACCGCTTGCAATTCGCATCATATTGTTTCCACTGCGGTAAATATACAAGTTCAGACCAGCACGATTTTTTTCGTTTAAACTGCGAATTGTCTGCATATATATTCGCACGGAATTTTAGTTCGCAATTGGCTACGTCTTTTCTCGGATCCGTAGTAGTTTCGCAGTGTCTTAAATAGGAAAGTAATTAATAAAATGGAAAAAATCATTGAATTAGTGCGAAAGTATCCTATATTATACATTATACAACCTTTCTCATGACGATTACGAAAATATTCGAAAAAAGTAACAAAAATATAACATCGATTCTCGTCTTTTCGTAATTTTGGTATTAATATATGACATTCCCCATATTGTCGTCTTTCTTGATTAATATCGTGAACCCATTTTCTTTTCTTCC
Organism: Pogonocherus hispidulus; assembly: GCA_963924545.1. Lineage (NCBI taxonomy): Eukaryota > Metazoa > Arthropoda > Insecta > Coleoptera > Cerambycidae > Pogonocherus > Pogonocherus hispidulus. The sequence goes on from OZ004692.1 coordinate 88,598,577, forward strand.
TTTAGATACATAATATGATCAACACATTTATTTTTAAATAATAATAATAATTTTACCTTAAATTGTCTTCTTCCAACGCGAGTGCTTCTTCTTCATCCAATGATGTATACATATTTTGTGTATGATAGATAAGTATGTAATTGTTTTTAGTAGCAATCAGCCTTTTCGATACTGAAAATATGACGCATATGATGCGATTACATTCGCTTTGGTGTGAGGTTCTCTACGGATGAGTTTCACTGCGAACTTTCCGTCACGAAACCGTTGCGAATAATTCGTGTGGGTTTGGGGGAGCCTTGTTGGGAGCCTTGTTGGGAGGAAACAGGTTGTACTGTTGTAATACTCGGTCGTATTTCCATCGTATGTAAACTGTACATTTTTAAAATCTTCGTATATGCCTTAATCTATGTATACGCCTTGAATATGTGGTTCTGAGCTTGAAATTGCCGACACCATTTTCATTTGGTCTACGTATTTGGTGTCTTGGGATGAACTGTTGTAGATGCAAAAATGGATAACTGAAAATTGTACACGGAATTATATATATATTTATCGTGAACATATATATTTGTGGAAAGTAAAATGTAACGTTAACGACTGTTACATGTTCTGAAGAAGGTAGTCTGCATGATAGGAAAATAGATGAACGCAAACATGTTTGTACTAAATTAGTGTAGAAGCTGCCAAATAATAAGGTCCACCAAATTTACAAACTTAAGTATATTATTAATATATTACTATATAAAGACTTAGATATAGATATTCTGCCCTATGATGTATCACTTGATGTTAAAATAACATCCATGTTAAACTTTATAGCCAATCAGAAATCATAATTTTTTAAAAACATGGCTCCTGATTGGATATAACAGCCCTTGCTATAAAATAACATACAAGATACATCATAGGCCTGATTGTTAGATATAGATATTGTTCTTATGTTAATATTGTCCTGTACTAATAATTGTACGTTAACCTCATCGTTGGTGGGAAGTTTAACATATTGTTATTATCTTATGCTTTGTTATCATAATAAAAAACTAATTCTGATTTTTAAACTTTAACGAACCGGAAAAATTATTGCAAACCTACTTATTTTTTATTTTTTTATTTTTTTAGTTTAAAGTACTAATAAACAATAGTCCCATGGAAACTTAATGGGGGTTCATCACTGGTAGAGGTACCTATATTCGTAATAATTACATATTATGAATGTATTTCATCTACCATATGTAACACAAAAATAAAACCTGATCGATAGGGAGGCATTATACATGCTTTCTTCCTTTATAAAAACTGAAATCGTCAGGAAAAAATACAAAACAAACTTGTGTTACTTGTGTAGAAATAAAATATACAGGATGTTACACTAAGAAAATTGAATTTTTGCTAGGATTTTTTTAAAGTGTACTTTCAGGGGGGTTCTAAGCTGTTCACTATAAAAAAATATGTTCAAGAAAGTTTACGAAATACACCAACTTTTACTTTTACTTTTACATGAGTCAACATAGGTAAATTATTATTATAAAGCGTTTTGTTTGACTGTAGGATTGTTTTCTTTCACTCGCTAAAATTCAACTTTGACAGATGTAATTGGCAGACATTAGATGATATTTTTATTAGTTCACCACCTTTTTGTTTAGTAATGCAAAATCGGTTACAGGTCGCTGCCCAAGCTCAGCAGCCAGGAAGAGGACGGGCACACCCCCCACTCCCAGTTCACTGGTGTAGCCCACTTCGAGCCCATCCCGCACGATCACGATTTTTGTGAGAGGGTTGTGATAAACGTAAGTAGAAGTGCACCTACAGCCGGACCAGCACCAACAGCTTTTTTGTGTGACAGGTCAGCGGACTCCGGTTCGAGACGCAGCTGAGAACTCTTAACCAGTTTCCTGACACACTGCTGGGTGATCCGGCGCGCCGCATCCGCTACTTCGACCCGCTTCGCAATGAGTACTTCTTCGATAGAAACCGGCCCTCCTTTGACGCCATCCTATACTACTACCAGAGTGGCGGAAGGCTGCGGAGGCCTGTCAATGTGCCGCTGGACGTGTTTTCCGAAGAGATCAAGTTCTATGAGTTGGGGGAGATGGCCATCAACAAGTTCCGAGAAGACGAAGGCTTCATCAAGGAAGAGGAGAAACCGCTGCCTTCACCCGAATTCCAACGCAACGTGTGGCTGCTTTTCGAATATCCCGAGTCATCGCAGGCGGCGCGAGTGGTCGCCATCATATCAGTGTTCGTTATTCTGCTGTCCATCGTTATCTTCTGCTTGGAAACGCTGCCAGAGTTTAAGCATTACAAGGTGTTCAATACGACAACCAACGGCACCAAGATAGAGGAGGATGAAGTGCCCGACATTACGGACCCGTTCTTCCTCATAGAAACCATTTGCATCATCTGGTTCACGTTCGAATTGTCCGTGCGCTTCCTGGCGTGTCCCAACAAGTTACACTTTTTCCGAGACGTCATGAACTTTATCGACATCATCGCCATCATTCCGTACTTTATAACTTTAGCCACTGTGGTGGCAGAGGAGGAGGATACGTTGAACTTGCCGCGTGCGCCTGTTAGTCCGCAAGATAAAAGCACCAATCAAGCCATGTCGTTGGCCATTCTCCGTGTCATTCGGCTCGTGCGAGTCTTCCGAATCTTCAAACTCAGCCGGCATAGCAAAGGACTGCAAATTCTCGGACGCACGCTGAAGGCTAGCATGCGCGAGTTAGGCTTACTAATTTTCTTCCTATTCATAGGTTCGTATCCCAATATCTTGTATATACTTACAGAAACTAAATTGGCAGAAATACTTGGTAGATTTTCAATAACAAATTTATTCAGAAAATATTCACAAATTGTACCTTTTGATTTTAAACCTCAATCGGCACATAAATAGTAGATATAGTATCATCAAATAATACACTAGAAAGGATTAGAGTCATACATAATTTCGTCCACTGAGTTTCCGAATACAACAAACTTACAGTTTTCGTTGCTGTTTGAATATTTTCTGAGTAAATGGTACATTAGGAACGATATATTAAGTATGATGTGTGCTATTTGAATTTTCGAGTTCGCCTAGAGTGAATGAGTCGTGTTGCTTAAAATTATACTTATCAAGATTAGGTGTGACAACTGACGCCGACGACACGGCCGGTTCGGCCCACTTCCTTTCTATGTTGCAGGTGTGGTGCTCTTCTCCAGCATAGTGTACTTCGCCGAGGCCGGCACAGAGCAGTCCTTCTTCAAGTCCATTCCTGACGCCTTCTGGTGGGCCGTGGTTACAATGACGACCGTCGGTTACGGCGACATGAGGTACAGTGTCACACAGAGCTACACTTACCCCTCCTCCTCCTTGCAGGTGTCGTGCTCTTCTCTAGTGCCGTCTACTTCGCCGAGGCGGGCTCCGAGAATTCCTTCTTCAAGTCTATCCCAGACGCGTTCTGGTGGGCAGTGGTCACCATGACGACCGTGGGCTACGGCGACATGACGTATGATGTACACACCTAATTCAGATTTAGTTGCCTCCACCGTAGCTATACACCGTGACACAATGAGATTCAAGACCACCAGAAAATTCTTTGCTCCGAGGACGCGTCCGGTTTATCTAGACGACACAATCCAGCCCCCAATGACCTCTCTTGATGTCGTGACGCTCGATGTGTGCTCGATGTTGCTTGTTTATCCGAAATAAGGAACAAAGAATTTTCTAAGTTTAAAGTTGCATCATACAGTTAATATTATCTATTATCTTTGCACACATAAAAGATGCGAAACTTTAACCGCGGAAAGCCACACCCGACATGGTCACAGAAAGATTCCTTCTAGTCTTAGTTAGTGAAACTTTGTGTTAATTTATGTAGTTGCATGTGCTATGACATGAGGGGTGGTGGCATTTACGCGGTTCTAGTTTTCTCGACAAGTTGTGTGTATAAACGTAATAGATTTTATTACCGTAGTGAATTTACTTTGGGATACTACATAGTTACCCGCATGAGCTTTAAAGTTCAGACCCTTTACGTTTCTCCTATGTGCCAACCCGACATTATCACACATACGTTCCTTGTTCCTGCTAGTGTTTGTGTTGCTTATTTGCAAAAAACAATTTTATATAAAGAACACAAAGTTAGCGACTATACTAAACAGTCTTTTCTCTCTGCAGGCCAGTTGGTGTCTGGGGGAAGATCGTGGGTTCGTTATGTGCGATTGCTGGTGTGCTGACCATTGCTTTGCCAGTGCCTGTAATAGTATCAAATTTCAATTACTTCTACCACCGTGAGACCGACCAGGAGGAGATGCAGTCGCAGAACTTCAACCATGTGACCAGCTGCCCGTATCTGCCAGGCACTTTAGGCCAACATATGAAGAAGAGCTCGTTAAGTGAGTCCTCCAGCGATCTGGTTGAACTAGAGGAGGGCCTGCTGGTAACGCGCGACCAGCTGGCCCAGAAGCAGAACTGTAACCCGCGCCACAACAACAACATCAACGCTATGAGCATCGAGACTGACGTTTGACTACGAGGTATGTAATAAAAAAATACCACAATGTATGATAAGTGTATTAATCCCCCAAGACATTAACTGTGGTGAACTTTAGGTGTATACCATGCAGTAAATATATCATATACTGGAAAAAGGACAAAACTTATTTTTTATTTGCCCTTGAAATTCTCTGTTAAAAATTTGCTGTAAACAAACAATATGTAACTGTAACGGAAAAATAAACTCAAGTGGTTTATCACAACTTTACTTGAGACAGACATGTCTTAAAATTAATTATAGAGTGGTCGAAGTTTTGGAATTTGAAAGTAATTACATTTTTTTATAGATGATATATATTATTAATCAGCAGAATGATCTTAATAAAAAATCAGATATCGATATCAATAACCTAAGTAAAATTTACACCTACATTTTAAAATTACATAGACACCACTTTCAAAATTGAATTTTACCACCAGGTTAACGTTGGAAATACAGTTTGTAAATTTATGTCTCAATGTTGGGTTGTCATCTGATACGATATCTGATTTTTTTGAGAGAATTCCACTGCCGCTCCGACCGAGACGCTCCGTCCGACCGCCTTAATGAACGGATCATCATTCATTTATGTGTATTTAATATCGGAGTGGATATTCTTCGCGCCGCGTTGCGTCGCTCCAGCGACCTAATGGACGTTCAGCTTTAAACTGACATTAGTAATGATGTATGCCTAGGGGATCTGTACAAAACATCAAATTTTGTTTATTTTTTGATAACAATAAATTTTACGATTTCTCAGTATCAATTGCCATTTACTCGAAAAATTTCTTGTAAGATGGTAACATTTCTATACTGTCGGTTCGACAATGAAACGATCTTTCCGACCTGAAACTTTTATTTGGCTTTTACTGAATTTATTCCATACTTTATGGGCGTACTGTATGCCAATTTATTTTTTTAATCGGACCAGTGTTGACATAAAAAATGTTCTTCTAAAAAAGTAAGTGCATGTGAAATGAACTCAGCTTTCATTTATCAAATTTTATCATATAATTTATAGATCGACCTGTATATAATTAGAACATAAGCGGACCGACGATAAAGTATACGGAATTTATATTCTGTAAACTTTGCCGACGTCAACGTTTCTATCAACTGAAGAAATAGATGTAGTACCTATAATGCAAAGAAATGGCTATCGAATAATAATGAGATAGGAAAATAATAGATAGGAAATATATGAATAATACTAGTAAGTCTGGTAAATCATATTCCTTTTTGACTTTCTGCACCAATATTCTATAGGTAATCCACAAAGCCTCCTACAAAGCATTAGTTATATGAATGGATAATGATACAATACATTACATGGTGTACTGATATAAATAAGTGTTGATGACAGAAACGTTAGAAGAATTAAGAAAATAGATTAAAAAGTAAGAGAGATGACGCCATTGTATGTTCACGATTGACCGGAACTATACAATCAACAGAAGCAGAAAGATTTTATGTGAGATGTGAACGATATCCGAATTAATTTCAATTATCCTGCATCAATGGCAATATATTTATCCTAAAATTCACATATGCTTCAATGTCTAGGTTAATAATAAAGCATTTAACCATACACAAAGGTACGTAATTTAGAACTTTTTCAAATGCCAGTTAAATTGACAAAAGTGAAGGGAGTGACGTTAAACTTGCAAAAATGTATATCTAGAAGAAATATTTTATAGTTGTCCAATATAGCTATCGAATGAGACCAAAGCTGTATCTAAAGGAATTGCGGTAGCCTGCATGTGGAAACATTAAATACAAAGAAAAAATAAAGTATTATAGGACCCATACATGATGAGGATATTCCTATTATATCACATAATACTTTTAACCGAATCATCTTGTTAACACTGAAAAGGGACCAGCAAAACAGTGAATAACAGATTTGAAACATCAATAGGGACAAGACATGGTAACAACTTAGTGTTCATATAATTAAAAGGTTAGGCAACGTTCCCGTGGTTAGTATTTGGAAGGGTGACCACGCAGGGAACCCGCGATGCCTACCCGCACCTTCTAAGTTTCAACTCAGTTTTCTCTCAATTTTCTTTTACTTCAAACAATTTGTCTTTTAAAATACTCATAAAAATGATGAAAATGATGCAATGCAATATGAAAACCGATAATCTTAATAAAAGACTGTTTTTTTTCATTATATTAAGGGCTACTTATTCGTGGGTCTCTGGAATTTGAATCATAAGGAAGCTCGATCCTCGAGTAAAGTGTAAGTGTTGAAATATTGATTTAAACAATGTCAAATTAGAATCTAAAATTCAATTACTCCCATTTTTGTTACAAACGTTACCAAGATCCACAAATAAGTAGCATCTAATGAAAAGATTGACAGTAGGAATTAAATATGTATTTTTTTAAAATAAATAATTCTAGATGCTTTGATATCTTCTGTTTGGCTTTTTGATTAGCTCACAGACTTAGTCGCTAAAATCGGAGGAATTTATGTTTTGGTCGCCACTGTTTTGAATAATGACACTATATTCAAGGCTTACAGCAATTTTTACGAAAGATTCTTCATATATTAACTTTAAATCTATGTTAACTACAAAAGGTTGCTATCTGTTCTTGAGGGTGTTGAAGGAGCATGAGATAATATGCTTATCTGATGCTCTTTCAACATGGATCTTCTATATGTAGAAATGTTTTTACACTGTTAATTTATTTTATAGAATGTCAAATAATTCCAAAAGGATTTGTATAGGTGTACGAGTATAATGTGCTATATATTTTCAACTTAAAGTTACATTTCAAATAAGAAGGATAGTTGCGGCACAGAATATCCGACTACTATGTATACTCGCCAAAGTTTTTAAATAATGTATCAAAAGACACTGGTATACGCTGACCAATGGTACAACTGCAAGCTATAAGCTCTCTTAGGATCACCAGAGGGTCCAACCAAACGTACTAATTATCTGAAGAGATGGAGGGTTAGACAAAACTGCTGTTACTGAATTGAACGTCATCTACTTGTCCACAATTCACAACTGCTGCAATCTAGTCGAGCTTCTCATAGTTTATGATTCTTCTGTCGCTGAATGGAGACACTCGCGATCTCGTCAATACGTTGTTGACTGAAATTATGAACAGTCTTCGCTGCATTAGCGCTTATTTCGCACTAACGATGGCAAAACTAACTAGAAACTACGATAACATAACAACAGCACTTCCTATCCAGTGATAGAATTGAAAAGTACAATGTTCTCGTAGGTGGCAGGTTCACCAGAAGGTGCAATCAGATATATTAGCAACTACTAGTACATACACAAACCTTAATCTGAAACTGTTTCACGATTTTTAATTCTGTTGGTTTTTTGCAGTTATAATATGCCATTGTATTGATTTGGCCTATATAGACTGGATAGTTAATGTGAAAGTTTTATCATAAAGTGAAAGTTATTCAGAAGGATCCGTCTTTTTTTTGACACTGAAACTGGCAAAATTTGAAATTTTCTTGCATTGGTTTACTAAAATTTTCTAGTTCTTTCATCGAAACGCAGACTTTAAAAACGTTGATCTGAATTAAACACAAATGGAAGTTTCATATTTAGGTGAGTAAAATAAAAAGTAAAGAAAATATATTGCTTCGACTAAATTTTATGTTAGGTACCTACAATGTGTTTCCCTATATTTTGCGCTACTGTGGCTTTCTATGCTACAATGTGCAATCAGTTGCAAAAAATTATTGACAAAGCAATAGCCCTGCGTTATAATCAGCAATCGGAGCATCAAGCGTACTACCAACTATAATAGGAAAAAAATATTATAAGCTTATGACCTAACCATACAAACTGATAAAACGATAGCCTATAATAGACCAGATACAACACTTACTTACACAACAAGATATAAGAAAAAGGATCACTTACCTTATCGACGTAGCAATACCAAAGAGTAGAGGTTAATGCAATACTATCTGACCAAAACGTAGGTTAAACATATAGAGGAAAGAAAAAAAAATATCAACAACTAGAAATAGAAGTTAAAAGAATATGAAAACAGAAACCAGTTCACATCATTCCATTCATTATATTGGTGACAGATGTATACACATTCATAAATCAGCTCACTCAACTTAGCCTGAAAGACAGTGTATAAAAATAATAATAAGCATATTTAGAGCTTACAATGAAGTTAAAAATAACAATTAAATCGTTGGTTAACACACAAAAAGACTAGACGCAGGTAACTGATATTTGAGCCTAAAATAAGTAAGGTAAAATAGTAAGGTAAAATAGGTAAGCTAATACCAAAATATAGCCTATGCAAAATAGGTAAGCTAATATCTAATTATATACAAAATATGTTAATGATAAACAATAAAAACATACAGTCCTAATAAAGTTCACAGAATGTTAAAAAAAGAAAATGTACAATAAATTCTCATTTAAGGAGTGATCGTTACTTAGAATTATTTCCCTAATGCGCCTCTTTATCATTAATGCATTAAACGATCCTATATCCAGAGGCATATTGTTTAGAACAGTTGCTGCCAAATAAGTAAAAGAACTTTTAAAATATTCGGTATATTAATACATTATTTCTAGTTTCTTTACATTGAGCAGTTGACGATCAAGTATTTCATTATGCCATACCAGCTTTTCATAAAGAAATTCTAAATTTTCGCAAAAAATTACCAAATAGAACGCAAAAATAAGCGTTACGTCTTTCATAGAGTTTTAATTTATCAAATCATCTAATGTAAGGAGTAACATGATGAAGAGTGTCAGTAACAAATTTCGTGCACCTGTTCTGAATTTTCTGTAACTTGCAATCAAAAGTAGAGGACCATACACGTAATCGCAGTAATTAAAGAGAATAACATGATGAAAAAAGGTGGTATGTGAGTAACACATTTCATGCACCAATTCTGAATTTTTTGTAACTTATATTGTTTATCAGCATTCAAAAGTAGAGTACCAAACACGTAATCGCAGTAACTTAATTGAGAGACCATTGAAGATTTTACATAGATCACTAACATGTTGAGAGAACTTTAATTCACTGTCAAACAGTACGCTCAATTTTTTTACCGAACAACAATTTTCTACAGGTACATTATTTATAACAACATTAGAGTTACCTAATTGTCGATTTCTCTAATAAGTATCAATAATTATATTTTTGCCTTTAGTAGGATTAAATACAAAAGTTCTTTACCGTATTTTTTCTGTGGTGATAGGAATTAATGAGCACAATGATATGCAAATCATCTGCATACATATGCATTGTGCAATGTACTGATGACCCAAAATCTGCAATTCCCACACTAAAAGACAAAGGCCCCAGGACAGAACCCTGTATCATTCCAGAATTGACTATGCGGGAAATAAACAGTAGAAGACCGTTTTCTGATCTCAGTTTAGTATACTGAGTTCTACCTCTAAATTATGACTCAAACCAGTTACCAATACATTTTAAGAACTCCTTAAAAATGCAACTAGTTGATAAACAATTAAAATCAATTGAATTTAAATACTTTAGACATATCTATCAGTGATAAAAAATCCTCATTATCAAAACGCATTAAGCAACATAAATTTCATCCCTACCATTTTCAATTCTATCAAGAACTGGTCGAAAATTATTTTGAGAGAAGAATGTAGGAAACTCACAAGACTGTTAAATAAAGCCTAAAGAGTACCTACTAGATATAAAAAATGTAAGGATCTATTACAAAAAGTAATTACTAAGCAACTGAACGTAATAATTGTTCAAAATGTAGACTATTTTGTTCAACGCATGACACAACTCTCCTTCTAAAGGATCGTCTCAAGGTTGTCGATCATAGCAGGGGTTATACGTTGAAAAGTTTGTCGTATTCTTTCCACCATGTCTTCCGGTGTTATAACCGTAAAGGATAAACGTGAGACTTAACACTTCCCCACAAGAAGAAGTCCATAAGCGTTAAGTCTGGTGATCTCGGTGGCCATGCTGATAGATCTAAGGAATATATTAAAAATAAACCAAAGTGCGAAAAATGTATGAATTATTATAGCAAACCTTGCCTTTCGATCCACTGAGCATGAACATTTTCAGTAAGGTGTAGCCAGACATTTGCACTGAAATAAGGTGGGGCACCATCTAACTGTAGCTACATTTGCTTTCTGATATACTTAGGAAGGTGATGTATCAAACGTGGAAAGTCGTTTCTTAGGAAGTTTAAAAACACTTCTCCTATAAGACGACTCTCAAAAATGTGTGGCTTAATAACAGAACTGTGCTCTGTTCCACCCCAGACATTGACACTCCAGTTATGTTGGTAGTTATTTACTTCCACAATATGTGTGTTTTGGGCATCATAATAACGATAATTATGTCTATAGACAAAATCATTTCTATTGGATGTAATCAGAAATCCTAGAATTCTGGTAGAGAATTCATTTTGAATCTTATCTAGGCTTATTACTTCAGATACATCTATAGCTTGTAAACCCTTGTCCATTACTACCTGAAGTACAGTTTCTATGGTAACATATCTGAGACATCCCCAGTAATAGAGAGTGTTGCATTTACGAAACTGCCAGTTTGTATTTTTTATAACTTGCAATACTGTTTTTCTTTTGACAACCTGGAGGTTTCTACAACTTTGGTATAAGTATAATATTTTTCTAACTCCAAAACGAAAACTTGTCTAACTCCAAATAATATATGCTGATAAGTGATAAATGTCGGGAAACACCCTGTTCATACTTTTGTAATGTCCAACAGTATAAACTGTATAATTTCTGGAAAAGCATTCCCTATCAGAGAGGATGTACGTCCATCGAATCAAAGTCGTACAAAAAGCCGCCGCCACTTTGTTAGTGTCACACAGTTCGGTATTATATTCATTGGGTTATCGCTCGAGAGCGATAAGATTCGCAACGTGAGCGCCGCGAAGACCGCGCCGCCGCTGTACGTCGCCATAGCTACCGGTGATGCGCCGCTACGCTCGATACGAGAGGTGCAAAACCACCCCTGCCCCGACCCTGGCCCTGGACCGCCTTCATCCGACAATGCAGCACCATGAGGTCATGCAGCATTTGACGGCGCGTTGCCAAATCCACCTCGTTTCCTTAATTTTGATTTTAAACCAATATCAAAATATACCCCCTTGTCATTATTAAATAAGATGTAAATAAGTAGCAATAATCGGTATAACTATCAGCAAATTTTAAGTTTCGTTTTTTATAATTATTCTGCTGAATTTTCAGCTACTGCCAATTTATTCAGATAATAGGTAGTTGAATTTCTCATTGAGTTACCATATTACCCCAGTTGAATATCTTAATAAGGGTTGGTTTTTCTCTGGTTCGCATAGTTTGAACAGTTTAAGTAGTAGCTCCTTGAACCAGTGACTAATATGTAATATGACGTGTCTTATTTATCTGTCTGACAATTTTTCTCAAATAGTGGTGAGAAACACACCGTAGTGCCCTCTTTGGGTCTTTGCTACTATCTGTCTGACAATTATTGTCAAATGTGACAATAATTGTCAGACAGACAATAATTATTGTCAGACAGATAGTAGCAAAGACACAAAGAGCACTACGGTGTGTTTCTCACCACTACTGACATTCACGATGCCCAGTAGGCAATCACGTCGCAACATCGTTCATCGAGTCCACTACCTATGGCACTCTGATGAGCGCAAAATAAGCGCGAAACCGGTCAGTATCTGGTACAGTTGGTATCGATGGACGATGTGGCGACTCCTATGGACATGCCGATGTAATGCAATACCAGTCGGAGCATATTGCTAGTGGAGTAGTTGTTTTCGGTATCTCCTTCAAATAAATACCCATTAGTGTTTGAATATCATGAAGAAGCCATTACAATAAGATTCGGAATATCAAAAGAATTACAAGTCTTCGCTTTTAAAAGTAGTTACCACTAAAGTAATAATCACTGATAATAAGCTAAATAAACATTGCTCATTCAGCAATTTCTAACATTCCTAGCTCTTATGGCATATTATTTTGAGCATATTTTACTTATTATTGCAGACAGATCTGAATATCAAACGTCATATTAACGTATTCATACGTATATAACCCTATATCACGTATGGCTAAGCTATAGATACTATATCGTGAATAAGGCCTATAAAGTGCTTAGACTTGTTATTAGAAATACAAAATACTTTTAAAACTAGATAGTATTATCAAATTCTATAATGGCCCTAGGGTCACATTTGAGTACCTAGGTCTCAATAATTTGGACATCTCAATCTGACGTCAAAATTGATCTCATTGAAAAAGAAAGAAAAATGTTTGTGACATATTTGTATGTTAGGACAAATAATGCATACCCCTACATGATATCATATAGAAGTATGCTTGACAATTTTAATTTTGTATCCTTTGAAAGAAAACGGTAAATTCAGGTTGTACTATTTATTTTTCATATTATCAATAATCGTTAGTGCGGTAATCGTTAGCAATAATGCTGTTAATATCTTTTTATTCATGTACAATTTTAAATTGTTAGTGTCTAAAATACATTCAAGGATAAACAGTAATAAAGTGTTTTATGTTGATCAATTGGATTGTAGGTACAGCTGTACACCCTTTAACTATATGTTTCAGTAACTGAAACAGTGCAATCAGCTCATTGAAAGGTGTAATGCAGATTTCTTTTTGCGTACTAGTTCAAAGGGCCATTATGTAGATCATATTACTTGTGTTAGGTGGTTATTCTCACACTAGGATTGTGTTTGTTTTTTATTTTATTCTATTTTGTTTTTGTCGAAAAACTTGTACTGAAAACAGGTATTTGCTTTAGACTATTTTATGTGCATTTTGCTGATTAACATGTAAATATAATTTGGATAATTTGTATTTGTAAGAGATACCAAATAATCATATCAACTAAACTCCTACTATGGATTCTTGATGCAAATAATAACAGGCATTTATTTTCGTAAAGTTCATAGGTTTCGAAAGTTGTCTCAATAATTTATTTATTTATTTATTTATTTATTTATTTTGAAAGTACACTGTTCTACAGGCAAAGCCCAACTACAGAACAGGAGGGTAAGAAAAAAAAGAAAAAATATATATACAATATAAGCAACACAATACACAAAGAAAACAAATATGAACAAAAAATGAAAAGCAGCCAATACACAAACAATTATTTTAAATAAACAGACTTAAGGTCACTAATGCTGCACGAGAAAATATCGACCTGATTTTTTACCTTATTATAGTTATTACACATTGCATGCACGGGTGAAAATTTTAGGACATTCGTACGAGGAGTGTTTAAGTAAAATGTCGCATTATCGCGGGAAGAAGTTCTAGGACAATGTAGACATAATTCCTCAAGTATCTGTATGCAGTCAATTTTATTATGTAATACGTTAAAAAGAAATAATACAGAGTGATAAGTGCGTCGGTCCAACAGACTAGTTACAGAATGTGCCTTCAGAAGTTCACTCTGCGGATAACCTATCGGAGGGTAAACCCCATCCGATTTGAAAGTCAGTAACTTTAAAAATTTACGTTGTACAGATTCGATGCTGTTAATATGTACGTCTTAATGAGGACACCAAACAGTGGAAGCATATTCCAGCTTCGATCTACGAAACTGTTAAAGAGCATTTTGATGGTTTTGGTCTCTGTAAAATCTCGACTACAGCGGGCAATAAAACCATATGTTTTAAATGCATCTGAAACAATAGACTCAACATGACTGGTAAATGAAAGCTTTTGATCAAAAATTACTCCAAGGTCACGAAACGTACCAGGCCTCTCTAGCGGAATTCCATCAATATTATAATTAAATGATGTTCTGGAAGTCTTCAGCGTAAAAGACATGATATTACATTTTTTAACATTTAAATGGAGATTGTTCACTTGACACCAACTAACTATTTTATTAAGGTTGTGTTGTAAACCTTCGCTATCGCTGGCACTTTTAACTGCAGCAAATAACTTTAGATCATCCGCATATAAGAGGTAGTTGACATCCAGATCGTCACCAATGTCGTTTACAAATATGTTAAATAATAGAGGGCCAAGAATAGAGCCTTGCGGAACCCCTGAGGTAGCCAGATATTCGACGGACTTGAAACCATTGAAAACAACATATTGTTTTCTATGCCGAAGATAAGAATTTAGAAGAACTAGAAGTGGCTCTGACAAGCCAAAACCTTTAAGTTTACTTAGTAAAATGATATGATCAAGTCTGTCGAACGCCTTAGAAAAATCTGTATAAACTACATCGGTCTGAGTACAATTGTCTATGGATCGCGCAATGAACTGTGTCAACTGTACTAAATTTGATACAGTAGACCTACCCCTCATAAATCCATGCTGAAGCAATGAAATTCTGTTGCCAATGCTCTGATATAAAGTTTTATGAAGCAAATGTTCAAATACTTTGCAAAAGTTGCATATAAGAGAAATAGGACGGAAATTTTCAATATCCAGTTTGTCACCTTTCTTATAAATGGGACAGACTTTCGACATCTTCCAGATACTAGGAAAGTTTGACGTTCTAAGGCACAAATTGAACAGAGCAGTTAGTGGTGAAGTGAATAATGATGATATAGAAGATTTTTTGTTGTAAGAAATCGATGATATTTTCTAACGACCGATTTTGAGATAGGTCAGATCACAAAAAAGTACCTAAAGTACAACCGTTTCACAATATAAAGACATGTGCACGGATAGATACATAAATACGTAAGACAAAAATGTGTTCCACGCAATTCGTCAATTGATTGGCGAATTATGAAACACAAATCATGAATTCGCGTATGATCGCGTAAATCCTGCTAAATAATAAAGATATTTAACAAAGTACCTACTTGTTCAGTGATGTAGCTGACTAAATTAGTTTAATGAAGAAAGGAAATAGAGAATCATTTAGATGAGATGTGCCTCAGGTCAGGTCAGGGTTTCAATTAAAATCCACTTTTATTCCTACTTTTTATAGATAACTTGTTCTCTTATTAACTGTAGGTACCTACCAATGTGTGCTGCTGACCTTAAAACTCCAAAAATAAATGGATTGTATTTATATCAAAAATAAAATTAATGAAGACAAATAGAAAATTGGTGTCATGTCATCAAATTTGATATGAATATTACAAAATATAAAGTTGTAGCTTACATGCGGGGGCAATCTTATATTTTGTTTTACTAAACCTTTGATCCATGTCTATTACAAATTACAATGATGTAATATTGCCAAAGATCTATGTGTTACCTTCGACAAGAAACTTACTTTTCAAGTCACTTTGAAGATATAACATTCTTGGCATTTAGAGTCGGAGTTTGTTACAACAAACTGTAATAGTTTTAACAGTATTATAGCACTGAAAACTATTTATTTTTCATATGCTAGATCAAGGCTTGAATACTGCAGTACTGGGCTGTCCCAAGTTTAAAATGCACATAAACTTAACTTAGAAAGAGCTCAAAAGAAGTTTTTAGAGTTTCTCATCTCAAATTTAACATTTCTCATTTCAAATTCTAAAATTTGAATCCATATATATTAAAACGCGTCGATTCTGTCTCGCTCTAAATTCCGTCGCCGAATCCACAAAGTATCAAAGCTATCTCCTCCAGCGATCCCCGCGGGTCACCGAAGGTCGCCCCCGGCCTTTCTCCAATGCGTAGGGGTATTTTCGTCCCGTTTCCTACGCGTTTTCCCAATTTAAACGCCTTTTCAAAAAACCTCCGCGAAAATTTCCTTGATCGCCGTTCGGCGAGAGAGATACGGCTAGCACCGGCGTTTGTCCTCGCGCTTAATAGCCCCGTCACGTTTGCCGAAATCCCGACTTTTGGCGGGTCTCCCTAGACCCTTTTTCTAATTTTACGGCTTCGAGAATCGCTTCACGCGAAAGTTCCGTCCTTTCTCTAACCCTTTGAGATTTTCTTTCGAGACCGTACGTCGACTCCTTCTACGTCTATTTCGTCTTCGAAAATCTCGAGTCGCGTCCGTCTCAACTTCTTTCTCATTTTATCTGCCGATGTGAGATTAAACTAACGCGACAAGCACCTCCCACAAAAACTGTCAAATTAATTAAACTTCAGATAGGTTATTTTCCTACGAGAAATATTGCTAACGGAATCGATAGTACCGACTGCCAAACACTTCTGATTACCAAAATATTTAAGCGAAATGCTTTTCCAATTAGAAAATCGGTAAAAATTATTTTTTCAGGTTGACACGTAGGTAAAGTTTACATATTTAAACGTGTCAGGGTATACTTTTTGGCAACAGGCGCGGTAGCACAATAGGAAAGTCGTAGGATTCAAAATATGATAATGCTGATTTCGAGGGTTCGAGTCGCGCTGGAGGCACATTTTTTTTTACTTCTTTAATTCCAATTATTTATTAGTATTGGTGTTTAGTTATTCTGTTTCATTATCCGTAGCTTTTATTCTTTCTGCACGTAAAGTTTGGAATTAATTCGTTCATTTTGGCAGTCTGTTAAATTGATCATTTTAGCTTACAAAAGTAAATATCTTACTCTTACTCTTTAAATTGATAAAAATGTTTACTGAAAAATAAATTCTACTTTCAGCACTTAAAAAATTAAGATGTTTTACCATCAAGAATAGAGTAACCTTACAATTCATCAAAATATTCAATCTCTTTAAGAAAAATCTCTTTAATAGAAATTCTTTAATACATATACATATACACATATAAATTTCTTTAATATGTGTTTTCTTCTTAAAAATAGTATTATTCTAGATGCTTTTGTCACCCGAAGGGTGACCATAGGTCGGAGGCCTGGACCCCCGGTAGGGCTAGAAATCAGCGATTTTCTCCCATTTCTAGTATCTCTATATTTGGCAAATAATACTGTAATGATACAGCAAATAATTAAAAAAACATACAACACTGGCGTTAGATACATATACTTAGGGATGACCTTTGCAATTATCTTTGCGGAAAAAGTCAGAGGTCAGCAGGTGTGCGTGCAGAAATATCATGGTGTAAAGATATTAATCTCTAAGAATTTATTCTAAGGTTCTTTTTGATTTATTGTAGTACAATAAATCAAGAAGAACCTATTGTAGTAGGCGAGATAACGTCAAAGCCGTGTCTTTTATCAAATTGGAAAGTTCGTAAGAAATATGAATAATGTTTATTCATTTTAATTTACCATTCCATGTCCCACAAGTTTTTTTTCTTTATTACAGTTACTTAGATATACAGGGTGTGTC
This sequence comes from Pogonocherus hispidulus, assembly GCA_963924545.1. Classification (NCBI taxonomy): domain Eukaryota; kingdom Metazoa; phylum Arthropoda; class Insecta; order Coleoptera; family Cerambycidae; genus Pogonocherus; species Pogonocherus hispidulus. The sequence continues at coordinate 88,616,299 of OZ004692.1, forward strand.
ATTAGTGGCTAATTGTTCGATTACTTATAAACGGTACATTATATCAAAAAACTTTTTATACTTATGAAAGTTTTTTGGCACTAAAAGTGCATATTGTAAAAATATTTTCAATTACACAAGGTGTTCCAAAAAGTCGGGACAAGGTGCAAGTTGGTTATTTCAAATGCGACACCCTATATATTATTATATTTTTGAAATCTAGGGATCACTAGGAACATATTTGTATTAAGGTTCCCTATAGCTATCTCTTTTCGTTTTCGAGATATTTAACAGTTAATGGAAAAAAACTTCGTAACACTGCATTGGAAAATAAATAAAATTTCCTCTATGACACAATGTGAAAAGGAAAAAAATGTAGTGTCAGTTAGCACAAGAGATACCTTAAATATTGCACTTGAAATTATTTGGCCATTTTATACAGGGTGATTTTTATCGTGATTTATATTTCACAATGTTAAATTGCCTAAATCTCATTTTTTTTTTAATTGGAACACCCTGAATTTTTTTATGGCATTAGATGTAGAATTTAATTACCTTTCAAATATATTCGATATAATGTACCTACCGTTTGTGAGTAATCGAACAATTACCCACTAATGACACACCCTGTATATTGGTGCATAACAAATTTTTCCCACTTTTCAAATATACAAAAAGCCAATAAGGAGCTTATTAGAAAAAATATGTTTATTATCGACTGGCCAAAATTTGAAAATAAAACTAACAGCACAAATAGATTTCTTACACGATCTCGAATAAGAGAATATTTCATTAAAATTTTCATTAAAAAACCAAATTTTTGCAAATTCGACCATTTCTCCGGCTCTTTAAAATACGTGTAAGATCTCTGTAGTAGACAATTAAAAAGTTGTCTCCTGCTATTGATGTATACATGGGTGTTTGTAATTAACTAACGCATGCTGTATAGTTCAGAGCAACCACCATTGTGGTTTGCAATGGTTTCGGTTGGTTCCTCCAGGACTCCAAAAATACAAACCATTAGATTCCCACCTATACCTATGTATGTATAATTGGCGCTGCCAAGGGATCAAAGACTCTTGTTATTAGGGACTAATATCAAAGACATATGATTTTATACAGTGTGACCCAAAATGATGGAACAAAATTCATATTTTTTTCTAGTTGATATTAAAAAAAAACGCTGAAACAGGTCAATTAGTATAAAGAAATTCTCACTTTTCTGCAATATTTCCTATTCTTTTGAACCATGTTTGACGGAGCTGTAACATTACTGAGATTTTTTTTTAATAAAACGCTCTATATTTTATAGTATAAATAGCTTCTAAAGACGAATTCAGCGATATAATATTATACCCACTTTTGATTGTCATAGCCGTTAAAAAATGTAAAACAGTGTGTAACAAGAATTTAGATGAAAACAATAGTTTTTATACTAGGTATTACTTTATATTTTATTATAGCAAATGTTTAAAGTGGATCCCATTAACCATTGCATAATGCGCAATTCGGTGTTCAAATTCATCAATTACATTTTGAATAATATCTAGTGTTGTTTCAAACTTCTGTCCTGGTACGATCTTTCAATCTTTTGATAGTGTCTGATCCGTTTACATACACTTTGGTTTTTAGATAATCCACATAAAAAAATCTAGTGGAGTTAAGTCAGTGGAGCGTGGTGACCATTCAAGCGACCCTTTTCTGTCTATCCACCGATTTGGGAAAACATCATTAATTCCATGGCAATCAGCTCAAAACACAAAAAATCCAAATAAATGGTGCCTTTCAAATTGCCCTTAAAAAAATAAGGTCCCAGTAGGTATGTGATTTCTTACTATTCCAGCCCAAACATTTACTTTTTGCGGCTCTGGGCTAGGAGCTTCTGGACTCCAAACCGTAGTAGCAGTGGCGGCTTCGCCTTAAGGCCGCATGGCCGCGCGCCCCTCCTCCAAAAATACCAATGAAATCCTTATTATTATCATTATTATAAATTAAATGAAAATGTTAAAAGTTAAAACATGGTACAAAACTATTATAAGGAATGGCTCGAGCGCTTGAGCTATTGTACTCATAACGCCACAGTCCGCATTACTGGAACACAGCACGCTGCCACTGCACAGATTCGTGGCCGCATTTTGAGTCGCGGCCCAGGTAACTGTGGCAACCGACCCGATCTCCTTTTCGACTACACTCGTTAGATACTTTCCATATGCTTATATTATGTAAATTTGGCCGCAATTATTTCGCGGCCCTACGTGAACATTATTAAACTTATAACGTATTTTTAACACATTACATATTTTTAACATTTTTAAAGTACTTATTTAATTTTTGTGAAAAGACAATTTTATATTTTACTTAACATGAATACTGTTAGTATATAGTATAATTATGAATATTTAATCTTTGATTAGAGTTAATTTTGCAAATCTTCCACTGGAAGATAAAATAAAAATAAAAGAGTTGGGCGTTGTCTGCCCAATAAATACCTAATTTCGATGAAAAAGTTATGGAATGTGTCGTTTGATAACTGAATTGAATAACTAAAATACTTTTGAGTTTGTGATTGTGCGATATCGTTTTTAATTAAGGATATCTAAAAACTAAAAATAGTTATGTTTCTGCTTCCTGAATTCTAGTTTGCAGCTTCTTTAAAGTAACGTATATGTAAATTTTTACATATACGTTATACCTAGGTATACCTATTTAAATATTATTTTAAATAATTTTTGTCGAGATTTCCGTCAATCGTATTAATAAGGAGGATATTTGTCTAACGAAAGTTATTTTTTCAAGCAAATATTTTTGCTCTGCGAATTTCTAATTTATAATTTTAAGGGGTTTGACCTTGAAATATGCAAAATTTTCGCCTGCGGCGCATTTTTTTATTTCTACACCCCCCCATATCCAAATGTCACTAGCCGCCACTACGTAGTAGGTATTTTACCTATTTACGGTTCAGTTTAAGCAAAAAGTTGCTTCGTCAGTGAAAATTATGTGATTTTTTAGTTGGGTTGTCTTTAAAATAAACTTCTAATATCCTTGAAAAACTGTAATCTTCTTTCTGTGTCATCTGCTTACAGTTATTGTAAGACATTAACTTTGTAAGGATGCCACTTTTTGAGACCTCGTGGAAGACGTGTTGAAGACTTCGACAAGTTAAAGTTGGTTGAGATAAATCTAATGGATGAGTGACAATTTTCAATAACTGCGAGCATCACATTTTGACATTTCATCTTCTTTTACAGTTCTTCGCCTTCCTGATACCTACAGGTTAATATTTTGTACTTCCGGTTTCTTCAAAATGTTTGGATACTTTACTTATTGTAGCTCGGCTAATTCTCTGGTCTGGATACTTACTTATGGTCAAACAAGTCACATATCTATTGTTGATTATCGAGTTTATATCCGCAACCAATCATAATTAAAATTTCAATTCTCTGTTTTTCGCTTAAACGGGCAACCATTTTTCAAAATAATTTAACAACGAAAGAATTGCAAAAACAATTCCCGTTGTACCCAAGGTAGTCTGGTGAAAGTAGATAGGCTGTAGGCGTTCTACGCCAGAAACGCGTGTATTTTTAAAGGGGGCTAAACTTTAGTCATTTTTGAGTAATTTTACCCCCTCCACGTCAGGTAAACGTCACGTATCTTGGTGGGGAATGTCACGTTTTACGTCACGCGTAGCCTTATTATATCCTATCAGGATACGCGTCATGTAAAACATGAAGTTCCCCATCAAGGTACGTGACGTTTACGTGACGTGGAGGGGATAAAATTACTCAAAAATGACTAAAATTTAGCCCCCTTTAAAAACACACGCGTTTTTGGCGTAGAACGCCTACAGCCTATCTACTGATGAATTTTATGTGTTTATCGAGGTGCTTATTTTTTGTCAGGTTTTTTAGAGCTAAAAAATCTTAAATGTCGGTAATGTTAGCTCCGTCAATAGCTCAAAAAATGGGAAATATTGCAGAAGTGATAATTTCTATATACCTACTAATTGACCGGTTTGAACGTTTTTTTTTTTAATCTCAACTAGAAAAAAATATGAATTTGGTTCCATCATTTCGGGACACACTGTATTTATTTCCTAGATAATTTGTGTAGAAGGAAGTGTAAATAAGTTATGATAGTGATTTTTTTTATTACAGTGACGGATGCGCTGCGCCCGCGGCTGCTTAACGTTCCCGGTTGCTGTCAACCTTGCCGCCGCTACCGCGATAGGCACCGCCCGCCGTCCCCAACAGTGCCACTACTTTCTGCAGCAGCCACTTCACCAGCCACATCTCCTGTGCTACTTCCATCAACATCGACATCCAGCAGAAGCGGAAGACCAGCCACCGCAACCAGAGATCGCGAGTGTTTGCGCGCAGTGCTCCGGACGCTCCCCGAACTGTTACATCAAATTCATAGGACTTTTTCTCGGTACTTTTGTATTACCATAACGATTGTTTTTGGGTGAGATATCCTGCCAAACATATAACATAATTATTACATAATAATGAATACCTATAAATAGTAATGAATAATTTATAATAATAATGATAACGTAATAAATATTGAGTAAACAACGCCATCGGCTGCCAGCCGCAGCCGCAGGCCGCCGTCGGGGCGGCGCGTCGCGATGCGATGAATGCTGTGTAGTGCTCACACCAAACTCTTTATTAGTTCTCGGCACTGTTTTAAGTGCTTGTATTTTTGGGCTGTGTGAAGCTTAACCTAGGAGTGGATTAGCTTTAGCCCTTGTTACATATCCACCCGCGTAGACGGACCGACCGGGCTCGTGCAGCCGGGGGCGGCACGGCAACATCGTCGCCCCATTCGCCGGCCGGGACGCGAAGGCCTGCACCCACCCGGCCCTCGCAATATATCACTATTTAAATCGAATTCGAATGCTAATAATCATTACTGTGTAGATAATCAATAATCAAAACACCGAACAATGGTTTATTTCTTTGTATCAGGCGGTATACTTGTGTATGTTAATGTTATTATTGTTGTTTCGTTCGTTTGCGGCCGCAGGCGGCGGGGGACTCCCGGCCGCCCGCGCTCCCTGCGGCCGACACACACCAACCGTGCGCGTCGACAAGGCGCCGCTCATTGTCATTTATTTGTGAATCAGTATGAATCTAGTCATGTTTGTTACAATTTAAAATATTTTATAAATGTTGATTAATATACGACATTCCTATTTCAATTTTTTTTGTGTTTTATTGCCCTCTCATTTTTATATAACTAACCGTTTCATAAACGACAAATTAGTATTTTCAAATTAAGAATCTAATATCAATAGCCTCAAGCACTCACCTCTACATGAACTCCTCCTTCTCCAAAAAAATTTCAACCAAGTTTATGGTCTGTCTTAAAAGCAAAAGCTATAATTGTTATATTTTAATTAGGTACTGCCCTCACTTGTTTTTTCTGTGAAATTTTAAATATACTCTAAATTTTTAATGTTACCTATATTTAAAAGTAATACTAGGTACCTTATAACTGGAAAACTTTTTTCTGAAAGTTAAATGACTAACAGATAAGACAATATAACTATTTTTGTAAGATTCAGACCTATTTATTAAATATATGAAATTATTTCTGCGAGGGCAAAGATTTTGTCAATGACTAAATAGAATACAACAAACAAAAGAGAATAATACAAAATTAAAGCTTTTTACATAAAAGGGAGAGTTTAATATATGCTCATTTGGACGTGCAACTCCTCTTTTTGGGAAGTTTAAGCTCAGCTTAATTTAAGTGCTAGATTAGACTATTGAGGGAGGTCTTTAACACCATATCCAACTACAATCACAGTCTGATATGTCACTTAAATTAAGCTATACTTAAAATCACTAAGCAGAGGTGGTGCAAATGAGATTAAGTGGAATCCAGATTTTTTGATCTGAAGTTCTTTGCCAATACTCCAGATTTACAAATCAAATTTGATATTATATGACCGCTTGCCACATCTACGTGGGGCAAAAACTAACAAGTTTCATTGTTTTTCTTCAACAATCCAATGTATCAAAAAATTTCACTTAACTACACGTGTTATCAATTCCGTTTTCAACACTTTTTGTTAGTTTTGGAAATTTTCAATGGAAACTACAAAAACTTAGATATATACTTATGTAAAACTGGCAAAATAGGATAGGTATATTATGATTTAGTATTCTTGAAAACATTATTATAGATATAATATGTAGAGTACCTATGTGACCCCCCCCCCAAAAACAAAACACTTTTTTTTTGGGGGTTTTCACATTTCACACTCACATCAGAAAACACATTTTCACACATTTTTCATGTTTCTGCAATATTCAAAGGAAAATTTTGATTAATTTTTAAAATTTGAGATATGGTCTGGGAATGGGAATTTCTGTGTTCTCTACAAGAACTTTGTTTTGCAGAATATCTGAACTAAATATTTGCGTTTTTGTGTATTATAGTAACTTATATATTTTGTTATAGTAACTTATATATTTTATAATGTATTAACAATAAACTACCAAGCACATATTCTTGAGAAATAATTATTATCTTCTAATAAATTGATAGGTTTTATGAGTACATGCTTTTGATTTTATTTTTATTATTTCTCACTCGAAGTTTTAGCAAATTGTTTTCATATTTATTTAAGGTACCTACCTACACTTTAGATTATTTCATTATGCACTGCCTAAAGATAAATATATTTTTGCTTCACTGTGTTAGTAGAATAATGCGCATGATTTCATTAAGACTACCAGACGTACATTTGCCCGCTCGTACTTAACAGGGTATGATAGTTTTTTATAGTACCTATATTTTTAATATTATTAATTGGATTATGTAACTATTTATATCTTTCTTTATATAAGAATTAAGCCAAAAAGTTAACTAAGATATAAATTATTAATGAAATGATCAAATATTATGGTTCAATAAAGTTTTATATTTCCTCGATAGGTACCTATAATCCTAGGTATGCAAAGGAATAACCTTATGACTTTTAAGATAATATGTCGAAAACAACTACTTTTGGCTTAATTCCTATATAAAGAAAGGTATAAAGGGTGTAATAGTTTGGACTTTCATTTCGATTGTTAATTAACCACCTCACCTATAGCTTTCAAATAGATTTTTATTTCATGAACTATGAAAAAAAAATCAGATTTCTGGTATTTTTTAAAAGATAGCAGGCACATGTAAAACTATTACCTTATCATTTCCCTGTGTCATAATAAAGTAAAAGTATTTTACAGAATCCTTTATACAGGGTACCTACATCCTAAGTACCTAATCGAAAATACTGACACTTTCTCAATTGATTTCAAAAATTTTGATAATTAAGACCATAAGCAGGTCTGATTTATGTGGACCAGACTACCTAAATAGTCTGTGGGTAGACCAGTAGATACTTTACAAATTCCTTTACAGTGACCTCATTTATTAGGTATTCAGACATCTGGGAATGTTAAGAAAGACTAAGTGACTAATTTTAAAAAATACAAATCTTTTATAAATTACTAACTATTTATTATCCTCTGCTTAATAACTTTCCACTCATTATCATGTACATTTAAATTTCAAACAAAATAACTACAAATTGTAACAGATACAAGAAAATAAAAAAAAAAGATGAAAAAAGACATAAATCTTGATCATTTGACAATTGCTACACTACAATTTTAAATGCAATTTTCTAATGAAGTTTAATAGTAAACCGTTCTCTAACACTGACACCTGGTTTACGTATAGTAAGTGATCTATGCTCCCCATCATAGGATGTTTCTAATTCAATGGAACCCAAACCTACAAAAAAATGTAAGTATATTTTAAAGTATGCAGATACAATTTTAAACAGATTTAAAAGTAATCAAATCTTGAAATTTTCATTTAGGAAATATTAGTTTTTCTAAATGAAAACAAATGGAAAATGTTTATATGATTTCACACATTTTCATTAAGTACAGGGGGTTGGAGCCACTGGAGAAATTGTACTTTATTTTTCAAAACATGTACGAGTATATACAGGTTGGTTCAAATTTGCATTTTTTAGAGGGTTACCGAGAATCTGTAATCGATAGAGCAAATATGTTGGACGAGTCCTGTGCTCTTTTTCAAAAATATAACAGTAGCACAAACCACATCTCTATCTCTTTTCGCGATTTTTGGCAAAACCGACTGATGCCCTTTTCTCGTTTTTCTTTCAAAATACCTCAAAATGGTTTCAACATTTTACAGGCACTTTTTAGACATACATTCGATGGCTTAAAAATAAATTTGATTTAATCTTTCGTTTTCTGCTCGTTTCATTTCCTCTAATTGAAAGAAGACTGAAAATACATTCCAAATATACAGGGTGGTTCAAATTTTATGCAGGAAAATTCGAAGACGGATAGATCTCTTTAAAATAATATGTGTTTGCCATATAAACATAGGTCTGGAACGGCTTCATTTTCGAGATACAGGGTGTTGAAGTTGAAAAAAATTTTCATTTTTTATTTATATTGCTGACAGTTTTAAACCAATTGTGTTCAAATTTTATTTGGTGGGTGCTACTGTGAATCTTAAGTCCCACAAAAAAAATCAGCTCGATGGGAATCGCCAGTGGCGTGCAACCTGCACTCTTGGCACCCCTTTTCTAAAAATATATGTTACGCCACTGACCAATGTTTAAAATAATACGAAATTTCAATGTCCCACCCATTTATCTACAAAAAAGTAATCTTACATTTTTTTCGTAAAACGCACTGTTACGGAGTAAATCGATATTTTATGTAACCATGTCATGTCCTTCCCTAAAAAAATAATACTTTAAAATAAAATTATACCCCGGTGTGGTCCGATTTTTATGCAGGAAACTTCGAGGGCAGATAGATCTCTTTAAAATAGTAGGTGATTGCCTTATAAACAAAGGTCTGGAACGGCCTCGTTTTGGAGATACAGGGTGTTGAAGTTAAAAAAAATAGATTTTTTTGTTAATGTCTCCGGAATCTATTAATCGAACTCAATAAAATTTGGTACAGTTTATGTATGATAGTAGGCCTTGCATTCCCTAAAATATAAGTTCTAAAAGTTCAACCAGTGGTGTACAACTGGACAGGGCTCACCCCCTTTTTTATAAAAAAAACCTACGCCACTGCATTTTTTACAAGTTATTGTAACATATTTATATTATAATGCACAAAATACGTAAAAAACGGTATCTTGAATTTTTTCTCTAAATTTCCGTTCTCAGATGCCTTCTCAGGTGCCGTTCTCAAGTTATTCATACCAATACATTACCCTTGTGGCAGACACTTTTAACTGTAATATTACAAGAATATTTATGATTATGCATAAAAGTAAGTGCAATTTGTAAGCATATCAACAAAATTATTTAAACTCATTTCCACACCATCTGTGAGGTATAGTTCCTGTCCAGTTGTACACCACTGGTTAAACTTTTAGAGCTTATATTTTATGGAATGCAAGATCTACTATCATACATAAACTGTACCAAATTTTATTGAGTTCGATTAATAGATTCCGGAGACATTAACAGAAAAATCTATTTTTTTAACTTCAACACCCTGTATCTCCGAAACGAGGCCGTTCCAGACCTTTGTTTATAAGGCAATCACCTACTATTTTAAAGAGATCTATCTGCCCTCGAAGTTTCCTGCATAAAAATCGGACCACACCGAGGTATAATTTTATATTAAAGTATTATTTTTTTTAGGAAAGGACATGACATGGTTACATAAAATATCGATTTACTCCGTAACGGTGCGTTTTACGAAAAAAATGTAAGAATACTTTTTTGTAGAAAAATGGGTGGGACATTGAAATTTCGTATTATTTTAAACATTAGTCAGTGGCGTAACATATATTTTTAGAAAAGGGGTGCCAAGAGTGTAGGTTGCACGCCACTGGCGGTTCCCATCGAGCTGATTTTTTTTGTGGGACTTAAGATTCACAGTAGCACCCACCAAATAAAATTTGAACACAATTGGTTTAAAACTGTCAGATATAAATAAAAAATGAAAATTTTTTTTAACTTTAACACCCTATATCTCCAAAACGAAGCCGTTCCAGACCTATGTTTATATGGCAAACACATATTATTTTAAAGAGTATTATAAAGAGATAGTATAAGAGATAAATTGTATTTATCTTCATTCGAATCGCAAGCCTTTTTTTTTATTTGTATAAACTGATTTCTCACAATGTAAAACGTGAATTTTTTGTTTGCCCTGCTAAATACCATATTGTAGCAATATTGAAAACGTTTAATATTTTCCCAAAATTGCCTTTTTATTCTCTACAAGATGCTGCAGTCAAATTTGCCATCAGATGTTTCATGTTCCAGAAACCATGAACTTTATTTTTTTAAAGGTAGCCCTGGATTTTTTTTTTTAATTTTTTTTACTTTAGTGTTCTAAATGCTAAATGAGTAAACGATTTCAAAAAATAGAAGAAGTCAAATACTTTATTTCAATGTAATGTTTCCGTCCACCTCGTTTATATTGAGCTTATTTGTGCAATATTAACGGAAAACGGAAAAGCAACCAAAAAAAATAAAGAAATAATTGAAAAATTTGTTTTCAAATTTCAGAAAAAAATTTTAAAGTTCTTATGAAATTTCGTATTTTTCCAGATATTTCTGAAAGTATTAGGAATTTTCCAAATTACAACACAGCATTGTGATAAACATCAAATTGCACAACTTTGCCATAATTTAACCGACCCTGTATGTTTTACGGTTTCCGAGATAGCAACAATGAAGTTCGAAAATGACCACTCCGTATCACCACCACTGATGAAGCATACAAGTGAGCAACTTTAATTAAGAATATAAATTACATGAAATAAAACTAAAAATAATTATTATTCTTTAGATATCAGAAAATCACCAATATAGAAGTACTTACTTTTGCTGGTGAGTTTAGCAGATTTTATACCATTTGGTGGACCCAAAATCACCACCCTTTCTATCCATTCCTTGGTAGGATAATCAGTTTTATCCAGGAAACTGAAAATACAATATTTTTTTAATTAGAATAGTGGTACGATGACAAAATTAAACATAGGTAACAGAACAATATTTTTTTTATTTATAGGTACTTGAATAATATATTTTCTTACAGAGAAAAGTAATGATAATTTATTGAATAATAAAAACTAAAGTAACATTACTTACCTGCTTGTTAAAGTGTTGTCCTTAAAATTGAAGTGAATATACAAGTATTTTTTATTCTTGTACTCAAAACTCTCATTATCGTCCAAATAAAGAGTGCCCGAAGCAGTTTTCTACAAATCAATAAGAACTGAATAAATCTGTTACGTTAAAGCTTTCGACTAACTAACCTTACTATCAAGTGCCACATATAAAGTGAAAGGGTCATTGCGCATTAAAGAGGCTGCCCTTCTGGGTCTATCCTTCCTTGGTATAATGCTGCCACCTCGGTAGAATGCAACATTCTACAAACGATCCTGATTATCTGTGTATTATATAAAAAACCTAAAAACCTACCTTATCTAGCGACACTGGCATATTGTAGTTTCCAGTTCCTTGATAAAGTTTGTAATCCTCAATATCATACCAGTATTCAGAAGAACCTCCTGGTAAGTATATGTTAACGGTGGAAACTCCAGGTTCTGCTATAACTCGGGCAAGGACAGAAGAACCTAACATAGTAAAAGAAGCAATTGTTTACAACAACTATTACCTTTTGATTAAGTAAATTTACACTGTATTTAAATAATATGGTAAACTGGTTTACTTTCAATGGTTTTAGGGATTTACCCTTATTTACCATCAAATGCACAAAAACCTTATGGTAATTCTAAGGCCTTTTTTCAAAGTTGATCTCATGACAAAGTAAATTTAATTTTTTCCTCATTTGAACTTTTTCTTTTTAAATAGTGCTGGTATTGGTGGATAAATAAAAGCTGTCCAATAAGCTCTATAAGCCATTTCTAAACAAGTGTTTGGTTATGATTGTCAATGCCTGCTACAAAATTCACTTTTATTATGGCTCGCATTCAAAAACCACAAATTACATTTGCAGGAGCCGGCTTCTTCGCTCGTTGAACGGTAATTTTATAATCAAAACATGTCATAATCCAAGAAACAATCAATAAGGCATTAATAAGCAAATAACATTAGGCATCAGATACTTAGAATTGGATTTATTCGAGCGAAAAGTAACAACGAACATTGATCCCAAATATGGCATCATCCTGTGATTTCAGATTGGACATTTGAAATCACGTAGGCTTGTCCGTTACAAATATTTTGATACAATAAACTCGGCAGAGGGATAAGAAAACTACATTTTGACCGGCTAAAAATAAAACTTTCAGTTATCCATTAACTTATATGTAAACAAAATATGTCAGTTATTGTTTCAGAAACTGGAATGGTTAATGGCAGATAAAAAACCAAACTAGTTTCGAAATTTCTACTGCTTCCTCCTGCTGAAATTTGTTTCTGAATTGTGCCCAACAATATTACTTAGGCACGCCATATGTTCTGCATCTCATATCAATGTGTAATACACTATCATCATTCATAATATTACCTTGCACTACACAATTATTACTTTTTATTTCTTACCTACAAGAAGTTCATTATCAATATCAACGACATTCTCATCATCTGGATACTGATAGAAAAGAGGCCTTATAACAGGATCTCCAGTAGTTTCGTGTTCCCAGAATAAGGTGTACCACAATGGCAAATGAGCATATCTTAATCTTAAGGCAGTTCTGATTCTATTACGTATATCTTCACTGAATAAGTAGGGCTCTCTGCGTCTTGTGTCAATATGGGCATGAGCTCTATAGAAAGGCAGCCACACACCAGCCTGTGACAATTAAATATATTAAACTCTTACAGAATAATGCAGTTATTTTCATTCACGTTAATCATGTCATACATCTCCCTTCATTTAAGTTATTATTAAATAATAATTACTTAATCTTAATACTCTTAATAGTCTTAAAACAAATTAACATTTTGTATAACACTAATTTGCAAATAATAGAATATATCAAAAAATGCTGTGAAGAATTTATCCTATAGATATATTATTCTTGATATTTGTTAAGTTTTTTCATAAATAATTACAAAAAGCTGGCAATGCATGATAATCTTTTCCACATTTTTAGAGGAAGAACATTAACATTTCTGAACTAACTTGCCTTTTGTAAAAGTTTAAGAGAAGAAGTTAATACGCTTTTTCCTAATTCTTTAGGAAAAATATAATAATAAAAAACAATAAACTTTACACCAAAAAACTTAAGATATTTAATACTAGTTAAGTATAGGAAAAACGTTCAAGCCTAACCTGATACCATCGCTGAAGTAACTCAGTGTCAGGATTATTAAAGAAACCTCCAATATCTGCACCACAGAAACTAATTCCACCAATAGCCTCAGAAAGACACATAGGAAAACTGGCTCCCAAATGTTTCCAATCAGCTGCATTGTCTCCAGTCCAGATTGTAACGTATCTTTGTGAACCAGCAAAATGACCCCTTGAAAGAATGAATGGTCTTCTGTGACTAGACCTCTCAAGCAAACCTTGGTAAGTTGGAATCACCTTAAACATGTGTATATGTAAAGCTGTGTGTTTCATTTTAATCTGAAAGTGTATATATTATTGCCTATTTATATATTCACCTGTGTCAAAGCAAATTCATTGTGAACCTCTCTGTGTTCTATTCCGCCATAATGTAAACAATCTTTAGGCATTGTAACTTCTGGCCCATTAAACACTGAGGGTTCATTCATGTCGTTCCAAATGTATACATCATTAGTAGTACCCTTGAATTTATCTAAGGCGTACAAGCCTTTATAGTAGTTGGTAGTTTTTGGATCATAGAAATCTAAGTAACTGCTGGCTCCTGGCCAGCACCATCCTAAAAGGTAAATAATGAGTGGATTGAATGGTGACTAGAGGTATGGAAAATTATAATAATGGGACATCAGCTTGAAGGAAGTTTATTTAATTGACCTAGTCAATATAAACCGTGTAGACTTTCTGGTACTTATACCAAAAGCAACTAAGTGTTAATTAAAAAAATAGTGCAAAATACAAAAACAGTAACTACTAAGTGTTTATTAGAACATCCGGTCTATTATAACATTTTTCAAATTTCGAATTAAATTACAAGATAGCCGAGGTTTTTCCTATGGGTATGTAAATAAACCTTTTCAAAATGTTATTATTCTATTATAAAAAAAAAGCTTATTCTACATATCAAGACAGGTATTTATACCACTAACTGTATTAATAACTTGCTTACCCTCATAGACAGCTCCATCTTTGTTCTTCACGTAATAATCGTTAGCTAGTGCATCTTCATGTAAGAAATATCCAGATTCTCTTTTTATATGAGGATCAATAATAACTACCAATTTCCTTCCAGTGGCCGTTAAGTTATTAATCATTACATCCGGATGAGCAAATTTAATAGGATCCCAAGTAAAATATTTTTTACCATCTGTGTATTCTATATCCAACCACATTACATCCAAAGGAAAATCATGAGCATCAAAATTTTCTACTACATTAGTTACATCATCTTCATCATTGTAATTCCAACGACACTGATGGTAAGCCAAGGTGAAATACTGAAAACAATTTCAAGTTTTATTACAATTTACCAATATAAAAATAAAATCATTACTGCAATCTTAATCTGAATTACCAATACCTTTACCTAATATCAGTGAACTGAAATTTAAATTTATAGAAAAAAATATATACCTACAGTAAAGCTTGGTTATAACGTACCAACTTAAAATAATATAAAGACGGAACTTGCTTAAGAATCTGTGATGAATGATAATGATAATCCATAAGTACTGACATACACCTTAGTGTTTTGTGGATTTAATCATATTTTATTTGCAATTCCATTTATTTTATTATTTAACTTCCAAATAGCTAATAAATAGCTTCAATCCTATCATATCCTATCCTTTATTCGCGTGTTTTAAATTTTTTTAAATATTATATTATATATTATATACCTAATGATTTATCATTTAATTAAAAGTTGGAACATTGATTTAAAATTGTAAAGGAAGATATATATTATTTCACCAACCAACTGTTTGAAAATAATGTCCACTACAGTGGCAGTTAGTGGTTTTCGCAGCTGAGGAGGCAATTTCTAAAAAAAAGTAACTTTATGTAAGGTGAATTAAAATAAGACAGTTATTGGCCAAACATCCGAACAATTTCTTTTTTTTTGGAATTTAAGATACATGTACCTAAACTTCTCACACATAAAAAGGTCATTATATGCAATACTGCTTCTAAAGCAGTATTGCACTATAAGTTATTCAAAGGTTATTACATTAAAATATTAAAATATAATTATTGTTGTTTACCTAATTTATAAAAAATCCGGGATAGAATAATAAGTTATCTTTTCAAATCTGTGCTGACCAAATTAGACTAAAATAGTGTAAGTATTTCAAAAATAAACACTTTTATCTAATGTAAAAATTTCTAATAATGCAACAAATTTTTCGCAACAAATATAAATCATGCAATAATAAAAGCATCGTAATGGGTACCTACCTCTTAAAATAAATAAATAAATAAAAATGTAACCTAACTGCTTAAACAGATTTCTTACATAAACATTTAAACCGCAATAATGACATTTAAGTCATTATTTACCTGTGGTAAAGGTGCCACACCAGTAAGAGAGGCATATTGCCTAACTGCATCCTTTGGATTGGGACCCATAAGAACAAACATGTCGATAACACCACTTTCACTCATAAAATGGGCTTCAACACTGTTATCAGACTTGGTGCCAGACACCAAATTTACTAAAGATGACATCACATTTCCATCTTTACTATTATTAATATCAACCCATGTTTCTGCCGAGTTATGCCAAAACACTCCAACTGTGAATTTTGGTCTAAAATATAGTAATTCCTTATTATATTAATAAAGAAGAAAGCTTATAACATAGGAATAACATTATATTCAGAATTTTATAATGCTTAGTATAATACGAGATAATATTTATCCATTTCTTACTTTAGTAACTTAATGAATTCAGTAATAATTCTTGCACCCCAAAATATCTAGAACTAAACATCTTCGCAATAACATTACTAAATGAGATGTTTTATTCTCTTATCAATATCAGACATAATGTTTTGAAGAGTATTTTTATGGTGCCTACCTAAGTACTTAAGCCTAGTTCAGACCTACATACACTTGTCCGAAAACAAATGTTCAGAAACATTACCCGCAAACAAGGCATTCCTACATTTGTATGAAGACGTTTTGTTTGACAAACATTTCATTTTACTAGGTTGGTAGTGAAGCAGTGGCGGAGTTTATGCTGGCTATATATTTTTAACTTCCAAGAAAAGAAAAGAAAAACTTTGGTGGGTACGCGAACTTCTGCAAAACGGATTAGAACATTCTTTGTACTTGTTAAGAGACCTAAAATGAAATGATGGTTATATAGGTAACCTTTTATTTGTAATAAATCAGTAGTAATCACCATAAACGATATAATGTGGTACCGCCGGCACTGCCACTTTAAAATAAAGTAATAAACATTTGCCTCGAATGAGTCCACACTAGCTTGTTTGCGAATATAAAAATATGTGTTTTCCATCCTGGACGGAAAACAAAAACATTTGGTTATTTGTTTGAATGTTTTTAAACAAATGTGTGTAAACACTTTTGATATACTGTTTTTATACAGATGTTTAAATGTTTGCGGGCAAATGTATGTAGGTCTGGACTAGGCTTTATAGTTATCACGTTCATATGTATACTCAAATTACACGAAAAAAATGTTATCTTGTAGCAATACTTGTAGCTTGTATACTTGTAAGCAATACAGTATCAAAGTATTTTTTGCACTAGTACAAAAAGCTAAACTTTTGGCACAGTAGATAGTGCAAAAAGTAGTAACTTTTTGTACGATTGTAGAAAAAATATATTTTTAGCTGCCTTATATTTCAGAAACCAATGAATAAATTTAATGTTTATGAAATTTTAGTTCCCTTCTAAAAACCAACAGCTTTTTTCAACTTCTTTAGAATTTTACAAACTTACGAGTGTGCATATATGACAGGAACGGCTCCATAGAGAGCCATACCAGAATCCATTTCATACTCAAATACATCTAAATTATAAAGTCTATAAGGGTCCAAACCACCTGAACCTGTGGTTCTTAGCGCAAGACTATCAGCATGTTCAGGAAGTCCATATATCCTAATAGCCTCAGGAAATGTGATATCAAGACCTACTGCTGAAGGTCCTCTTGGTTTGCTATCATGATGAGATTTGAAATTTTCTTCCCATGCACCAGGGTCTTCATTAGTTTGCTGTGCTTCACCTGCTTCGTCACTTAGAAATTATAATTTATTTAATAAATATATTTTGTAAGGTCAGTATATTTAAATTAAAATAAGATAAAAGAGATAAAAAAATATTGATAAGATAACTATTAAGACAACTTCATCATACTTACTTTTCCTTTGATTTGGATCTATAATGTTCAAATTCGAATAATCCTCTACCATTAACAACACTCACCAACTGATCCTTTATAAAGAATTCCAACTTAAAAGGTTTTGAATAAATAGCTACTTTATTCTCACCAGAGCGTACTGTTATACTGTCTTTGTTTCTGTCCAAAACTTCCAATCTAGAAGAATATTTAATATAAGTACCTACCTCTATATATCAAATAAAAAGGTACCTAGTATTCAAAAATCAATACTAACTTGGTAACTTGAGGTTCTCCTTTTAAAGCATTCTGAGGTTTGTATCTTGGATATAATGGGTTAACTTCATCTACTTGCAAACGGAAGATATTACCAGATATGGATGCAAGTGAAAATCTAAATGGTATATCTGTTTCTGTATTTATTAATTTGGCTTCTACAGAATCGTCACTGACTTGAAGAGTTTCTAGATCTAATACATACTTGCTTTCGTTTTCTTTAATACCTCTTAAACGTCTAAACATTGAAAGTTAGTAAGTTATTTTATTTATTACTACAAAAAACTTTACCTGCAAAAACTACTTTGTTCGCAAGTTTTAAAATTATTTTTATCTACTGCAGACACCGACAAGACAAAAAGAACCAAAAACAGGGAAAACCTAAAAAACATTTAAACAAAGGGTTTTATTTAACCATTAGGTATAAATATTTTTTTAAACTTACCATCGGTTTAACACCATGCTGAACGGTATAATTTAAATTATTTAAAATGTTTTTGATAAACCCACACTTTAACAAACAACCTAACCCACAAAATCACACAAAATATCCCTACCTAACCCTTAAAATTAAAAAATGTAAAAAATAAAACGAAAACATAAAACATGTAAATATCATTGCAAACATCAATTACCGGTTACCGGCAATGTAGTGATGTGTCGTTCACGAACGACCCGTTCACAATGATCGAATCACAGGACCGATTCACAGTGAAGACCTGGTAACAATACGATACGATCACTCACTACCGGTGATCCGTGCATCGTGCATCGTGCGGTACCCGTTTGCATTACCCCTCTTAAGCTTGGCTTAATTTAAGTGTCAGATTAGACTGTGAGGTGTAGGACTTATATCCTAGATATAATCACAGTCTAATCTGTCATTGAAATTAAGCTATACTTAAACTTGCTAAGCAGAGGTGGTGCAAATCAAGGTGAAAGTTGTTTGTAAGGCGTGAGTGACGCGTACCACCTAAATATAGCACTAGGTTAGTACTGTACACCTAAAAATGGAAGTAAATGATTGAACGATTGGATTGAGTTGAGATGCGAGAGCTAATATGGGATGGATATTGCATAGAAAAAGGATATACATAATCTTTTTTTCTATGGGTTATTGTGCAGAATTATTGTACATAGAAGACCCGCAAAATCTACCTATCTCTATAAGTTGAGGACTAGGAGGTTCACCATACTACAACTATTAATTAACTACAGTCAGTATACAGATATATATATCTCTATACTTGTGGCAGTTGGCAGTACTACTCATGCATACTTATAAGATAAGATCGATATGCTTATAAGGCTTACCTCGTTTGTTTGTATACATTTTGTAAGCAAAATCATCATTACATATATGCAGTGATCGGCTTTTAGCCGCTAATTATATATTTAGCCTATGCTAATTATGTAACTAGCATTTACCCGGCTAAAAATATTAAAATTAGCCGTTAACAGTATATTGTTTTTTAATTTTTGACACATAAAAACAATTTTCTGCGCAATTACCAACGCAATCTGTATCACTTAATTACTTAAGTACATCAAAAATAAAAATAATCATACACATTAAAAAATAAAAAATAAATAGAAGTTCTAATATACAGTGATGGGTTTCTCATTAGAATAATTTTTTCGTAATTACCAATAAAATATCTATATATTTATTTTTACCTACTAGGTATATAGGTAAGCATAATAGGTAGGTATTATTAGGTCATCATATTATAAGTCATCGATAAGGAGAAATTAAATCTAGAGATAGCGATTATTTTTTATTTTATTTTATAATACCGCAATCTTCATGATTTAATTAAGTGCATCAAAAATAAAAATAATCCAATATTATTACAAATTAAAAAATAAAAATATAAAACAAACTAAATTAAATTAAAAAATAAATAAAAGTTCCAATATATCTCCCTATGAGACCAGTTTTTCCACTGGCACTATAATATTTAGCCTGCTAATTTTGAAAGGATTTTTAGCCAACGGATAATTATCGATAATTATCCGGTTAATTATAAACGGATAATTATCCGGCACATCACTGCATATATGCACAAAAATTACAAAATCAAAACTATATACTCCTATCTTTTAACTGTTCTGTGGTTTTCTGCTTCTAATCAAAAGGAAGGTCATGTCATGAGACAACTGTCATCCAAAACTCAAGCTCTGGGGCGCGTTCAGATCAAACGCCGGGCAAGTAAAAAACGTCCGGTAAAATGTAACTTGGTTGTTGCGTCCGACGTTAAATGATTCTGAACGTGTGGTTGTGATTTGGGAAATCGAAAACAACATAACCTATAATTATGCATAACAATAACAAAATAAACTGATTATGGTTGTCTCATCAGAGTTAATTATTTATTACTCTGATGTTGTCTGAATAAACAGTGAATCCCTATATATTCGTTGCTGTGAATCTTTTAACTGTTCTGTGCTGTGAACTGTCCAAGGAATAAATATTTTACAAAGAACTAGAAAAGGGAAGCTGACGACAAATTTTCAACCCATTTTAGTGCTTTGTGTGAACTGAAAAATTTAAAATGAATACTGCTGGGATTTTTTTATTATAAAAATGTAATGGTTAATGATGAGGAGAGTCTGAAAGTGATGATGAGCTGGAGCATTTAAAAGTTATAATGAATTCCATTTTCATCACGAGTGAGACCATTATCCTCATTCACCACAAGATTGTGTGAGTGGGTGGTTATTGAGTCCATACTTAATTTACCTATTTTCTACTTTTGGAGGGCTCCTTATTCAGAAATCATAAATAAATGAAAATTTCACAATCCACGTCATAAGCATCTACTTATAAACATAGAATCAACAGTATTAACACGCATGCGCGACAACTTTTATCGAAGTATTACCTTGGGTAAAAAGTTGTATACCCGACGTCTTTATCCCAATAAATCTGAACGCTGAGTTGTTTTTTACCCCAACGAATCTGAACGGGTTTCAAAGTGCCCGGTAACGCCCGGCATTTGATCTGAACGCGCCCCAAAAGTCATCTTTATCTATGAAAGTCATAATCTTTATCTATGCTCATAACCTATATATTCTACATAACCTAAAAAGAAACAAAAACCGTAAGAAAGAAGAGAGGCATATCGACTCCACAAATTAACGAATTATAATAATTATATACAAGGGCCATATCATAGATTCCTGTATGGGCCATATATAATTATCTGCATAAGATCGCACACGCACACATATACCAGAGAAATCAATATTCTCGGCACATACCTACTTCGTTTTATTGTTTTGGATTTGTTAGAGACAACATATCGTCGTTATTTTGTGAATACCAGGTTTATGTATGGTACCTATTGATTATATACGTAGTCTGATTTTATGCAAACACAGTTTGCATGTCTAATTATATAGTTTTTGGTATTTAATCATGATCATACATA